>ML675603.1:37534813-37756784 GCA_007922155.1 Mesoclemmys tuberculata
TGCCTGCCCTGCAGGCTTTTAAGGGTTTGGGGGCGGGGCCCCTTGATTGGCCCCAGCTGGCCTGATTGGTTAAACAGCCCCAGGTGGCCTAACTGCCTAATCAGCCCCAGCTGAGTTACCCAGGGAATAGGGCTTTGCTGAGCCTAACATACATGCCTTCCAACACTCTCTCATAGCTGTCCGGCCTGACCCTGTCACAGTTGCTTAATTTTTATTTTAAAAGTTTTTATCATTAAAAATGTCCACAGCGTAGAAATATGATTACTGGTGCTAATTCTTTTTAGTATACAGTAAGACCAAATCCAAGGTTTTACTTGTGAACTCATAGAGCTTCTAAAGCCTAATGGGATTATTGTGATCATCTTGTCTGACCTCCTGTATAACACAGGCCATAGGTCTTCCTTGAATTCCTTCTGAACTAGAGCATATGTTTTAGAAAAAACATCCAATCTTGATTTTAAAAATTGCCAGTGATGGAGAATCCACTACAATCCTTGGTATGTTGTTCCAGTGATTGATTACCCTCACTGTTAAAAAGTTGTTGGCTTATTTCTAGTCTGAGTTTGTCGAGCTTCAGCTTCCAGCTATATACTTGTTATATACTTGTCTGCTAGATTGAAAAGACCTCTTATCAAATTTCTGTCCTCCAGGTAGATGCTTATAGACTGTGTTGAGTCACCCCTTAACTTTCTCTTTGTGTCTTTCTGTACGAGGCATATTTTAATCATTCTTGTGGTTCTTCTATGAACTTTCTGCAATTTATCAACATCCTTTTTGGAGTGTGGACAGCAGAACTGGACACAGAATTCCAGTAGCAGTCACACCAGTGTTAAATAGAGAAGTAATATAACCTCCTTACTCCTTAATATTCTCCTGTTTTATACATCTAAGGATGTCATTAGCCCTTTTGACCACAGCATTGCACTGCGAGTTCACTTTCAGCTAATTATCCACCATGATCTCAAAGTCCTTTTCAGAGTCACTGCTTCTCAAGATAGAATTCCCCATCCTGTAAGTATGGCCTGAATTCTTTGTTCATAGAAGTATGACTTTATCTTTGGTCCTATTAAAATGCATATTATTTGCTTGCTCCCAGTTACCAAGCAATCCAGATTGCTCTGTATCAGTGACCTGTCTTCTTTATTATTTACCACTCCAATCTCTGTATTATCTGTGATGATTTTATATTCTTTCCAGGTCTCTGATAAAAATTTTAAATATCATAGGACTAAAACCTGATCCCTGTGGGATCAGTAGATCAGTAGAAATACACCCATTTAATGATTATTTCCATTTACAAGAATATGTTGTCACCTAGTTTTTAATCCATTTAATGTGTTACAGGTTGGTCTTGTATGTGTTGTTCAAGTTTTAGTCAAAATGTCACATGGCACCAAGTCAAATGCCTTACAGAATTTATATTCTATCAGCCCTACTACCTTAATCAACCAAACTTGTTGTCTCACCAAAAGAAGCTATCAAATTAGTTTGATGAGATTTATGTTCCATAAATCCATGTTGGTTGGTCTTGTATATATTATCCTCTTTAACTTATACTATGTAATGTTCCAGTTTCTTCCAGATTTAAAAAATGTGAATCGCTCAAAATAACTGTATTAATGTAATACAGTGGTCGCCGCCCAAGCCACCTTGTGGCCAAAGGTTGTTCTGTGTCTATTTCCCCCCCTCCTCACTGGGCACCAAATATCTGCTTCATTCTCCCTTTCTATTGGGGGCTGCTCAAAGTGCCTATGTTCTTCAGCATATGGGATATGGCAAGGCTTCTCCCCATTTTAACAAGCACTCATTGCCAGGCCCATTCTCCTTGAAGCAGATTTATTTGTTAAACATATAAGCACATAACGGTCAAAAACAATTCCTCAGTTCACCCTTTGTCCTAAGGAGTCATGGCCTCTTCTCCCAAGGGTCTGTGGTAATCCTCCTTGCAGCTTCCAAGTTCCAGCCAGCTTCCATTCTCATAGCCAGTTCTTATTCAGCCAAATCTGTTTTCTTCTGGAACACTGGGACTACCTCTCTGAATATCTGACCCCTTGTTCCAAGGACCCACCACCAGAGTTAGTGCCACTCCTCCGTGGTTCTTTTCCCCAGGCACAGTCTGCCCCAGTAATTTCTCCTCTTCCTACCCTCAGCAGGCCTCTAGTCATTTAACTGGCTCAACTGGACTCACCTCTGGTTGACCAGCTGGATCTGGTCTACTTACAGGGACCAGCTACTCTCTGACAAATAAACTTTAGGTTTTGAATATAATTTAGTCTTAGATGATCAGATTTATGTTATAATTTTTTCTCTTTATTAATAGCAGTACCATCATTTTGCCAGGCTTTGTGTTCCTTGAAAAAAATCTATGGCATTTAAACACAGCAGTATTTTACATTTTCAGAATCACAACTGAAAGAATTGTGGATAAGATTCGTAGGATTTACTTCCTTGATCCTGCCTGCAAATTGCACTGAGATATGGATGGCTCTTACGATGACATAAATCACAAAAGTGAAGCATTAGTGTTTTTAGTTTTAGAATTTTATATCTCTGTGTTTGGAGAGCAGTTGGAATGCATTGGGATCATCTGTTTGTTTTGTTTACATCCAAATTTCAAATATTGCTTTCAGTGAAGTTAATAGAAGATCACAAGATAAGTCTTAGGGTGAAAAACACAACCTAATGGGGTTCTTTTGTACTTTGCAAGTATTCATGTGAAATGTAATCGTGGTTGAAGGGAGAACCTTCTGTTTGTGAATCCCAAATGAATGTCCATTTATAAAAATCCTTGTTGCTCTCAATATGACATTGCTACAATACTACATTAAAGCCTGCACTCAGTGAAGTGTATAGGAAACTTTCCTTTGACTTTGATGGGAAGTGGATCAGACCCTTACTTATTCAATAAATAGTAGATTCTAGGGGTGAAATCTTGGCCTCCCTGAAGTTGATGGGACTTTTACCAGTATGTTGCCCTACATGATTCTAAACAGAAATTTAGGCTACGGCTACTCTAGAAAGCTGACAGTGGTGCAGCTGCATTGATACAGCTGTGCTGCTGTCATCTTTCTAGTGTGGCCACTCCAAGCCAATGGGAGAGTTGTCTCCCATTGGCTTAATTGCTCCAGCCCCCATGAGCGGCGGTAGCTATGTCGGTGGGAGAAGCTCTCCACACTGCTGTCCACACCAACGCTTAAAACAGCATAAGTCACATTGCTCATGGGGGAGGCTAATTCATACTGCTGAGCAATATAACTTATCTCAACTTAAGCTGTAGTGTAGTCATAGCCTAAGATCTTCCATTTTTGAGCAATTGCTGACTTGAGGGTCATCTCCTGGTCCCACTGAGATCAATGGCAAAATTTCTATTGAAATCATTGGGCCCAGGATTTGTCCTATACTGCTGTTTGTTCGATAGTACAGGAAAGTTTAATTACTGCCTACAGAAAGGGTTGAAAGTGCTTATTTGGCATACTCGATGAACTGAGAAAGGAAGCAATTTCATTCACTTTTATGATGTATCCTATGTTATTTTGTGTGTCAAAGTGGATCTCTGTAAGACAGTTCTAAGTACCTGCATAAGAATTCCCCTGAGGCATCTGAAATACTACTTAAAGCTTAATGGTCCTTAACTTTCCATATGAAACATTTTAACATTTATGTGGGGATATAAAAATCTATATGGCCTCTCTTTCTGGTGATAATTTACTAAATCATAAACAAAAACATTGTTTGCTCGAAAAGTCAAACCATTAAGCAATATAAATATATTGCATGCTTTACTGCTTGTAGGTGATTGCATAGATTGAAAGCAGTATGTGTTGGTTTATAGTGCAGTGGTTAAAACGTACATTGGAGCTAGGATTATCAGCACCAGGTGAATTGCACCTCAAAGGTGCTAAAAGATTTCAATAAGAAAAATAGTTAAAGGAAAACTAAATATTATACTTTAAAAACATTCATCACAAAAATTTTATCATCACTCTGAAGACATCTTGGGCATTTGACTACAGTAATGTTTTTCATTGTTTACTGGTGGCAGTGCCCTGACTTACTCTGGCTTCCCTTTTTTCTGTCACCTGGGAGACATGTATTGTTAATTCATACAGATAAATCATGTATTACGTTTATGATCTCTTTTAAATATGGCTTTTGGGCTGAGGGGCCAGTCCAGTTGATTAACGTATATTTTTGCCCAATCCTGCAAAGTTCTGAGCATCTCTAAATTCTATTGACTATTGTAGCAATAAAAGTCTCTGGGTAGTGTGGTAGAAATTTTTTAACTATTTTTTTTTTAGATTTAACTAGCATATTGACATTTGGATTTGACAGGCAGAATTTTTTCCCCCTGAACTTATCCCTAAAAATGGAGTTATACCCACTTATACTAATAGTGAATTTGAGCTACAAGAGTCCCTGCTCATAACACTCCTGAGCTATTGATAATACCATAAGTCCTCTATTGTGAATTTTTGGCTACGTTTACTGTTCATTGTAGAATTCCGAAAACACCCTGGTAATCATAAAAGACACATGCGTTGATGTCAGAACACTATGCCTTATTCACAGTTCCTAACTTGGATTTTGTGTGTTATAATTTACAGAGCTCTTATTCCATAGATCAGCAGGTCTCTTTTCCTGCTGACATAATTATTCCCTTGATAGGCCTTTTCTTCTGCTGCTATGTCACCCAACAACCCTGTTTTCTATCTCCTCCCTGGGAACTGCTCTAGCATCATTACTTTTTCTCCTGTTCCCCAGTCTTCCTCAAAGCGCATTTCCTCCTGCTCTTTTCCTTTACATTTTTTTCTGCTCCAGTCCCTCAGGATCCTCCCTTTTAAAGCTTGCTGTCTCTTTTGCCCCATCTCTGAAATAATCTTCCCAAGGTACTTACTGCTTACTCCAAACCACAGCACTTTTCTAAAAGTTTTCAGCCATGGTTTTTAATTTTTGTTGCCCAATTTAAGAATCCTGGGGCATGTTTTTTTCCGAGGTGCTGAACCCTGAGTGCTTATTTCCATTAGAGATTTTTGAACCAGTGTAAAGCACCATTTCAAACTGAGGTAAATCACATCAGTGCAATGCATATATACTGCATATTTTAACCAGTGTAGCTGTAATGGTGCAAAAATCCCTAAACAAGCCCTAAGAGTCCTGGGTGTGCTCATCACCTCCGACAATCACATTTCTGAAGTAGAAAACCCAAAATCAGAGACAGCCACTGTTACGCCTTGTAGTTTTCATTTAAAAATATAATTAGAAATGATGAAAACCTTCTACAGCTTTTTACATAAAAGCCAAAGGCTCCTGTGATAAAATGTCATTTAATCCAGTGAATACTCAAGCACTCTTGTGTAGTAAACATTTTTCTTTAACTGATTGCACATGGACATGAATTAAAAGAGCAAAAGCATTCACTGAAGTCACAGAGGCTTCCACCATTTAATTTTTCATTTAAAATAGCTTGATCCAGAGCATCGAAATCTCAAATAAGCTTTAACATGAAATAAGTGTTAATATCCGTTGTGGATAAGTGTTTTGAATAACCACAGCCAACATGCATTTCATAGAATCATAGAAAATTAGGGTTGGAAGGAACCTCAGGAGGCCCCGTGCTCAATCCATCCCATTATCCATATTATTAACGAAGCTGATTAACAAAACCAGCCCAAGGACTGATCCCATGGGCACTTTGCTTGATACCAGCTGCCAACTAGACATTGAGCCATTGATCACTACCTGTTGAGCCCGATAATCCAGCTAGCTTTCTATCTACCGTATAGTCCATTTATCCAACCCATACTTCTTTAACTTGCTGGCAAGAATACTGTGGGAGACCATATCAAAAGCTTTGCTAAAGTTAAGGTATATCACATCCACTGCTTTCCCTGCATCCACAGAGCCAGTCATCTCATCATAAAAGCTGTCAGGTTGGTCAGGCATGACTTGCCCTTAGTGAATCCATGCTAACTGTTCCTGATCAACTTCTTGTGCTTCAAAATGGATTCCCTGAGGAGATGCTCTATGATTTTTCTGGGGACTGAGGTGAGGCTGACTAGTCTGTAGTTCCCCTGATCCTCCTCCTTCCCTTTTTTAAAGATGGGCACTATATTTGCCTTTTTCCAATTGTCCAGGACCTCCGCCGAGCATCACAAGTTTTCAATTCAATGCAGTTTCAATTCAATTCAATTTCATGAATTCTCTGCAATCACATCAGGCAACTCCCTCAGCACTCTCAGATACAGAGCATCTGGCCCCCTGGACTTGTGCGTGTACTGCTTTTCTAAATAGTCCTGAATTTGTTCTTTCACTACTGAGGGATGTTCACCTTCTCCCCATACTGTGCTGCCCAGAACAGTAATTTGGAAGCTGACCTTGTCTGTGAAGACAGAGGCAAAAAAAGCATTGAGTACTTCAGCTTTTTCCACATCATCTGTCAGTAGGTTGCCTCCCCCATTCAGTAAGGGGCCCACACTGTCCTTGACCACCTTCTTGTTGCTAACATACCTGTAGAAACCCTTCTTTCTACTCTTCACATCCCTTGGTAGCTGCAACTCCAATTGTGCTCTGACCTCCCTTATTTCAGCCCTGCATGCTCGAGCAATATTTTTATACTCCTTCTTACTGGACATTAAGGGCCAATTTTTTTGAACCAGCCTCTACATCAATCTATGTGTTCAAAAATACTCCATATGTCAATTTGTGTGTGCAAAATCTGCATTTGGGAACATGAATAGACATTCATATATGCAAATTAGGTTGATATATAATTAGTTTTGCAAATACATACAAATGAGTCACAGAATAAGAGGAAAAGGAGAACAGTTAACACATTTTATTTAGACTTTCAAGAAGTTTTTGACAAACTATGCTAGTCAAGACTAATGAAAACTGTGAGGAATTTCAAGGGGACTTAACCAAATAGCCAGCACACTGCAAATGAAATTTAATGCTGAGAAATGTAAGGTAGTGCCTATTAAAAGGAATCATTTGAATTATATATACACATTATTGAGTTCTAAATTAATGCCACCATTCAGGAAAAAGACCTGTATATCACTATGGATAGTCAGGAGAAAACCTCTTTTCTCATCATGCAGCGGTAGCCAAAATAGCCAGCAAAATGCCCAAGGAATGGGATAGAAAATAATAATATAAGATCAAGCTCTTTTAAAAATCAATAGTCCTTTGGGATGCTGGAGTTCCAGTCACTCCACGTCAGAAGAGAGAGAACAGGTGACAAACATGATTCTAGGAGGTACTGAGTGCCCTCAGTTAACTTTAATGGGAGGGAAGTTCTGCACCTTGTAGCATCAGGCCCAAATTTTGCACTTAAGTAATTTTGTCAGATGAGCAATGGGATTGATATTGATGTGAAGGGAATCTTGTCAAGCCCTATCTGTTGGAGGGAGAATCACTGAAATGCAGGGTCTCTAGCGGGGAGTGGAGGTGTGAGAGAATGAAAACAGTGGGCATCCACAGAGAAAACTTTGGGAATTAATATATGGAAGATAATTTCTGATGTAAAATTACTTGTGTTGTAAAAATAAGTATAATTAAAAACTGTTTTCTAAGGATATGAGCAAGAACAATATGAAATGCATTTTTATTCTGCAAGATTGAGAATCAACATACAGTATTAAAATCTTAATCTGATAACACAGAATACATATAGCAATGCTAGACTGTGCACACATTCATTGTCTTCTCAAAACAATAGATTCTATTGCTTTCATTAGGATTTCTATGCAAAGATAAAGAGCTATTCATAAATTATAAAGATTTGGTTCTGTGGCAATGTGAAATTTGTAATCCTTTTAGGTTTTTTTGCCATTGATGGTCAGTACCAATGAATTAAAAGTTTTACATATTTTCTTTGTGTATAATTTCCCATTTGCCACACTGTGTATAAACTACACAAAATATTTTTGTTTTATAATTGCTTTCATTTGGCTAGGACCCGCTTACAAATGAAACCTGGGTCTTAAACAATTTAATTTTTGTAATAAATTGTACTTCTGACTTTAAAAAACAAAACTTTGAGCTTCAAGGATTTTGCACATATCATACGAACTAAATCACTTTCTTCTTTCATTAGCAACAGAAATATCTTCAATATGATATCGTCCTGCCCACTGTTTGCTGGAAGACCCCTCCCCCCACTCCCAAGCACAGAGACAAGACCAAATCCCAAGTGATGGCGCATATAGGCACACACCAGTAAACTCTCATCCAGCAGTGAGAGCACTTGGCTGAAGATGGCTACTCCATTTGTGAGCTATGTCTCCCCATCCCCCATGCTTGGTTTCTTCAAAGCCCAAAGGGGAATGTCCATGCTACTATTTTTAGCCCCACAGCTAGAGTCCAGGTCGACTGCCTCAGGCTTGGAGACCTGCTGCCATGGTTTTTTGTTTTTTTTTTTGCAGTGTAGACGTATCCTCACATTTCACAGAGATGGTGCTGCCAAGGGATCTGAGAGTGCTGCTCGCATGTTAGTGTTTGTCTCCTGTGGCTGCTATGCACAATATTTCCATGCATATTATTCCTTCTCTTCATAAAAAGTGTCTCATAAGTGTAAATATTAGTTTTGACTAGAATATAGGTGCACACTAGGGTTGCCTTTGTAACACATGTATGTATGCAATTGTTTGGCAGGTGGTTGCACTGTTACTATGTGACTATCGTATATCCCATGTAAACCCTTAGCCTCCTGCAAAAACTTAACAATAAAGCTTTCATTTTTGTATACGTTTCTGATTTGAGCAACTCAGGATACACTGTATATCTTTCTCTAAATTATTTTAAAATATCTCTTTGTTTTCTATTTTGATTTCACTTGCTTATTTTCTGTGCTCTTATTAAATGGTGGGAAATGAACCAAAGAATCAAACACTGAAAATAAAAGTGGTATATTTACCACTTTGAATAAGGCATTAAGCCAGAAGCCACTGACTTATATAAGTGAAATGCCAAACAATTTGTGTTGCATGAATATGTCAAAACCTTAGTTATTTAATGAAATATGCCATCATGTTAATAGTTAAATAGCAAAATATTTTAGGTACATTATTGAAGAGAACTATATTTGTAATGTCTTATTCTCCCTACTCCACATGAAGTTACTTGTATGCTGGAGAGAAAACAGCCTCATATGAACTGAATAAAATACTGTGACATGCTAATAGCTCTGTATTGTTTAGAAAAAAGAATGTCAAAAAGTTAGAAGGTATTTATCTTGTGCCCTCATTCTGTTCCATTTAATTTATTTCTTCCATCCCAAAGAAAGCAGAGTTCTGTCATTTGGTTTGATGCAGTGTGATGAGGGAAGAGGTTCACTTTGTACTTCTATTAAAGATGACCTACAAAAGGCTTTGTTTTGATTTTTTTTTATTGAACTTTGTGCCCAAGTTTATGATGTACAAAGAAGGCCTGAAAAGAAACACCCACTCCCACCCTTTCTCCTCCCAAAAGTTTCTTTATTTTTTTTTCCCTGCTTGTTTTTCTTTACCTTAGAAATCTCAAAAATGTCAACTCTGGGCTTTCCTGTATTTGGCCTCAGACCTGTTGGAGGAGTGCGTGGGCATGTGTGGGTGTGCGCGTGCACTGTGTGGGGTGAGGTGTGTGTGTGTGTGTGTGTTCCAAAGTGTGTGTACTGTGAACACTCTTTGTGCAGTGTAAAAAAGGGCACAAAGTCCAATTTAACTCAGCCGTACTCTTCTCACCTCTGCTGTACTGACGCTGTAACCTTCTGTGCTGATAGAATATACTCTTCTAAATAATCCCCTTTATGCTTTTCAAGTTGCTTTTACAATTCATATTAGTCCATCAGTGTAAAACTCTGACTGATATAGATATTTTAAAAATATTTAAGATTAGCCTAAAAAACAAAGATAAGGATTTACTTAAGCACAAACCAGTGATAGAGTTTCAAATGCAAGGGGCACAACAGATGTTAAGCCTTTAGTTAGGGGCCATTGAGTGTTCTGTGTTGTAGGACCTCAGATCCTGGATTAGTGCATTAAGAAGTCAAGAGTTTATGTACATATATGGGTCCAGATAATTTTCAAAACTTCAAAAAAAAATTCACATTTGATCCATTGTATGAAGAATGTGTATTTCTGGTCATTAGTACCCTGGTGAGGACATCCAGCCCCTACCCCCCAAAAAAGTTCATCCTGAGGGTTATTCCTCTACAAAGTAATTCAGTTTAAGCAAAACTGTGCACAAATTCGTAGACTCACATCAGAGCCCCATTAAAAATGTGGATGTTTATACTCATTGCACTACCCACTCAAACTACTTTTCTCAAAGATAGCCTTTGTGGTGGCAATAAAATCATAATTGTAACTCTGCTGGCTAATGTTATTCTAATGTCTCTTACTTTTCAGTGTGTCTGTCAGGAAAGGCTATTTGCTTATGATAGTAGTCAATGAAATTGTGCCAGGACAGAAGAAAGGAAAGCACAAGCGTGGTTTCAGATTTCTTGAACTGTGCTTGCTCATTTTTGGGGCCAGGAAATTCCAGATTACATAAATGGCAACTCCTCACAGGCTAGATCAATTTCTAACCATCACTGAGAAAAATCCTTCATTTTATTCTGATCTGGAGAGTCCTCAGTGCGCCACATGGACTGAAATCATGGCCCCATTGAAATCAATGGCAAAACTCCCATTAACTTCAAGGGGGCCAGGACTGCACCACAAACCTTTAAACTATCAGTGCAACTCTAAGTATGCAGAGTGCCACTTTTGTCCTTGAGGAAACTTCACTGAAGTAAACCCAGGGATAAATTTGACCTATTTATCTTGGCTGTTTATCTGGCTCCTGTTAATGCAGTATCTGAGCATCTAACAGTCTATAATGTATTTACCTTCACAACAACCCTGTGAGGTAGGGAAGTGCTATTGTTCCCATTTTACAGATGGGGAACTGAGGCTAAGTGACTATCCCAAGGCCATACAAGATCTGTGGCAGAGTAGTTCTAGGGCTTCATGCCAACCTATTAATAATCGACAGAAATCACAAAATAAGATGCGTGTAGAGAATTATCTGATATACAGTCTAGCAAAAGAAATTAATATAAAATAGCTTCCACTGTTAATGAGAAAATGTGGCTGGAGATCTTTAGTCATATTTTCACTGCTTTTGCTTTGGAACAAAGTAAAGGCTGCTTTTTTTTTTTTTTTCTTTCTTAGTTGCAAGAATTGTTTGATAAACCTTACGTTTGAATACTTTTCCTGAGAAAGCTGACAGATCTTTTGCCTGTACATAGCCATAATCATTCTTTGATCTCCAGTTCTTCTGTGATATAAGATGATGTATTCTTCTTCAGCGGCTTGCTAGACAATCACTGTTAATGGATTTTTGGCACGCGTGTGATTTTGCATTTGGAACAAATACAGCACTGTTCAGATGCTTTTGTAGATATAGAGATGTGTTTTGCCACTTAAGTTTGGCACTTTTAATCATAGATTGCTCTTCTCTTTGCTGGACTTCTTGGATATGACGCTGGAATCAGAGAGACTCAGTTCATCACTGTTATTGAATTTATTTTCCTTGTTTGGTGGTGTGACAGGATAGTTTTGCAGATGAAAATCTGTAGGACAAAGGCTGATAATGCATTTTTTGCCATTCCCTTGATGATGATGAAGTAGATGGATTAATCTATCCTTCCATCTGACTGTGAATGTTGTATGAGTTTATGTTTTTCAGTCTTGCAGTATCTAAGAGTAGTAGAGATGAAATACTTGGTACTCAAATTCCCAAGTTATGCTGGCTGCTGATACTTCTAACCTTCCCATGAAAATCTGATTTGGGCTGGTTAGTGAGGATTTAAACTTATTTCATCAAAGCCCTCCCAGTCTCTGATGGATTGTGTGTTGGATTTCACGCAAGTAGGATCCTTGTAGTGATAATGTTTAGTCTCTTTATCACTAAAACTGCCACATTTTCCTACCCAGTTGCTTCAACAATATGAAAAAAATGAAGCATGACCTGTGGGTTTGCTCCTTTTCCCCAGGAGACGAATGATGGGCATCTCTGTTGTAATGGTGGATTGATGTGGGCGAGTGACAAGCTATGGCACTTGGAAGTGGACACACTGAAATACAAAAATTAAATGGATGAACACTTGTCTAGTCTGGAAACATAACAGACAAAATCCTGTTTTGATCAAACCTTCAAAAGACCTCTCTACGTGATTGCCCTTTTCTCTCTAGTAACATCATATCTTATTCCTACATTTCTGACCTAGATAAACTTGATAGGACTTTTAATGAATGGGATGACAAACTGACCATGCCGAGCTTTCCGTTGGTTTCAAGGTGTTTTGAAAAATTGCCCCAGCAAACCCCACATTTGGTCATGCAAATCAGTTAGTGAGGTTTATAGGTACCAGAGAAGGACAGTCTTATGATTAAGGCACTGGATTGGCACTAGGGAGCAACAGATCCATTTTCTGCTTCTGCCACAGACTTTCTTGGTGTCCTTTTAAAAGTCTGGTTTAACTCTCAGATTTTAAAAAAATGCTTTTAAGCTAATACATTACCATCTACTGATTGTTTGCTTTTCTCAAGTTTGTCATTTGTGTACACTGCTGGGGGATATATTAAAACTGATTTCAATTAAAAATTATCTGATTTCTTTACAGATTAATTATCTTAACTTGTTAAATGTAATCGTCTTCTCTGGATATGTGTACTCTCAAAAGCACTTGGGGAGGGTTAGGAAATAGCCATTTTGTGAAGGATTCTTGTACAGATTATGTATCAAATTTCAGTATAAATAAATTGTCATTAACTGTTTAATTTTCCTTTTATCCAGGCTACATCTTTTCCTCAAACTTCCACGTACACAATCTTTGAAACAACAAAAAAGTTTTTTCATATAAGCACAAAAGAGGGGAGCAAATCTTATTGCATGTCTGGTTAGTAATGTATTAGAATTTTAATGAATTTCTGCACAATATAGTCAAATGATCAAATGCATTATAAGGATCTGATCTTGTGTGGTACAGAGTACCCACAGATTCCACTGACTTTCATGAGAGTTATGAATATTCAGCATTTATTTGACCTTATGGAAATCTAATTTCTTAGGAAAGATAAAATTTAAATCAAACTTTATATATTTAATTGATTACATTTGTTCATTTCATAATCCATGTGAAAGCCTTGACTTTAACCAATTCCATAAGACCAGTGTGAGTGAACCCTTGCAATCAAACTATTGGTTAATTGTACTTCTTGACAACTACCAAACTGATAATGTTTTTAACTTCCTATTGGAAACATTTTCATTTACATTTTTTATGTTATCTTTCTCTCTCTCTCTGGCCTTGTCTACAGTGAAGATTTTAGGCAATTTTCCCTCAAGTTCTTTCACTACCATGGAAGCAACAGTAGTAGGCAAATATTTAGCACCAAATCATTTAAACCTTGTCTGAGCATGGTGGAAATATGGTGATACAAATACTCGAAGTTGGTTTGACCTATCACTTTCACAGTCACGGATACTGGAGGAGCTGTGTGTGTACTAGAGCACTCGCTAGGAGAATCCTTTAAAATCTCCCAGTGTCATCTTCTACCTCCCAATAAAGAAACATCTGAAGTGTATCATCTTGGGCTTGACTAGAAAATTTAAGGATACTGTCTTTTTGCAGATCCTTTATTGCTGCCCTTTAGCAAATTTTCTGTATTATTTCAGCCTCAGTATTTACACCTTTGTGCCACAGACTTTTATTATGGAATCTTCAGGGGTGTTTGTTTCTACTTAATCATGCAAGTAATTTTTGAGAGCAGCTAATATTGCTTATGCGCCTGGAATACCCATGTACCAGGAGAAATAGGGCAATTACTATTTTGTCCTTGAGTGGAGAGTTGGGATGAACTATTTAAATTGAAGAGAAGCCATAATGGGGATCTTTCATTATCTCTGAGCCTCAAGCTATTGTGGGGAAATGAAGCTGGTTACATGGAGATAGGATAATACTTAATTATGGCATCAGGAAAGAAAAGGCCCCTGAAGTTGACTTTCAAAGGAAGAAATGTGGACATTTGTACTACTTTGCTTTGTGGAGAATAGAAGTGGCCCGAAGGGGCAGAAGTGAAATGTTTTTAAAATCCTTAATGGGTCACTTTTAATTCAATGAAAGGGCAACATTCCCTCACTACTTGGCACCAGAGGGGTGGATCCCAAGTTGCCAGAGTGATCCTCCTAGGGTGGATTTTCTCCTGCCTGCATGGAAGTAGGGAATACCACATGAGCACTTCCATGTCTTCCAGCTCCCTGGCACCTACCAGTGGTCCTTCTCTGGAAAAAGGCTCTGTGAGAATTAGCTCTTCTTCACACTGTTGCTCCAAATGGTGTACCATATTTCTTCATTAAAATCTGGTTCATACAATTTAAAGATGCACTAACAGCCTCTAAGTGCATTCTTGGCTGGGTAACCCAACCACAGTAACCCAGCTAAGGAGGGAGCTCTGCTGCCAAGGGGAAGAAGGTGGCCAGTAGAAGTCTACATATGGACTCTGAAGACTTTTTGTCTCTGCAGCACTAGGGGCTTCCTTCCCCATACATCCCCAGGATACGCAAGGGTGGGAGCCACTCAAGGGGAGCCACAGGAGGGGGTAAGGAGATACTGTGCAGGAAACTGCCAGCTCAACCTCACTGGGTTTTCTTGTCTCTCTGTCCCCCTTCCATAAGGCTTGTCTGTGGGAGGGGACATTCTGGCCCAAGGTGAGGTAATTCAAATGGTATATGATTTGGATGACATGTCTCATAGAACAGAAGGTGTCAAGGACTCCATGATCTTTCTCTGTTACTGTGTGGAGATGTTCTAGAGAGGAAGAGAGTAGACTGTATATTTTATTAAATATATCATTCTCCTTCTTGCCTATACATTCTGCTTGTTTCATCTAAACCTAAAAGCTTGTTTTTAGTCATGGAATTCATATTTTTTCTATTCTATTTGTGGTATAACAAGGGCAGAGGGCAGTAGGAAAGTTCTGGAAGGGCGGTATGTATGTTCTAAAATGATCCAGGCTTTATCCCCTGTAGACTAGCCAGAGAGTAATTAGGGTCAGCTGACACCAGTTAAGGCCCCACCCAGGTGCCTGATAAAAACTCTCTACTCTTGAGAGGCAGTGTGGGAGTTGAAGGAGTAGGTGTGTGGTGAAGAAGAGCTGAAGGAGTACGATGGTGTGTGGAGTTGTGAAGAGAAGCAGGATGGAGTACAGTGGTGTGTGGAAGAGAGGTGGAGTCCTGAGGAAGGTACTGGGCTCAAGAATCCAGAAGGACAGAGGGGGAGAAAATAGCCTAGGGGAAAAGAGTGCAGCTGCAAGTACAGTGCCAGCAGCACATAGCTGCTACTCATAGGGCCCCTGGGCTGGGACCTGGAGGAGTGGGTGGACCCGGGTCCCTACCCCCTCCTTAGGAAGATGGGGTAACCAGCGATGCCCTGGCCCACTACTAGAGGCAAAAGTGCAAGACCCACTAGGGAGAAGCTGGCCATTAGCCACATATTTCAGGCTTGTGAAAAGTAAATCTCAAAGAGAAAATGGAATAATTCATCTCAAAGTTTATTGGGCTAGTAACATTTTAGGGTGAAATTTGCTCATGTGCAGAGTGCCAGCACAAGGCTTATGGGGTTAAGTGGTGCAGAAATGCTGTACTGATCTTTGCATCGGGGTGAATATCATCCCCAGTAATCCTGTGCTTTCCACAATATCAATTATACAGTTTTTAAAACAAACAACAAAATCACTGTGAAAACCCTTTTTTACCATAATTTAAAAGTGAGATTTAGATTTTGTAAAGCAGTCTCCAACATATGGGGCACAAAATTGCAGGTGCAATTATTTGTTGCAATAATTTCACCCATTTAGGCACTGATACTGCAGTAAGATGCATGTAGACAGAGATCTGAATTCAGTAGGTGCGGGATCCGTATGAGTGCATCTTTCTGCAGGATTAGGGTTTTAGGAGCCTACCCAATTGCACTGATAAATCAAGTAGTTAGTTGCCTAGCAGGAGCCTGGGTTGAGACACACCTCAAAATCAGGAATTAAGACATTCAAGTTTCAGTCATGCCTTTTTCCATCCTTAAGTCTAATTGGCAAAGCTTTATTTAGGTTCAATAAACTTGTTACCTAGTGGACAAGAGTCCATTAGGCCTTTAGTTCTACATGATCTTTGATCTACTATTGGAACATGTGGTTGAAAGCATGGGTTTGGTTTCCCACTGCTGTGCTTAAAGTTCACAAGTTTAGTTTGCACCTAAACTCATGGAAAATTTTGATCAATTTCCCATGGTCTGAGTTGGGCATACGCTTTTTGATATGACAAACTTTTCCTTCCTTCAGTGCAGGGAAAAAAAAAACAAAAGCAAGAAAAGATTGTATTCATAGGCTTGATTCCCTTGCAACTTTGAAAACAGTCTGCATTTTGACAGCAGTTAAATTGATATCATAACCAGGGCTAGAAATGTGCCACATGTCAGAGTGAATTACTGTCTTTCCAAACCCAAGTATGGCGTATTATCTGAGTTACCTTCTTGCATAAGTAGTCAAAATGATGCTGGAAAATAAACTAACCTTAAAAGAATATGCAACTTCAATAATATCCAAAAGTCTGGTGATTGTTTACCTTTACTCAAAATGTTCCATATGTCTTTTAATTAAAGACAGGACTGTTCTGCCTGCCAAATGAAGGACTGTAACCTCCTTAAGAATAAGCTCTTTTTTCAACTAGGTTACTGCAACCAAGTTTTTCAAAAAGAGACTAGTGGTTTTGGGAATCTCAATTTTGGGTGCCCAACTTGAGACATTTTAAACAGACCTGCTTTCTAGAGGGTGGATTCTTAGTATTTTTTGTAATTCAGACCCTCTTGAGGTGTCTGAGGTCTAGACACCCAGAACCACTAGCCACTTCTGAAATCTTCTTTCCTCTTTTCTCTAGTCAGTGACCCAGACCTAGAACAAAAAGAATCTTGTCTTCAGCTGAATCTTTTGCGGAACTTAAGAAAGAACTGTCTCACAATGACAAATCGGTGTGACTCTCTGCCAGGTATTGCTGGCAGGAACAAGGGCTGCATCCAATAAGTCTGGGGGACCCTTTCTGAAATAATGAGGTGTATGACTCAAGACTGCACCCAGAGGTATACTTCCTCTCTTGGCAGTAGGCAGTAACATCCCTGCTCACCTTTCCAGGTATTTTCTTCCTCCTCACAAGTCCTCTGTAATGTGAAACTTCAAAATGTTTTGTTTGGGAGAGCACAACCATATAGTCACAAAAAATAAAATTAATAAAACCTAAACTTCTATGAGGGACATGGCCCATTCCTCAGTCCCAGCTAATTTGTCCCCCTAGTTGAAGGCCAAGAATTCAATTCCCACCCACATAAACCTAACTCCACTGTTGGTCAAGTGACCATTAGGATTCACTTCTCCCCTGCCTGTCGGTTTGAGTCCAGCACAGCTAAAACACTAAATCCTGTTTTACTCTGCTTTGCCCCCACTGGTCTGGTTTCACAGAATCATATCCATGGTGCTGCTACTGGTCTGTTCCTACAGAGTCAAGTCTGTGCTACCTCCAGTCCCACCATGCAGAACCCACTCTGCCATTACTGATCGGGCTCTACAGAGTGGGCTCTCCACATGGTTCCAAATCCAAACACCTGGTGTCTCAAAGAGAGTCTGTCAGATCTCAGTCCAACCTTCAATTTTGGTTCTTTACCTAAAGCCCCACTACCTTTAGCTCAGGGTTACCCACCTTCCTCATCTATCATTTCACAGTTTCTCTCCTTCCTTGCAATAACTACACCAATAACTACATCATTTAATATAATTTACAAAAACTCCAAATCATACATCATACATACACCCCAGAAATGCACTGGGATGAATATAAAATATGCAAACTAAGCCTGAGGGAGCTAGCTTTCTCCTATAGGGAGAAGCAGAGTCTGTCCTTTTAGGCCTTCAAGCTCTAGAGCTAACTCAGCTATTAGAAAAGTCCTTGCCTCTTTGTTTCTGTTTTGGAACCAAGTTCCAAGATTTCTGACCATTACACATAAGATTGTTACCCACATCGGGGTTCAACAGTTTTCAGGTTTCAATTTACCAACAAAATCAACTGAGTGAGGTTCCTTCCTGATTCCAGATTATCCCCAGAATCCTTTTATTTTATATTCTTCTCAAGGATTTGTCACTTTCCATTCTTGTGTCAGTTTTTTCCTTTTGCTTCTGAGGAAGGTTGTGTGCTCAGACAAATAAATATTTAGTTGTATGTGAAGTGTGCATTTATCATGCAAATGTATCTCCATCTTTACTTCCTCTAATTCAGACTCAGCATCTTCTCTACAGTCCTCATATCCTGAAAGTGCAGATGTTTTTGAATGGTTTGTTTTGCTGTCCAAAGGAAAAGACACATGCTCCAGTTGTCAGAGGACTAGCCGGAGACTCAGATTCAATTCCCTGCTCTTCCACAGACTTCTTATGTGACCTTTGGCAAGTCACTTAGTTTCTCTTTACCTCAGTTGCCTGGAGGTAAATGGGGATAATAGCACTTTCCTTCCTCATACAGGTGTTGTGAGAAGAAATCTATTAAAAACTCTGAGGTGCTCAGAGGCTGTGGTAATAGGGGCTATATAACATTAACAGAGATACTAAATTGAAGAGGAAGTGGAAGAAGTTGGTGAGGTCTCAAATGCTGTAAAAGAAACTTAGTGGGCTCAGCACACTTTCCATTTTCCCATTGCAAAATACAGCTATTTTTAACCTCTATCTTTTTAATAATGCACAAGTTAACAATAGATACGTATAGTACTGCAAAAGCATGCAGAAACCTAAGGAATAGAAAATCCTGCCCAAAGTGTTTCAGGAAGGGGCTTTGAGGGAAGCAGGAAATGTGGCTATTTATAATTTCCAGGCTTCTGTCCCCAGGCTTATATTTTATAGCTGACCCTTTGTTTTAAAATCGATATTTTCATTTATAATGTGCCTTCCCAAACAACATCCTTGGAAATCATTGAATGTACCATATATGTTAAGAGAAAACAGCATGTGTTAAAGAAAACTGGGTTTGTGTGGGAGGGAGAAATGGCAGGAGGTAAAGATTACTAGCGTGATTTTAGTTCTCATTATGGTGAGCATCCGTGTGTTCTCCCCCAGACCTGGATGTTATGCCACGATGCACCTAAGAAGTGTGTTCTTCAGCTCTCTCACAGTTTGTTTTAGAGACGGAGCAGCGTTGGAAAGTTCAGAAGTGTGCTGGCCAGGTGTTTTGGTTCTGGCCCATTTCTCACAGTAAATGGATCTCATGTTCTACTGGAACATCCCAACCAACCGAAAGGCAAAGCTACTATTTTTAATTGTCATTATTAGCTGTAATTTACTAAAAAGTAAACTTGTAGGCACTATATTGCTTCTAGCTTTGGTGAGGGTGCGGTGAAAAGAGAGAGGAGCACAACTACACAATTTTTAGAAATATAATAATCACTCATACAATCTTCTTCCTTATTCCTTTTGCCAAGGACTTTTATACCCTTATCCAGACAGTAATATTAAATATTCATGCAGACTGAAAGAGAAAGCTAGCACATTTTGTTTTGTTTTACTAGCACATTTGGAAATAATTTCTACTCTGGTTTTGTGACTAATTATAGTTCTTAGCTATTTTTTCACACACACACTTATTTTCATATTTCACATTTTATATTTTGTGTAATGTTTGGGTGAAAGACAAGGTTGGTTACTTACTTACTTACTTCGAGATTTGTTGCTAATGTCCATTCCACTATAGATGTGTGCAAGCCTCCATGCACAGTTACCCAAAACTTTTTTCCCCTTAGCAGATCCCGTAGGGCCAGCTCCGGCTCCCCCTTGAGCCCCACGCATATGCTGCAGTATATGAGGCACTGCCGGCCCTATGCCCCCTCAGTCCCTTCTTTCTGCCAACTCCAGCAGTGGGGAGGGGGGTGGGTTGTGGAATGGACATGAGCAACACATTTCGAAGAACAGCAGTTACTCGTAAGTAACCTTGTTTTCTTCTTGAGTGCTTGATCATGTCCATTCCAGTATAGGTGACTAACTAGCAATACCTTTGGAGGTGGGTTGGAGTGAGGTGGAGGGTGAGCTGCCCTCAGTACTGCTCTGCCAAATCCCACGTCCCCTCTCACCTGCTGGACGATGGCATAATGGGATGTGAAGGTATACACCGATGACCAGGTGGCGGCTTTGCAGATGTCCAGTCATGTCAGGGTAGAAACGATCTGCTGAGGTGATCCGTCTAGTCGTTCCTTCCAAACAAGGGGAATAGTATTTGCTGTGAGCAAGGCTATTTCCAGCAACTGTCACAGGTCGAAAGAAGGAACTAAGGGGGCATAGGGCTGGCATAGGCACCTCATGTGCGCGGGGCTCCAGGGAGCACTGGAGCCGGCCCTACGGGATCTGCTAAGGGGAAAAAAGTTCTGCGTAACCGTGCATAGAGGCGTGCACACACCTATAGTGGAATGAACATGAGCAACCACTTGAAGAAGAACAATTAGTTAATTGAGCATGTAGAAAAATTGTAATTGTTTTGGTAAGGATGATTTTTCCTCTGTCTAAATTTCCAAGAATTCTCAATAGAGAAAATGTTTACTGCAGATACTCTTTGGATGGGAATAATTAATAATAATTGTCTATCATTCCTGCATATTAATTAACTAAAGGGAATAAAAACATAAAATGTATACCAATAAATTCTTCAGTCCAGTAATTGATACTAATAAGAAAAATAAGCTAACCATCAATTTGACACTACATGAGATAGGAACAATATTTGTAGTACTTCTTGTTTCATGGTGTCGAGCTGCTGGCTATAAGATACTGGGTTCTCCTTTTTCATTGGCTTACTTCCCCCCCCACCCCACCCCCGTGAAAATCCGTGATGTCTGGTTAAATCATGGGTATAAGATGGGTATAAAATATATTATACTTTTTCATAATTATTTATGCCTCATCATTATGGAAAAAAAAACGAGTTCCAACCTATACCCGTACTATCTGCATAAACATTGTTCAGTGTATAACTTTGGTTACTCATTAACAACAGTCAGGAAGGTTCCTGATTAAGGATCCCTGGGGTAAATCATAGACTCATAGAAATGTAAGGTTGCAAGGGACAACGAGAGGTCTTCTAGACCATCCTGTGTTTTCAGGTTGGACCAAGTCTACCTGGATCATCCCTTGCAGATGTTTGTATAAGTGTTCTTAAACACTGTCAATGATGAGAATTCCACAATCTCCCTTGGAAACCTATTCCAGTACTTAATTATCCTTTGTGGTTAAGAAAGTTATCCCTAATATCTAACTTTAATCTCCCTTGGTGCAGATTATGCCAATTACTTTTTGTCCTACTTTCAGTTGACGTAGAGAACAATTGTGTCTTATTCAGCTAGCTAGTGTATAATAAAGCTATGGTATTCTTCTTCATAGCTAGTGTCTTATTCAGGGTGTCTGGCTGGTGAGTCTTGCCCACATGCTCAGGGTTTAGCTGATCACCATATTTGGGGTCGGGAAGGAATTTTCCCCCATGGCAGATTGGCAGAGGCTCTGGGGAGGTTTTGCCTTCCTCTGTAGCATGGGGCATAGGTCACTTGCTGGTGGATTCTCTGTACCTTGAAGACTTTAAATCATTATTTGAGGACTTCAATAACTTAGGCCCGGTCCACACTTACCTTTGCGATTCGGCATCTCCTCTGCGTGCCGTCCACTCCGCGCTGCGTCGAAGGGAACACTACGCCACTTACCAGGGTGGTTTTCCTGCGTCGCTTGCTGGATCGACTGAGCGCGTCTATACAGACCGCTCAGTTGATCCAGAGCAATCGATCTGACGGCGGCGAATTTGCCGCCGTCAGTGTAGACCCAGCCTTAGTCTTAGATTAGGGGTCTATTATAGGAGTGGGTGGGTGAAGTTCTGTGGCCTGCATTGTGCAGGAGGTCAGACTAGATGATCATAATGGTCCCTTTTGATCTTATAGTCTATGAGTTTATAAGGGACTGTGTAATTCTAGTTCTGCCATGTAGCTGTTTGTGACAGATTTGTAGAAACTAGGAGCAGCCTTCTGCAGTGGCAAAATGTAAAAGATGTTGCAAAAACTTTTGAAATATGGTCTTTTAAAAAAATTTGACCCAAAAACGTTTTTGAAAGTTTTGCAAATTTTCCCAATTCTCCTTCGCTGCCCCTATATCTCAACCATAGCTAGGAGGTTGTGCGCATATGAGCACATATTTATATATTTTTTTATTACTCTTTAATTATTGTTATTACTCTATTAATTTTTTTCTAAAAGCTATATTATATATTTTTTGTTTGCTATATTTTATACATTATTAGATGTACCCATTAACATCCATTTGGGATTTATAAGCTGGATTCTTTTCAGTTACTTTGCAGGGTTGCTCATTGTAGATATGTTCCACAGCTCTAGCTGACTTGAATTTGAGATAAGGACTTTATTGTGTTGTGTCGGAAAGGAATAATTATTTACTGGTCTATGGTAGTAAAACGTAGTATTGTTCCATATCCTTTCATAAATAAATTTCAGTAAGACAGATAAAATATGAATTTGTATCCTAGCTAAAATATAACTTAGTGCTAGGGCTCAAGTGGTTGAGTAGCAAACAATAATTGCCTGTTTTGAATTGTCTCCTGATGCTTTTCAACAAGTTACTTGTTCAGGCAAGATGACTAAGACACTATTTTGGTGAGTCTCTCTTATTTATGTGCCTTTCAAGACTTAAAAAAGAAAATAGAATTGCTTCGGGGGGAGCCCATTTCAGAAGAAAAGTCAATACGGTCTTTCTAGTTTGAATAAGGGGACCGATATTTGCACTTTGAATTAGGGCAAAACTAGTGAATTAAAACTGTAGAGATGTAAGTGTAAAGTATGCATACAAATGGTCCATTTCTTTCACGTCAACAATGTTTATGAAATATAACTATGTGTGCCTTGATTGCATATTACATTTAAAAAAATACACTGTCCAATAAAATGGACTTGGTAGTAAGGGAACTATCGACTTTACAGGACTTATGGTACTGAGTGATGCTTAGAAATATAGTCTGAAAAAGTTATATCAATAGCTTGTGGGCAAAACCCCTTACATTCCAGAGCTATGCTAAGATTGGATGGTGTTGATATTGGACACTTAGTGATCAGTGTGGATACCAGTGAGACATGATACACCTGATTTGCAGATCAATAAGGTTCAATGTGCAAGGTTTTTGATAGATATACTGGTTGAATACAAAACCTAAAATTAACCACAATATATCATACTCACTAAGCGTGGAGAGCTAAGCAGTTACTCAGAAGGCTGTATACAAGAATGGCTTCCTTCAGGGGCCCGCCAGGGAGTCAGTGGCCTCTGATCTGACCGGCAGCAACTCCGTGGAGTCAGGTGTTGATGGAGTGTGCCCCTTTGTCTAAATAGTAACTTCTTATACCCTCCCATAAATAGCTTTCACCTAATTACCTCTCTACTCATTATCATATATGCTAATTACCTGCACTGGGTTTTCACCCTTAACTTCATTCTATTCTCACCATGATAATTGGGGTCGTCAAAACAACATCTGGTGATAGGAGGGGCGGTGTAAAAGTATGCCCCTTGGCAACTGAACTGTGTACCCCCAGCCATTCAAGGATAACTTGTTCCCATCACTGTTATCTATATGCAGCTGCAAGCAATAAATGTTGTGTATTTTGTCTTGTTATGTGCCATGGTATGCAGAAACTGAGATATCTACAAGGTTACTCAGTAGTCCTATTCATCTCTGTCAACTGGAAGATGTCATGCTACAGGGGTCAGAATAACCAAGCAAGCAACTGAACCTATGCTAGGCCTGTAGGACAGTGGTCAAGTGACTCAAATTGTACTGGGCCTCCAAGAGATGGGAGAATGGAGAGTGCCAGTGAAATAGCTGCTAATTCTGCTGGTTCAGGACAAACTAGGAGGAGGATTTCAGAGGGCTTATTTCGAAAGGAGCCATTTGTGTCCCCTCAGCACATTGGGGGACCTGCCTATGCTGCCAAGGCCACATCTCATGCCCTGTTGAGGCTGTGGTGTGCTCGTATAGGCAGCCAGTAGCCAGCCCTTCAGTTTAGGGTTCTGTTGAGTACTGAACTGGAATCCTGCTTGCTGCTGAATGTGGGGCTGTGATATCATTTTGCCCACTAGTGCACCCAAGTAGCAAATCCCCGGTTTCCATGTAAATGTCATCTTTAGTTTTGTTTGTTTTTCCAGAATGAGAATAAAAGGCATGCACTGTGTTAGGATCATTTAAGAACACGGACCATGCACACAATCTTAAATTAAACTGGTGTGAGTGGTTTCTGTGTTCATCACAAAGAGCTTGATCCTCTAAGGTGCTGAATGCCCTCAACTTCTGCTGACTGACATGGGAGTTGAGACAGTCAATATCTTGGAGGATCAAATCCAAACTGAGGACTGAAGTCTAAATTCTGTTCCTCTACACAGTCTCTCCATCCTTGGTACAGCTCCTGCTTCTGGAGCAGCCTTTCTTCATCTCCGGCCTCTGACTCACATCATTTCAAGTTGAAAATACATTTCTTGTTGTGCCGTTGTCCTCAATGCCTCATTCATGGTGCTATTATATATTATTTAAGTCTGCAAATGTATTATTTAACTCTATAGAGCACTTCAGGTTTCTCAGTGGTAAGAAAGACAGTAGAAATCAGTGGGTAGCTTTGGCATCACAGAGTAGGATCAGCTTCAGAGATGTATTTTTATTCTTAAAAAACAAAACTTTTTTTTTTTTTAACTACTTGGACATCTGGGATAAGATCTTCTGAGGGAACTGCACTGCAACCTCTGAGCAGTTTGCAAGTATTCCTGCAGTTAAATGTAGACTCTATTTAAAGAAAAGATACCAAATTGAAAAAAAGGCGTGCTGCAGCCTTCCTGGTTGAAGTGATGAAAAATGACATATAAATTGTCCAAACATTTTTTAAAGTGAAATTTGCTTTAAAAAATGTAAGTGCATTACTTTGATCATGTGGGTGTAGACATATTTTCATCTATACATCAGAGAGATTGTGCCCTCAAATAAGGAGGAAGCCAGATGTGTTTTTTAAAAAAAGGATCTCTTAATCTTAGCTCTTTAAAATACTAAAAAAAAAAAAAAAAAAAAAAGTAAAGCAAAATAGTTCAGTATGTTGCATGAGGACAGGGATAACTGCCAGGGCTGCTGGAACAATTTTTATAGTAGGGGTGCTGAGAGCTATTCAACCAAACTGTAAACCCTGTATGCAATGGAAACCCCGTCAAGCCAGGGGGTGCAGCAGTACCCTCTGCACTTCTAAGTCCTGTACCTATGACAACCTCAGGGTCCTTTAGCAGGAAAAATAGCAGAATTTTGCTCTATAGCTAAGCACTGTAATTCTCAACTAGCATACAGAGCCTGGGTATTTTAGGGGAACAGTACAGTAATATAGGAAGACACTAAATCTACCCACCCTGCAATGTGTGTACCATCTGTCTCCTATGCACTCCTACCGAATGGGCTCCCATGAAACTTATTTCTTTCTGCTGGGTTCTTCTCCACAACTGGATGCATGTCCCAGTTTTGAACTTTGCACATTTTGAATCTTTCCCATAATGCACTTTAGCCAAAATTTTCAAACTCTAGTGCATAACATGAGGCACCCAACATCCATATTTAGGCTCAAATAAGAGAGGCTTGATTTCCAGAGCTGCTGAGCATTTAGAATATATGTTGTGGCAAAGCACCCCCTCAGTCTTCCTGGGCTAGGCTGTCTCCCCTGATGGGACAGGCCTGGGGTAAATCTGCCCCACGCTGGATGAGTCTTTTACCACTCCCCTCAGCGTCTCTGTCCTAGAGTGTTTGGAGTGGGCCTTGGTTTGGGCCCGAGGAAAATCTCTCCGATTCCCAGGGAGGCAGTGTATGGGCCATTCTATAACTCCGAGAGCCTGGGGAAGTACCTTTTCTCAGGCTCCTTCGGTGGGGCTGTAAATGTGGTGATATCACCCTGGAGGGTCAGATCTGTATCTGCCCTTCCCCCAAGCTGGTGCCCTGGCAGTTTTTCTTTGCTGTTCCCCTTCTGGGGAGAATTACTATCTCCTGTCTTGAGGGAGTCCCTCCTCTTCCTCCTTCCTCCTCCTGCTGCTGCTGCTGTAAACCTTCTGGCAACTTGTTTGTTTGTTTGTCTCGTCTCGTCTCGTCTTGTCTCGTCTCCCCCCATCCTCTCCCCCAAGTCTCTAGCAGAGGCCGGGTTTTAATAGGCCTGGAGTAGCCTGTGTTTAGGCTCAGGTGCCTCTAATTCCCCTGCAGTAACCTCTCCCCTGCCTGCAGGGAAAAGGGCCTTTCGCATTCTAGGACTGAAATACCTGCCCTCAAAACTCTTGTAGCCTTCCAGCCTGACTTTACAACAATATTAATTACCTATGCTAAACAATCTGCTTCATCTTGCATTTAACTAATAACTCCGGGCCAAGTCAATGAACGCAGTGAGTGCTCAGCACCTCTGGAAATCCCGACATCTTACTTAGGTGCCCAAATTGGCATTTTCATTCCTATCTGCAAGCACTGAGTTTGAATACATCAGCCTTGGTCTCTTGGGAGAAGATGAAAAGATGCCAGTTGGGAATCTAGAGAGCACATCCTTCAGAACACATTCTTAGGGCATCTGAGGTGTCCTAGGCATCACGTTATCTATTCTTATGCTCTATTTCCCTAGCAGCTCTGGCGTACAGTCATCTTCATCTCATCATAACATTGATCTGCAACCCACACAGCTGTAAAAAGGAAAAGTTGTTTGTTCCCAGTAAGGCTTTTGTTAGATTTAAAGCCTTCAAACAGCTATTTGCTATCAGCAGAGTATAAGCAGTTTTAGATGACCCTGCCCCTTCCCAAACATTGTTAACTGTGTGCTGTTGTTGGGGGGAAATTCAATAGACTGTTGTGGAAATGTGCACCAATTCACATTTATGAATTAAAACACAGCTGCATTCATTTTCATGTTGGTTCTGGCCATCCAACACTAAGGCAAAATCCTGAAAGCTTTAGAGACATGGGTAAACTTTACTCATAGGAGCACATCCCGTTCCTGCAATGACAGGTTTGAACCATTAGAAACAACTCTGTAAATGTGGTTCTCTTTATTTTATTTTAATTTTAAAAAAATTTATTTTGTGTGAATGAGAATCAGAATGGGCATTCTTGTTAGATATGTATCTAACCCAAGGAGGAAACTATTATCTTCATGTTTTTCCTCCTTTCATTTTAAGAAAAGTAAATCAAAATCATTAGCGTCACTGGAGTATGCGTTATTTTAATTTTACAGTTCAGCTTTGCATCAAATTCTTCTAAATAATGGACAGCTATTTGAAGGTCTTTCCTTGTTCTGAAAGTCACAATCGTCTCCCCTGTGCTTGACCGTCAGCTGTGTTACACTACACAACCACTAAATCCAGATTAGTTCAATTTTTGTATTAAAAATTGTAGCACATGGTAAATTAGAAGGGATTATTTTTAGAAACATAAATCCTTTAGAAATATTGAGGGAGATTCCAAATATGTGTAGTAATAAGAATATGCGTGATACAGTTACATAGTGAAGAGGATAATAAAATGCTCAAGGACTTGTGCTCTTGTCAAGTTGTAAATAGTTGGGGTGTAAATTGCAGTGCCTCTTATTGGAATTAATGTTTGCATAAACAACTCTCACCCGCCCTTGGAACTGATTAGCAGAGAAGCCTAGAGAAGGCCCTTCGCGGTTCCAAGGAGAGCCCCTTGTTTAAATTCTGTCACCAAAATGAGGGAAGAGCTGGGATGATTTCCTTACCTTGAACAGATTCCCATCTCTCCACCACACATGTACCCCGGGACACATGGTTTATCACAGGGTAAAGGCAAGGTAAGGAATCTGTGGGAGTTCCTTGTTAAATCTCAGGCAGCATATCCGATTCAATGCAAAGAAATCTGAAAATTTGAAGTTAAGTTTCTTGTTAGAAACCTTGGGTCATATTCTGGAGTTCATACTGAGCACTCACTGAAGCACAGCTTTAAAGTCAACTGTAGAGTCTGTGATCAGGTATCTGTCACACCCATAACTGTCTGCATCTGTCCAGAACCCTTATAGATTCATTTTTATTGCAGATGTTCATTGTTCCAATATCAGACCTTGTCACCCAGCTGGTTTTCCAACTCCTGGTCAACTATGCTTCTGGACAGGGAGCTTCCATGTGGCTAGGTGAAAGGGGTGTGATGCCAGAAATGAAGTGGTATTGTGTTCCCAGCACACCATCTCTTTCATCTAGATATTGTGGCACTTTGCACCTACAGAAGTCCCTGGGCAGAGCTGCAGTGCAAATGGAGCTATACAGAAATTGAAAGGAGAGGACTGTGAGAAATAGTACTCGATGCTGTCAGTGATACCATCATTCCCTCCCCACAGACTCATACAGTAGCACAATATAATGCAAAAGCAGCTGTGTCCTTTCCCCACCGTTTGATGTGCATATATAGTATCTTTTTTATTAATGGATATATGGTGTATGAATAATCATGTAATGAAAGACTCTGTTGTAGTGTTTATGAACAAGGAGGCAGCTATAAGGCTGCTGTGGGAAAATTAGCTCTGAGCAGAGTTATCTGAGGAGAATTTAGTTCTCAGTTACTTAGAAGAAATACTCACTTGTGCCTTCCGAGAGTAAAATAAAGCATATTGCCAAACTACAGGATTTGTTGATAGAGGATAACAGGACACATTAAGAATCAAACCAAATCCAACATATTCAGTTTTGGAGGTGGTTACATCTTTTAACTCTTTTCATACAAGATAAATGTTATAATGTCATTGGAAATGAGATAGTGCTGAAGGAAATGGAATGGTAGTAAATTCTGGGTGAAAATGCAGCATACCATTTGAAAAATGATGACCAGAAGTAGTGGGCTGAAGCATGGAGGAAGATCCTTTTATATGTTGCAGAGGAATACTAGATTGTGTCTTGAAAACCAAATTTGAATGTAGACAGTGATTATGAGGAATAAGGACAGACTATGAATGCTAATCCCAATGAATTGTTGTATGATGAAAAGAAAATCTTAATCTATTACAGAATTGAGCCACAGTTGCCAGCAAAAGACACTATTTCACCCACAGATAGAGGCATCCCTGGGAGGAAAATGGAGGTGGCTATTCAGATTCTAGGGAATATGAAAAATTAAGCACCATGGAAAGAATAATGTACTTTGCAGTCCAAATTGCAATCTGCTTTGATGCCCATAATTTTTTTGTCATAGGATACATTTCAGTGCTATATCAATATTTGAGTTTGTAATGCCATGCGTTTTAAAATATAAACTAGTGCTCATGTAGATAAGTTGAAAAATTACAGATGCTTATTGTGGAGTAGGGCTGAATAAAATGTACTAAATTTTGTAAATATGTATTTGAACAATTGTACATTGAAGTAAATACATGTGTAACATTCAGGAAAATACAGCTCAGTACACCTTTCTGAGTCAAGGAAGACAATGTGCAACACATACTGGTGTACAGATCCCTATTTTCTAATCTTGAGAATTCTACAAAATAGAGTTCTTCAAACAAGGCAGTGGGTTAGTTCTAATTTAGGACTACATTCAGTACATGCCAAGAATACATGAATGAGATAAAGGAAATACTAAGCCGAATGGGGGAAATAGAAAGATGAATGATGGAGAAAATGAAAGTCGGGAATAAAAGAGTATAAAAGACATGAGCTGTGGAAGCGAGAAAAGACATACAATTCTGTTTTATTTATTCATTTTTGTATGTTTTATAGCATTTCTCAGGCAAATGCCCCTCAGGGGTGGGGTGTGGGGGAGGGAGTGGATGTCAGCAGCATGGCATCAGTCATATCAGAAATAGCCCATCAGGGCTATTTCAGTGGGCCAGCTACAAGGCCAAAGATTTTGTTTGCTACCTTCTCTGCCCCAAACTCTGTGTGATGTTAACTGGGTTTCTGAAAAAAAGCTAATATGCCCAGACCAGGGATCAAATTCTATCCTCCTCTATACTGCTCTAAATACCAAGTAGCCCTAGAGAAGTCAGTAAGTACTCTTATGTATGCCAGTGTAAACAAGTGCAGAATTTGGCTCTGCTCTGAGTGTTTTTTTTGGGAGTGAAGAATCATGAGGCTAGTGGATATAGATGGCCTTTTAATCTGAAGGTTAGGGAGAGGACCTGTAATGTACTCCATCTATAACCAAGATAAAAGGGGGATATGTTCTGATCCCCCACGGATTTGAGTTGTTTTCACCACCGAACCTTGTCAGTGTGAATCAGCTCATACTTTAACCCATGCGGCAATGGAGGGTAAGTCATAAACACTGCATTTGTATTGGTAGATCCTCTTGACATGTGGCCTACCCATGGAGCATTGTTAGAACTGTTATTGTGGAGGTTGCTGTTAGGCATATGTGATTTGGTTAATGAGCCATGTATTTTTTAAAAAATGATGTGCCACAGTTAAAGGTAATTGCTTTCTCAGTGACTGACTTAGGTCAGATTGAAAACTTTTAAAATACCAAATAAATATATTCAGGGTATCCTAAAAGGGAGAGAAAAAGGTGACAGTGATTAGTACCTATCTGCCAGAAGTAAATCCATAGGGAGACTAGCAAATCTGTCCAACTATTTGCCCATCCAGTAAGCCATCCAGATTCCAGACAGTACAAAAAAAGGCCAAGGAGTCATAATTTTCTGGCATTTGTTCTTTTGGACGCGAGCTATTTTGGTGTACGTGCTATGTGTTAATTCAAGATTGATAGCTTTATACTGGGGTTCTGTGGTTATAGTCTGGATTCTGTGGTTAAATAATTAGTGTTCTCTGTTTCTAGCTCCTTTGGATTATAGGTTAAACAGCTGATATCCCTGACAGCTTGCTCATTCATTTTTAAGATCAGCTATGGCCTTTTATTTCTTCTTTCAGTTTTTTAAATAATTTTGTGATGTCTCTAAACCAGAGATTCTGTGACAGTTTATGGCTCCACTCTGCTGTAGTTTTTTCCTTCAAGCAACACCCTTTCCCATCTGTCTAATGCATGTGTTAAGGTGAACAAGTTGAGGGTTTGTTTGCACTGTGGCAGACTCCCGTGCCATATACCATGTGTAGGAACAAAAATTTCTAACCCAGAAAACCTTCTATGCTATTAGCATACAAGTCCTTCCTGAAAGAACAAACTACAGTGTTACAACAGATGCACTTTGCTTCAGTTTGTTTCATAAGCGGTGTTCCCCTCCTTTCTTGTCCAATGTTGTAGACAGTTTGCACTATGTGAATATTTTTTCCCCACAAGAATGGCAGTACTTATAAGTCCATTTGTTTCATCTTATTTCTGAACACTCTAATATTCACTAGGACAAAATACTTCTATTAGTCTGACATTAGTAAGGATAAATGTCTGAATAATTGGAATGATTGTGTAGTTTTTCAATCCATGTATGTTAACAACAACAATTTTTTAGTTGAAGAATACACAATGTCCAAGAAAATACATGGTAAAATTTTTTTCTTTGACTTCATGGTGATTAGTGGAGAGGATTTAGTACATGGTATGTATTTTAGCTGGTAGTGCTATCAATAGTTAAAAGTACCTACAACTTTCCATGATAAGACCTTGATTTCTGCGTGTTATAATTTTTCCAGACTTTAACTGTTCAGGCTGAAATTTTCCATGCTGGGTTTTTGTCTCAGGCTGAATTATTTTGGAAAACTTTGAGCTAAAATGATTGAGCTGTTTCTGAGAATGAGATGAGGGGCATGGAGGAATGGTGGTTGGGGGGGGGGCAGCAGCTCTGTGGTGTGGAGATTGGAAAGGGGCAGAGAACAAAGGAGGGAGGAGCCAGGGGGAGGATGAATAGGAACAGAGCGAGAGAGGGGCAAGCGACAGGAGATTGGGGGTGAATAGGAGGAGAAGGGGAGAGAGACAGAACTGGGGTGAGATGATGGGGGTTAGAGCAGGACAGAATCATGCTCAAGGCCTGGAGACAGAAGGGTTTATAACCAGTGTGCAACCTTAATTCAGCCCCCTTGTGTGTATGCATTATGAGGCTATCGTTAATGACTTGATCACATGCTATTTTCCCATAGGAGGGGCAGAGCTCTGGGAATGAGTCAAGATCATGTAGGGTATGAGGCTGATGTCTGTAGAACTCCATCTCATTTGTTGTGGAAGTTGGAAGGTGTGTAGCGAATGCAGAGGGGATTGCAGGAAGAGAAAAGATGGTCTAGTGGTTGAGGCAGTTGGCTGCTGTCCTGGAGAACTGGATTACCCCTGCCTCTGCCAGAGAGTTCCTGTATGTTGGTGGGCAAGCCACACAAACCAAAACGTGCAGTTTGCCACTAATTGTGTGTTCCTCATTATCTGGGTGCTCAGTGTGAGTGAGACATCTAGAGTCTGAATTGCAAACTTACAGCTTCAAGTGAAGTCAATAGGAGCTGTACATTGAACATACAAACTGCTGTATAATGCTAAATACTCTGACAAATCAGGCCCTAGGTTTCTGAAGTGGGGGACCCAAAATTAGTGCACATTTGACATTTTTGGCTTTAATCTGTCTGTGCCTCAGTGTCCATCTGTGATGATAATAATAGCACTTACTCTTACATGGATGTTGGGTAGATCAAGTCATTGATATTGGTGAAGATCTCAGACCTGATTGGGAGAGCACCATAGAAATGCCAGAGGAAATTAATAATTTTGTATTCATTACTGAGTTTGTATAATGTGGAATTAAAGAAGGTCTGTGGCCACACGTTGTATGAAGGAGATAAAAATGAATATTGAATTACTACCCATTTACTGAGTGAGGCAGGGGTCTGGCAGTAAACAGAGTGTGTGATCATTTAATTAAAGGTTGTATCATAATGGGTATGCACAAGGGGGCCAAATGAAGGTTGCTTGTGCAACCTTGAGTCTGGTATTTCCTAACTTTTAAGTGTTTGACTTTGCAACCTTAATGATCTTTTTTACATCGTGTTTTGGATGTAATTTCATATACAGCAGTTTGGTAGAGTACCTTCATCTGAAATTATTTTGATTCATGAGAGGCAATTGGCACCAAATGTTGAGAAGCGCTACTGTACTAAAGTAGATAAATATACAACCATTTTAACAATGGAGATTTGGGTTTAAAAGTGCCGTAGGTCGCAGCTGAAATACATTTGACTCAGGAAAATGTTTTCCACATCACAAAACCACAAGAAGACCGGTAGTTATTTGTATCATAAGAAAAGGCATATTGAAGGCTAGGTTTGTGCTGCATTGGGAAAGCTGTGTAGGAAACATGTCTAGCATCTGCCTGCTTGCTGCCCTCCTCCCACCGGTATTCTTAATGTGCCATTTTCTCAAATGCTAAAATTAATTATATTCACCCAAACTTTAAAGGAAAAAACCCCCAACACTGACACGTGGGCAGAATTAATAAATTAATAAAGCTCTCTTCGCTTTGTAGTTGAGGTGCAAATATAGTCTAAAAATATCTGCTCATTTTAATAGGCTTCCTTCAGAAATTTTGGTAGAAAATGAAAACGCATGAAGTTATACTTGTGTAAATTATTCATAAGCAAAAAAAAAGCATGATGCTTTATTGATGCTTGTGTTGTCATTGCTACTGTACTGCAAATTAGGAGAAAGGCAACAACAGAGTACATGTACTTTACCAAGGCTGCTTTAATCTTTCTAGAGCTTGTCTACGTGGTAAGTTACTATTTGGCAAGCCAGGGTGTGAATCTACAGTGCACTAACTTGCCATGCACTAACATCCCCTGTGGACATTGCTCCAGCACAGTGAAAGTCCTACGTGTTGTATAGTAAGCCTCACTCCAGAACTTTCACTGTGCTGTAGCACAGAGAATGTCACTGAGTGTGTGGCAAGCTGGTGCAATGTGGATTCACACCCTGGGTAACTCTGCCATGTAGTCAAGCCCCTTAGTCTTTGGATCATGAAAGTTAGAGCATGAAAAATCCTATTTCATCAACCTTCCAATGAAGGTTGATACCTAAAACCATCTTCAGCCCTTTATTTTTATTCTGTTTTCTAAAGTATTTGCATTCCAGTTTGAGAGCATCCGCAGCAGCAGTGCCTTCTGCTGGCTACTGCAAAGACTCTCTGCACGAGATGTGGCCGATCCATTGTATTGGAAGTAGATGGAGTCTATTATGGCATGAAGGAGGCTCTAGTTCCAATTCCTGTGTCAGCAGAAAAAAATACTGTATTGTGTTTGTGCAACTTGCAGCACTGATTCTACAAAGAGTCTTTCTGGTGTAAGTATAGTTTGAAATGGTTAATAACACTTTTAGCAGATTCGAAACCATTATTCTTGCTTGTGTTGTGTTGGAAACTATATTTAGATTCCATAAAAGCCAATAGTTAAAATAAAAATGGTATGGTATATTAAAGCCAGACAATGACTAGATCTCTCCTCTCTGTACCTACAGTACATGATGCCTCTGAACAGCAGACAAGGGTTTACAAAACAGCTGGGCACAGCATGTGAACAGTGCGGCTGGAACTTGAACCCAGAGCTGTTTTTTGGTGGCACATTGAAAGTGCTGCTGCTTTTGTGTATGCTTTTCTTTCCGCTTTTGCGAATGGAAGAGGCGAGGGAGTACTTGGGATTACCTTCCCCTTTTCCTTATTCAAAAAAGGTTTGCTTTTAGTACCAGAAGCAGAAAGAAGCAGGGCCAGAGTATTTGGAAAGAGACGAGCAGCTTTAACTTCTACATGTGTGAACGTACAGGTAGTTTTCAGACTGCCTTTACATTCCTCTCACATTGGCCACTGTAGACATCTCCAAGGGGCATCTCAAAAAAGTAGTGCTCCCTCTTCAGCCCTGTCCTGCAGTTTCTGCTACTGCTTCAGAGAAGTAAAACTGTTCTTTCAGGCTAATCTCCCTAGATGCCCATTTGGCTAAATTAATAGCTATATCCATTAAATTAAGTCACAACTGAAAAAACAAATTTAGTAATTGTGAAAGGGGATATGGAGTGGGGAGAAAACTTTACAGATATAAAGTGATAAACAGATGCTCTCACTGGAGTTTGGAGTTAGCTAATCCTTCCTGAACAGCCGGGAGAAATGGGGCATGAGGAGCAAGCAGAAGACTGGGTGGATGGGCTTATAAAGTGAGCATAAGGATGTGAGATCCTGAATGCTCCAGCCAGTCAGATGCAGGAATTTGCCATCCAAGTGGCTTTTCAGAAGCAGCCATTCTGCAAATCACTGTTTTTTATTGATTCATGGCTGATACTGAAACCACACTAACACAGCAGACCTGCAAATCAGTAACTGTATCATCCTTAGAAACAACGAGAGTTCTGTAGCACTTTAAAGACTAACAAATTTAATTTTTGCAGGCATCAGCTTTTGTGGGCTTTAGCCCGCGGAAATTAAATTTGTTAGTCTTTAAAGTGCTACAGAACTCTGTTTTTTTTGCTGTATACAGACTAACACGGCTACCCCTCTGGAACTTTGTATCATCCTTGTGCTCTGATTGTCTGGGATGGTTTAATTTCAGATTACTCATAGAGAAAAACTTTGATTTCTCTTCCCTCTTGCTTTGTCTCCCCATACTGGGCCCTTGAGTCAAGGCAATAATCAACCCACTTTTCCACTATCATCTTACCTGATACCCTGAATCTCTGCACCCTGAGCCCTTCTCAGAAAATCACCCCCTATACTCATTCCTTCAGTAGCCTTAGGAAAGGTACTTTTTAATCACCTCTTCCAGAGCACACCCCTGCTTATTATTGGAATGCTGCCTGTTTCACGGTGCTGAAATTGCCTTTTTACAATAATCTTCTGTTGGAAACAGACTCTCTTTTATGTTCCTCATTTTTTTTAAACTCAGTCATCTTTGATACAATTGATTATGATTGCGGCCTTCTTGATTACCTGGTACAGTTAGTTGAAATCACAGCCATTTTGTTCATTTAGTTACATGTTTACTTTTTCATCCGCTACATTTTGTGACAGGCAGTGTACACTCCTCTTGCATAGACCTTTCCACTATGGTGTTCTGAAGGGTTCAGTCCTCAAACCAATCTCTTCAATTTGGGTTATCGTTACCATGCAGGTGATACTGAAAGTCTTTATCTCTCATTCTTTTGGATCTTTCATCATTTTCTCCACATCTGAACATTCTCAACATCTGTATTTTTTTGTAGCTTAACTCAAATCCAACATGTCCAGATAGCTATATATTAATTTGGTATGAAGAGTATTTCAACCAAAAGTCCACCACCTTCCTTTTAATAAAGCTTCTCAGTTCAAATCTCCTATCTGATCCTGTTGTCAGGACCTGTGTTTGACTTCAAGCTAAACTCTCATTGAAGTATTTTACTGTATTTTTGGGGACACATAGTGGAGGACTGTGGAAAGGGATGAACCTTAAGAAAGACAGCGAAGAGACAGAAGAAAAGGTGATAAGACAGAAGAAAAAAATTTAACAAAAATGTTCCATGAGGTACAATGAAAAAGGGCAACAATATCAGATACAGTAAATTCAATCATTCTCATCTATAACGTTGATGTATCATATGCAGACACAATACTGTATTTTAGGGTTATGATTCCGAGCTCTGTTTTGCTTCCCACATCGCTGAGGTTTGGAATTCTGTGTTGTTTGTACATAGGACAGCTATCTGTACTCTCACAATTTTTAGTCATGCTTTCAAGTCCAGTCATCTGGAATGCTATAATTCCATTGTTTATGTTCTTCCTAAATCTCAACTCCTCAGGCTTCAGTTTGTTCAAAATCCAGTTTTCTCCTGCACCTGGAAAAGGGAACACATCTCTTCCACCCTCAGAAATATTCCCTGCCTTCTTATCCATTCTAGAACCACGTACAAATCTCCCTCTTTGTCTTCAAGATCTGTGGATTTATTTCCTCTTCTTTCCAGTCTGATTGTTTTATATTCTTCTTTCTTTTGTCCACGATCTTCATTCCAGACTTAGTTCTGACCCACCTCCTTCTCTACAGCAGATTCTTTTCCCTCGTGCTCTCTTGCACCCACTTTATATCCAATACACTGACTGTTTTATTTTTCACATTCTGCCTATTCTCTGTGGACTCCTGTTCCTTGGCTCAATTCAGGAAAGTCTTGTATGCACATGCTTAAGTCCATACCTATTCAAGCCAGCTCTGAAGCACATACTTACGTGCTGTCCTGAATAAAGGTGCTTTCCTGAATTGGGATCCCTCTCTAACACTCAAATCTCATTCCCTCAGCTTTCTGGTTTCCTTGTGTTCTATCACTGGGATTACTTGGCTAGGAAGGGTAGCAGAAATCTGACCTCTTAATGCCGCTAACTGTTCAGGGCAGAGAATCCATCTGTGTTTTGTAAAACACCATCCTGATTTCTTGGTCCATATGGGACCACTGATACGGCTTGGAGTTAAAATAGTACTAAAAGATGGAGGTATGGTAAATAGATGGTGGTTAGACTGTTCTATTTGTGTACATTTTTAAAATGACCATTTTCCCTTCTTGTAGTTTTTATTCGAAACAGGGACTCCAAAAGCAGATTGTTGGCATTATTGTAATTGCTTCTCATTGTCAAAGTCATAGTTCACATGTGGTTTTTGTGAAACATTTTTTTTGGCACTTAACATATGGGAATTTTTGCTCACTCCTTTTCAAGAAATGTATCTCACTGATTGATCTTACAGTTCTGAACACATTGTATTCCAGCCTGTTCAGTTTATGCCCATAGGTGTTTTGTCACCATGATTTTCTCTGTCTTAGCAAGTGAGAGATTTTTTTTATTGTCCGTTGTTGCATTTCAGAGGCAGGTTTTCCTTTATAACAGTTGTATTGTTAAAAAAATATTTAAATAAGCAGAAATCGATTTTAAGGGGTGGGGGGTGTCTCTCAAACAAACTGTTTCTATTGCAACGCTACTGTATAGATAAAGGATAATGTGATTTATTCCTGCTGAAATGCAAATTATTTTATTGCCAATTGCTCATTACCCGTATGCTACTTAGGCAATTACTAATTTCATTGGCATTGCCTAGCAATTTACTTTGTATGTTTTTTGAAATAACGATTTTATTTTAGCAAAAGCTATACACGTCAGTAGGATTGAAGGTGAAAGTAGGACTCTGTCTGTTGGTGTTTTGTGATATTTTCCATGCACTGTGCTATAATTAACAATAAAGATATTATCATAAGGAATTCTTTGTGGGAAATTATGTTTATAAACAAATCACTCATGCACATAATTAAGAGATTTATTTTAGTGGCACAATTAGGGGGCAGGCAGGTCATGTTTTCTGTAAAGGCCGCAATACTCTTGTCAGTTTAAAAATAATAATAATGCTGTCACCACCCACTATCACTCCCTCTTCTCCTCCCAGGAAGTTTCCCACATATCCTCTAATTTATAACATTGCTTGTTCTCAGCATGTTTTTTGTTATCTGACTGCTTACACTGAATACTCTGTGGGGAAAGGACTGTATTATGTTCTGAATGTCATACAGCACAGAGTCTCTGTGGACCTCAGTAACGCTGATTCAACTGTAACTTCAGTGGAGCTGCACAAGAGTAATTGAGGGTAGAGTTTGTGCTCTTGATTATGGTGATTCTTTTAGTAACCCAGTGAAAGGATAAACTATTGCTAGACAGAACAGGCTGCAAGTGCTGAGAAATACCATCTATTACCTTAGCAGGGCATGGATTAAATGTATCTTAAAAGAGACCATTTCTCCCAAAAGATTCAAACCTAAAAGGCATGTAGCCAGAAGTTCTAGGCCTTAGAACTTTCCACAAGTGGCTGATTTGCATGCATAAAAATCATGCATAAAAATCATGACAAGGTGGCAGACAGCTGGGATCAAGAAAGCGAGAGACATTGTAAAGAGCCAACTCCATGGTCCTAGGTCACTGGTGAGGTCCTGAATGCACTATCTGACTCTTACTCCAAGGTCTGCTTTGTATTTGTGTTTATGTTCCTTAATCTACTGAGCATTGTGCAATAATTAGACGTTAATGGCAAAATTCCCTTTGACTAGGCCAGCATTTCTCCCTTGAAATTTTGCTTAGCAATGTCCCTACAGACATTTGGCTAAATCATATGGAGAAAAGCCTTGGAACTCCTGGAGAAAGCGAGTGTGACTAAATGGCTCAAAGACAGATCCACCACAAGGGTCTGAGACTGACGCTCTGTCAGCTACCAACATATCAGTATAAAAGCACGGTCTCTCTCAGTGGAATCCCTGGCAGCGAGGATAGCTGGACCTTGTCCTGGCTGGAATCCCCTGTGCATTTTAATCCTCCCACTGCTTTAGACTGAATCTGAGTTCAGCTTTATGGTACGCATAGGTATTATGAGGATCTTTTCTTGGCACTGCACCATTACTTTTTTAGGGGTCTGCTGAAGGCAGATGCCATTTTTTGCTCAATTCAAGAGCAATCAGCTATAGAGGTGCCTGGTAGGGTGTTCTTTAAAGGAGGGCTTGCTTTTGTTTTATAGTTTTTTCATGACGTAAACTAGAGAACTCAATCAGATTTGAAAGTATATGACCTTTATATATGGAGAAATGTAATAACCTTTACAAGTCAGTTTTGCCTATTCGCTCTTAGATGTCCCTGGTCTTTCTGTTATCAGTGACTAGTTTTTGAAGCACTGGATCCAAAAATTGCCTAGCCTGTGTTACCTTTTGGTATTAGAAAATAAATCTATTACACACAGCATGCAACTCCACTGCTGTAATTCCTTCAGTGAGTTTTGGGAGCATGTCAGGGAAGATATCCTGCAGTTTTTGTGCTTTTTGAATGTAAATGTTTAATCAGCCCTAGCAGAGATGTAGTGCAAAAGTGCAAGTACCCTATGCTCATGGTTTCTTTTCTGTTGTTGCAGTGATCTGCTGTCTTCAGAATATCTTGAGAGGCATATCGAGCATGGAGGAAAGATGGTGGAAGTTAAAGTAAGAGTTTGTTTGGGGTTATGAAGATTTCCCCTGAGTTTTTAAATGTTCTCTTTTAATACTTAATGAATGCTCCCTGATTTCCCTGTAACCAGTGAATTCTGATTTTAAGGTGCCTCGTTCTGATGAGTCAGACAAGTTTTGTATCATCTAATTTGTAAGCTTTCTTAAAATTTCATATTACATAAATATTCATGGAAAAATTATATTCATGAGAAATATATATGCTATAGTTCTTTTTACTTTCTTTTGTTCTAATAGGTATGTGCTGAAGAAAGTGCTCCCTTATGGTATGCATTACATAAGCTTACTAAAAGGCCAGGATTGCTGTTTTTATGGGTTTCCTCATACATCTGAGGGTACTAAGTTATATTGGATGGTAGTTCCAAATATCTAGCCATCTTGAAATAGCAGGTTCCATTTCTAGAAGGTTTGTTGAGGTGCCTATGAAATGTTACTGTTATAGTTGTCTCCTAAGGAACCTGTCATTACGGATCCTTTTTGCGGAATGTTAGTTTCTGTTCTCTCTCTCAGTGTTTATATTCATTCAGTGAAAGTCAACCTGATGTTCCACTCTGTCTCTCTGATTACACCAGCTGTATTTACAAAATATTCTTGTCTGCTGAGGGTATGTAGGTTTGTACTTAACATGAGATTTTACAAAACCATCTATAATTTCAGAAAGAATAAAGTTAAATCCTTATTTACATACATCTCCTCCAACTTGCTGTGAAAGTGTCTTCTGACTGCATAGACTTCTTCTCATGAAGTATGGCAATACAATCAATGTAGGCTATGCACAGCATGTGTCGCATTGGGAGTGGCTTACAATAGTAGCTCTTTTTAAAGGACACTGTCAGGTCAAATGTGGCCCAAAATTTAGGTTTTGTAAAAAAACAAACTCTGAACTGGAGATTACATAAATCCCCAAACAATGAAATGTTCCCTTACACTGACAGCAAAAGCAGGAATGGGAAAAGCAAAAATTTGCTCAAAAATATTTGTGCTCTTCAACTACTTAATAATCAGCTTACAGCCTCCTAGAATTTGCAAATGTACAATATACTTTTGGTTCCAAAGTTTATACTCGTGCATTGCCAAATTGAATGAACACACACACCAGTTCATTTACATTGTAAAGATCATTTTCACAGTGAGCCTGTGCTATACTTTACAGTCAAGAAATCTGACTCAAATCCAAGTTTTGACTCAAAGCAGAAATAGAGGGTAACAGCTGTCATTAATAAGAAAAAAATGTTAGTCCATTTCTCTGTGTTAGGAAATATATACAAACTGGCAAATGTAAACATTTTTTGACTGCCAGTAAGGCCTGCTTTACCAAATTAGGAATCAGTTCTGCATCCCCCTTTCATGAGCAATCTTTCCTCAAGTGAATAATATCTTTGAAGTCAATGGGACTACTCAGGCAAATAAGGACTTCCTGCATGAGCAAGAGGTAGCAGGATTGGGCCTTTAAGGCAGGATTACTAATTTTTTTCATACTGTGGACAACATCCTAATGGAGAGCGTCTCATGAGCCACCACTCCCCTTTGTGGTCACATGGATTGCTTCCCTTCCATTTGCAACTGTGCACCATCTCTGCAGCATCTTCAGCAACTGTTTTCCGTGGGCTAGATTGGCACCTTGAAATCTACTCTGAGTGGGAAGCAGCACATCGTTGCAATGTCCCAGGAGCAGAGGACAGACTGGTTGTGAATCAGAGCGTCACAGTTTTGTCCCTTCTTCCCCCTTGGTGAGTGTCTGGAAAAATAACTTGCACCAGCCCTTTTCTTGGTGTGTCTTACTTCCCTTTCCACCACTTGCCATGTACCACATCCCTCCACTCCCGACCGGGGGAGTAATTGCCTTGGGGATGCTGCTCTTCACTCTGTATTGTGACCTGTAGTGTGCCTCATGATGGCACCCACTGAAAAGGAACATTTTAAATGAAGTTTTTTAGCTTCTTTTACTGCTGTTTAATATCTGGAAGCAAGGGGGAGACCCCATCTGATGGCCTCACATTTCAAAAGAGCTCATCATCCACAATTCATGCCAGATTCTCAAAAAAACAACTCCGCTCCCATTTAGGCATCAAAATAAGTGGCTAGATTTTCAGGATGTCAGTGCTGAGCGCGCTTCAAAATCTGCCCGTCGTTTCAATGCCACATAGGAGCCAAGCTGTTCTGAAAAAATATGGCCCCAATTTGGTGTGCTGGTGTGAAAATCTGATTGTTGGCTCTTGCAAAAATCTGGCCCCGCATAACCAGCAAGACGTTGGTTCATAGATCACAGTTAAACACTTCCTTAAAATACTGAAAGAGAAAGAAGCAAAGAAAAAATCCAGAAATGTTTATTATGCATCTGAGAATCTGGACTTTGTAGTTCAAACTGTTCTCAAAATATATGTACAGATTCCTTACAGGAAGATGATTCAATACCTTAAAAGTGTGTGCTTATTGTTTTACTGTGTCATAAAATCCTCCTACCTGGTGCCTGTTCTAAGAATAAACCAGTCAAACATAGACAACAACAGACATAAAGGATCTTGCAAACTACTTAAATACTCGGTTAAAAAAAAAGAAAAGGTTACTGAAAGGGCCAGCCTTGCAAAAAAAAAAAAAAAATTACATAACAAAGAGCACATTGCTACGTGCCATTTCCTAAACTACCCAGCTCCATTTGTGAGAGCTGTCAGTTACATAATGAGGAGACTGAGTCTGGAGTACATTAAAGGCCAAATCCTGCTTTCCTGCTGCAAATGTGGAAGGCCCAGAACACATTAAAGCTGCCATGGTCTGACTGTGTGAGAGGAGGGGGCACGCTGTGGAGTTCCTACTCCTCTTGGGGAAAACACTGCTAGTTGGTGGAGCCATAGCAGTGCCAGAAGGGAGAAGAATAGGTATTTCAGGAAGGAGACCCCATTTGTTCCTTCTACAGGAAGATCTATCTCCATCATTGGTTCCCCTTCAAATGTGAAGTGAGAGGATAGAGGAAATCCCTCCACCTCTCTTCTGAATAGGAGGGGGTGACAGGGAAAAAAAACACCTCACTCTCCATTGTCAGCCCCCTCTCAATGCTGGGGCAGTTGGATGAGAAAACAGAGGTCTAGCCAGATTGCAACAGCAACAAAATGGCCCTGTCAACACCCTCTTCCTACCTGGCTCCCCACAATGTAGCGAGGATAGCCCTGTTTTAAAATTTTTTTATTAACACTGAAGTGCTTTTTGTAGCTGCGTCTTTCCCTTACGTCACATAGGACAGTGTAAGTAGCAGATATTGCCACTACTGTCATCAGCAATATGGGAAACAGATGAGCGCACTAACTCACTATGGGAATGCAGCTGTCTACGCAGTCATTGTTTAACAACGTTGCAAAGATGGCCATGCCAAGGAGTGGACAGGTGCTTGGTCCAGCTCATACTTGCTGTAGAGTTGGTCAGAACAACTATGATCCCTCAGCCAAAATTTCCTTTTCTGAAGAAAATGTTCTGGTTTCCTGTCATTGCTTACAATGTTTTGCAAATGGGGCTGGGAGGGAGGGAAAAGAAACATCTATAGTTCAAGGATCCAGTTGCTAAGAAATGAAGGGCTTTTTAATGACAGGCACCTCCATTTAACGCATCTTTTTGTAATAAGAGAGGGTTAATTCTAATATAATTGTTGCACAATTAATTAGTATTTGTGGAGCACTTTGAAGATGAGAAGCACTACACTCTGTAATTGCGAAGTGCCAAAATGTCACTGTATGAGGCAGGCAAGCACACCTCCTTGTGATCTGCACCTGCTGCCTTGACAAACTAGATGTGCAGGACCTTCAATGTTTGTTATAACAGAAGTCAGCAATGTGAAATATATATATAAAAAGAAACAAATGGTTATGTTGGTTTTGGTTTTTTGTTTTGTGTTTTTGTGTGTGTTTTGCCTACATGTTAGCTCCGATTTCCCTAGCGGCAGCAAAATTTCACTATCCTCCTGACCTCTGAACTCCGTCTAGAGGCAAAGAGAATAATCAGTTAATAAGAAGCAAAAACAAAACAAAATAAAACAACCCCTCATGCTTTACCTGTTCCTGATTGTGTCAGTACAGATCCTTCCAAGTTGCAAGCACACAAATACTCAATGTGCATACCCTTTACATCACTGCAGTATGTATCTCTGTGTCCTTTTATCTCTTTTTAGGTTATTGTTCTGTCATTGAGGCTGTCACTAAGATGAAAGGCAAAGTACAGCTTGCAGTGCTGAGTAATCTACACCACAGGATTTTTCTTCCTTAGACTGAACAATTTATAGCTATTCAGTGACATTTCCTTTATAAAATATTTTCATTTTTTTCTCATTTCTTCACATTAGAGCTATATGCATTCTGCTCATCATCCTAATAGAACTATCATGTGGATCCCCAAAGGTTCTTGGATAATAGTTCTGTGTCAATTAAGCTCAGCTGTAGTGTCCAAATTAGAGATACTATATAGGTAGATTATATGTATATTTTTAGATAGAATGATTAATTGTAACCACAGGGCAGTTTCTGTTTATTTCTCAGATAATCCACTAAATCACAACATCAGCAAGTTGTAAACATGGTGTACATATCTTACACAAAACCAACCAACCCACCAATCCACCCTGTGGCCAGTGTTTGAACTGATATCTAAAGCCACATTTAGGCACTTAATTAAGGGTTTGATCCTACATCATTGAAGTCAGTGGGAGTATTGCCACTAAGGCTATCTCTACACAGCAAAGAAAACCTTGTGGCTTAGCAGTGCCAGCTGACTTGGGTTCATGGGGCTCAGGCTGTGGGGCTGTTTCATTTCTGTGTAGACTTCCAGGCTTGGGCTAATGTCGAACTTTCTGGGGCCCTCCCACCTTATAGGCCCTAGAGCCCAGGCTTCAGACCAAGCCCTGAGGTGAAGTCAGCTGGCACAGGCAAGCCGCAGGTGTCTAGTTGCCATGTAGACAGACCCTTAATTACTCAGGATCATGTTCTGACTCTTAAAATAGCTTGATTTGCAAAGGTGCTAAATACCTGTAGCTCCCATTAACTTTGGTGGGATCTGGAGGCAGTCAGCACCCCCCAAATATGCCTGGTCTACACTACATAGGTTGATGTAAGCCACTTTGCATCAACCTAGTTGTGCATGTGTCTACACTTAAATTTGTCTCCCACCCATGTAAGCTCTTTATTACACCAGCAAAATAATACCACTCCTCCCAGCATCATTGAGATACGATTGATGTAATGAGGTTGACACAGCGTGAATGTAAACCCTGCATTAGGTACGTTGACCTTAATGATTCTCCAGCGGCTGTCCCACAATCCCAACACTGACTACTCTGGTCACAGTTGTGAACTCCATTGCCCAGAGGTCATGGAGACTAGAAAGCCCCCATTCGCCTTTTCGAGCTCTGTGAATTTCTGAAATGCCTTTTCCTGATTGTCGTGCTTGGCAAGCACACCTTGCAGCTCCCATTGTTGTGTGCAACGGCCCAACTGACCATCTCGGCTACATGCTCCAGACATGCTCTGTTTGGCAGTAGATAGGTGGTATTGGATCTCCTGGACCTGGTGGTAGAAGAGGCTATGCAAGCACAGCTACAGACCAGACCTAGAAATGTGGATATCTACGAGCAGATCGCATGGCAGATGCAGGAGAAGGGATATGACAGGGATCAGCAGCAGCTGTCTAAAAGCAAAGGAACTGCAGTAGGCATATCAGAAGGTGAGGGAGGCCAACAGTTGATCCAGTGGCCAGCTGCAGAACTGCCACTTTTACAAAGTGCTGCATGGCATAACTGGCAGAGAACCCACCCCCACTTCCACCCAACATCCTGGATGCCTCAGAGGAGCCTGAGTCACAGGTTCTTGCTGCAAACAGCAAGGACGAAGTGGCGGAAGTGAAGGAAGATGGGGGATATGCAAGTGGAGGGTCCAGCTATGCCATGAGCCAGAACCTGTTTGAGACTCCACTGCAGTCCAGTCAGTCCTGGCAGTTGAGCATGGCTCAGCCGAATGCAGGGGAAGGAAATTTAGGTAAGTGCGTGAGTTTATTTCTCATTGCAGTGGTGCCCCCAACTTAGCAGGACACAGTTATCAACTTTTAATTAATTTATTTGTACTAGAAGAGGTAGCGGTACAACAATGAGAGGTAGCATTATCAGCTTTTCATACTCCTATAGAATTAGATGGGATGGGCCCTGTGGAGCAGTTTGTTTATGTACACAGGGACATCCCTTGAATTCTCCCAAGACATCTCGATGAAGCTTTCATAGAGGTACTCTGCAGCCCTCTCCTGAAGGTTTCTAGAGTTGGCAGCCTCATTTCTTCCTCCACAACAGGACACTTTCCCATGCCAGTTGGCAATAACTCTAGCAGGCACCATTGCAGTGAACAGAATAGCAACATATGCCCTCTGTGCCTTTGTTTGCCTCAGAAGTGAGATATCAGCTAAATCACCACCATCTGTGGAAAATGGTGCCAGTCTTCAGTGCCATTACTCAGTGTTTCATGCAATTGAGCAATTCCCTCCTCATTTCCCTCACCTTTGGTGGCCAATATACACCACAGCTGGAGCTGCGGGGTGCTGTGCACAAGCACTCCAATGCAGAAGTTGCAATAGAATTGTCTTGTTTAAAGCTTCAGGGGAACAAGGGAGGGGAGTTCTCAATTTTAACTTTCACTTTCTGTTGTGAGTAATTGACAACAGTACCTCTGTGTGTTTTGTCTGTAGCTGCTGACATTGGGGCCTTTAGGGATTCCCCCTCCACACCCGTAGAAGGCCTGAGCCAGATAAGGAGGAGAAAGATGAGGACTCACGATGACATATTCAGTGAGATTCTGCAAGCCAGTGCTGCATCAGACCTTGAACAGAGGATGAACTGGAGCATGAATATTGTTGACTCTATGGAGAAAGAAAGAATGGACAGGAGAAAAAACAAGGAGTCAGAGAGGGAGATGCATCAGGACATAATGGGGCTTCTCCAGCAACAAACACAGATGCTGCAGTCTCTTGTGGACCTACAGGTTCAATGATCCATGGAGAACTCCAGCATAACACTTCCCTACAGACCATCCTCAAAATTACATGTGACATCAGGAGCCGCATCCCTACCCCTGCTCCTCCACACTGGAGGATATTAAGGACAACCACAGTTTCACATAGAATCATAGATGTGTAGGACTGGAAGGGACCTCGAGAGATTATCTAGTCTAGTGCCCTGCATTTACGGCAAGACCAACCATTATCTAGACCATCTTTGACAGGTGTCTGTCTAACCTGCTCTTAACAACCTCCAGGGATGGAGATTCCACAGCTTCCCCAGGCCATTTATTCCAGTGCTTAACTACCCTGACACTCAGGATTTTTTTCCTAATTTCCAACCTAAACCACCCTTTCAGCTATGTCCCCCCTCAGTCTTCTTTTCTCCAGACTAAACAAACTCAATTTTCTCACTCTTCCTTCATAGGTCATGTTCTCTAGACCTTTAATAGTTTTTGTTGCTCTCCTCTGGACTTTCTCCAATTCGTCCATATCTTTCCTGAAACATGGCTCCCAGAACAGGACACAATATTCCAGTTAAGGCCTAAACAGCATAGAGTAGAGCTAATACATCCCAGAATGATGTTTGCTTTTTTTTTTTGCAACAGGGTTATACTGTTGACTCATATTTAGCTTGTGATCCATTATGACCCCCAGAGCCTTTTCCGCAGTACTTGTTCTTAGGCAGTCATTTTCCATTTTGTACACGTGCAACTGATTGTTCCTTCCTAAGCAGCGTACTAAATAATTGATGAAGATATTGAACAGAACCAGACCTAGGACTCTCCCTGCCCCAGCACTCAATATGCCCTTCCAACTTGACTGTGAACAGCTGATAACTATTCTCTGGGAATGGTTTTCCAGCCAGTTATGCACTCACTGTATAGCAGCTCCATCTAGGTAGTATTTCCCTAGTTTGTTTATGAGAAGCTCATGTGAAACAGTATCCAAAGCCTTATTAAAGTCAAATTATACCACATCGACTGTTTTCCCCCCCATCCACAAGGCTTGTTACCCTGTCAAAGAAAACTATCAGGTTGGTTTGACACAATTTGTTCTTGACAGATCCATGCTGACTGTTACTTATCACCTTCTTATCTTCTAGTATTTGCAAATTGATTGCTTAATTATTTGCTCCATTATTTTTTCGGGTACTGAAGTTCAGTTGACTGGCCTCAATTCCTCAGCTTGTCTTTATTTCCCTTTGTATAGATTGGCACTATATTTGCCCTTTTCCAGTCCTCTGGGATTTCCCCTGTCTTCCATGACTTTTCAAAGATAATCGCTAATGGCGCAGATCTCTTCTGTCAGCTCTTTGAGTGTTCTAGGATGTATTTCATCAGGCCCTTGAAGACAGCTAATTGTCTAAGTAATTTTTAACTTGTTCTTTCCCTATTTTAGCCTCACATCCTATCTCATTTTCACTGGCATTCACTATGTTAGATGTCCAATGGCTATTAACCTTTTAGGTGAAAACAAACAAAAAAATAATTTAGCACTTCTGCCATTTCCATATTTTCTATTATTGTCTCTCCCCCTTTACCCCTATTGAGTAACGGGCCTACCCTGGCCTTGGTCTTTCTCTTGCTTCATTTGTAGACTGTTTTCATGTTACCCTTTGTCTCTAGCTAGTTTAATCTCATTTTGTGCCTTGGCCTTTCTAATATTGTCCCTACATACTTGTGTTATTTATTTATATTCATCCTCTGTAATTTGACCTACTTTCCACTTTTTATAGGACTCTTTTTTTTTTAGTTTCAGATCATTGAAGACCTTCTGATTAAGCCAGAGTGGTCTCTATCTTTCCCACACAGTGGGATAGTTTGCTCTTGTGCCCTTAATAATGTCTCTTTGAAAAACTGCCTACTCTCTTGAACTGTTTTTCTCCTTAGACTTGCTTCCCATAGGATCTTACTACCAACTCCCTGAGTTTGCCAAATTCTGCCTTCTTGAAATCCATTGTCTTTATCCACCATTTGCAGCTGCTCCATGTATGCCACCAACAACTTTGAACTGGTTTTCACCATGTTCCACCACAATCTTCCTTCTAGGAAATCATCATGTTCCCTGTAGCTCTTCTTTCAGTTCTGCAAATACTGGAGGATCGTGCGTCCTGTGCTTGCAATGCTCATGATAATAGCGCAGAGCGGTGCAGGGCTGGCAGACAGCAACAAGTCCCTCATGGCTTCCTGAGATTTTCAAAAGAGGTGCGAAAATTATGGGCTAAGATGGCATTGTAGGGTGGAGAAAGTTGCATGAAAAGAACTTGACCCCACAGTCCCAGTCACTATGTGCAACTTGTTTCTGCCTTACCATGCATTGCCAACATTTCTCAAAAGACAGAACTCTGGCTGGTGGTGAGTTGCACAGTGAAGTGGCTACATGTTGGTGCACCGCAATGTGCATCAGAACAAGCACTCTTAGTGAATATGTGCAGCACTGACACAGGGAGCCAAGTATGGTAGTGTAGACACGTTAAGTACCTAAGGGTGAATTTAGGTGCCTAACTTTAGGCCTTTAGGAATTTAAATATTTTAATACCTGTTAATGCATTTGGAAGGTTGAGATTTTAATTGCATAAAACTCAGAAACAACTTTCTTATTCCCTTCTTATTCTTACATGTATTATAAAGGTTTTTTTGTTACAGTACAAGACAACATATAGGAAGATGAAATGTTCAGACTATGCATGTGTCTAATGTTTACAGAAATAATTTCATTTCCTTTTTATTATACTGTGATTTTAGCCAAATAGTATGTACGTCACCTAGAATGTGTTGTTGTAATTTAAGACTATGGGCATATGGGCAAAACTTTAATTTTGGTCCTGCCTTTTATATGATTAAAATCTCAGCCTTAAAAGGCCAGTATCATAGTTTGGGGGTGGGGGTGGGGAGGCTGAGTGTTTAAATAAAATATTCTATTTTTTTAGAAAAAGAACTCATAAGTGAACAGAAAATGTTAAAAAGTCAAAAAAGGGTGGGGTGACTGGATGGCTGAGGAGACTGATAATGAGCTAGGTAGCCTTTCCTCTCAAGGTTGCTGCTTCAAATCTGCCCCAGGTTAGCAGTGACTAAAAGTCATTACCACACAGTGACTGAAATCCAGAATAATATCAATTCCATCACCTCATTTATTGTTTTATTAGGCCACATATTGAAGCCCTGATTAATGTTCAGACATCCCATGGTGGGATCACAGCTTTATAATACTTCAAGATATAACTGAAAAACAATGTTTCACGGGTTGCTTCAATCTTGCTTTATCACAGATCAAGTGACGTGCTGTCAATGTTTATCAAGGGCTCCCACAGTCCCCCATTTAGAATGCAATTACCCTGTCTACCTGAGGTGTATCTGCTTACTAGGAAGACTGTAGGATAGCAGAATGCAGTCATGCCTCTTCCCATTTCAATAAAAACACTTTCTCATAACCGGGAGGGAAGCAATACAACTTGGCACGCAAGTATATATATTAAGTGCACTTTGCTGGAAGTGTTTATGCTCTGTTCCTGAAAAATACATTTCGGGTATTGATAGGTTCGCTGTATTCAGCTCGTGTAACATGGGAGGGAGGAGAGGGAGGAAGTAGGCGTTGTGAGATGGGGGGTGTCCAGGGGTATCCTCCCTCAAGTCGTTGTTTGTTTAAAATATCTAACATCTGACACAATCTGATGGTGCCATCCATAGACCAAACAAAGTGTGCTCATGATAAGTAATTGGAGCGCTAGTGGTCAGTCCTCTCTGCCAGGGTCAATTTTTGCAGTAGCCATGGAGGGGGTTACTTTGTGAGAACCAAGGAAGTCACAGTAACCCTGCTATGATGAGGCTGAAAAGCATCTCACCAGCACAAAAAGGGTTAAATCGGGATTTCTCAAGCTGTGGGTTGGGACCTAAAATTGGGTCATCAGAATGTTTCAGAGGGTCACCTGGCAGCTCCTTTGGCTCCTCTCCCACATGGCTGGCTGGGCTCGCCTCCCTGCTCCACGTGATGAAAGGAGCCTCTGCGGTCCCAGCTCCACGTGATGAAAGGAGCCCAGATAGGCCAAATCTGAGTGAGTGGCATGGCAACCCCATGAGCCAGGTCACAACTCCACTCACGCAGATATGGTCCAGTCAGGGGCGTGGAGCCAGACCTGAGCGGTGCTGCAACCTCCGAGGTTGCAATGCCAGAGTGGAGAGACAAGTCCAGTGCAACCCACAGCACAGGAGCTGCCATTGTGGGGTGAGTGCCAGACAGAACCCAACTCTCCCCAGTTGGAGGGGAGCAGGACCTGACTAAAACCAGCTCAGGGCCTCCACTCCCTGACTATTTACTGGGTCGCTACAGGCCATAAACATTTACAAATGTGTCCTGAGCCCAAAAAGGTTGAGAACCACTGCGTCAAATAGACCCATAGCTCAGCCAGGCCCACCCACGGTACCTGCAGCCAATGCCAGGCTTGGAGGGAGAAGAAAAGAAGAGAACCTGGCTCAGTTCCGGGCTGGCTAGAGAAGAGGCAGGAGCTAGATGCCTCCCTACCTGAGGGGAGCGTTATTCGGAGCCTGACAGCTGGGGCAGCCCCCAGGCCTGGGGAAGAAGCAGTGTATCCCTGACTGAGGGAGATTGCTAAGGAGACCGAGGAGCCCCCAGCTGTGAGTGAACTGTGAGACTGAACCATAGAAATGTTGTGGGGTTAGGTCCCTCCAATCTTACATATGCTCCACCCAGCGGGACCTCAGGCTGCAGCAGGATGCCACACGAGGTTGCTACTCGAGTTGAGCCACTACAGACTGTTTGGACTATAGGATCCATGCCCCAAACTGAGGTAAGAAGTAGCCCAGGGCAGTGGATTTACACACCCTGCCATGAGGATCCTTCTGTCTGCTTCACACTGGGAGCCAGTGGCGAGGAAGGGCTTGGGTCTCCGTACTAAACCTCCTTAAAGACTGGAATTCAGGCACCCCAGCCACGAAGCGTCTGGTCCTCTGAGCACCCCGATTCCTGCAAATTTCCCCAAAGCCCTGCTCCAGTACTTATACAGTCCCAGCGCCCTCACCCATACATATAATATACAGGCATTTTTCCACAGAACTTCCTGTAGCTGCATTTGTTCTCTCTGAAGCTCACTGCACTGCAGAACTCAATTTATGTTTCAGGTGCTGACAGAACTTTAAAATTTCTGCAGACTTTCAGTTTCTCTGAAAATCTTTTGTTTAGGCTTGCGATACTACCGTCTTACAATCAATAGGGTTTGCAGAAGGACTTAGGGTTCCTGTTTTAATTTAGGTTTACATTACAGAGAGAGTTCCTTCCGAGTTTAAATAAAATGTATTCTTCTCTGTGGGACAGATGGGACTAGTGTAGCTCAGTCATGCTGTATATTTCATCTTCTCTACCTAGTTCTTCAGGATTGTAGGTGGTCTTAAACATAGGACATGGAAGGAAAAAAAACCTTATTAATTATTACTAGTTTACAGTCTATGAGCATCCTGCTATGGGAATATGAAAAATTAAAAACAGCAGCAATTGTCAGCAGGAGTCTTTTTCTGAGTTGCATTTTTTAACATATTTGACTAGAAAGACTCTTGAATCATGACTCATATAGGATCATGTGGGTTTAATTACCTTGTCCTCCTTCTTTTAATTATTGCTCTTTTACCAAAACCTGATGTTACAGGGTGCTCTACTGACTGCTGGGTGGCCACCCCTTCTGGAGAGTCTGGGGATTAGCACCACCAGGTTCAGTGCCCCTTTTCTTCTCTTCCACCATTGCAGCTCTCCTCCCGCTCACAGAGTTGCAATACTGCTGCTTTGTGACTCGACCCTCTGGCCAGGTCACACTGTGATTCCCCTTCCAGAGGAGTCTTTCAAAGTCTCTCTGCCAAAGCAGCACTGATGGCACTCCTCATGCCTGCTGCCCTAACTATGTCACTTCTGTATTGATGCAGGCAGTCTTCCTGTTCACTGCCCCAAGTGATGTGTCAGATGGTGGGGGACCCAGTCCCACCCTCGATTGGATTCCAGTCCAGAGCCATATAGCGAGCATATAATGAGCAGTTAAGATCTGGGCCTTCATCCACCCTACTGCTCTCTTCCTTGGATTACTTCCAGCCATGCTTCTTTAAGTTTCTCCATCAACTTTCCTTAGTCAAACCCCCTCTCTCTCTTAGGCCTGCTAGCTAAACCCTTCCTCATGGGTTCCTATCATCCTTACCTCAGAGATAGAGACCGTAGGCTTCACTGTTGTCAGCCTCCTCACTTTACAGAAGCCCCACTTGTTCCCTCACAGATGAGCTTCCTCCTAATTAGTGCCCTGCACACAGTCTAAATCTCCCACATTTGCAACTTAATTGGCTGGTTGGGCACTTCTGGCTAAAATTCAACTTTTTAGGGCCAGTGTGAGGAGTACTCTTCATCACGCCTAGCATTGTTTCATTAAGAGAACATTTTCCCCCAGTGTTTATACAGAAAGGGCTGAAAAGGTAAGAGAGGGCACGGTGGGGAAAGGGTAAGGAAGCGAAGGGTGAGCAGAGTTTAAGATGTATTCTAGCACACTGAGTGTGGAATCCTGGCCCTATTGAAGTCCATGGGAGTTCAGTAGGATCAGGGTTTCACATCTAAGGTTAGTCACTTCACACTGGTCCTTCCCCCCTACTCCAACTGCCTGAAGCAGTGGGAGCATTCCAGTGATATTTCCATGTTATATGTGTCATCCATAGTAGTAGTGAAATGGTTCAATGCAACCCATCTTTTGTTATCTTGGTTTCCTAGAGCCGCTGAACCAGCATATCATTATTTCATGCGGGGACTTAAAATTTCTTTTCCCTCTTCTGATTGGTAAATGTCTATATAGGTGCATGCCTACAGGTTGCCTTCTGAGTGAGTTGCACATTATGTACATCCCTGCATGGAAAGAGAAAAAAGGTAGTTTCTGAAGGCCTAGACTACATTTACCATTGGTGATGGGGTGCAGTGAAAAGCAAGCTGCAGTGAAAAGCAAGCTGTGTCCATGTGACAGTGAAAGGTTCTGTCGGGATGTGGAGGCAGTGGGGAAAGGTTCAGCAGCACGGAGCTGCTGAAGCTTTTCACTGCGGTGAGGAAGGGCACTGGCAGGGGCGAGGCAGTGGGAAAGCCACACTGTGGAAAGAAATGTGCAGTGTAGCTGTACCATTATGGGTTGGGCCTGACTATTGTGCTGGGGCACAAGAGTCATAAAGGGAGGCACAAAGATTCTCTGACCTTGTGCCTTGAAGTGCTCATTACTTTCTACCTACCTTCAGAGGCACAGGAACCTGGCACAGGGTGATGGCCTTTGTGATAACCCAAGTGTAGGGACTCTGTGAAGCAAGCTCTATCTATGGCACTAGCCACCCCATGGATGATAGGGTAAGAAGAAGGCTGTAATAGCCCTGTTCTCCTCTGCCCAATCTGCTTTAGGCAGGTGCTACTTAAAACCATTTTCTGTGACATTGCATAACAGTGAGTCAAGAGGCTGCTTCCCCACCAGATGTTAGTGCAGATGGTAGTGAGCTGACAAAAGATTAGCCCTTCACACCCTCGAGCTGAATACACAGTGCATCATATCTGTAGCTTTTGGCCAGTAAACACAAGACCTCATTTGAACTCATAAATCTAGTCCAATAGCAAATGCCCACTGTTGAAAACATCTATCATAAACCACGTACAACATGGCATTTGGTGCAACTGTGTGCTTTGTATGCACTTTTAAAAGAATGCTGCCAACAGCCTTGAAATGTTTTCACAGGGAGAGCGCTTCAGTGGCGATAATGATGCTGTATCTTTAATGGTGCTAAAACTCTGTCCTAAAGTCACTCACTGCTGCACTTGACTTCAGATTATATTGAGACCTTCGATAATTCCCTCATTTTATATAAAAACAGTTATTTAAACCATAAAAATGCATAGCTTCCAGGAGCCTTATTTGAAATGTCCATAATCTATTTTGAAAAAATAAAATTTCCTGGAACTATTTTTCAGTCTTACAAGATTCTAATCTGTGCCCTTGTTCATGGCCTGTATTGATTTTCCCCATCCCCTTGTAACAATTTAAACAATTGGTAGCTATGTAGATATCTGAAAGGTGCATTACCTTGCCGCTGGTGTTGGATTAAATTTTGTGGAAGCCTCAAGAATTTGTAAATTGAACTAGCTACTTACTGGAGGGCAATAATAGTAAACCTAATGACCCTGCAATGCCTACCTCTTTAAAAAGGCTAATCATTAGCTAGTTGTTCGCAGATAACAGAGTGGTTGTTAGCTGGTCCTTTAGGAGATCCCTCTGTAAAGAATGGGGCACTCTACTACTAGGAACTGAGGTAGGGAACTGTCTCCTCTCCCTGGGACTATGGGGTGTTAAATATTAGTACACAGCAACTCAAGAGAGGGAGATTATTCATTTCTGGGACAGTAGTGCTGTGTATTAATGCCTGTACCTCTCCTAGTTGGGAAAACTAGGGAAAGCTTTTGATACTGTTTACTGGAGCATTCTGGAAATAAGAGCTGTTGCAAACTGATGTGTGGGATTCCTTAGCTTCCTAGGATCTCTGAGGAGCTAAAACTAGCAGAGAACCTCTGTAAATACTCTCTCCATTGACGCTGAGGTGGGGAAGTTAAGCTGATTACTAAGGATTAGCTTCTTGCGTATAGTGGTTGTCCAATTCTTATTCTATACTTATTTTCCCCTTCTTTGTGAGTGTTGATTAATGTGTTTCTCGTGTTCCTTTTTATATTTATTTTTCCTCCAAGGACTGGGAATAGATTTTTTTCCAGTTTACTTTCACTGCTAGCACTACTTCTACTTGTTTTTCAACAGCTGTTGCCACTCTAGCTGTTGGTAGGCCACAGAGCTATGACTGCCAGAAAACGAAGACCTGAACAAGAGCTTTGTGTAAGCTTGAAAGCTTGTCTCTCTTGAACCACCAGAAGTTGGTCCAATAAAAGATATCACCTCACCCACCTTGTCTCTCTAAAAAACTGAATATATGAGTGGCATGAAGCTAAGAGGTTGTCAAGGATGTAGCAAGCTGGCAGTAGTTCAGAATTCTGTGAGCAATACCTGACCAAAGGTAATAGCCGATTATGCGCAAAGGCTGACATTTGGGCATAGCCTCACTGCTGGATGACCTGTCTCAATGGATCCTGCCATTCCATCATTCTAATGGCTTTTGCAGACTATTTTGGCAGCCTTTAGTTACCAACATCAATTGACTGCCAGAACCACTCCTGCTGCATTGTCCTTGTAGGTCACCATGGTATGTCAGCACAGAGGACCTCGATCTGACTGAAGCAGCAAAGGAGGAAAACAGAGTGTCACAAGCTAAATTCCATGCTGCTATACTGGCTGATGTTCTTGATAGGTTGGGAGAGCTGCAACACCTGTGAGCTAGAACCTTCTTCAACTTAGTTGATGAAGACCAGTGGTGAAGTTTGATTTATTGATGAGGATTATTAACGTTTCCCTTTGAGATAGCAGGCTGGTATTGTAGCTGCCTTTAAACAGGAAGCAGTTGGACCTTTGATTAAAAAAATAATCTTTTGCCCCTGCTTCTTGAACTGTAATCGGTAGGGCTGCTATTTTTTCCTTTTGAAAAAGGTTAGTTATCAAACAGCACTGGAACTTCATGAACTTCCTCAGCAGGCATTTTCAGGTGCAGTGCCCCAGGGTTCCATTTTGCCATCATCTCTGCCTTTCTGTCTGTCTGACTAGGTGAGGTTATGACAGGCACTGAGATCCTGGTTTAAGAGAGTCCTTAAGGCAAGATGAGCAGTTCACAAAAAGAGATTTTTTTTTTTTAGTGCACCAGAGACACATAGACAACAAATATTTCCAGAAACACCTGTAGATCTGCCTCGTCTTCTTTTGACCTTTAGATTGTCTCAGAGAGGAGGAAATGAGCCCATAGTAAAGTTGCACCCCACACGTCGACATGTAAGCGAGAATATTCCATAGTGGTAAAAATATGGGCCGGGAAGTGAAGAGATCTGGGTTTTGTTCTTGGCTCTGCCAGAATTTTTGTGATCATGGGTAAATCACAAAATTAACTGATGTGATTTAATTAAACTGATTTGATTCAAGGTATGTTATCTCCAGAAAGCACCTTTACATCTGTTTGTTTCTGTCTTTTCAGATTTGTAGATAGAAAACTTATTTTTTCCACAGCTTTGTTATGGGATAATTTACCTGAAAAACTATGAAAAATCTGGGAGTGCTATCCTGGGACATATATTTGATTCTCATTAAGGAGCTCAGAAACCCCTTTTGAGCCACATGCTTCATACTGGCTCAGCGTTTTTGCATGAAAAATGTTCTGCCTGGTTACACAGATTTCATTTTGCAGAATAAGTGAGCTTCAGGAACTGGAGTACACATTACACTACATTTTATGAGGATAAACTAGTCTTGACTAATTGCCCAAAACTTCTTTCAGAAGTACTTAGGATTCCATTGGCCTCTATGAGTTATCTTTCTAATATTTTTCTCACACCTACGCACCTGTTCCTGTAATACCTTGTTACAAAAATGATATAGTAAAAGATCTTTTGAAGTTTTTTATATGTCTTAGAAAATCCATCTAGTCGGTCATTTCTTTTGACATTAACTCCTCAGGATAATTTTTGTTACATCTGTTATGGTAGTGCTTAGAGGCCCAAATCAAGATGATGATCGGGGCCCCATTGTGCTAAGCACTGTAACAGACAAAGGAAAAGATCATTCCTGCCCCAAAGAGCTTGCTGCCCCTAATTAAAAAAAGATTTAACAAGTGAGCAGCTGTAAGAAATAGTTGGAAGGAGTAGGGCAGCGAGAATGAGGCAAACGATAAAATGAGCGTATGTTTACATAGGCCAGACGTGCATACCTAGATGGTTTTGAGTCAAATAAATTTCATTCTTATAATAAACTATAAGAGATAAACAACAAAATATGATATATATCAGCAGTCCCTCCTGACCATGTATCTAACTATAATCAGTTGTCAGTTTCCTGTAGACATATTGGTATCCTGGCGAGGGATTTGTTGGGAACATGGTACTGGCTTTCAGATTTATTCAGGGAACATCAGTAAGGGGAGTCTGGAAGAAAATGGAGGTGCTTGTGAGAGGAGTGGACAAGCAGTAGAGACTGCCAATGTCAGTCTTGTGGAGGGAGTGAGAGATGATACAATAGGATACAAGAGTAGATAAACAGGCAGGAAATAAAATTGTGATGCAATTTAAAAATCTGTTATTAATTGAACATTTGCCAGAAGGACTCTTTGTAAAATGAAGCAACAAGCAAGCCAGATATTAATAGGCCTTCAATCTGTCTAATCTTAAATTAGTTTTTTTCTGTGGCAACCATCGTGAGAGTATCTAAGCGCTACCCTCAGATTCATGGTGCAGTCCATTTCTAGGTCTACCCATGGCATCGAAGTTCCTGGGTCAGCCAACAAAACATTAAAGAGAAGAATTTCAAAAGGGACTAGTGATTTTGGATGCCCAAGCCTCAGGGTCTTGATTTCCAGAAAGTGCAGTGCATACACCCTCTGAAAATCAAGCCCCTTTAACGTGTGTCAAGCTGGGCACTCAAAATCACTAGTCCCTCTTGAAAATCTTAGTCTGTATGATCCTACAGAAAACAAAAGAGGGTTTCCTTGTCACATCCAAAAAGCTACTAACATTCTGTTTTATTTTTTTTAACTTCAGTTCATTTACTGTTGGTGAAACAACTGTTATAAATATAATTTTGAAGGGTAGAATCTGAGTGCATTTAATTCCACATGTTAAATTTGAATCGCAATTTTGGCTTACAGCTCTGCATCACTATCCTCCAAGTGTTTGCCAGCTTGCAAAAATTTATCATGCTTTTCATCTCAGTAAATACATTTAAATATTTATATGCCTGGAGATGTAGGGGTGGGTCAGGCTGTTCTTATTGGGGGGATCCATGTTTGTCACCGGTATTTAGGATGAGCTCTAGTTTTAAGGCCTCTCTCTTTAAGTAGGCCATCAACCAACAACATAACAGAATAACAACCTGGGTGAGTTTGTCCTAGGAAGCAGCAATTAAGTTTGATTCCAATGGGAATAATGTTTTAATATGAGCTGATGGGAGAAGTAGAGGACTCTTTCAGACTGAAATGAGGTCATTCGTATTTTGTATACAATGCCTAGCTTGTACAGTGATGGGTGCATTGAAGATGCATATGGCTAGATAGACATAAGGTCCAATCCTGTAGTCCTGACTCGGATAAAACTTTCCCTGACTTCAGTGGGAGTTTTGTTGAGTAAAAGACTGCAGAATTTGGCACGTACGCTATATGCACTGCTTACAGGAAAGAAAAGACGAGTGTTAATTATCTTTGCACTCTTTTATCATTTGATTATACACGACGCTGCCTTTAAATTCAGAGCACTGGGGACATTTATGACTAATGCTCTTTGATCTAGTTGATAAATATGTCCTCTGTGGCCGTATATTTTCTCTCGACTCTGAATGACTGTGAATTGTGGGCACCAAGCCTGCAGGCCTGGCAACATAGTTACGGCACAAACCGCGTTTGACAGGGCATGCATATGATATTGTGGGACACGGCGGGTTCACCGTCTCTCTTTTCAATTGCAGGGAGGAGAACATTGCTATTACCAGGGCCAAATCCGAGGAAACCCAGAATCACGTGTTGCCTTGTCAACATGCCATGGACTTCAGTAAGTGCCCCCAGATTCTTTTGTAATGGGCCATACATAATTTCTTAAAACCATGTACAAGTTTTATAGTAAAAGAATGGCTAATTGTTTTCTTTTTAGATTGCAGCAAAATGGTCAACGTCTTTCCCCCTAATCGATTTCTGTGTCTGAAACTTGCTCTGGGAAAGGAGCTTGCTGGTGTCTTAGCACTTTACTTCCTAATTATTTACAAATTCTAGGTTGGACTTGGACCTATAAAGAAATCTTGGATTTTTACAAATAGTTTAGAGTGCCTGAGGTGGTGGGTTTTTGGTTTTTGTTTTTTAATATCAAGCACAGAAACACACTGGTATTGTGTAACAGTCACACTTTTTCAGGTTAAAACTTACTTACAAATAAATAACCAAGGTTGAGAGCAACCCAAAATATTCCTTTTCTAGGGAAAAAGAATCTAAATATTAATCTTAACTGTTTCAGAATATGCTTTGCTCTATCCTGATTGCTACAATGTGTGGATGGTATATTTCTGTTCTGTTCTGACTCCATTAACAAAACAAAACTGAGTCAGTGAAGTGGGATTTTCATCATTTTTCTTTTATTTCACAGAGGCACTGATCTTAGATATTTACCTACTGATCTGCACTTAACATATATGGCAATATATTTGTAAATCTGAAGAAAAGGAGGAGGTCCTAGATGGCAAATTGAAAACTTCACATTATTTTAACAGTATGTTGTACTTACTAGCACCTTCCATCTGAGGATCTCAAACACCTGTACAATAGTCCCATGTAGCCCCACTTTGAGGGTTTGTATCATAGTTTTGGACTGTCTTAAAAAGATTCCTCGCCTGATTTTCAGAGGTACTAAGTAACTGAACCTTCAAGTTGTCTTCACTGGGAATTACAGGATCTCAGCACCTCTAATATTGAGGTCAGACATTGCTTGAAGAATCATGTGATGAATGGCAAAAAGATAGTCTATAAATAGGTGTACTCAACAATTACCTTATGCTTCTCTCCTCTTTCTTAGCTAAAAGGCAGGCACTTATCGAGAAGGGATTTTCATTGATTCAATCCTTTTCCTTCTCCAATAGTTCTGTAAGTTCTGTATCAGTCTTCTGTGCTTTCAGTTAGTTTCTTTTAGTTAAATTTGTTGGGCTTTGTTTTTATTTTAGCATCATTTCAGTTTTCTGTCTGATTGTTCACATCATAATTCTCTTGCCTCCTTTGTAATCAAGATTTAGGAGTGAGGAATAATCCAAGGAATCTGACTTCAGATTCTCTGCTGAAGGTGAAGGTGGAAGTAGCATTTGAGTGCATTACGCAGAGATTTAACTGCATGACTGTCATTAGTTGTGATCCATTAAGCCTTGGACGGTAGTCCATGATCTCTGTTAACTCTCAGGGGCTAAGGCAGAAAGGGAAAAAGAGACTGTAAACATCCCTTCTGGCCTTTCTCTGGTGCCTTTTCTTCAGAACAAACCCCCCTAACTGCTTTGTATTCTCTCAGTGCTTAATTATCAATATTAGTATCTTCTAAAACACTTACATGACTATGGTGATGAAGAATATGGTTATCTTCTCCTTTTTTGTTAAGCCCGCTTAGATACATCACTTTTTTCCTTTTAGGGAGGAATCTTAAAGTACCTATATGCATATATCAGCAACAAAGATCAATAAACTCCTATTTCAGAATAGGCGGGGACAATTTTGAAACAGTATAATAGGTTGGTGTGTTCCAGGACCCGATATGAGAATGCAGCATTTCTCTAATAAATCGTGTTATGCTCAGGAGCTGCGACACTGCATCATCATCATCATCATCAATAATAGCTAGCTGTTTTATATAGCACTTTTCATCTGTAGATCTCAAATACTGAATAAGTACTGTTGATTCCTGCTGGCAATTAGATCTCATTCGCTCCAGCCAGGATTGGGTGTATTTCTCTGGAGCAGATGAAACTGGAGGCTATTCCATCGAATAACTTTTATAGGGCTGATTCTTTGGTGAACTTTATGAGTTGCACCAGCTGGAGAAGATGCCTTTGGAGGAGCATGTCCTCTATATCCAGGCAAGTATTAATACAGGGCTTTTCCTCTGCTTATTACACCCTCCAGGTCCCAGCCTGTAACAACTACATTATTGGTTGGTGGGTGAAGATCAGGTGATGCCAGTATTGTTTATTTAACTTTATTTGTGATTTCTTTAGTTGATAATGCCTGCGTTCTTTTTAGGGGGGTCTGTCTCTCATTTGATAAATTAATAAGGTAGAGGGTAGATGGTGGTTGCGTTGAAGTTGCAATATACTTCTGTGGCCTTACCTCCAGGTTAACCAAGTTTTTTATTTGGGATGTCCCATAGCCACAGTCTCCAGTGGATTAATGCAGAGATTCAGAGGAAAAATACAGCATTTTGAAAAAGCCACACTCATTATTAGGATTTCTTCTGTCCACATTTCTTCTGCTGGGTTCATTTTCCTTACAGGAGGGTATAGAAATGGATGCAAAATAACTTGCCATTTTCATGTTGTTTTCTTCATTGCAGTCAAGTTATATAAACATAACTATTACCCGTTGGGAATGTTGGCATGTATTAAATCTTTTTCGAAGAATGTGCTTAATTCATATATTCTTGTTAATCTGTATTTGAATACATTTCTTATTACAAAACAGGCTCCTTGGATGAGAACCATGTCTTTCTTTGTGTATTGCATAGCATAAAGCACACTGTTCCTTAATAATGTATGATAGATTATTGAGTAATGATCTCATCTAATGTAACATTTTAAACTTTCAGATATAGTCTTGGGCCATGATCCTGCAACCTCCTTCACACAGGCAGACTCTTCCCTTACCACAGTTGAAATAAGCATGTGGGTACAGGGTCCATCACACACAGGAACTTATAGGACTGTGATGTGAGTTTGAGAAATATAGACATATTTTTTGGAAATGAAAGGGCCTTATCAAAATAGCTATAGACATGCTGTAATAAGGCTTGATTTAAAATCAGAGTTTGAAGGCCTGTAAAATAGATACCAAATAAGTTTTCTTGTTGGATTATGAATTTGCTACCCACTAGTGTAAAATTAAAAAACTGCTATTTTAAGATCAAATTGAGTTAAAAAATGTTTACTGTTACTATGTCAAAACCCTAAACAAATATATTGTAAAGACTCAGATTTCAAAAGTGGTCTGTATTTTACTACAAGAGAACCTCAGAGTTACGAACACCTTGGGAATGGAAGTTGTTCATAACTCTGAACAAAACGTTATGGCTGTTCTTTCAAAAGTTACAGTTGAACATTGACTTAATGTACATTAATACAGCTTTCAAACTTTACTGTGCAAAAGAAAAATACTGCTTTTAACCATCTTAATTTAAATGAAACAAGCACGGAAACAGTTTCCTTACCTTGTTGAATCTTTTTTTTTTTTTTAATTTTCCTTTTATGTTTTTAGTCGTTTACATTTAACACAGTACTATAGTGTACAGTATTTGCTTTTGAGAGGATGGTGGGGGAGGAAGGGGGCAGTGTCTCTGCTGCCCGATTGCACACGTCTGGTTCCAAAGGAGGTGTGTGGTTGACCAGTCAGTTTGTAACTCTGGTGTTCATAACTCTGAGGTTTTACTGTACTACTTTGGATCTAACTTTTTAAAATTAGTGTATGATTCAATTATATGGACTACGCTGGTTGAAATCTATTGCAAAACATCCACAGACTGAAGTAGGATTGTCTGTCGTTTGATGGTGAATATATTATTGCCCTGTACAGTTATTAAAGAGTGGTTTGATCAAATTCTGGCTTGATCTGAGGTCAACCCTGCTGGGTGAAATGATCAAATAGTAGGCCCTTTATTCTGAGAAATGTGAATTAAGTCCTCAAATGCTGACACACTGATCAGTCCTGCAGGCCTTACTCTTGTAAAATTAGCCTTGATAGCAAAGGAAGTTTTGCATAATTAAAATCTGCAGGATACATCCCAAATCTCATTTTATTCTTAATATGAAGGCCTTCATCATGCTTCAGAATTTTTACGTTAAACATCATAGAACAAGTTAATTTCTACAAAATAGGTACTGCTTATCTGCAAAGGGATGGAATAGATTTGAATTAATTATTTATTTATTACCACTTCTAATAAGAGTTATATACTTGGTAATCCAGAATGACTTCTGTGGAGCCATTTGTCTTATCCTGTAAATACACAACATTTAGGCAAATATTAAATATGTTTATGGAAAGCTGTAATGGTTTAAAAGTTTAATATGTGGTTATGGGCCTAAAAATGCCAGTGTAAAATGACATCATCTTATAGAGAGAGCATCTCTGATGAGTATAGTCAAGAGTCAGATCTGATTTTACTGACAAAAAGATGCAAAAATTAGTTATAAAAATGTTTTTAAAATCTGTCATTTTTGACTTGCATAAGCCAAAAGCAAGTATCTATTTCTGTCACTTAAGAATGTAATGTGGTGTCTTTTGCTTTCCCACCTAAAACTTTGCAAAAGGGAATCTTGCTCCTTTGTTGAGGTTGTGTAATATATGTGAAGTCTGAGTCTACAGCTCATGTTATAGCTAATCTTAAAAACCTTGAAAGTAGCACCTGAGAAAGGAAATGCTGACACAACTTAATCTCACCAACACACATATGCTGCTATAATAAAGAGAAAATTACTAGAAAAGGTTGACTTAGATAAAGATGAAAAGGAGGTGAGGTAGGAAATGTATCTCTCTAGTATACTGTTAATTAACATTTTCCATGTCAGATCATTTTATTTTATGGTGAAATCCACCCTTGTGAAGAAATTTTGTGCAAGGCTACAGCATAAACCACATGTAAACTCAAAAATAGGATTTAAGTTGATTTAAATGGTGTACAGGCCTTATGTGAGACCTCTGCGCAGTGATGAGTTTCACCCCTGTTATGTATTTATTTGTAAGCAGTAATGCACAACTATGTGATTTAATTACCATGGGCTATCTGCATTCAGTTAGGGGCTCCTAAAGTTTGAGCCTGTCCTGTGGTTAGAACAGAACTGCGTGCCACCATTTGCTATCTTGGAAAACTGATGACTGTTCACATGTGAGCAAGTACAGCAGCAGATTTTCCAGGTTGCACAAGTATGAATATAGTTGGTGCCTTAAAATTCCTCTGCCATTTGGAAGATTTTACTGGTTTGAGAGCTGTTCCCTGTATGTGTAATGAAGAATACCACAAGAACTAGTGAAAGCTTTCCTAATGCTAGAATATTTACTGTATGAAAGGGCAACATAGCATGGAAAATTGGCTCTGGGAGTTCATGGAATATTTCTATTGATGTTCTTTTATATAAAACCTCTGGATGTCTTTTCCAAAAATTTTAATAAATTGACGTGAGAGAAAAAAATTTGTTCTTAAGATTTTTTTTTCAGTTTGTTTATCTTGTTCTTTGGCAGCACTTTGTCTATATTCACTTTGACTGATCCTCATTATTATGGTAATACCAAGAACTCCCAAGGGTCCCCATTATGCTGGATCTTGTAGGAGCACACAGGCAGGCAGACTTATGGCACCAAAATGCTTAAAATCTAAGAGTCAGATCAGTTTTATATTTTACTGACTCTTAGATTTTAAGCTTTCTGGTGCCAGAAGTCTGTCATTCATGGCCGATAAGCTAGATAAGTCCCGTAACTCCATCAAATCAGGCACAGTGGTGGGGCCGGAATTCCTCAAGCACCTTGGACCAAAGTACTAACTTCTACATACAGGTCATTAATGAGAAGAAGTTACCACACACTTGGTGTCAAGCAAAGATTATTGCCATTTTTAACCCAGGCAAGAACCCCTACAATGTGTCAAGTTACCACACAATATCCTTGCTGTCAGTGTGTTTGAGCATTTGATCCTGCAACTAATCGCTCTGGATTTGGACGATGTCTTGCAAGTTGAGCAGGCAGGGTTTAGGAAAGGACACATCACCTGCGATCAAGTCGTGGCCATGACCATCTTTATCGAAAAAAGTTTTCAACAAAATCTAAAGATGGGAGCTGTCTTCTTGGATTTGACCGCTGCCTATGACACAGTTTAGCACAGAGGTCTTTTGTTTAAACTCCCTCGAATTGCTCCACATTCGGGTGGCTGAAGCAGTAGAGCTCTTTTTCAAAAACAAGTGATTTAGAATATACATGGGCAACTACTGAAGCTCTTGGAAGTGTCAGATCAACAGCCTCCCTCAAAGCTCCATTCTTTCATCAATTCTGTTCAACATGTTCATCAATGACCTCCCAGCTACACTCTTGTGCAAATTTATCTGTGCCAATGACATCTGCTGCAGCTACCAAGCTCAGTCCTTCTCAGAAATTGAAAATGTCTTGAATGAAGATATGAAGCTTATGGCAGACTGTTGTAGTCAATGGCTCCTGCAGCTGAGATTTTCTAAGACGGTTTCTAGTGTATTCCATCTGCATAATGCAAATGCAAGTCATGAGTTAAACATTTTCCTCAATGGCCAACGGCTGCAGCATGATACAAACTCGGTTTACATCAGTGTGACATTGGATAGGTCATTAACATATCGCAACCACTTGCGGAAGACAGCAGCCAAAGTCAGCACTCGAACAACCTGCTCAGAAAATTGGTCGGTTCAACCAGAGGTGCAAATGCTGGATGCTTAGAACATCATCCCTTGCTCTCTGCTATTCAAGAGCAGAGTATTGTGCTCTTGTCTGGTGTCGCTCATCTGACATGAGGCTGGCCGATGTAGGCCTTAACAAAGCTATGCATATTGTTACTGGGACTTTATGGGCAACCTTGTTGCCATGGCTATCAATACTTAGCAACGTAGCACCACCCCACATTCATCATGAGAAGGCCTCTGTCAAACTGTTGGCCAAGATTCTTGAGAACAGCGACCTGCTATTGTACACAGACCTCTTCAAACACCCATCACCTCGCCTGTCTTCTAGATGCCCTTTATGGTCATTTTTGCCCACACAAGACACGACAGTGGAATCTACTTGGTGCAACAAGTGGTCAGTGACAACAGTCATTAATCACTCTCTCGTCACTGACCCAACCATCTGTCCACCAAGTTTTGATCTGTCAAGATGTCTGTGGTCACTTCTGAACTGTTTTCGAACAGGACAGGGCAACCGTGCAGCCAATCTCTTTAAATAGGGTTTTTCTAATGACGCACAATGCAGCTGCGGTCAGCTCCAGATTATATTGCATATTATTGCGGAGTGACCACTGACTTATTTCACTAGCAGGCTACCGGCTCTCCACCTGGCTGATGATGATGCCATTAAATGTCTGGGCACATTGCTCATACGCTGATATATATATACACGTACACTTTATTTTTGGCATGACAAGCTATGTGTGTTCCTGGAGTGTGTAAAGAGATCTTTTAAATTTCTGTCATAAATAGGTTCAGTCTGCTCCAGGGATGGGGCTTTACACTATATTTGGGAACTGGGTCAATTAGTCAGTTTCTGCTGCTCTTTGCGTCTAGCTCTTTGTGTCTAGCTCACTATAACAAGGGAAAAGAAAAACATTTTTTAAAAAGGAAAAGATGGTTGTAAAATCACAAAAATTGGTGTGAGGACTCAGAAACAGGTATAGTACCTGAAATTGCCATTCACTTGTTTTTTAAATGGTTATATTTTAAGTTCACAGCTTCCCATTCCTGGGTTATTTGTTTAAATTGTTTTAATCTTTCATAAATGTTTGGTAAATCTCTACTCAATTTTACTACTTTTCCTGCCTTTAACAGTGGAATGTTCTATGATGGGAATCATACTTATCTTATTGAGCCAGAAGAAAACTACACTTCACAGGTAAATAGAACTTCAGTTAACCCAGTATTCAGATACTCAAGGGAGGCAAAAACACAAGAACCCTCATCCCCAGGCTTGCATCTTTAGCTTTGGGGCTGGTTACAGTAGGAGTCCTTATCCTCCCACTCTCAGTGGCTAGTCCATACATTGCTCTAAATGTGGAAACCAAAGGCAGCACATGGCATCTAGTATTCTAAATACAGTATCAGGAAAACAGGAGGAGGTTTACAGTTTTCCTCCAGTAATACGTGTCTTACCTACAGTAAAGCTACCCCTTGGTAGCTTCTTTAAAGTGACCTCTTGGTCATTTGCCAGTGCTGAAAGTCAGTTAAAACAATATATATACATATCCATTTGCATTTCATATTATTCAACTTCAGAAAATTTAGAGCACAATCCAGTAAAGCATTTAAACACGTGCTTAAGTTTAAGTGTGTGATTAGGCCCGTTGACTTTAATAGACCTACTTGCATGTTTAAAGTGAAGTACATGCTGAAGTGCTTTGCTGAATCAGGACCTTGATGATCACAGGATAATTGGGAGTGGAGAAGAATCTACAATTTGGCTATAGATCCTGGAGGTTAATAGTCTGCAGTATTCCATTACTTCCCCCAACATACTAGTTTGGTACCTAATTCAAAAGGGATCCTACCTTCCTGATATTCATGGGATAGTTCATTTTATCTTGGCTTAATGCATTCAACTGTTTACTATTTCAGGAGGATTTCCATTTCCACTCTGTTTACAAATCCAGATTATTTGAATTTCCTTTGGATGACCTGCCATCTGGTATGATTGTTTGTAATACTTTCTTCTTTTAACTTGTGTCTTATATTGCCAAACTTGTTTGTCATGTTTGGTTGCTAGTCTTTTTTGGGTTTTACTCTTGTTTATATGAGTCTTTCTTATTCTGTTTAAGTAAAAATACCTATTTGGGGGAAAAAAGAAACTTAACAATTAACTCGAACCTTATCTCAACCTTCATATTGTTATGTGGTTTTTTTAAAGAAACTTTGAAGAATTGAATGCTTTATATGCCATTACACATACAATACGTACTTCACATAAAAGATCATGGCAGTCTAAAGGCTGATGACAATAATCCTGTAGTTGCCAGGGGTTGATCAACTTCAGTGGTTTTCCCCACTGTGAGATATAGGAATGGTCTACTAGTTGAACATAGGACTAGGAAACTGGATTTTCCAGGTTTTATTCTAGCTTTGACTCTTTAACATTTCTGCTTCAGTCTTTCCATATAAAATGACATTGGAGTGTCATGAGTTTTACTTATTTAATTATAAACAACTCTAAAGATGGGAAAGAATTGTATAGTATCCTCATAAACACTTTATATTATGTATGGTGTTAGATGAGGTTTAAAAAAACACACTTTGATTTTGAGAAGTCAGCTTGTTAGCGAAAGCTGAAAATGCAAACATTTCTAAGGCATATCCCCATTCTGTCAAGGGTTAATCAGTTTGCAAATGTAGTTTCCTAAATATATGGCTTATATGGAAGGAATGAGACCTGTACTAAACTGATGATTTTGTCAAGAAAATTACAGATGTTTAGTTTATTACGTGGTAGTGCTCATGTTTGAGGCCATGTTGCGCTGAATATGAGACCTCATGATGAAGTGCACCTTGTGTGGGATGCACTTGGGAGGATGTCCTCTGAAAGAGAGAGAGGGAGTGTGACTACTGGGTTTGCAGGTTGTCTTTTGAAATGGATTGGTAAAGGATGAGATGTGTTGGGACTAGAATTGTGTGTCTTGTAGGCAAAGGAATTTAACAGTGGTGAAACATTATGTTTTCACAGACATTGGGGAAAATAATTAAATGCAATTTTGAAATTTTTATGACTCTGAAAAGCATTTTTTGCAAGCAGCAATCTATCATTTCATCTCCCCAAAAGCCCTTTGTCCTTCAACGTATGTCAAACTTTCTTTGCAAAAATTGAGACTTTCCACTTGGGCAGTTTCAGAAAAATCCAGTTTTGCTGGTTTTCCCACCAAAACTCTCTGTGTTGGCTGAAATGGGGAAATGTTGCCATTTGATCAAATTGTAGAATGAAAATAATGTAAGTATATGACTGCTAATGAAGTGGAGCAGCTGCATATAACATTAATCTTGTGTGACTGCATGGTAGGATAATTGGCAAGTTTCATAACAACATGTTATAGACTTTGCCTATCCCGTTGACTGCTCCCTCCCATGTTCACTTACATGGTTATAGACCTGCCTTCAGTATAAGGTTTAATGAAAGTTTTAGCAGCTACAGCAGATTCTATATTCCTGAAAAACTAATTTTGCATTATTTGTTTATTTAGGTTTCTTTGCATTTAGTCTTCAGTTTTCATTGTATGTGTAGTTTCCATTGCGTGATATACATATATTGAGTGAAGATATAAACCACTTAACATGAAATCCTGGTCTCACTGAAGTCAATGGCAAAACTCCCATTCACTTGAATGGGGCCAGGACTTTACTCTGGGTTTTCACTGATTTAAGTGGTATCATAACTGGAAGTAGGGGCTTTACAGCACTTACACTTTTCTGTCTCTGTTTCCTTTAACAGCTATGATACATTTGCAATTGCTAGCTTGTAGTATTTTTATTTTTTACTTTTTTATTTACTGCAGCTGGACTATTTAGCTAATTCTGTCCTATAAGGACAGTTTTTATAACAAAAAGTGCTTTGCGATGTGCTTTATATCGCCAATATTTCCCTTCTTCTCTATTCCCACACCCTTTTTTGTGGACCTACATGCCTTAAGAAACTTTTAATTTGATGCCAGAATTACCGGTATTTGTTCTTATCTTTAGTAGGCTCTGCGCATAATTGAAAATTTCCAGTCAGTGCTGTATTATGCATGTAGTTTGATGTACCACAAGCCTTTTATATTGATGGTGGAAAGGCAAAAATTAACAGACGGGGTGACTTCATATCAGTAGTAACAGAAGCAAATGGCATAGCTTGTCGGTAGCAAGATAGCTTTTTATATTCTTCTGTTCCATGGGAATTAAAAACGTTATTATTAGAGAATAAATTATACTCTGCTGTGTGATGGCCAGAAGAAATACCATTTTATGTTAGGCACCTGTCAAATTTCACTGGCTGTGGAGAATTAGGACATTGAAGGGAGAAAATCCAGGGTTCTTCAAGATGCTGGTGATTCAGTAGGTAGTACTCTTTCTTCACAGTTGATACTAAACCAGTCATTGCTCTGGCATGATGATAGAGGACACTATGCTATCGGAGGTGCTGTTTTTCAGATGAGTTAAAGTAGATGTCCTGACTTTCAATGGTCATTAAAGTTTTCATAGCGCTTTTTCAAAAAAGCAGTGATCAAATTCCAAATTGGTTTCTTACATCCTGTCTCCATTTCCTATGTGATTTCAATTGGTCATTGTATTCTTCCTGAGATACTTTGGGTTGGGAAAGCACTATGCATGTCCTCATCATTATCATTCACTTGCAAAATGTTGTAAAGTATTATTGTGTGCTGTTACACAGCTGCTACATTCCACCCCAGAAGTGGCTTCATTTTTATGGTAGGTGACATGATCCATAAATAGTTTGTAAATTATTAAAGTAGTTTTGAGATGTTATATAAATGTAAGATATTTATTATTATTATTATTTATTATTTCACTGATAAAAAGTTCTCCATTTGTCTTTTGGTGGCCCTACAAATCCTTAAATCAGAAGTTAAGTGTTGGTGGCATGACACCAAAACATGGACTGGATCTACAATATATGTTTAGTCAGGATATGTAAAAGCACTCACAAAAACCAGAATATTTGAAATGTACCAGAATATTTGAAAGCTGTTAGTTTTCAGTCATAGTGAGATCTGGATACTGAATGGTAGGATGCCTCTGAGGGATAAAAGGAGCCCCTGTCAGCTGACCATGGCTGTGATTTAATCTGTCTGATCTTTTTCCCATTATTCTCTCATTGCACTTAGAATTACACTTAGAATTTCAGTTCTTATACTGCAACAAAACGTCTTCAAAAGACTCACATTTGCTATTCTATAAGAAGATCTATAAGAGAAATGTTTAAAAGATTTTATAAAAAAGGGTGGAATACAGACTGAGGACCCGCCCCGGCAACCTTTTATGCACATGAATAACTTTACTCAGATGAGTAATACCATTTAGTTCAAAGGAACTACTTTAATGAGTGAAGTTACTCAGATGCGTAAATGTTTGCAGGATTGGCTCTTAAGTGAGAATCAGATACTGTCTGATGAGAAAGTTTATAATAAGAAGAGCTGAGCAAAATTTTTTGGGATGAATAGTTAATTTGCCAAAAACAAAGTTTTAGAAACAGAAAGTATTCATGAATTTGGATCAAATAATGTTGCACAGGAAGAAAAGAACATTTTTAAAAAAATGTCTAAATTAAATGACATTTTGTTAAAAAATTTAGCTAGATTTGTTTTTTGTTAAAAAACAAACAAACCAATGAAACAACAGACAAGAATTTCATTCTGAGTTGAACAAAATGTATTTTTTTTTACTTAAAACAAAAAAAACCCTACAGTATTTGGTGAAATGTAGTCTCTGAACATCACTTACATCTTCTGAGGATAAAGCCCACAGAATGGCTATATCAACAGACCTGCATTATTAATAGCCGAGCTTTTATAATTTCTCTGTCATTGGGAAAAGTAGCTGTAATGTTGCCTCCTTTCTAGATAAAGAATTGAAAAATAGAATCATTATCAGATCTGATTCACAGAAATGAGAATTTCTGTATTGTGATCATGCTGCCCCACGGGTACGGAGTGAAGCGATATTCATTTTTTGTGAACATTAGATTTATTTGTCTTTGTTTTCCACATAGAATTCTGGCAAATGAACGCCACATCACAGAAGTTTGTTGTAAAGCTGAGACACAAAAGGAGTAAAAGGCAGGTATGTGCCAATACAATTTTTAAAGAATGTGCCACCAGACTTCATTTCCAGCTAATAAAGGAGTCTCTCAAGACAAAGTCCTATTGCTCATGCTGTTTTAACATGAGACCTACATAAAAACAATTGCAAAAGGAAGTGTCTAACATCTGGGTAACATTGCTGGAACCTGCCTTCTTGGGACCTAAGCATCTATGTTGTATCATGCAACCACGAGCTACTGGAAATACAATTTCAAGAGAACTAACAGATATCCCAAATCATGCTGATGTTGTCATGCTTTGTCATCCCTTTCCCTCTTGCAAACCTCAGTAACAGTTCCTATCCTCAGCTCCATTTATTCTGCCTTCCCTGGATTGCCAAACCACAACATCTGAGGATTATGACGTTGTTGCCTATAGTATGAAATGATCTTTTTTTTTTAAATTGCAGTTAGAAATACTGTACCAGTTTGAAATGTAGTGTTTGGTTCCTTCAGTCAAAAGGAAGTTGCATTTAATAAAGTAGCTGCAAGTCATGTAGCTATATGAAAGGAAAACAGGACAATTTAAAATGTACTATTCTAAACTGAGCATCATTCTTGTTTGTTATGATGAGAGGTCACTAATTGTAGACATTTATCTTAAGTATTGTGACAAGGTGGGGTGCGGGGGGAAGAGGTATCTCGCCCTCGTGGGTCTTGCGCTCTCCCGGGCTGGCCGGTGGTGCAGCTGGGGGAAGGTCCTGGGAGGGGCCAGAGCCCGCTCTGCCCCTGAGTACTGCTACCTTCCCTGGGGTCAGTCCGTGGTCCACTCCCTGCTTCCCCAGCCGGGGAAGCTGCAAGCCTCTGCAGACTGCTGGCTGCAACTACAGGCCGCAGCCTGCCAGCTCCAAGTCGCCAACTCCGAACTGCAAGCCTCAAGCTGCCAATCTCCAAGCTGTAAACCATAAACTCCAAACTGTAACTCCAACCTCCTTCCTCCACACCTCCTCTCTCCAAACTCCTCACTCTACTACCCACAACTACCTGCTTGCACTGGAGGCTTTTAAGTGTTTGGGGTGGGGCTCCTTGATTGGCCCCAGGTGTCCTAATTGCCTAAACAGCCCCAGGTGGCCTAATTAGTTAAGCAGCCCCAGGTGGCCTAATTGCCTAATCAGCCCCAGCTGAATCACGCAGGGAATAGGGCTTTGCTGAGCCTGGGGCTAATATACATGCCTTCCAGCACCCTTGCATAGCCGTCTGGCCTGACCCTGTCACACATCCTCCCCCCCTGCTCAATCCCACCGGGTTGGGCAACTTGGGATGCCATACAGCGAACCCGGGACAGCCCATCCGCATTCCCATGGCGGCAGCCCGCCCTGTGCTGGATGGTGAACTGGAATGGTTGTAGGGATAGGAACCACCGGGTCACCCGTGCGTTCTTCTCCCTGTTTCGCTGCATCCACTGGAGCGGGGCATGGTCAGTCACCAGGGTAAAGTGACGTCCGAGCAGGTAGTATCGGAGGGCCTCCATCGCCCATTTCACCACAAGACATTCCCTCTCCACGACTGCGTATTTTTGCTCCCTCGGGAGGAGCTTCCGGCTGAGGTACAGCAAGGGGTGCTCCTCGTCCCCCACCAACTGCGATAGGACCGCACCGAGCCCTACTTCTGAGGCGTCGGTCTGTAAAATAAAGTCCTTAGTGAAATCGGGGGCAGAGAGCTTTCCGCAGGTCCGTGAAGGCTTCTTCCGTTGCTGGGGTCCATCGCACCATATCCGGGCCCCGGGCCTTTATCAGGTCGGTCAGGGGGCTGGCTCTGGAGGAAAAATGGGGGATGAACCGCTGGTAGTACCCCACTACCCCCAAAAACGCCCGAACCTGCTTTTTTCGGTTGGGTCGGGGCCACTCCTGGATGGCTTCCAGCTTATTCAGCTGGGGTTTCACCACGCCCCTCCCCACAATGTATCCCAGGTATCTGGCTTCCGCTAGGCCGATGGCACACTTGGCCGGGTTTGCGGTGAGGCCTGCCTGCCTCAGAGCACTCAGCACCTTCTCCACCTTGCTTAGGTGCGTTTCCCAGTCTGTTGTGTAGATGATTATGTCGTCCAAATACGCCGCGGCATAATCGGTATGGGGGCGCAATAGCTTGTCCATTAGCCGCTGGAAGGTGGCGGGGGCCCCATGTAGGCCAAAGGGGAGGACCGTGTATTGAAACAGCCCATCCAGGGTGGAGAACGCCGTCTTTTCCTTTGCTCCTTCAGCTAGGGGGATCTGCCAATATCCCTTGGTCAGATCGAGGGTCGACAGGAACCGAGCCTTGCCCACTCGGTCCACCAGCTCGTCTATACGGGGCATGGGGTACGCATCGAACTGGGATACCTCGTTTAGTTGACGAAAGTCGTTACAAAATCTGGTAGTCCCGTCGGGCTTTGGCACCAGCACTATCGGGCTACACCACTGGCTGTGAGACTCCTCAATGACCCCCATCTCCAACATTTTTTCCACCTCCTCCCTGATTTCTTGTCTTTTGGCCTCGGGTACCCGATATGGCCTCATCGTAACCCTAGCCCCAGGGTTAGTGATGATCTCATGGGCTACCTCTGTCGTCCGACCGGGGCTGGTCGTGAAGACGTCCTGGTAGCGGTCTATCATCTCCGCTGCCTCGGTCTTCTGGTTTGGCGTTAGGTCAGGGGATATTTTCACCTGCTCCCGCGGTGCCCCCTCCTGGGCTACCATGCACGCTTCTCGGGCCCTCCATGGCTTTAACAAGTTCACATGGTAGATTTGTTCTTGCTTCCGGCGTCTGGGTTGCCGTACTTTATAGTTGGTCTCCCCCACAGGCCCGAGCACTTCGTAGGGCCCCTGCCACTGGGCCAGCAGCTTGCTCTCAGCGGTGGGCACCAATATCATTACTTGGTCTCCTGGCTGAAATCGCCGCACCGTGGCCTGGCGATTATAGTGGGCTTGCTGGGCCCCTTGGGCCTTTTCCAAGTGTTCTCGTACGATGGGGGTGACTCGGGCTATCCGGTCCCTCATCTGGAGCACGTGGTCAATCATATTCCTCCCTGGGGTGGGTCCCTCCTCCCAGATTTCCCTGGCGATGTCCAGGATGCCCCGGGGGTGGCGCCCGTACAACAGTTCAAAGGGCGAGAACCCCGTGGAGGCCTGGGGGACCTCCCGGATAGCAAACATCAGGTACGGCAGCAGGGTATCCCAATCTTTCCCGTCCCGGCTTACCACTTTCCGGATCATGGCCTTGAGTGTTCTGTTGAACCTTCTACTAGTCCATCTGTCTGCGGGTGATAGACGGAGGTTCGCAAGGCCCGTACCTGCAGTAGGGTGCATAAGTCTTTCATTAGCTTCGACATGAATGGGGTCCCTTGATCTGTTAAGATCTCCTTGGGTAGCCCCACTCGGGCGAAAATCTTCACCAGCTCTGTAGCTATCACCTTAGACGTGGTGCTCCGTAAGGGGACGGCCTCGGGGTACCTGGTGGCATAGTCGAGGACGACGAGTATGTGTTGGTGCCCCCGGGTTGTTTTCTCCAGTGGCCCCACTAGATCCATGGCAATCCGTTCGAACGGGACCTCTATGATGGGTAGAGGCACCAGTGGGGCCCGCAAACGAGGCGGGGGGCTATGTAGCTGACACTCTGGACAGGTGGTGCAGTAACGCCGTACGTCCTCGTAGATGCCTGGCCAGAAAAACCTCCGCAACACTCGAGCTAGGGTCTTGTCTACGCCCAAGTGTCCTCCAAAGAGGTGACTGTGGGCTAGGCTGAGCATGGCCCTCTGGTGCTTCCAGGGCACCAGTAGCTGTAACACCCTCTCTCTGTTTGTCTCTGTGGCCCGGTACAGCAGGTCCCCCTTTACTACGAAGTGTGGCCCCGGGCCTGGAGTCCTCCCTTCCACCAGGACTCCATTGACCTCGACTACCTCCGTCCGGGCTGTGACATATCTCGGGTCCTCGGCTTGGTCTCGGGCGAAGCTCTCTCGCCCCACTCCTAATTGCTCCATCTCTGGGAGGGCGCTCCCCCCATTGGCTTCTGACTCGAGGTGGCTCGGCTCGGGGTCTACTATGGGCACTTCTCCCTGGGCCGCTCCCCTAGCTGCCGCCCGGGTCTGTCTCCCCACCAAAGCCAGCTTCAACCCCTGGGCCAGGATTCTGGTTCCCAGGGCCTTAGCGGCCCTCCTCTCCGCTTTGGTTTTCCGGCCTTTCCCTGGGGCCGGAATTAGATCTGGGGCCATCTCGGAGAACATCGGGGGGTGGACGTCAGGGGGAAGGGCTACCCCAGCGGTCTCCTGTTCTTCCCCCTCCCCTAAGGCCTCCGGCGGTAGAAGGGTCCCAAACCCCGGGAAGTCCCTTCCTATGAGGACGGGGTAGGGGAGTCTGGGAACCACCCCTGCCGTCACCCGAGTGACAACCCCCTGCACTGCTATGTCCACGGGGATGGTGGGGTAGTAACTCACGGCCCCATGGACGCACGTTACCCCTGTGCGCTTAGCCTGGGCTAGTTGGCTGCGCTTCGCGAATTTCCCCGAGATAAGCGTAATGGCGCTCCCGGAGTCCACCAACGCCAGGGTTTCCTCCCCATTCACCTTCACCGGCCTGGTATACCTATGGGGCGCTAGGGCCACCCCCACGAGATGGATCAGGCCACAGGGGCCAGCCCAGCTTCCCACATTGCATTGCATGGGTTCCTCAGTATGGGGACACTGGGCTGCTATGTGTCCCCACTTCCCACAGGCGTAGCACCGGTAGGGGGCCCTAGGCACCCCTCTGGCTTTAGGGTTAGGGGGCCTAGCTCCACCTTCTCCACCTGCGCTACCCTGCCCTTTGGCGGCCTCCAGTGGGCCCCCTCTTTCCTTGGACCCCCACCTGGCCCTCCTTGGGGTCCCGGGGTTTCGGATCCCAGGGGCTGGGGCAGGATGTCTGTCCTGGATAAGGTCCTCCCTGGTCGACCGAGAGAGGCCTTTGGCTGTCACCTGCCTTTCTACCAGGGCAATTAAATCGTCATAGGACGTGGGGTCATTCTGCCCTACCCACGCCCGCAGGTTAGCCGGTAACCCCCGCATGTACCGATCAATCACAAGGGCCTACAGCATTTTTTCTGGCTGATGGGCCTCTGGCTGCAGCCACTTCTGTGCAAGATGAACCAGGTCAAATAGCTGCGACCGGGGAGCCTTGCCTTCTTGGTACCTCCAGTCATGGTACCTCTGGGCCCGTACCGCTGTCGTTACCCCCAACCGAGCCAGAATCTCCGCCTTTAGCTGGGGATAGTCCGATGCAGCTATGGTGGGCAGGTCGAAATAGGCCTTCTGAGCTTCTCCACACAAAAAGGGGGCAAGAATTCCAGCCCACTGAGTCAGGGGCCAAGCTTCTCGGGTGGCTATCCTCTCGAAGGCCAGGAGGTATGCCTCCACATCGTCTTCTGCCGTCATTTTTTGGAGAAAGTTGGTGGCCCGTAGGGTTCGGGTCCCATCCGACCCCGGGGTTTGGGCCGACAGAGTCCTCAGCTGGGCTACCACCTCCCGTAGGAGGGCACGGTCCTGGTTGGCCTGGTTAACCAACAACTGAGTAGTCTCTTGCTGGAGCCTTATGGCCTCCTACTGGGTCTCCATCTGGACCCTGGTGGCCTCCTGCTGGGCCGCCGTGGCCTGTACGAGGGCCTTGACCACATCCTCCATTTTGGTGGAGACTGGGGAAGGTTGCCCCCCCCCCCTCGTGCAGCTGCTGCACGAAGATCCCACTTCTGACACCAGTGTGACAAGGTGGGGCGGGGGGGAAGAGGTATCTCGCCCTCGTGGGTCTTGCGCTCTCCCGGGCTGGCCGGTGGTGCAGCTGGGGGAAGGTCCTGGGAGGGGCCGGGGCCCGCTCTGCCCCTGAGTACTGCTACCTTCCCTGGGGTCAGTCCGTGGTCCACTCCCTGCTTCCCCAGCCGGGGAAGCTGCAAGCCTCTGCAGACTGCTGGCTGCAACTACAGGCCGCAGCCTGCCAGCTCCAAGTCGCCAACTCCGAACTGCAGGCCTCAAGCTGCCAATCTCCAAGCTGTAAACCATAATCTCCAAACTGTAACTCCAACCTCCTTCCTCCACACCTCCTCTCTCCAAACTCCTCACTCTACTACCTACAACTGCCTGCTTGCACTGGAGGCTTTTAAGTGTTTGGGGCAGGGCTCCTTGATTGGCCCCAGGTGTCCTAATTGCCTAAACAGCCCCAGGTGGCCTAATTAGTTAAGCAGCCCCAGGTGGCCTAATTGCCTAATCAGCCCCAGCTGAATCACGCAGGGAATAGGGCTTTGCTGAGCCTGGGGCTAATATACATGCCTTCCAGCACCCTTGCATAGCCGTCTGGCCTGACCCTGTCACAGTATGAAAATGTAATATTGATCCTTTACATTTGAGATGAGTGTTATGACCTGGTAAAAAGCCAACTATTTATTCCACAAGATTTACTAATGTTCAGATTTTTAATGTGCTCTCAGTAGATGCTCCTTATAGCATTTTTTAAAAAAAGTAAATCTCCCACATCACAATGAGCCTGTAAAATATATATGCCATTTTAAAAATTTGTTCTGATAATACATAACAGATATGCATTTATTGGAGCGCCATCAGAAGTTATGGTAAGGCAACTATAATACTATCTGAAGTTCTCAAAACTTCCTTGGTTCCCCTCAGACTGATTTTAGATCTGGGCGTGGCACAGAGATGGTGCTGGTCTCAAATTGGTCCAAGATTTTCTGTTGATGATGGACAAAGGTAATGTGTCTGTATGGAGTCTTACATCTGTCAGTGCCTTTGACATCACTGATCAGAAAGGACAGTAATTAAACATGCCCAGTTGGCCTGGGTCAGCTGACTTGGACTCACAGGACTCAGGCTGCAGGGCCAAAAAATTGCTGTGTAGACATTTGGGCTCCTGCTGGAGTCTGAGCTCTGGGACCCTGCAAGAGGAGTGGGTCCCAGAGCCTGGGCTCCAGATTGAGTCTGATTGCACTGGACAACAAAGATTTTGCTTCCTGAATACTTTTGGGTGTATCATGGATTTTTGGGCTGCTGATTACGAAAATCACCATGAAATTTCCCTATCACGTACCGTTTTTTTGAAATCGCCTATATTTGTTATTTCAATTCATAGTTTAAGTCTATTAAAATGTTGCCCACAATGTAAGCTGAAAAGTTTTCTATCTTGTGTCCAAGCATGCCTGGGCATGCAGTGACACTGCACCTAGTGCAGGCCACACAACATGCAGTGGGAATGCTAAGATTAGGCAGGGCGGATGCTGGCAGGACAGGTTTCAGAAAGGCTATAAAAGCATTTTGCACACACCGTTCTATGCATTGCGTTTATATCAGTTTGCATTCATGTTGATGCGCATGTTCTATGCACATAGCATATTGTGTGTACTCACAATAATAAAGCAATTGTATTTTCAGGAGGATTTGTGATAGCAAAATGTCTCACCAATGTCGCAACAGCCGCAATACGTTCCGTTACATTTGTGGCGAATATACGCTTAAACCTCAAAGACGGAGCATGACTGCACGTATTAAGAAAGCATATGAGATTATATTTGTGTTCAGCTTCAAGCGGTCTAGCATAATCTAAAACGTTTCTGAGGAAGTAACACTTTTGAAAAAATTTGTTGTCCAGTGTTGTCTATACTGCAGTTAAACAGCACCATAGCCCAAGACCCATGAGCCTGAGTCAGCAGACACAGGTGAGCTGTGGGTGTTTAATTGCAGTGTAGACATACTCTAAGTGGTATTGAAATGTTGATACTGGCAGGGATAGACAGAGTTGCTGTTGTTCTTTTCTCTTGGGAGGACTTTTAAAGTATAAGGTATACTTGGGTGGCAGCTCATTTTCCTCAGGAATCTTTTCCTTTAGGATATTACAGTGGTTTAGCCTGTCACCCTCCTATGTGTATGTAAACCTGCTAAAGTAAGTAGTGAAATGATGTTGGTTGCAGTGCTATCGGTATGCTTTCCTCTGTTGGACTTAGATGGCTCATTCATTACGTTTCTCAGAATTTGAACACAATTAAGTGAGGGATAGTTTAACAAGGCTCATTCTGGATAAGTCTCAGATGATGATGTTGGATTGGGGGAATACCAGTAAGAATACCTGGTCTATCGATTGAGGTGGGTGTTCTGGCTGTTTGTAATTGAAATATTAATTTTGGATTGACATACGAAAAGCATGGTCCCTATGTAAAAGAGCTTGCAATCTAAATTAGTCACAGACAACACATCATATGTACAGCCTAGTGTACCAGTATAACAGGTGATGGTAAATCTAGACGTGGCAGAGATATTTGGGAGACATCAGGCAAATTTTCAAAAATGCCTAAGTGACTTCATAGCCACATCTCATTGAAAGTTAATGGCACTTAGGCTCCTAAGCACATGAATCACTTTTGAAAATGAGAATTAGGCTCCTAATACCCTTAAGAGCTTTTGAAAATGTTACTCATCATCATTAAAGACTTCAGAAGAAATATATGCCAGGGAAAGCAGTGAAGGGATTTCAGAAGGGATTGTGTGACATACAAAGGATACAATCCGGCAGCTGTGTCACTGCTACCCTATAAACTGGGGTGCCCTTTACAATGCTTTGTTGTTGTAGCCTTCAGTCTGGACTGCTCACAAAAAGCCTCCAGCATGCAAGTCACTCCCAGCTATGCCTGTGTGTGCTGCATCCAGACAGCCATACCTTGGCTCTTGCTAGCCTTGGTTTTACTGCAGGATGACCCCAATATGTTAGCAGACTTAGATTTTCCCAAGAAATGTATGTCCTGTACTGCCCAGCCCTCTCCTGGACAATACAAGTTTATATAAAGCCCATTATTTCTTTAATAGAAATAACATGCTCACAACTTACCACCCCAAATGGAGTCTGTCAAACACTTCAATTTAAATACACTGGATTAGATAAAACAATAAAACAAGTGTATTAACTACAAAAAGAGAAATTTTAAGTGAGTACAAGTGAAGAGATATAAAAGTCAGAAATGGCTACAAGAAAATAAAGTTAAAATGCTACTGATGCCTAACTTAACAGACTGTATCAGTTCAAGCAAAATATCTCACCCTATCTTTCAGCAGTCTTGCTGACCGAATCCTCTAGGTCATGACCCTTTCTCCCAGAATCCAACGAAGGCTTCCTTTGTTGCTTCAGGTGCAGAGAAAGTGATGGGCAGGGAGAGAGAGATGGGGTCCCTTGGAGTGTTTACCCCTCCTTCTTATAGTTTTAGTCTGCCTTTTGAAAAATATTTCAGCTGGGTACCAGGAGGCAAAATGTCTACATGGAAGACTTCCCTGGTGCTTCTCCTCACCTGTTTGAGCTTCCTTTGTCTCCCCTTTCTGCTTGATGACTCTGTTGACTGCTTAAATGAAAATTAAGCAGAGCACACATTCCTTTGTTTGAGACAGACCTGTTTGCCAGCCGCCTTTTTAGAACATGTGTTAGTAACACCATACAGTAGAAGTTTATAACTTCACATACAATGTTGCCACATATTTTATCAGGACTATACTGACCAGCAAATTATGAATTTTCAAATGATGCCTTACAAGACATACATTATACGAAGATTATTACAACAGTATGTAGTGTGGACACGGATACATTCTGTCACAGAGTGAGAAGGTGAGAGCAGCAGGAAAGAAGGATGATTTCAGAAGCTGTTGTTTGAAAGGCGAGGAGAAGTGAGGAGGAGGTGGCATTATATGGCTTTTTATGAGCACTAAATTCACTTAGAAATATATACTCCTATTGATACTGTGGTGTTATGATTATCTCCAAGAGCATGGTATGAGCACAAACACATCCCAGAAAAGAAGCAGGTATTGAGTGAAAAACAAGACTAAATGGCTTGAAGAAATGATAAGCACACATTCAGTGCTGTGAAAGAAAACAGGCAAATGAAAAAAAAATGGGTCACGTAAATAACTTTTGTGACATTCACTTTATATCAAATAGTGCTAGAGGGATTGTCTGCCTTTTCATAAACAAGAAGCAGTTACTCTAGATTTACAGCAACAATAATAACATAATTCTGCTGGGAACACCAGAGAAAATAAAGGTATCATTTAGAAACATAGCTGTGAATATCTGTAAACTGGAAGGAAATGTGACACTTAATAGACTGTCTATTAACGATAGTTGATTGACCAATTTAGAATTTGAATAAGCAGTACAGCCCCTACATAAAGGCTTTTTGACAAAGAAGTCAAGCGTGCCATTCTGAGAGTTTATAGCAATTGTGTGTGTTTATAACTGGTACCAAAAGGTTTGTAAAGATGTAGACTGTTTAGGCTCTCTCTCAAAAATCTAGGTTTCTTTTAGAAAGGTCTAAAGTTTATTGTGTAGGATTTATAGCTATTCTGTAGGGAATGGGGGTTGAGGGCACACTATATTTTATATATAAATGTATAGAGTGTGTGTGTGTGTATAATGTAGTGAATCTTCTATATATACAATAATTTTCCTATTGACCCTCCAAAAATAATCTCCTGACCAGATGTGGAATTAAAAGATATGTTCCTATTTATAGTTTGGAAACACAGGCAAATATGACATGCATACATATATACAATTGTTTTAAATAGTGCTACAGTTAGTTTTTAAACTAAAAAAATGGTGGAATGATGGCAACATTCCCAATAAACGGGAATACAGTTAGGGAAATGAATTACTCTTGTTGATGTGGCAAATTAAGACTTGTTTTTAGTCATCATTTAATCAGCTATTGCATGTTAATCTTTCTGCAGATTCATCAGATTCCACGTAAAGTTGAGAAGGAAACAAAATACATTGAGTTAATGATTGTAAATGATCATCTAATGGTAAGACTTGCATACTTCGCTATTTGAAATTCATCAGTAATTTATGATTGTCTTATGTGCCTTCGAGGCATAAACAATAAAGGACACCAATGACCTTATAAATACAGTTTATATCTAAAGAAAGGAGGCATGATTCAGATCTCATTTATATCATTGTGAGAGTCTGGTGAAATTACTCCTGATTTTCACCGACCTAATTGAGAACAGAATTAGGCCCCAAAAATATAGAGAACAAGAATTTGACACAGAGTGACCTAAAGTATGTCTGATTCCAACCAAGCTGATGGTATTTGTTCCCTACTCTCTTGAACATTGCATTATTTATAATCACTAAACAATCCATAGTATTAGCCTGCAGTTTTCTAATGACTGTGTGCAGAATCACTTGGTTGTTTTTTTTTAAATGAGAGTACACCTCACTTACTTTCCTAAGGTACTAGCAGGCTCTTTAACCTTGCAGAGATAGACATAACAAAAATCAACAGCTGGAAGTTAAAGCCAGACAAGTTCTAATTAGAAATAAGGCAAATGTTTAACAGTGACGGTCATTAACCATGAGAAAAAATTACTAAGGGGAGTTATGGCTTCTCCATCTCTTAAAGTCTTCAGATCAAGACTGAATGCATTCCTGGAAGCAATAGGTTAGCAAAATGCAAATTATAGGGCTCAATAAAGGGAATAATTACATGGCACATGTTATACAGGAGGTCAGATTAAATGAACTAATAGTCCCTTCTGGCCTTAAAATCTATAGATCTATAGCTGTTATGCTTCCCCAGGCCTTTTTCAATTATCAATAGCTTCTCCCAAGCAATGCCCAAATATGCAAAGATACCCATCAAATTCTAGAAGGAACATACTGCCAGCCTTAAGTAATTTAAACGACAGAGCTTTATTCCTTTGACCCCCGTTTTGGGTAAGCATAGCAATAATCTCCAGGGTGACAGTGATTTCTAAGTGGCAAAAGAAAATAATTCAGAATTTTCTTCATTGTAGTGGTTGTGTTTGAACCAGAAGAGCAGAAGTCATTGCCTGCTACGTGATATACCCGTTTGAACACAGCTGTTTTCTATTTAAAGTTTTCCATATTAATTTTCTTGCAGGAATAAAATCTTTCAGTAAAATGTCTGTGCATTGACTAAACACTTAGTGATTATTTCATTTGCCTACAGTATGAACCTGGGTGCCTATTAGAAAGAGGTAGTCACTATATTTTAGGCAGTACACTTTGCGTTAATCCTCTTGCATTTACAACACTCTGACCACATAATGTCTTTTCAAGAGTCATATATTGTGTTGCTGAATGTCCAAACAATTAAAATTAGAAGATATTCCAGCAAATATATCTGTTTAATTTACCTTTTTCCTGTTTTTGCTGAGTCCACAAAAAGCAGTGCCTTATAACTGCTGAATTCCTGCCAAGCTGTGCATGTACTGTGTTATGCCATGTATTATGCCATATCTATGCTACAGTGACATAGACATGGCATATGTTCGGTCTATGCTACAGTGGCATTTGTTATGCCATGCCTATGCTGTCAGCTATGCTGCTGTAATATAGGTGCTTCCTGCAGCAAGGGGGTTTTCTGTCACTGTTGGTAATCCATCTCTCTTATGGTAGCTGGAAAAAACAGTAATATACAACATGCTTAGTGTCTGGTCATTTAGACCCAAACTTTGCCTTTCTGTAAATTTTGTATAGCCTAATCATGCGTAAAAATTGTTTGTTAATTTCTCTGTAATGGAGAGATGGATTTAAATTAAAGACAAAAGAAAACAAAAAAAACCCAATACAATTTTCCCTTTTAGGTGATCATCTAAAAATAAAGAGTAAGTGTTCAGTGCAGAATCTTCAGCAGCCATTACTTCTGGAGATGTGCTCACATGACTGGGTCACAAACAAAGAAATAAACCAAATGTCTCCAGGTGAAATTTTGGTGGGAAAATATTGGTATTTGCTGAAAAGAACAAAGATGGGTTGAAAATACATTTTATTTCCAGTTTTTTACTAACGATTCTGAATAATTAGCATGTGCATAGAAGATTTCATCTGTAGATCTCAAAGGCATTTGTAAAGATGGGTAAACATCATTACCTTAATTTCAAAGATAAATAAATGGGGTATAGGGAGATTAAGGGCCTGACTTTCAGAAGAGGCTAAGCACCATCAGAGCCTCTTATTTCTCTTGGGCTTGTGGAAACTCAGCACTCCTTGAAAATGAAGCTGTATCTGATTTGCCCAAGATCACTCAGTAAATCAGTAGCAGATCTGAGACCAGAACCCCAGACCATTGTCCTATCCTCTTCTCTAAGAAGATATTGTAAACAGTGATGAATTAAAAACAAAAGTGAAAGTGTAGATGACAATGTCCGCTGTTTTTGAAAAACTTTTAGAAACATAATAGAAAATACTGTTTAAATAACAATCATATTTGTGAGAGAAGGTAGGAGACCTAAGCCCGAAGGTAAGTGTGGAAGTGGGACACCACGAGGAAGCAGAAGGAGAAGGGTGCAACAGGGGAGACCTCCTGTTTGTACTAAGAAAGTAGGGCAATCGGCTAATTATCTCAAGTGCCTATACACAATTACAAGAAGCCTGGGAAACAAGCAGGAGGAATTGGAAGTCCTGGCACAGTCAAGAAACGATTACATGATTGGAATAACTGAGACTTGGTGGAATAACTCACATGACTGGAACACTGTCATGGAAGGGTATAAGCTGTTCAGGAAGGACAAACAGGGGCGAAAGGGTGGAGGAGTTGCACTGTATGTAAGAGCACTATGATTGCTCTGAGTTCTAGTGTGAAACTGGAGATACACCAGTTGAGAGTCTCTGCATTAAACTTAGAAGCAAGAACAGTAAGGGTGATGTTGTGGTGGGTGTCTGTTATAGACCACCAGACCAGGAGGACGAGGTAGATGAGGCTTTCTTCAGTCAACTAGGGAAAGTTTCCAGTTCACAGGACCTGACTCTCATGGGGGACTTCAATCACCCTGACATCTGCTGGAAGAGAAATATAGCAGAGCAGAAACAATCCAGGAAGTTTTTGGACAGTGTTGCGGATAACTTCCTGGTGAAAGTGCTGGAGCAACCAACTAGGGGCCATGCTGCTCTTGACCTGCTGCTCACAAACAGGGAAGATTTGGTAGGGGAAGTAGAAGTGGGTGACAACCTAGGCAGCAGTGACCATGAGATGGTCGAGTTCAGGATCCTGACAAAAGGAAGAAAGGAGAACAGCAGGATACGGACCATGGACTTCAGAAAAGCAGACTTTGACTCCCTCAGGGAGCTGATGGGCAGGATCCCCTGGGAGGCTAATATGAGGGGAAAAGGAATCCAAGAGAGCTGGCTGTATTTTAAAGAAACCATATTGATGGCACAGGAACAAACCATCCCGATGTGCAGAAAGAATAGCAAGTGTGATAGGCGACGAGCTTGGCTTAACAAACAAGTCATTGGTGAGCTTAAAAACACAAAAAAAAAAGCTTACAAGAAGTGGAAGTTTGGTCAGATGTCTAGGGAGGATTATAAAAATACTGCTCAAACGTGCAGGAATGAAATCAGGAAGGCCAAAGCGCAATTGGAGTTGCAGCTAGCAAGGGATGTGAAGGGGAACAGGAAGGGTTTCTACAGGTATGTTAGCAACAAGAGGAAGATTAGGGAAAGAGTGGGCCCCTTACAGAATGGGGGAGGCAACCTAGTGACAGAGGATGTGGAGAAAGCTGAGGTACTCAATGCCTTTTTTGCCTCCGTCTTCACAGGCAAGGTCAGCTCCCAGACTACTGCACTGGGCGGCACAGAATGGGGAGGAGGTGAACATCCTGCAGTGCTGAAGGAACAGGTTCAAAACTATTTAGAAAGATTGGACATACACAAGTCCATGAGGCCAGATGCAATGCACCTGAGGGAGTTAGCTGATGTGATTTCAGAGCCATTGGCTATTATCTTTGAAAGCTCGTGGCAATTGGGGGAGGTCCCTGATGACTGGAAAAAAGCAAATATAGTGTCCATCTTCAAGAAAGGGAAGAAAGAGGATTCAGGGCACTATAGGTTGGTCAGCCTCACCTCAATCCCTGGAAAAATCATGCAGCAGGTCTTCAAGGAATCCATTTTAAGGCACTTAAAAGAAAGGAAGGTGATCAGAAGCAGTCAACATGGATTCAGCAAGGGCAAGTCATGTGTGACCAACCTGATTGCTTCCTATGAAGAGGTGACTGGTTCTGTGGATGTGAGGAAAGCGGCGGATGTGATATACCTTGACTTTAGCAAAGGTTTTGATATGGTCTCCCACAATATTCTTATCAGCAAGTTAAAGAAGTATGGGTTGGATGTATGGACTATAAAATGGATAGAGAGCTGGCTAGAGCAAAGGGCTCAACGAGTAGTGATGAATGGCTCCATGTCTAGCTGGCAGCCGGTCACAAGCAGAGTGCCCCAGGGGTCGGTCCTGGGGCCGGTTTTGTTCAACATCTTCATTAATGATCTGGAGGATGGGGTAGATTGCACCCTCATCAAGTTTGCAGATGACACTAAGCTAGGGGGAGTGGTAGATACCCTGGAAGGTAGGGATAGGATTCAGAAGGACCTAAACAAATTGGAGGATTGGGCCAAAAGAAATATGATGAGGTTCAACAAGGACAAGTGCAGAGTTCTGCACTTCGGATGGAAGAATCCCATGCACAGCTACAGACTGGGGACCGACAAGCTAGGCAGCAGTTCTGCAGAAAAGGATCTGGGCGTTACAGTGGATAAGAAGCTGGATATGAGTCAGCAGTGTGCCCTGGTTGCCAAGAAGGCTAATGGCATATTGGGCTGCATTAGTAAGAGCATTGCCAGCAGATTGCAGGAAGTGATTATTCCCCTCTATTCAGCATTGGTGAGGCTGCATTTGGAGTATTGTGTCCAGTTTTGGGCCCCCCACTACAAAAAGGAGAGAGTCCAGCAGAGGGCAACAAAAATGATAAGAGGGCTGGAGCACAAGACTTAGGATGAGAGGCTGAAAGAACTAGGCCTGTTTAGTCTGCAGAAGAGAAGAATGAAGGGAAATTTGATAGCAGCCTTTAACTACCTGAAAGGGGGTTCCAGAGGATGGAGCTAGGCTGTTTTCAGTGGTGGCAGATGACAGAACAAAGAGCAACGGTCTCAAGTTGCAGTGGGGGAGGTCTAGGTTGGACATTAGGAAAAAGTTTTTCACTAGGAGAGTGGTGAAGCATTGGAATGGGTTACCTAGGGAGGTGGTGGCATCTCCATCTTTAGAGATTTTTAAGCTGGGGCTTGACAAAATCCTCGCTGGGATGATTCAGCTGAGGATAGTCCTGCTTTGAGCAGGGGGTTGGACTTGATGACCTCCTGAGGTCCCTTCCAACTCTAATATTCTATGATTCTTTATCTTTTATTGGACCAACTTCCTTTGATGAAAGAGACAAGCTTCTGATCTTACACAGAAGTTGGTCCAATAAAAGATATTACCTCACCCATCTTGTCTCTTTAATAACCTCAGACCAGTATGGCTACACCAACACTGTAAACAACAAGGGAAGATACTTATTGGTAACATTTTTGTAATATTTCTGCATGTCCAATGCATGGTAACAAATTAGCTTCGGTTAAGGTAAAATATTTCTTTTAAAAAGCTCTTCTATAGCACAACTACCAGTGCTGAGATATTTTTGTTTAAGGGGACCTCTAACTTGTCAAAATCTAAGGTGTGCAAAAATGTTTCCACTGAAATGTGCTTAATGGACAAACTGCATAAGGGCTCTAGGTGAGATCATCTTGAAGTCATGTTTAAAAAGTGAAATGGCAGATGGTAATTTAATACACTAAAAAATTTAAAAAAAAAACATTATTATTATTATTATTATTGAGGTAGTGTGATTTTACATTTGGAATACATGCTTTTTAAAGAATAAATAGTTTTTTCTAAAGGTTTCTTTTTAAATATTCTAAATTCAGAAAATATAACTTTAAAAATACCATAGAAGGCCATAGCCCTGTACACAGTTGTTTCCTCTTCCCTCACAGAAGAAGGCTAACCTGCTGCACCCTCTGAGCTTGAGCACTAATTGGGGTGAAAGGGCCCAGTGAAGGAGAAATTTACTTTGGCCCAATAGCTGGCCTAAATTACAACCCCAGTTCCCAGGAGGAGAGCTAGGGGGACTCCCATCTTAAGGAGAGAGAGAGTGACTACCTAAATTACAACCGCAAGACTTTTTCCTTTCCGACATCTATTGTAACTGTCTTGTTCCAGTTGCTGGATGCCTTAACAAAAAAAAGAGAAAGAGAGAGAGAGAGCTGGTCCTCCTACAGCTGTAGCTGGACCTCCATCTGCAGATTTAGGGGAGTAAATGGCTCTCAGTGGTTTGTTTGTGCTCTACTGTTCAGCTTTCCCTCCTTGAGAGGAGGGGCCTCACATCCAACTTCTGGTACCGAATGTCATGGCGTGACTGCCTTCAGAGCACCCCTTTGTGGCCCTGCAAGCACACTGCTCACAGCACCCACTTAGACTCTTCCGCTCAATTACACAGAGCAGATTAGATCAAAGCACTTACCTGCTTTGTAGGTTTATTACCTCTTCCTTCAGAATAAAACTCACTTCAGTTGCTCAAGTTCATGCCCACTCTGGGTCCGTGTAAAAGTCCTGGCAGGTTTTTCTTCCCCACCCTCTGCCCCCCATTTAGGAGGCCCCTCTGCCTCCTTCCTGGAGCTGGGGTTATACTTCAGATGGCCACTGTCTCTCAAGTTAGGAGACTCCAGCTCTGCTCCTTGGAGTTAGGTTGTAACTTAGGCCAGCTGCAGGGCCTTAGCCAGCTTCTCTTTTCCCCAATTAGTCCTAAGGCTCAGAGGGTTCAGCAGGCAGCCTTACCCTACTGTGAGGGAAGAGGCAACATGTATGCTGGTCCTCTTCCTAAAGCTCATCCAGGTGGCTGGGGGAAAGGGGAGCCTTTTCTTGTCCACTCTGCAAGGCTCCTGGTCCTGGGCCCTTAAAGAAAGAGGAATAAGATTTCCTCCCAAACACTATTTATTCCTGGGATTACTTGCACTCTACCAATATCACCTAGGTTCTTCTATATATCAGAGTTCCCAAAATCTTAGAAGGCCATGGCACATGATATGGTAGACTGACTCCTAGGCACCACTCCCTGTATAGGGAAAGATTGCCTCATCACACTGTGTTCTACCTTCTTTTCTGTATTCTCTTTGTGCCTGTCTACCTCCTCCTTTCTGTCAGCGCCCTCATTAATAGCTGTCTCACTCTGTTCTGTTTTGTTACATACTGCTTCTCAACTTTTCACTTTTTTTTCTCACCCCTTCCTGAAAGTGTCTTTCTTTTCCACCTCTCTCCCCTAGATTTTTACAGTAATATCCTGGTCTCCTGTGCCACGCACTCAGCTCTGAATATTCCAGTTCCTTAGCCTAGTCCCCTTTTCTGCCTCCTGATCATAGAAACAGTCTTTGCTCTTTCCTGGCAGGCATACGAAGCTTGGAACCTTCCAATTGCAGATGCTCCCCAGACTCAGTTATGCCAGCTGCTGATACTTCAAAGAACACTGCAGCAGCTGGGCCACAGGATTCTGAGAATATGTGCAGTCTGGAGGCTCCCAGTTTTGCATGACAAAGTGGAAGGAATGTAGATAATTTCTAATAGTCCTTGCAGGCTTATGGTTTCCTGAAATCTTGGGGAATTTTTTGAAGTCAGCTGCATGTATTTTTTTCAAGGCATGAGAATGAGAGATGATTGTGGCTGACCCAATGACTACGGTGGACAGGCAGAATATAAAGACTGAAAAACACCCAATCAAGACCCTTCCTTGGGATTCTGGGGACAGACTGTTGGCAGGGCTGGAATTTGGGCAGCCAACGAGAACATAAGGGAGCATTTCAGAGCTTCAGTGATTGCCTCTTCCAGTCACTCTGACTGGTTTTTCAGAGTTGTTGAATGGACTTCAGGGAGGATGTTTTTAAAGCCGCAGTTGAATAGTTCTTGATATTATGTCTGGTAATACTATTTTCAAAAGTGACTATGGGTATCCATCTTGTTACAGTAAGTATGGGCCTGACTTTCAGAAGGTCCTGGGCATCCTTTGTTATCAAAGCAGGCCATAGGCGTCTCAAGTTGGGTCACAAGATTATTAGATTCTTTTGAAAACCTTGGCCTGTATGTCTTAGGTTTTTCTAAGGCACTTGTCATTGTGGTAGCTAAGTGCCATAACACACAAAGTGCTGGTATAAAGGGCTATTGTACAGGTAGGAGAACTTGGGAAGATTGCTATGCTAGGTAGGTGTTGTGGTGGAGTGGGATGCAAGGGGCCCAATCCCCACACTGCAAGAGTGTGTTCCAACTGAGAGATAAGAGACCAGACCACTATTTTTTGGTTAACTACTATTTATGTAACTTTTATTGAAGTATATAGAGTTTATAAAAAGGGAAAAATGAATTAAATGAAAAATTCCTATTATTACAATTTAAAAAGCTTCAATTCTTATCAAATCCCACGTACACCAACCCCTCATACACAAGCCACATTCCCAAACTCTACTTCCTTAAAACATTTAAAAAATCCTTCAAGTGCAAATGCTAGCACCACCACAATCCCAATTTCCATGCCCAACCCCGAGACAAAACCTCAGTGCCAGCCCCGGAGCAAGCCATGTGCAAGCCATGTGGATGTTATCTTCGGAGTGACAGACAACAAATCTGCAGCTTGTTTTCTTGAGATAGAAGATAAAGTGTTAAAGAAACAGCCCGGTGTGCAATGGCTCAAAGATTGTATTTACAGTTTATTGTGACTATAAGCAGCCATAAATCAGAGCCCACCGCAACCAGTTGCAACGGTTGAACACCCCCTGCTACCTCATTCGGATATGTCATGGTGTGTGGACTTGCAAGCTGGGGCAAGCAGATGAACAAAGAAAATCAGTCAAAGAAAAAAGATCTGCAAAAAGAGGAAAAAAACCCCAAACAAACCTGCAGGCTCCCTTGGTGATCAGGCAAGGGGGTTTAACACTCTTCCTTCTGAAGAGTGGGGAGGTACCTGGGATTGGCCAGATTCCCAGGTGACATGAAAGGGTTCTAACCTATCGTCTCTCCAACGTGTCCAAACCAGAACCTCGGCTTTATGGCTGAGACCCCAGAAAATTAGCATATCGCCTGTTGGCATGGAAACTCACTGACCTTGGTCAGTAAAGTTTTCTCATGAGGTCTGCAGCTGGTAGCTATAATTTATCTTATCACATTCTCCAGGGCTGGTTCAAACCAGTTTGGGATACTGGTAGTGAGTTTCTTAGAAAACTGTTATTGTCTGCAGTTTTTGACTCTGGAAGATAACACCACCTATTTATTTATTTATTTAATTTGAGGCTTAACAAGCTGCATTCCATCCCAGGCTGGAGTTTGGCCAAAAAGCAAGTGGAAAAATCCACTTCTAACAGTAGGAAGAAACTATCTTTGTAAGGTAATACTACAGTATTCTGCAGTAATGGCCCCATTGGTGTATCGTTACTAAAGTGTACGAGACTATAGCTATAGAATAATATATTTTTGTAATGGAAGACAGATAAGGACTAGAGGCCTAGAATTACTGCAAGAAAATATTTTTGGATAAGTGAAGCTGCAGGTATGTGTATTAATGGGATAACATCTGTGAAGCAGTTTCAATTAACTGTATTGCAATTGTGCTGTCAGGTCCTGTACTGGTATTTGAATGTTAACGGTTTAATAATTATATATAATATTAATAATGGTAATAACAATACTTTGTATTTCTGTAGCACCTAACACCAAGGATCTTAAAGAACTTTCTAAACATTTAATTAATGAATCTTCACAAAACCATTGTGAGGTGGGTAGGTAATATGCATATCTGAACAATTTGCTCAAAAGATAAGCACAAAAGTCAGCACAAAAGATAAGCAGCTTGAGTATAGCTTCTACTGTTGATAGGTTCATCTTTTGCTTTGTGTTTTTCAGTCAAAATTATTTTTCAGAACTACGTTTGTAACTGGTCTGTGTTTGTTTTTCAGTGTAAAAAACATAGACTATCTGTCGGCCATACAAATAGCTATGCTAAATCAGTGGTGAACATGGCAGATTTAGTAAGTATTTATCAGCTAAATGCTTTTCTAAATGTGTTGTGAATCATGTGGTCATAGTGCTGATAATGGTAGGAAATGTTATTTCGCAGATATGCATAATATTAATTTATGTGAAGATTGCAGATATTTATTTAGGCCCCAGAACAGCAAAGTACTTAAAGTGTGTGCCTAACTTCAAGTAATTCCTATGACTTCACATGCTTAAGTACTTTGCTGGATTGAGGCCTGACTGAGTTTTTAAAGCATATCTTATAAAGAAAACTGGCCAGTAAGGGTTACTACAGCTGCAACCTGGAAGGTGTCTACAACTGTAATGCACTAAAATATATGGAGAATTTGTATGTTTTATTCAGAATTTGAGAAATTGGAGTTCATGCTGTTTTACATGGGAGAGGGGAATATAAGTAGTTGAGGATATAAATCACACAGCAGATGGCTACTGTACCCAGAAACATTTCCAGGATGTGCAAATGAAAAATATATTCCCACTATTGAAATTCTTTGGTCTGGGACATCGTGACACCTGATGAGTCACTCAGTCTGAAGATAGACAATGTTGAAGAATTCTGTAGCAGTGGAAGTGGTCATGTCTCCCTGGTACAGATACCTGTTTCATATATCTATTGAGTAGTATAGAGCACTTTAGTCAGTAAGGTATGTTGGACACTATAAAACACAGATAATCCCTGATTTTTCTCAACCTAAATATTTGAGTTATCCTGAATTCTTGTGGCCCTTTAGAGATTTGTATCAAATCTCTCAATTAATTCTTACAAAAATCTCTGAGACTCTAAAACCTTTGTAAGGCTCAGATCCTGCCAGGAGCAATTTGCTGGTGAACTGCTGTGGTCGTACAGAACTGCTTACAGGTGTGGGGCCTAACATCTGGATTTTTAGATGTACTATTTCCTGTTTAAAAAAGAAAGTAAGTGAGCCTCAGGGAACAAAATGTTCATTATTACTGTCTAAATATTTTATTATCTCAAAATGTAATTTGTTACAAAAAAGGGAAAAGAAGCAACTATATTCTATATGATATAATATATTTGTTCATTTTGTTAATGTACTAGATATATGAAGAACAACTTAACACCAGGATAGTATTGGTTGCCATGGAAACCTGGGCTACCGATAACAAGTTCACCATATCTGAAAACCCACTGGTGACCCTACGTGAGTTTATGAAATATAGGAGAGATTTTATCAGAGAGAAAAGTGACGCAGTTCATCTTTTTTCGTACGTAACTTCGTATGCCATTTTATTACTATTTTTTCATTCCATGGGGAGTGCTTTATTATTAGTGGCTGACATATCTCTTTACTATTATGTTATGCTGTGTACAGTAATCCTGACATGGAGGTGAGAGGGAGGTTTGAACAGTGCATAATATACTAAGCACAAGCTGCATGAGCTGTGAACTCATGTTGTCTTGCGTAATTACCTACCATGCCAACAGAGCTGCCCTGATTGATGGTGCATGGTACCATGTTGCATAGAAAGTTCTAAAAGCTGGCTAGCAATCTTGTTCTTGATGGCAAAACCAACCCCATGAATATGCCTCTCTTCAGATGACTTTCCTTTCCAAAAGAAGGTATAGCCACCTCCATCTTCCGTCAATTGGCCAACAAGTCTCATTTAGAAGCAGGGTCTGTCTCTTACTGTGTGGATGTAAAACACTTAATTCAGTGGGACCCCAATCTTGGTTGGAGCCTCTAGATGCTGCTATAATAATAATAATCATAATTAATAATATTTGAGAACATTAAATTTCTAGATCATCTAGAAATATCAGGTCTTTCAAGTACATCTTTTTAGAAGGGATATAAACAGTGGAATTGGGGGATCAGGCTGGATGGTTGTGTGATGGTCCCGTCTGGTCTTGGAATCTATGAATCCTCCTGTTCATCCCTTTCTGTCATGGCCAGAGGGAAACAGGTTTGCCTGCAGAGCCCTCTGCATGCTCACATTTGCAGCTCTGTATTAAGATAATGACTATAATGAAATCTTGTGCATTTGGGCTTCAGCCAGTCATCTGAAGGGATCAGGAAGGATTTTTTCCCCCCAATGCATAATTGGCCTGATGTATGGTGGATTGGTTTTGTTTTTTTCCACCTTCCTCTGAAGAATTAGTGGTCAGCCGTAGCTGAAGATGGGACACTGGACAGGATGGACCAGTGATCTGAGGGGGTACAAAGAATTCTTTTTGCTGTTGATGCCTGGCTGGTGTGTTTTGTTCACGTTCTCAGGGTCATTCAGAAAGGAATTTCCTCCCAGCTCAGATTGGCAGGGATGTTGTGGGGGTTTGCCTTCCTTTGTAGTATGGGACATGGTTTGCCTTCTAGGATCATCCAGGCATGTCTCATATAATCAATTCTCTGCCATTGCAGGGACCTTGGGTATTGGTGGCACCTTGGCCTTTGCACATGACAGCTTAGTCTTCTGAAGAATGAATTGCTTTGGTCTAATTAAAGTGATTGGGCTTTATATAGGGGTAATTGGTTGAAATTTAACACGGGAAGTCAGACTAGCTAAGCTAATAGCCCCTTCTGGCCTTAAACTTTATGAAAATATGAAACTATTTTACAGGAGAGTTTCTCCCTCGAAGAATTTGCCTGTGCATAAGAATAGATGATATTCTGTGTGGGTCTGTTTTGGGGAAGGTTTCCTGGAAAGATTTATGAAAGATTCCTTGGTTTTCACAGCTCTGCATTCTGTTTGTGTGCTGTGAGCAGCACTGTCTTTGCAGCTGGCATTTCGAAATAAGAAAGGTAAATAGAGGGATTGGCTAACGTAAGAAGTAAACTTTCTCATTTTGTTTTGTTTTTTAAAGGGGGAGTCAATTTCAAAGCAGTCGGAGTGGTGCAGCCTATATTGGTGGAATTTGTTCACTACTGAAAGGTGGAGGTGTGAATGAAGTAGGTGTGAATATTCATACTAGCACAAACTGATGTGGTAGCCACAGTGTCTGTGTCGGCACAAGCATTTTTCTCAAAATTGTCCCCCTCTTGCATGACCAATACAGAACATTAATACAGTCCCATGAAAGAAAATTCAAATAAAGGGTAATGCTACAAGGCAAACAGAGTAAGTTTGGTTTGGGTTCAGCTGAACGTCCAAACTAGAATCTACAGTTTTCCATCCTTCATACTTGAAGCTATTCTGTTAAGAAAATAATCTTATCTGGCCTATTCTTGAGAGTATGTTTTGTCTTCATTGCTGATCCATTAACCAGCTGCAGTTAAATGAGACTTCACTGAAGTAAAATCGTTGATCTGCCTTTGCCTTAAAAATATTCTTGTTTTAAAATTTATAAAAGGTTTATTTATGTTTTAAGATTCTTGTGTCATAATGATTATTGTTCCCATCCTGTTTGGTTTCTTTCAGTTTGGAAAGCCAGACTTACTGGCAGTCACACTGGCACAGTCTTTAGCCCACAATCTTGGCATTTTCTCAGATAAAAGAAAACTACTAACTGGTAAGTTTATGTTTATTTGTTTTTTCCCTTCTTCAAGTGAAGATCTTTATAGGGTGGAGGAGTTTCCTCCTGATTCTACTGGAAAAAAATAATTCTACAATGCTTGCTGCTATTGAAATTTGGTAGGGAAAGGCTGAATGTGATGGGTAGCAAGACACCCGGATTCTTTTACGAGGATTCTGAGATCGATGGGAAAGAACACCCCAGGCTGAATCAGTGAATAGCTTTATTGATGATTACAAGCAACAAGACAATTGACAAGGCTTCTTACAATCAATCAGTTAGACAATTAACATTTACACTTATTCATTACTATTTATGGTACCTTATCTATTACCTATCCTTATTCTCCTTATCCTAAAAACGTTATTTAGCAATTGCCCAGGGGAGACGGGATCTGCAGATCTCAATTAAATCCCCCCGATTCCCTGAGTCCGCAGACTCCTGAACTATCCGGATGCTATACTCATGGCCAGACTGTGCTTCAGCCTCTGGTCTGGATCCTTGCTTCAAAACCCTCGTCCTTGACAGGTGGTCACTGGGATCTGGAGTTCGCAAGCTTCTTAGGGTTGGTGTCCTCTCGATAGACTCAAGAGTAGACACCCCCACCCCCCTTTGAGTCAGGCTGCAGTCCTCTGAACCCCTGTCTGCTCGGGTTATTTATTTACTTTTCCGAGCACTCTGTGGTCGAATGGTTTCACATGGATTTTGGCTGTCCTGCAGAAGTTTGCCTAAGCGCATCCAGTGTTCTGTGGGTGCTCACTTCCAGCAGATGGACTGTGGTTGAGCACAGGTTGAGCACATCTCTGCGGTTGTGCATATTTCTGCAATTCCGTCTTGCTCAACTGTTTCAGCTCAGTTGTTGCTCTATTGCAAGTTCCCAGTGCAACGTTGCTCTGTTATAAGTTCCCCATGCAACTTGGTCAATCTGTATATTTTGCTAGGCCTTGCATAATTTTTAGGCCTAGTCCTTATAGCCAATTCCCCTATTATCACACAATGGAAAGTAAGAATTTTTTTTCTAAGATTGTCAAGATTGCATAGTAACGTGTGTGGTTTTATGGAAGAAAGTTTGGCCATTGTGTACACTGTGGTAAAGTCAAGCCAGATGGCTATGGCAGGGTACTTCAGGGCCGATATGTGAGCCCTAGAATGCTTAAAGCCCTCTTCCCTACAGGCAGGAAAGAGGTTGCAGCTGGGGCTGATTAGGCAATTAGGCCACCTGGGGCTGCTTAACTAATTAGGCCACCTGGGGCCAATCAAGGAGCCCCGCCCCAAACACTTAAAAGCCTCCAGTGCAAGCAGGCAGTTAGAGATAGTAGAGTGAGGAGGAGAGGAAGGAGCTGCTGGAGGTTTGGAGAGAGAGGTTTAGAGATAGAGGTTGCTAAGATTGGGGAGACAGCCCCTCAGGCCTACAGAAGGGGCTGCACCCACTTGCCCTGTAGGGAAGGGCCAAAGAGAAGGGAAGATCCAGAAACTTACCTGGACTGGAGTGGGATTATCTCAGGCCCCACTGCCTATAGGGACTGTTGCCAGTGGGCGAGCGCCAGAAAGGGGGACTGGCGTACCACAACACATAAATGAGAGTCATGTGCATAGGGAAAAAAATAAATGTTTCTTTCCATATTGTATTTAGAGGAAATTAGGAATACGTCTTAAATTTTCTTTTTAAGATGAGAAACATAATATATATTATGCAGCGATTTTAAAATTGCCAGACTCAAAGTGTGAATCTTACTTTTTTTGTTGTTGTTAGGTGAGTGTAAATGTGAGGACACATGGTCTGGATGTATAATGGGAGATACTGGGTAAGACATTTCTTTATAGGAACTTCTATGTAACAATGTAAAGCAAGTGAATCAACAAATATATCTTTCGTGGTTGCGCTAAACATCTGCTATGAAAAACTTGTACATGATTTAGGGCATCGACTCTAGCCACACACATGGAGAAGGTACTTACAGAGAAAAATACGCACATTTCAGTCAGGCATGGAATTATTTTAATGACTATTGCTTTAATATATGAAGAACTGTACAGTATCACAGAAGATCTCACACAGCAATTTATTTATCTATGTGTAAGAAGGTAAATCACATTTCGCCTATCTTCTCTAGTGAGCTTGGAGTTTAGCCACTGAAACAATTAATAACATTCCCAAATTGTTGTAGTGTTTATGTTCAGGGTTCTTACACGTGCCTTATTTCAACTGATATGCCAGAATCTTTCACATATATGTTTTAATTTTTCATTGACCTGGGCCTGGACTATACTGAATGAAAAGTTAGTGTTATTATTTTGATATATAGATATTGTAATACAGTACATGGGCATACCCTTTAGTATTCTTCAGTCAGTAAAAACTGAATATTTTTTTAAAAATTAATATTTAAAATGTGAGATTATTAAAACATTTAAACACAAGAGGGATTTTACATATAGAATATTATGCTATTAATGAAGCAGCATGGATTCTCCATTGCAGTAGGGCCTAAATTCCCTGGTATTATAGAACTGTTACTTCAGGTGAATTTGCATTAAACTTTGATTTATTCTAGTTCTAGATTGTAACGATTTGGAAATCTGTCTGTAAATTTATGAATTCTGTGTGAGATTATGGACTCTGTATATGTTGTATCCTTCCCAAGCTGCAAACTCAGTTTTGAGTATGCTTCTTGTTTACCATGTCGGTTGCTCTTTGCAGAAATGCTAACATGTAGAGATACTGTGGAGTGGTATTTATGACTTAGAAACCCTATTCTTATGCAAACACCTGGGAATAATTGGTGAGCTCAAGCCTTGAACATCCAGTTTAGTTTACCCCCTCTGATGGGAGGTGGGGATGTAGGAGCCGTAGAAACTTACCATGGGCAGAATGAAAGAGGCCAGGTGACCAACAGTGGTACATATAAAGAAACACACAGGAACAGAGATCCAGACAGGGAAAGGAAACATAGGGCAGGAGAAAGCAAGGTTACTCAAGCTGGGAAAGGATCTGCAAGAGGGAGGGAGATCACTCAGCATGTAACAACCTGCATGAAGGAGGGGACACCCTATCTGCCTGTTTCCTGAACATTGATATTCCTCTGGACAAGCCCAGGGAATCTGACCCCAACCCAAAGAATGCCCTGGAGCGGTGAGGAATCTGAGTCAGGGACATGGATGTAATGTTTGTTGTTTTGCATGATCTGTTCTCCATTATGCTTTATATGTTTAAGTAAAAGAGCAAATATGTTAATCTCTGAGTCAAGTGTTTCTTCCTGTTAAATGATTTACAGCTACTACATTGGCCCTGGAGAGAGTTAGGCCTGGTCTATACTTACCTCCGAGATTCAGTGGCAGTCAACGGGAGATACGCATGCGACGTAAAAAACTTGCCTAACTCCGTCGACTTCGCTGCTTCCGTTCTGTGCGCCATCCACACTGCACTGCACCAACGGGAACAGCATTTCCCTCGATGCAGCGCTATGCCACTTTCAGATGTAGTTTCACTAGGTGGATTTCTGGATCGGCTGAGCGTGTTTTCACTGACCGCTCAGTCAATCCAGAGACATTGATCTGATGGTGGCGAATTTGCCACCATCAGTATAGACGTAGTCTTAAACTGTAAACCAGAAGCTTCACATCTTTTGCGTTGCTTTCTGGGAGACGGTGTGTTTTAAGTATAAGGGAGTTTGAAGAGTCAGCACTGTGCCCAGGGCTGGCCAGCTAGACAGCAGGTTCCAGATCTCAGAAGAGTCTGTGTCCTGACAGTGTGCCTAGGGATCCCAAAACTGGGGCAGTGGCTGGAATTCATTCAGGCTCTGTAAGATTAAACTACTTGCAGGATCCACAGACACAAAGATTTAGGGGATGTCTACACTGCAGGCTCCACAGCGATTGATGAAGCAGGATTGATTGAGCGGGTCATGAAGACCTGCTCAATCGATGGGAGATGGGTCTCCGGGTGATGCCAGTAGTCCACCTCCCTGAAAGGAGTAAGGCTGCATCAACAGGAGGGGTCTCCTGTCGACACAACGCCATGAAGACACATAAGTACGTCGATGTGTTACGTTACAATATGTAGCCTGTGTATCTCCTGTCAACCGCTGCTGCCAGTGTAGACCAGCCCTTAGATTCCCCTCATAGCAGTCGAGTGGCTGGGTAGAAGGGAGCGCCTGCCCCACTCTGTGACATGGATGAATACTGTGTACCAAATGACATTTCTACCTAGCCTGGAAATTTGCCCTCCTAATTTTGTGATCAAAATAATCTATGAACATAAAAATGCACTTGTAGGCACAAAGCTGTTTGCAGGTGCAAAATTATGCCTTTTAACAAAAACAAACAAACAAACAAAACTGGACCTGGCTCCCTAAATGCTACCATATATGGTGTAGTACCTATCTACATTCTTTATTATTCTTCATAATCAGAAATCAGTTCGCCAGATGAAATGTCTGACATGCATCTAAATTTCTTGATTTAGTTTTTAAGCAAATTCATTTCCAGGTTCTGCTAATAAGGTTTCAGAAGGTAAATAAATAACTGAAACACACTGATGTACTAAAAACTAAATGTCAAAGTTTTTTGTTTTTTTTTCTAAAGTCCCTAGCTGTTTTCAGTAGAACAGCGAGAGTTCTGTGGCACCTTAAAGACTAACAAATTTATTTGAGCATAAGCTTTCATGGGCAGAAACCCACTTTGTTTTCAGTAGAGCTTTTTAAAAAAAACAACCAGTGCAGTGAGTGTACTTGTAAATTGTACAAATCGGCTTCTTATCTAGAAAACTTGAAATATTTTCTTTAAAGTCCAAATCTCTCAAATAATTATTAAAAATAACTAATATATACATAGCACCTTTCACCCTGATAGATTCCCAAGTGCCATGTAATCTTTATAAATGAAATCATAAATGCTACAGATGGAAAATAACTTATTATAGTTTTTAGGCCATCACCCCCGCCAACACAGGATTATTTTACAGCACTTTTGCTAGTGCTTTTATCCAGTGATATATAAGCAATGGCCCTGAATCAGGGAACCACTTAAGCGTGTGCCAAAGTCACAATGAAGTGAGTTAAGTGCTTTTGTGAATCTGGGCCTAAATAAAGCGATCTCTTAAGTCACTTTAGGGAAAATAAATACTTCTATAGGGGAGTTGTGCTAGTTCTTCTGCACCACTTAAGCCATGTGTACCTATGGCCTGTGTTTTACAGGAGGTAAAACTAGATCATCACAGTGTCCCTTCTGGCCTTGGAATATGTGTATCTGTTACATCTTGATTGGTGCATAGGACTTTACATAGACTCTTTGTACTGGCGTGATTTATCCTCTATCAGCATAAACTAACTAATGTTTGTTAAAAGTATATAATAGATGGTACTGTAAGGTATGTAAAATCATGTGTGCCAGAAAAGCTCTTTCCATCTTTAGCGAGAGTACACAACTATGAATAGTTTTCAAAAGACCCTGTTGATTGAAGGCCTGATCTTGTGTCCTGAACTATTTAGGATTGCAAATAAAGATCCTGGTCCCACAAACACTTCTAATGGAACCTTCATATTAATAAGCACTACACTTTGTAGCAAGTGTTTGCAGCATTTGGTCTAGATTCTGTAACTGAAATTTTTAATCTCTCATCTATTGAATATGTTCCTATTCTCACTGTTGAAAGGGTGCTTAATATTGCAAAAAGGCTTACAGAGGGAATGGGAGTGCTGATTTGCAAGCAGATATTTTCACCACATGGCTCCGAACCAAGGGCCTTAGCAACCCTTTTCCCAGAATATGTCCATGTGTTTCCCGCTTATTTTGGAAGCAGACAAAATATTGTGTAATGGTCAAAACTGACTTGAGAAATAAATAACCAGCTCCCCTATTTCTTTGTAGTTATTATCTTCCAAGCAAGTTCTCCAAGTGTGACATAGAGGAGTATCATGAATTTTTAAACAACGGAGGTGGCTCATGCCTCTTCAATAAACCGTCCAAGGTAATTAACAGGTTATTATTGAGAAAGTGAACGCTGGTCAGATTTTACTTCTCACCTTTCCATAATCTTATAAATATAATTTTGCAGCTAGAACTCTTGGAAGAAGGAAGCTGCTCTTTCTGGCCAGGGCTTAAAGGTGAAATTCGCCTTGTGCAAAAGGGTCAACACAAGATACACACATCATGTAATCCTTGTGCTTTAACAAAATCTTGTACAGATTCTTCCAGCATTTTAGATCCTTTCTTTCAGAGCAAAGCTCTTTCTCATATACACCAGAATAAATCTTCAGTGTCACAGAATAGTAATTTTGGGAGCCTGTATTTTTGGAACAAATGGTTTTGAGTTGTTTTTTATTTTGTTCTTTTTGCCATGCTGAAGAAGCTGAAATCTGTTGGATGCCCACACAAGATCAAGGAACATTTTCAATCAACATTATTGGTTTGGTTCAATACTAATCACTTATTTTGGTAAAGCCGTTTTGAAATCAATATAACTAAAAATATTCTTAAACCCACTTTGGGGTTACTGCTCTGGACAGTCAGGAACTGGGTGGGAGAAGATTATGTGCCTTGTTTATATAGTACACACCTACTGAAGCTAGAGGATGTGTTCTACAGTTCAATATAGTAACCCTCAAGAGTTTTTTCAGCTTTAATTGAATTGAACTGAAAAACTTCTGAAGTTCTCAAAAAGTTAAGGATACATTAAAACAAATTATCTTCTTGCACTTTCCTATTCAGGTAGGACACAAAATGATGATAAAGAAATACCACAAGGAAAGTTGTTCCTGTGGCATTTCTGATCCAGCTGAAACAGGAAGAGCTTGGTCATACCATGAAAAAACTTGAGATTGTTACATTTCCAGCCCACTTTCCATTCCAGATTTTCCAATTACAGCTGGCTGAAAATTGGTGATTTTATTTCATCAGGGTTTGATCAAAATTTTTAAGTGCTATTTATGCACATGGGTTCATGCTCCCCACACATCCCCTAGCATTTGCTTGAGTGGCTCAGATCCCAAAACTCATTGTGAAACCACAAAATTTAACCTGGTCTTGACACAAAACCATCCATCACCCAGTTCTACTCTAAAGTTTTGCATGGACTAAATCTGGCATTTGAAATGGAACATGATACCAAATTAATTTACGGAGGTTTTGGGTTTCTTTGCAAGCATTCTGCACAACTGGAGTTCTACTTCACTTTGGACTAATGTCTGTCAATGTGGATCTCTGGAAACCTCAAGTAACATTGCTTTTGTTAGCTTCTAGAGCCAATCTGGTGGGTTGGTACCTGTGCAGCAAGCTGCCATGCAGACACCAGGGACTAGTAGTGTCTAGGGTGTAAGCTTATTCCTGGAAACAGAGAAGATAACATATTTGGTCCCAAGGGGAAGATTAATTATGATTTTGTCCTCAGTTCTCAAAAGGACTGCTTCCCTGACCACCTGCTATTTTGCAACAAGTCATTTTGCAACTATAACTTTTTAAAATAGTGTTTGGAAAATAGAAGTGGCTTTCCAAATGCTTAAAGAGACAGAGCAGAAGAAGGACCAATAGGGTGGAGGAACAGTATTCAGTGGATCAAATTCCTCTATGGTGTAACTTCAGTGGTCTGTGGGAGTTGAGCTGTCAGGGCTGCCACTGCCTACCCAGTCCCCAACCAGCAGAGACTTCAGACTACAAAGAAGGAAAGATGCTAAATTTATGCTGAGAGCTTCAGCATTAACATTTCTATTCTGGCTCTGATTTAGTATGTAAGTGTTTGCATAGCTTTAAGCAGGTGTGTAGTCAAGACTGTTCACCTGCTTAAAGTTGCGCTTATGCTTAAATACCTTGCTGAATTGAAGCCCCTTAAGCTTGAGGGAGGGGAAGAAGGATAGTGGCACAGGGAGCAATCCGTGCATCTGACCCACCCCCTCCAAATGGAGCCTGGGAACTGCTTGGAGTCCCCATAAAGGAGTGTCTGTACAGCTGGCATGTTACCCTTGAGATGGCACCCTTCCTTTCTGCATTTGGATTTCATCTTTCTACCAGTGGAAGCAGATGGGGGAACCTTCGGTCACTAAAAATCTAAATTCAGGTGAAAAATGCAAATGATACGTTATGGAAATATATATTAGCAGCTAGAAATTTAAGAGAAAATCAATATAAATTAGAGCTGAAGAAACCGCTAGCAAAAGAGCCAGCACCTTTAGGATGATGGCTTCTGCAATAGTTTGGTTGGTGAACACCTGCTTCATTTATTACAGCAGCAGTCAAAACCCAAGGTAGTCAGGATGGGGAGCTTGAATCCTTTGTTTATAATTGACGTTATCATCTACCATGCTAATCCTTGTACTAGTGGGGAAATATGCAGACAGGCTAAATTGGCATCTTAAATTGCCATAAATGTAAAAGAAAGGGATTTCCAAAGTGGAGAAACAGTAAATTTTATGACCAATTGTACAGCTGCAGGATTGCAGTAAACACTAGAGGGAGGCATTGTTCTTCACCTGAATTGTTTATGGTTGCAGAGTTGTAGATTTCTCATTATGAAATAACTGCTTTTATCAAGTAAACAAGATTGAATTTGCTTTTTCTCTCAGCACTGAGAGAAAATCATCTCATGAGGCTCACTTATTAAATGTGGTCTTCTCATCAGCTTTGTTTATTTTGTTGTTAGGATGTAATGGTTTCTTGTTCTTGAACACCTGTATCCTTCATTTTGCAGGTCTGGTTTTTCATATCTCATGACAGATGATGAGACATTTTGATTGTTACATCCCTTCGTTGAATGGATTCTTTTTTGTAACAAAGTGATTTTTAATAGAATATATATACTCTCCATGGCTTTGTTTACTAGTTATGCTAATTCACAAAAATATTTCAGTAGAAATTTTTTTGTATCCCTCATTACAACTGAGGTTAGCAGCATTTAGATTTTTCTTTTATAGGATATGAAAATGTGAGAGAAAGAAGTGGAAGCCAGAGTGATCAAGTTGCGATTTAAAACATTGTATCCAAAATCTTTTACTTTAATTTTTTTTTAAGTAGAATGATTTTTTTTAACTGAATGGTATTTAATTCACAAGTCATTCAGAGACACATGCGTCCTTCTAGCAAGGAAGGGGGAATAGAGATTCCTTTAAAAGGAGCATGGGGGAAATGAAACCACATGTTTCAGGGTGCATTGTCCTACAGCACTCCATTGGAAGGTTGATATTAACATCAAGATCAGCCTATTAAAATCCCTCTCACCCCGAAAGTTGAAAACATCACCTTGTGATTAATTTTGTTTATTTAAAGTCCTCTTGTACAAATTGTCTATAGTGAAGAGTTGAGAATTTCACAGGGATCTTGGGAAAGATTTGTAGCATTTTGTTTTTCTTAATTTTTGCACTGCAGCTTCTAGATCCCCCAGAATGCGGCAATGGTTTTGTTGAAGCTGGAGAAGAGTGTGACTGTGGTACTACTGCAGTAAGTACAATGTATTTTGGATCAATAACTACAGCCTCGGGTATCGATCCAGGAGTCATTGCCACACATAATCCCCACTGACATTAATGAGAGGGATGCACACAAAGTGTAAGATCTTTGGGGCAGTGACTATTATTTATTATGCCTTTATACAGTGCCTACTACAACGGGACCAACATGGTGGTGGCTTTTTTGGTTCCACCCCTCTATATATATGTTAAATAATAATCATAATTAAGGCTGCAAAATCAGGCCCCAAAAGATTACTTTTTAATCTTAGTACATCAAGAGTTTCTCACCGTTAAGTTGTCAACTTTTAGCAACAGATACCTCCTAGTTATTACAATTGTGTCCTACTTTGTATACAGGGATGCTGTGGTATCTCAGACTCCGCTATGTGGAAATCCTGATGTGTTAGTGGCATGCATATAGCATATATTCAGCTGCACACTGAGCCTGGTTAAAATCTACTCAAGTTTAAAAGCACCTGGTGGCAATAATAGAGCTTTTGGAGAAATGGGCTTTTCTCTGTAATATTTTACACGTGTGTCTGTTCCCCAGGAGTGTGCCATTGAAGGAGAAGATTGCTGTCATTCATGCATGCTGACTGCAAACTCACAGTGCAGCAATGGGCTTTGCTGTAGAAAGTGTAAGGTAAGTATGATGCATATAAAGTGACTTGTGATTTCTTTTATGGGGAGTTAAAGAGTTTAGTTGATGATATGCACAATTACACATACATTTTTGCTCTGAGGCTTTGGGCCTCCTTTTCTGAAAGTTTGGCCCTTAAAATTCATCAAAGACAGGTTAATCTTGCTCTGATCTTTGTCTTTTAGATTATAAAATACTTGGGGCAGGAAGTGTGGCTCAAAGTCAGAGGGGAGTGTAAGTCTTAGACTAATTTATGCTGTCTTCCAACCCCAAATCAGTCCAAATCAGTTTGGACTCCTGCCAGTCTCCTTTAGGTTTACGTGGTCAGACGCACAGACATTTACCAACATGTAATCTGACATATCACTTCTGAATTTGCCTCTTTGAATTGGAGAGAGTCTGTGCTGGGGAAAATTATAGATCAGAGGGTCACTGAGAACAATGTAGTAAGAAGAGCAATTAGCAGTAAGGTGTAAGGATGCATTAGTTAAAGGAGGCCTTCTCCTGGCTCTTTACTATGGGACTTGATCCAAAGCCCATTTAATACAATGGAAATCTTTTCATTTAATTCACTAGGCTTTGGATCAAGCCCTATGTAAATTACATCAGTTTAAACTCCTCCAAGGCCTGGTCTACACTAAAAAGTCAAGTCGACCCAGCTATGTTGCTCAGGGATTTGAAAAATCCACACCCCTGAGCAAGGTAGTTACAATGAACTACCCGTCCAATGCAGACTGCACTCGGGTTCCTTCCGTCAATCTAGTTCCTGCCTCTCGGAAAGGTTGATTAAGTACTGCGATGGGAGAACCCCTCCCATCACTGCAGTGAGTGTCTACATGGAGGCGCAACAGCTGTGCTACTGCAGAGGTTTAATGTAGACATAGCCTTAGACTCACAGCAATCAATAGGATAAGCAGGTCTAAGTATCTGTTTGTGAGCAAGTGCAGCTGAATATACCTCTGATTTTCACCTTTTGTCTTCAAGCTGGGACACTGTTTTAATAAAGGGCACTACTCATCTAATAATACTAATGTTATCAATGCAATGTACTTACAGGTGATAATGTTATCTTGATCTGGGGGTATTTATGCGTATAACTCCTGCAGGAGAAAAGTTAGTAATAGCTCTGTGCTATATTCTGCCTTGACTTTGGGCTTGTCATTAAATGCAAAATATATATATATATATATATATATGCAAATTATGCTATACTAAGCCTAATTTTTCTAAGCACATTTCTTTTTAAATGCAATTTTAAAAAACCCAGAAGATGTCTATGAGTAAAATTTTCAAAAGCACCTAAATGATGTAGGAGTCAAGTCCCACCGACTTCCAATGAGACTTAGGCACTTTTGGAAGTAGAACTGAGGGTTGTCTGCACATAGAATTGTGAAAGTGGGTGAAACTAAACAGAAACAATGTAAAAGGATAGGCCTGCCCTCTGTACATGCCCCCTGCTGGCCACGTGTGGCTCTTTAGCACCCTTGCCTCAGTTTTCCCACAAATTAGGGCTTCCATATAATAATCCCACAAAGATTATCTGTGAGTATGCCCGGCTCAGACTTCTTTACTGGTACAATGTCACGTTAAGACTTTCACACCGATCTCCACAAACAGGAATATTCACCTTGTTCTAAAACCCTATTGTCCAGAAACAACTATTTCTCCTTCCCTATGCAATTATTCCAGTTCACACATTACTAGGGGTTCCTTTTCCTAGAACCCTCTTCAACCACAATGCTCAGTGATTAAACATCCTCCCACCCCCTTGCCAGGTGTATCTCTCCAGGCTCTCCCTCTGGAGATAAACTTCTCTAAGCATATTATGTATCCTGCCAATCTTCCCCATATGGTGCCTTCTCAGGGCTCTCTTCTGAAGACCAATTTCTTCTCTAGCCCAGGACCAGGGTGCCTCTTACCAGGATCAACATCTTTCTTTTCTCTTCCCTGTTTCCTGTCAGGGGTGCCCATAGTAAGGCCCACATGCCTTCCCTTAAACCTAGTTGGGCAGCAGGTAATCAGTCACCAATGCGTTGGTCCTCACTTTCTCTGAGAGTCCCAGTCACCCTGTGACAGGCACTCTTATACTGGAATAAGTGTGTCCACATGTGGAGTTAATCAGAAACAGCTCCTTGTGTACACAAACCCTTAGATTCCTTAAACCATTAAGGCACTTCTGAACACTTTAATCTAATCTAATATAATCTAATCTGAATCTATTTTTCCCCACAGCTGGTCAGGGAGAAAAAAACCAGGCCAGGTGTCAGAAATAAGTTTCTACTGGTGTTAATCAGTTTAGCTCCATTGAAGTCAATGAAACTACACTGACTCCACCAGCTGAGGGTCTAGCCCCCTCTTACGTCAAGTCTTAAACCAAATCTTTGTGCAGACAGAGAGCACAAATTAAAAAAGTGAACAGAGATGCACAGATTAACAGACTGGTCAGGAAAAGCTGAAGGCTCTGAGGTAGACCAGAAGCATGGTGATGGGATTGAGGCAGCAATAGTGACGCTTGATTGGCAAACAGCGCGCACAGCACCGACAGTCCCCACTGGCGGGATATTTTGCCATTTCTTCAGGTCATGAGGTTTTAGGAATGGTGCAGAAATGTTTAGTCATACATTCCGTCACAGCTAAAGTTCTCAGCCTTACATGTCTGGGTACTTTAGACATGGGTGTCAAATGATGTGGAATCCAACAATGTTTGTGGCCAATTTCTGCCCTGATTTACACTGTTATATTGGAGTTACATAGATGTAGGTGACCCAATGTTCTCTTACCAATGACCTGGGGTAGCTGTGCTGGAGGAAGTGAACATGATAAAAGAGAAGAAGGATGATGCAGTGCTTAGATGCTAGCGTCAGGATGAGAAGGCTCAGTTTCGATTCCCTTTTCTTCCACAGACATCCTGTATGACTTTGGGCAAGTCATGAGTCTCACTGTGCCTCAGTTCCCTCTCTGTCAAATTGAGTAAAGCATTTTTCTATCTCGTAGGGGTGTTGTAAGAATAAACACTAAAGACTGAGGTTCTTGGGTGCTACAATGTGTGGGGACATGTAAGTGTTTTAGGTAGATTAATAGAAATGAGAGCAAAATTTGGCCCTCGCACTTGTAACTGAGAATATATGATTTTTTCCTTAATCCTGATGACATACATGGAATCTAAACTGATTCAAAACAGCTTCCCAAAACCAGTTGAAAATTTCTCATAGTTTTGCTTTTGGTTAATATTGTTGAAAAGATTATTGCATGAAAAAGCTGGTTATAGATATACTAAGAAACCAATTTTTCAAACTCGTTTTAGTTTGAAGCTAAAGAAGTTGTGTGCCGAGATGCAGTAAATGATTGTGATATTCCAGAAAACTGCACAGGAAACTCCAGTCAGGTAATATTTTAAAACTCTTGTACAAAAAGTGAACAAGTGCAAGTCAATATGAGAGTTATTGGAGTTGTATCCTAAGTTGTTTACATGTTGTATACAAATTACTTTAAGTTTAGAAAAAATGTGATATGGAAATTTTTTTTGAAATGCCACTAAATTGCCTTAGATTTATCAGTTGTTTTTATAGACTGCTTGCTATCTGGATTATCTAGTACTTATTTTATTTTTCTCTAGTGTTCTCCCAACATTCACAAAATGGACGGATATTCATGTGATAACAAACAGGTAATTTTACTTTTGATTTATATTTTTCTTATTTTTACAGCTGGGAAAACATGCATATAGGTTCTGATCTGAGATCCTTTAAAATCAGTAGGACTTCAATGAGATTTTGATCTAGGCTCACAAATTATTTTCAATTAGAAAGTAGAACCACATTATGTGTTAATTAGTGTTTCCATCACATATTGTAAAATAAATGATAAATAACTGTTTGCCTGATTTGAAAGTGTATTTGACCCAATTGTGAAAAGTGAGAAAACATTATTTTGTTTCTCTTTTTTTCTCTTTAGGGTATTTGTTTTGGAGGAAGATGTAAAACAAGGGATCGGCAGTGCAAATACATCTGGGGTGAAAGTGAGTAAACGTTATTGTTTCTAAGTTGCCTTCATTGATATAGCTCTAAAGATTTGAATATCTGGGAATAATTGCAGACATACACCCAGCTAGAATCCATTAAAATCAGTCAAAACTTAGTTGGGACTGTGCGCCATGACATGTGCTCACCAGATGACTGGATTTTGTATGTACTTGCAAATTTTGCCCTTCAGTTCTTATTTTTTACCTGGCCTCACTTTTAGTATAATTCTTTACTTTTTGGTGAAAGGGAGTGGGCAGATGCTCTGTGATCCCCTATCTTCCTTCCCTCGCTTTGCTTCTGTCCCTAGCTATTGAAGACCCTTCAGCACCACAACTATGTCTCTAGCCAATGAGTGCTTGGCTTGGCACTCTTCAAAGACAATCACTGCATTATTTGGAGGTCACTCAAGAATTTTTTCTTTCTGTGGACTGAGCACGTTGCTTCTGCTGTGCTCCCGGTCCTTGCTGACCCTGGGAACTTAGAACAAGTCCTGAACCTCCCGATGAAGCTGCCACTAGACTGTCAGGGTGATCAGTTTCTTCACACTGCTTGGTGTACTTATATTTAATTAGCAGTTAGGAACATGTCTGAAACCATAGCTAGAGAAAATAAGTGGTTGCCAGAGGTCTTTGTTCATGTCTGATTTAGGGCTTTTCAGTTTAGTTGAACTTCTGCGATTTTGTGTATGGACACGTCTCTGTCAGTTGTAACTTGGCCTATCTCTGTTTAACTTGCACCTGAAATTTACCAATAGAAGAGTCTCAGCACATAGAGCTGCACCCTCCAGTTTAAGTAAATTTGTTTAAAATCACGTTTAGTTAAAATGACGCAACTTTGTGGGGTGAACATGACCGTGTGTAGAAAACGAGATTTGGCTTAGGCTGTAAGGTCTTTGGGGAGGGACTCTGTATGTTATGTGTTTGTACAGCACCTAGCACAATGGGGTCCTGGTATCTGACTGAGGCTCCTAGGCACTACTGCGAAACCAGTACTACTACTAGTAATGCATGTTGTGGGAAATGTCTTCAACAACAGGTCAGTCAGAGACCAGCACTTGCTGTGCCTGCAATGTCTTGGATAAGGTTATTCACCCTGCTCTTATCTCCTCGCTTGCTGTTCTAGTACGAATGAAGGATGCTTTAGCACTGACTGTCTCAACAAGGTCAGCGTTGATTCTATCGCTCTCAGGACTGGCAGAAGCTAAAGGATTTCTGCCAGAGCTTCAGCTTTCTTTGGAGATGAAGAAAAATAATATAAATTGTAATGGATGAACCACAACAATTGAGAGTTTAAGTTTGGTTTAGATTCTTACTCAGAAAGTTCAGATGCTTTTATAAAGCTTATCCAAAGAACGTTTTGGGTCTGAATAATTGGGCTGGAAGTCTCCTGAGAGCAGCCATCTCATAAGCTATTTAATACCTCCTGCTGCTTGGGACAGAACAAAAGAGAACCATTTGTCTTGTATTTCAGGCACTTAAGTTACTGGTCTGTGATAGAAGCTGGAAATACTTTGGCACATTAAAAGGAAAAATAATTGAGGAAAAGATGAGAAATTAGCTGTAGTTTTTTAAAAGATAGATTAGCGTCTTAGGCCAAGACTTTGGCCAAGACTTTGGTGTCTGAATTGGTTCTTCCATCATTTAAAATTAAGTAGAGAGATCCAGGGTTCCTGGCAAGTATCTGGTTTTTAATCTAGGGCTGTTATATCTCAAGGCTTTCCCCAAATGCTAAATTGTCTCAAACTAGCCACAATCAAAAACATTTTTCCTTGAAAACTGGTCTTGACTTTTAAACAAGGTCTGGAATGAAGAAATCCTTGGAGAGATAACAAGAGCCAATACCTTCGGGGAAAAAAGTAGAGGATAATTTGTGATTTACTTGATCTACAACCTAATTTCTAAGATTAAATTTGCATCAGGCTTTTAAAAATTAGCGTAATCTTATTAGAAGAAAATTGTTTCTGTTTTTTAGAAGTGACAGCTGCTGACAGATACTGCTATGAGAAACTGAATATTGAAGGGACTGAGAAAGGTAACTGTGGAAGGGGCAAGGACACTTGGATACAGTGCAACAAACAGTAAGTTCATCTGCTCTGGAAAACTGCTTGTGTGAGATTCTTGTCCAGCCCTTCACCTTTCATAAACAGGATCTAAAAGCCCTGCATCAGGCTGGGGGAGAATTTCTCTGATGCAAGAACTGAGGAAGACAGCCATCTTCTGAGGACCACCTACAACTTAAGCCCCAGCATAGAGGTGTGTCAGGGATGGGGCCAGAGGTTGGAGGAGAGTCCCCATAGTCTGCATCAGCTTCATGGGTTCCTAACTGCTACCGACTGTGGAGCAGCCTATTAAAAGGCTGAGGAAGGTGCTATATCAGAAGAGCTTTCAGATCTGCCAAATTTACACCAGGGCCACTTTGGTCACCACAGCAGCCCAAAAGCCAGGAGGTGTTAAGGTGGCATAAAGCCACTATGTGCCCCCCTCACTGCTCCAAGGCTCTGAAATACAGCACTGATATCACTCCTTCGCCTTGCTCCAAGAGAATGTCTCCACTGCCGCTGGGAGAAGGGATTCCCTGTGTGGGTAGACACACTCACACTGACTCAGCTGGAGAGAGTGTGCTAACAACAGTAGCGTGGACATTGCAGCACCAGCAGCAGCTTGGGCTAGCTACCTGAGTCCACACCCACCCAGCCATCCGAGTCTGAGCTGGGGCGGCTCGCCCAAGCTGCTATGGTGTCACAGCATTCACGCTGCTATTCTTAATGTGCTACCTTGAATTGAGGGAGCACAAATCTGTCTACCCGCACTGGAAATCACAGCTCCTCGCTGCAGTGGTAGACATACCCTTAAGTTAAGCCTGGGCCTGATTCTCCACAGCTTGGCACTTTGAGAGGTCATTTACATCTATGAAAAATGGGTGTAAAACGCCACCATTCTGATTTTGTACCACTTTGAATGGTATAAATGGCTTTTTGAAGTGCCAGGACAAAGAGAATCAGGCCCCCTGTATAGAGTATAAATGTTTTTGAAATGAAGATCCAAATGATGGACCCCAGAGAAGACAGAACATAGCAGATATGGTCTCAGACCAGAAATTTGGATCCAAATACCACCAGAACTTTGGGAAAGCTTGGCTCTGAGTCCACATTCTTCTCTTCTACAAATAAAATCCTCAAATGGTGTGTGCGATACCATAAAAAGTTTCACCAGCTCTCACAAACATTTGAATTAAATACTGCTGATTCTTGTTGGTGAAGAAATACATAGATTCCTGGCATCCCTGATATATAGATATATTATACTGGTCTAGGTTATTCCCCTTCCTGTATGGGAATAGCTACCAGTATAAGCACTTTTCTGTCAGTATAACTGCACCCACATTAGGGGGATTTATTGGTATAATTAAAATGGTAAAACTTTCATATGTAGACAAGGCCTTGGGCTCAAAGAGTCTGGAAGCTGGACACTGAGGTAGCTGAAGCAATAACAGGGAAAGATAACAGGAAAATATGTAAGACAGGTAAGAAGAGAAAATTTCTGGAGGACAGGAACATAGTGTGTCTGTGATACTGGATTTGGGCACTGACATAAGTGAAAGAAATAAGTGGTGGTCTGCCATACTGATGGGCTGTGTACCAGTTACCAGCACATGTGAAAAAAACAAAAGACCTATCAACCAATTTGATTTGTTTTTTAAGTTTAACTATTTGTATTGGATTTTTTTTTCCGAGTGAATGTCTATTTAACCTCTCAATATAGGGATGTGCTTTGTGGATATCTTCTATGCTCCAATATCTCTAATGTCCCAAGACTTGGAGAACTTGACGGTGAAATCACATCTTCAGTCATACAGCTGGGGAAATTCTACAACTGCAGGTAATTCTTAAAACCCGATGAAATGGAACAGATGATACTGCTTTCCATATTCATCTGCTGTGGAAATGTCAGCTAGATCCTTCCTAAGCAAAAAGCAACTGCTGCCATTAAAACAAAACAAAAACCTATGTAAATTGAACTTCAGTCTGACCCCTACCAGTGCTTCTTCCAGATTAGGTGTGAGACACATTATAATGGCATTTTGGGGAAGCTTGCCATGCTGCTTCGTGCATTAATTCTGTAGCCAAATAGAGAACATCAGTCTTCAGGAATTATTTATGTTTAATCTCAGTATTTTAAAGGATACTGTGCAGAGAACATGTCTACAATAGAAAAGCAGTATCTTTGTTTGTTTTTTATTAGGATCACTGACAAAAAAACCTCCTATCCTCCACAGTATTTTTAATGGATCCTGCCTGGTTTCTGCACATTAAAATGACACAAACAAAAATGAGTGTGACACCCAAAAGAGTCCAGTTTATTGAATGGTCTTATGTCGAAAGCAATGCACAAATATATTGTGGATCTTTGTTTTGAAGCGGTGGCCATGTTAAGCTAGATGAAGAGACAGACCTTGGCTATGTGGAGGATGGAACACCATGTGGCCCGAAGATGATGTGTTTGGAGCGCAGATGTCTCCCCACTGATTCCTTCAACTTCAGCATCTGCCCGGGCACTACAGATGACAACGTTTGTTCAGGACATGGAGTATGTTTTCTTGTTTTTAGTCTCGACTTTCACATTGCTGCTGCTTTTACTGAATGCATCCAAATTTATGCATTTATTTAAGTAGGCAGATAATTTTTACTAAAGGTAACCTGAATTCTTGGCGGTACAAGTTCATTTTCTAGATACGCTTTTAAAGATTGTGGGTGCAATATATTGGTAGTGAATACGTCAGAGACAAGGCATTTGGAGCTATGTGTTACAATAAGCATACATACCATTGTTGTAAAAGTTATATCAATGATTTCTTTTTCATCACTTCCTCCAACTTACTTTCTTTCCTCAGGTACTTCACATGTACATGTAAAGGGCTCAATACCATTGTCTGGGAGACTTTAAAGTATATAGGTCCAGATTCGATTCTTCGTCATATTCTGGAGCCTTTGTGTTGTACGGGCAGCAGAAACGGTCCATAAAGCAACTGGCTCTTGTCAGATGGGAATTCCCGCAGAGTGGGGAGTTCTCATCTAGGTCACCGCTACTGTATTTGACTCCTGTGTTGGGCCAGAGACCGGGGTTGCTGGAGTGCCCTGAGTTCTAGCTGCTCCAAGACGGCAATCCCCAGACTGCTCAGACCTGTCCTGCATTAGGGGAGCCATAACATACCCCTCGATAGCTCCTATCTCTCCGTGCTGTGCAGAAACTCAGCTGTCGCTGTGAAATCATCAATTTAATCTATTTTCAAAGAGAACTGAAATCTGTGGGGGACAGTCTCCCAAAAGGAAACAGAAAAAATGTTGTACATAATTTTATGGGCAATTTTTATTTTACCAGTTCCACTCAACTCTGCCTAATTTGTATTCTAAATAGCAGGAAAAAAGGTCATTTTGTGATTTTGTTCTGGGCTATGTTTTGAACTGCAGGTTTGCAGCAATGAAATAAAGTGTGTCTGTGATCGATTCTGGGGAGGAGACGACTGCAGCACTCTCTACAAAGTTGCTCGACATTTTGACGAAGATATGGCAGGCAAAGGTGTGTAATGCATGTGTTTGTGGTAATACTTCAATAGACAAAAAATTGTTGGCTAGTCTTTGGTTTTGGGGAAGGTCCAATAAGCGAAGCTAGATCAGCTACTCCCTCACTTAGCATATAGCAGTATGCTACACATCCTGACCTCTCCTTTTCAAAAACACAAATGCTCTAAAAATGCCTTATTCCTACAACTGGATCTGCACAGCTTGACTCCTGTAGAATTCATAAAGGCACTACGTGGGTTGTAGAAGTGAATCTAGGTGCATCTTGCTTGCCTCGCTCATGTGACTGACCCTATGAAAATAAATGGAACTATTCTTGATTAAAATTAGCAGAATTTTACCAATATACCCCAGTACTAAATGAAAGAGTCAGCATTGCATTAAGCAATGTTTAATGATCTTATTCTCCAGGACCAACTGTTCAAAACATGGCCTCTTTTTGCAAATGTACACAAATAATGAACATATAATATCTGTGCATAACGTGCATGCACATGACAGAATGTACACTTTCAGATTTCCTAAGTGATTTATATAAACACATTTTTATTGAATCTCTGAGCAGGACTACATGAGAAAGTTATATCGGTATAAGATAAAATGTGAATGTAAATCTTTGAAACTACACCAGTATAACTACCCAGATGGCCACTCTTAATCTGAAATAAGAGTGACATTTTCAGTGTAGCTTCAATCCCTTCCTAAGCAATATAAACTGAAGTGAAAAATCCACTCTTACTCCCAAATGAGAATGTCCACCAGGGGAATTATAATACTAAGTATAGCAGGGGAATTATACGGGTATGACTGTTAGAACTTTCCCATGTAGACAAGCCGTCTGTCAAGGGTATCAGTCAGATAGATCAATATTTTGTCTACAAATATTCTTTTGTATAGTAAAAGTTTGTTTTTATTGTGTATTTATATTTTAAGTATAATATAAATAATGAAAATAATGTATGGCATCATATAGTAAGAATGCATAAATCTCATATAGGTATCCTTGTAGTTTTTAAAGTAAAATTATCATTTGCCTCTATCAAAAGATACACACCCCTTCACACCTCACTTTTTATTTGTCCATTCAGAGATCACTTAAAATAGATTTCATTGTACATACTTACAGCATGGCAGATTTTAAACAATGCTGTTCATTTACTATTTTAAAATAATTAAGAAAATATGCATGGGGGCAACTTTTATATCTTTATATGGCACTTGGAGGTTACTCCGTTGATATTTGGACATCACTGTTTGAAAAAGTAAGCAGAGAGTTATATAATCATAATGAAAAACAGGATGTCTTAATCTCTGAACTGAAAACATGAAACCTTCTATCCTGAATAAAGAGAATCTCAAAGTATTGTATAAATGTTATACAGAGTATGAACATGTCTTTATTTTTAATTTATATTGAACATTTTTAAATGAATTAGTAGGTCTTTTTGTCCTCTTCTCCTGCCCCTCCTGTAACAGTACAAGGACAATTTCTATTATTACAGATCCTATTTCATTGGATGAGGCATCCCCCATTTAAATTTAGAAGGCTAAGGATGTCCAGCCCATTGAGTGATCTAATTTGAGTGAACACCAGTGTTTTAATCAGATTTAATGCTAATATATTTACACACAGACTCATACATATGGTTCCATAGACCTTCCGGGTCTTTCTAGTGGCTTTTTATTATTTTTTAATGGAATATTTATGAATAATTAATTTACTTCCTGTAGTTATAGCTTGATTTTGAAATCAATTAATTCAAATTGTTTTCTGTTACATGAACAAACTGCAATTGCTACTATTTGTAAAGTCCCTTGTTAAACATATTAATGCTATTTACAGGAATCTAGCACTATTTCACACTATTCAGCACAGAGCTAATGGCCCAAACAATTCCCTAGAACACTTTGTATATTTGCTGCTTTGTATATTTTTATTTTTAAATGTCTGTATATTTTGTTTTTTGTCTTTCACTTTTCCCCAGGTGTTGTTAGTACAAATATAATAATAGGGGCTATTGCTGGCACCATTTTAGTGTTGGCTCTCGTTTTAGGAATAACTGGATGGGGTTACAAGTAAGTATAACGTGCAATTTGTAATAAATTTGAAAATATGTATGTATGTTCAGCAGATAGCCATTTATAATATGAAGTAATAAAGCAAAAATATTGAAAATTATACAAATTTAGGATGGCTGATCAAATAAAAATGGAATTATATCATTTAGGTAAACTTTTGTTGGCAAAAATGTCTTCCAAATATTTCTTACATGGATAAATATTTTTGTTTTTATATATGTTGGTCCAATTCTGGTGTACATTTCTCAATTAATAATTTATCCACTGTTTTGGAAACAAAATTAAGACTTTACTGCAATGTTGATAAAAGGAAATAAATAGAGAAATCTTATTATCTCTATGAATGGTAAAGGGAATTTAGAAAGCTAGCTCCTGTGTAAGCAAAGCACTTAAGCACATGCTTAAGTTTAAGTACATGCTTAATTCCCAATAACTTAATACCAAATGAATGTAAGAATGTGCTTAAGTGGTTTGTTGAATGGGGGTGGGCTTGAAGCATATGAGTAAGCTTCAGATCCTCAGCTGGTATCCAGTTTATATTGACTGAGGATCTTGCCCAAAGTGTTTTGCTGAATCAGGGCCAAAATGGCCAAGTCCATTTCTTTCAATAGTCATGTTCTTTTTTTCAGTTTTGTTTCTGTGCTGAAGATTTTCTGTAAACAAAACAGTTTATTGGTTTTGCAGATATTAAGTTAAGATTCAGTGCATGTGCTTTTAGAAAAAAGTCAGCAGCATTTGGATTGAAATGGAAGAATGACTGCAACCCCTTCTATGTGGAACACTGACAATGCAAACCAAGTTCAGCTATTCCAAACACCATTATTTGGGTGCTGGCAAAGTCATTCAGAATATTGGACCAATGCTGTTCTTAGTTATACCCTGTATTCCCACTGATGCCAGTATGATTAAATGCATGACTTAAGTATTTGGAATGCCCAGAATCTAAATGCAAGAACATGTCTGGAGGTTATACCCTATCTTGGATGAGAATCTGGCCACAATGAGGTACACATGGTCCAACTGTTTTTGTAGTTTTGGCTCCCTGTAGCCATTCAAAGTCAGTGTAAATTAGAGTGGGTTGAGAGCTGCTCTTGTACAGTGCAGGGAGAAAGGCATGCACAAGATACTATGAGTATTAAATTAAAAAAAGGACAGCTTTAAGATACCTTTGCATACCATCTACTGATTTGGTCAGTAACTGAAGAACCTCTATTTGAAATAGAGCTTCAAAACTTATTGCATGTTTTGGGGTATGATTAGGCAGTAATTTTAGTGAATTTTCCTAGTAATACAGAAATATGTATTGAAAAACAGAACTAAGATTCCCAAATGTTCCCAGACTTAATAAGCCTGTTTCAAATACTGGTAAAATATTGCAGTGCATATTCTAGAGACGCTTAACAGTCCAATGTGAATATATTTCTACAGCTTTGTTTATTTGAACTAATATGTTTATTCTTTTTTTTCCAAAACTGATTTATTTAGGAATCATTGAAAATCAAAATTTCACTTCTGCCTACATTGCTTTTATGTTTAATGGTTATTTATGCTGTTGTGAATACAGCCACATTCTCTCTCTAATATATATACATTGGTAACTGATTCTTATTTCTTTCTCTTCTTTTCTATGGAAAGAAACTATCGGAGACAGAGGTATGTTATAAAAATAATGTTAATACATCCTCTAGAAAGGCTTTAAATGATATTTATTCCATTTTTGTGATGTGAATTTTGTAGAGAGCACATATGGATAATGAATTGTCATATTTCAATATGTTTTTCCTTAAATCAGTGGTTTTCAACCTGTGGTCTGCAGACCCCTGGGGGTCCACAGACTATGTCTAAGATTTACAAAGGGTCTGCACCTCCATTTGAAATTTTTTAGGGGTCCACAAATGAAAAAAGGTTGAAAACTGCTGACTTAAATTATATATATGATTTTATAAAAAAGTACTTACCTGAAATATCTGAAAATGCTGTAAACTCTGAAAATGCAATGGCTAAAGTCCTGGCCCCATTGAGTTCAATGGCAGAACACCTATTGACTTAACTGAGGCCAATATTTCACTGAATAAGAAAAGGAAAATATAGAAAAAATAATTAAAGATAAAAGTGGAGAAAACCCAAATATGCTTTTAGAGAGTAAAATGTTCCTGAGGTCCAAGAGGAGTGAGGGGTAATATGAAACTGATATATATTAAATTCTCTGAACCAAATTCATTCCTAGAGTTGCACCTTTAAATTTAAATACATTTTAGTTAAATTAAATTCACAGACAAATTTGAAGAAAAAAACTTAAATGATAAAGTCCGTGTCACTGTTATAAATCAAGTAGTCTCATATATATCCTGCATGTTTATATTTGATTTATGTTTTATATACGACAAGGAACTCAGGATAACACACTTCAGAATGAAGAGGATTCATAGAATTGGATTTAGATCAAAATGGGTTAATATACACAAAAATATAGCAAGATGAGCATACAATTCCAGGACTAGTTCATACTGGTATAAATCAGGAACAACTCTATGGAAGTCACTGGTCTTCCACCAGTGTAAAAGTAGTGTGAGATCAGTATCATCAGGGAGGATGTGTGAGCCGGTTTGGAAAAAAGTGCCTCAATCTGAATCTTGTCCTGCATTATCTAAACCCAACACTGATCTGTTCAAACATTCACATTGGTTCAGATAAGCAATGTAAAACTAATCGAATCACTCTTTCCACTAACCAAGATCCTGCTATTGATTCCAGAAAGAACCCATTCCTTCCCCCAAACTGTGCTTCCTTCCACCTACCCAGCTCTTCTATCCCTGCCCAACTACAAGCCAGAAGCTTTTCTGTAAAGCCTGATCTTGCACTCATTCAAGTCAAAGGCAAACTGACACTGGCTAAAGTGATACAGGATTGGACCCTAAGAGACAGTTACCCACTGATTATTCTGCTTCCCTTCCCTCGCCATGCCCTCCTGACTGCTGCAGTTATTTCACTGTCTTGGTCCAAGCTGCTGCTACATCTGCTGCAGCCATCTGCCGAGCCTGCACTCCATGCCCTCTACCTTTATAATGCTTTCTCTGTCACTTGGAGACAGAGTGCTTTCTTGGCATGAAGCAGCAAGGCCCTGCCAAGTGCAGACTCATTCAGTTGATGCACAACAGGCAGTGACAGCTGACGGGAACTGTAACTGGGATAAAGGCAGAGAGATTAAAGTCAGGCCGCAGGGAAGGATTCACAGATAGGGGATGTCACCTAAGCAGAGGGACAATGGAAGACTGGTTTGTGGGAGTATTGTCTCTCGGATGAAAGGATCATAAGACCATAAGAAAGGCCATACTGGGTCAGACCAGTGGTCCATCTAGGCCAGTATTCTGTCTCTGACAGTGGTCAGTGCCAGATGCTTTTAGCAGATGGAGATTTAGGAACGTGGAGCATGAGGTTGTATCCCTGACCACCTTGGCTAAGAGCCATTAATGGACCTATCCTCCATGAACTTACTTAGTTCTTTTATTAACTCACTTATACTTTTGGCTATCACAAAACCGCAACATGAGTTCCACAGGTAACACTGTGTGTTGCGTGAAGTACTTCCTTATTTTTGTTTTAAACCTACTGCCTATTAATTGAATCAGGTAACCCTTGGTTCTTGTGTTATGTGAAGGGGTAAATAACACTTCTCTATTCACTTTCTCCTTACCATTCATGACTTAATAACTATACGATTTTATCATGTCCCCCATTAGTAGTTTCTTTTTAAAATGAACAGTACCAGTCTTCCTAATCTCTCCTCAGAAGGAAGCTGTTCCATATCCCTAATAAGGTTGTCCTTCTCTGCACCTTTTCCAGTTCTAATATATCTTTTTGAGATGGGGCAAGCAGAACTCTATACCGTGATTTGCACACTGGCATTAAGATATTTTCTGTTTTATTATCTTTCCCTTTTCTAATGGTTCCTAATATTCTGTTAGCTTTTTGACTGCTGTTGCACACTGAATGGATATTTTCAGGGAACTATCCCCAATGACTCCCAGATCTCTTTCTTGAGTAATAACATCTAGTTCAGACCCAAACATTTTGTATGTATAGCTGAGATTATGTTTCTCAATATGCATTATTTTGCATTTATCAACATTGAAATTCATCTGCCATTTTGGTGTCCAGTCACACAGTTTTCTGAGGTCCCTTTGTAACACTTCACAGTCAGCTTTGGATTTAACTATCTTGAGTAATTTTGAATCAATTGCAAATTTTGCTACCTCACTGTTCACTCACTTTTCTAGATCATTTATGAATATGTTGAACAGCACTGGTTCCAGTACAGGTTCCAGCTCCTTGTAAGACCCCACTATTTACCTTTATCTATTGTGAAAACTGACCATTTATTCCTACCCTTTGTTTCCTGTCTTTTAACCAGTTACTGATTCATGTGAGGACCTTCTCTCTTATCCCATGACTTCTTACTTTGCTTAAGAGCCTTTGGTGAAGGACCTTGTCAATGGCTTTTGGAAAGACCAATATACTATATTGACCCATGTCCCCATGTTTGTTGACTCCCTCAAATAATTCCAATAGATTGGTGAGGCATGCTTTCCATGTACAAAAGCCATATTCACTCTTTTCCTACTTATCTACTTATATGCAAAATGAGTTGGCCCTAAAGCCATTTGACTGGAGACACAACTACAGTGGCAGAGGATAGGGCAACTTGAATCTTGAAAATATTAAATGAAACTGAGCCAGCATCAATGCAAAATTAGCAGGAGAGGATTGAGAGAATGTAAAATATCAATTTTAATGTATTCTTGGTTAGGTTTTATATTCCATTGTTCAATACGTTTATTAGGTGAGATGGAAAGCTATGAATGTGGACTCAGTCATTCAGTGTCTATGGCAAGGATCAGGATGGAAACCAATATGAGCAAAGACTTTTTGGAGATGATGGAAAAGCCAGTGGTGCCTAGCAACCAAACCTCATTAATGTAGGAAGAGGAAATCCTATTGTCTGATATCTGAAGAAGTAGTTATGAAAATATATAAGCAAAGATTCAGTAGATGAAAAAAATACAAAAGAGTTAACTGAAATGCCCTCACTAAAATTAGTTAGTGTTAGCTCTTAAACCAAAATGAAAACAAATCAGCATGTGTGCCAATGTTACATAAAAATCAATATTTGGTGGAGCAAAGCACCTGTAACAAGTAAATTGTAAAAAAATGAAAGGAGTAAAATGCCAATGGTTCTATCAGCTGAGATAGCCTAAAATGCACAAAGATGTGGAAAAAAGCATTAGTTTGGCCAAAGAGTGACAATTGGTTAAGTAGTGGACTGAAGAACCAAATCACAGTAAGTTTATGCCTGAAATATTTCTGAGGTGTATAAAGATTGAGACTACAACTGGGATTCAATATGGAATGAAAGAGACCAGAAGGATGTGGTGTACTGTCTGTGAGTCTTTTGGCATATGATTATGTATTTTAAACACATGAGGAGCTTTTGAAATTTAAATCTGGAAGTGAAAGGAGTGAAGGAAATTTTAACTGAGGAGTCAAGTTCTGTGGGAGGTCATTGTCTGTATTTCTGAAAACTGAAGTGAAAGTGAGTCGGTCTTGTAGTTAATGAGTATTTTTATTAATGGTGACAAACAGAAACAAACACCTTGGGAAGTACAGTGTTGAATAGATAACTGAGCATCTTTTGTTAATGGTTAAAGCAACAGACAGGTTATCCATTTGAATTAAGGAGACATTTTTAACCAATTAGAATTACCTCCAAAGGACTGTGAAAATGGATGGCTAAATGGATAAATTCATTCTCAGATGAAAAGTGGGATAGGTTTTAATAAACTGGAGGATTTTCTCAAACCAAGGCTAAAGGAATGAGCAGGATATGAATTATATATTTTGATAAATAGGTTTGTTTCAGAAACACGGAACATTTTCATCTCTTTACAAATAATTTGTCTCTAATTACAAACATTGAAAAGATTGTTTCATCAGAACAGAACCAAGGCTTGGATGAATGAGGGAGGGGACACAGACCAGAAGGCCTGATCTGAAAGGGTGAAGAGAAAATAGCAAACCCTATAATACATCTGGGCTAGCAGCTTGTTGTCTTTCCTTTCACTCTTCTGCTTCACACAATCTCATGAGTAATGCCTACTCAGAGACTGATTGTTGACAAAATGGATACAAATTAAAAGTTAAAATTTGAGCCTAAAAGGAACATTATAGTAATTATTTACATTTTAAATGAGGCTTTCAGACGCATATTTCAAATTAGTGACTTGATACTGTTGCCAAGAAACACTGTAGTTAAAAAATCTCAACTTGCACACAGTAGCTCAGTCAAAAATAAGTTCCGCTACTGGAGTCCAAAATTACCCAAATGTAAACTTCTGACACAGTGAACTGTAAAGATGCAGCAAGCAGCTCCAGAAGATAACTTGAAACTAGGAAATCCTTAAAACTAGTAAAACTAGGAAACCTTTAAAACCAGTACCTGTGGCAAAGTGGGAGTTGGTGCAAAGTAAAGGACGTCAGCATCATGTTGTCTTTCTTTCAGAGGCAAAAAATGTGCATTTTAAACCCACTTGGAAATCCAGTAGTAAATCCAACTAAAACTGAGTTGCCATAGTTAACTCTGTATCTGACCAAACAAACCTAATCCCTTTCACAAGCACTAAATTTAGTTTTTAAAAATATATATATGTATTCTGGACTTGCAGTTTATACTTCTAGAGTGCTTTAAAGTGAATCTGGTTTGAGATGAAGGCCAAGATTTTCAAACTGAACAGTGATTTTGGGTGTCCTTATTCGAGACACCTTAACAAGGCCTGTTTTTCAGAGAACAGGTATGCTGACTGATGGGCAGTTTCACCATCTAGGGAATAGAAATAAAGCTTCGAGAACTTTTATGTCCCTTTCTTCAGGGCTTGTTCATTCATTTGATTCAAAACCAAAAGAAAATCAACTGAAAAACACTGGGTAATAATTCCCCAGAGGCTTTCATTGTGTAAGTCAACCAGGAAGGGAGAACACACAAGCCTTTCCCTTTGCTCCCTTTTGACCCAGCTTCTACTGTCTTTTAGTCTCTGCCCTGAATAGCCATATGATCAGTTGGTGACTACCCTTTGCAGGATGCAGCACCTGTACCTTGTCATACAGTCTTTGTCACTTCCTGATACCCAGGCCTCTTGGAGACCTCTGAAATTGGTCTAAAAAACCGAGACACCCAAAGCTAACTAGTCACTTCTGAAAATTAGTCACTTTTGAAAATCTCGGCCAGATTTTTTCAGGTAAAAAGCAGGTTTCTCTGAATTAAACCTCTAACATTGCATTTCTGAATTCTCAAAAATATGAAGGACTTCTCTTTCAAGTCTGAGGTATTTATTAATATTCTTATTGTATGATGTAGCAGAATTTCCTCAGGTAGATTATTATCCTTACCTCTTTATCCTAAACTAATATTTGTGTGTGCATGTCTTCTTTTCTAACTTTAAAATGTTTATTATGCTTTAGACAAATACCGCAGGGAGATTATGTAAAAAAGCCTGGAGAGGCCGACTCTTTTTATAGCGACATGCCTCCTGGAGTCAGCACAAATTCTGCATCTAGTTCTAAGAAGAGGTCTGCTTTTCTGTCGCATTTTCAGATTTCTACCTGTTCCATCACCCATTATTCCATTAGTCAGAACATTTCATTGTTTTGCAGCAGGTTTGATTCCTTCTTCTTTCTTTGTGGAATGTTAAAAATGGTATCTCTCATTCTTTGATTACTGATTTTTTTCACCACTACATAAAGTGCCAGCTGTTGATTATTAAAAATCAGAGCAGAATAAATATTGTTTACATTGCTGTCCAAGATTTTAATAATCTAATTTTCAGCATCTCTCTGCTTGGAAATTGCTTTCCAAGAAGAATGTAGAGTTCTTGATTGGTTCAAAAACAAAACAAAAGAATAAATAAAGAACCCTGTGAATTTTATATCATGATCACGTAATCAAAGAGAAGAGATACTGTCATGCTTCAATAACAGTTATAAATATAAACTGGTTAATGTGAGTGTTATTTTTATATCTTTATTTGTAAATGTCATCAACTGGTATTTGTAGTTGACATACTGAAAGATGTTTTTATTCTTGCTGATTTACAGAAATGAATGTGGTGCTCACAGGTTATATACTTGATATTTCTAGCCTAATATACTAAGCTTTCAATCAAGTGTTAATCGAGGACTTGATCCTGCAAATATTTGTGGCTCGTGCTTATTGTTGTGAGCAGTCCCTCAGGGCAGTAGATTGTACCATTGTTAAGTACTAATGCAAAGAGATACATTATTCATTTGTTAGAGTTTGCTAATATGTTGTTGCTCTGACTGCTCAAAAGAGAGATCAACATCATTTTCATTGCAAAACATTAACAGCTCATTAGTGGTTGATAAGATCACTGTGCTCTGCCATCATTTTGCAATCAGAGATACTTTAATTATGAAACTCCTTTTTAACTGGCACTTCAAAATTATTTACAAGGAGCAGTGTAAATAGAAAAACAGTCCTGTACTACCTCATAGAAGAACTGGATTTTTTTGAGACTTCGTATTTTTTGTGCCTTTAGATATTTTATAACTGAACGATTGAAAAAAACACAAAAATTTTCAGCCCGTTTAAAGTTGCTGGTCGCAGCAAGTGTGTGCAATTGTATGTACCATGTGGGTCTCACATTCCATTTTCTTTAAAGTATCCTATTTAAATCTGTGACTATGTCAAATGTACCCTTCAAAGGTCGAGCACTCAAGATGTAATTAACTAATGACACTCACCTTTTCGGCTAACGCTTTTATATTTGTGGGGAGGGGGAAAATAATTTATTTCCAGGGAGTGAAGGTTAATCTTAAAATGATGCAGCGTCTTCAGTTGCAAAATCATTTCTCAGTTGACTAAGTTCTAATCAAATCTTGGGAAAGCAAATTTCCATAGGCCTTGTAGTCAGCAATGGAGCAGGTTTGCATTCCAGTGAAGAAACAATTGATTTGACTTTTTAAAATGAATGTTATGTAACTCTTCTCTTCCTTATATGTCTTTGTTTCTCCTCATACTTCCATTTCTTTCATGTGGCTATCACTTGTTTATTGTTTACTGCACAATGCTAAGGTCTGTTTATGCTAGAGAAACTGAACATTGACACTTGACCAGTCCAGGTACTGTTGAGCAAGTTTGGATAATGCCTCCTTCATACTACGGCAGGACTAATGTGGACAGAAAACAAGGCACTGAAACCATCCCACTGTTAACTGATCATTTCAGTTCAGTCCCCATAATGTTATACCCACCTATCAGGCAAATTGCTGTCAGTGCACTCTGTCCATAATACCACATCTCTGGGCAAACCCAAGAGCAGGAGAGGCTTTATTCATTTGGTCTTATCTATGCTGGAAAACACTGTGAATGGTTAGCTGGAGACAATTCAGCATATCATTAAAATATTAACAGCCAACTTTATAATAAAACTCCAGTATAAACCAGTAAACACCAAGCACCGTTAGCAGCAGGGGCCATTTGTCGCACCTGAAAAAGAAACTCGTAGGAGAAAAATTATGAAACCATGTATCAGTTTTAAGAAATTTAACACTGTAAATAGGCTTGAATCAATACATACTGGTGTGATAAATAAATAAATACTTTAGAGTGACCTGTGACTGGCCTGAGCTGCTGAGAGCTGTCTAAGCAGTGTCTGTCAAATACTCACCCTCCGAAGGAGAAAAGAGATGGGAGAACATTAGTACATTCACATATACAGTTAAAATATACAAACACACTCATTAGGCAAAGTGTCTCCCAAGTAAAGAAACAAACATTATTTTGCCTTGCCACGAGTCTTCAGGCCCCATTTGTCTCCTTCCATCTCCTCTTGTAGACCTAACAATGGTCCAGGGTTGCCACTGCCACATGTGGCAAAAGGGATGGAGAGCAGAACTAGTTGTGTTGCAAGGAGTCTTCCCCAAGAATCTGCTCTCCTTGGATAATGGCCTGAGCTAACAATACACTTCTGGACTATAGAGGAAAACATGAGAGGAAAGAAAAACATTAGTTCATCTTTTAGAACCTGCGTATACAGACCCCATTCGGCCATGACTTTGGCCTGTAAGTGCACACTGCAATCTCCAGCTCACAAAAAGAATAAAACATCCATTTATGCAGCTGGAAATTAGCTCTTTATCTACTAGAGCACCACCACCTTGGTGTCTGGGTGCTCATCGTGATAATCCAGGGCTTCTAGGGTGAGAAGTAGCAGAGGAAATGCAGTGACAAAGCCTCCCAACCACCTTCTGCCATCACATTTCCCTCCAGTTGTGTGAGCACTTATCATGCATTCCTTAGGCAGGGTGGAATTAATGATTGGAGGCATGCTCTGCCTAGGAACAGAGAGATAGAAAGATGTCTCAGGAAGCTCGCAGTGCACTGATATAGCAACAATTGGATAAAGTGCTATGAGTGGACACACTGAACCAGTTTATAGAAGCCAGGCTAGTGAATGTGAACACACTGAACTACCCACAGGAATGGACAGTGCTAGCAAAACTTAATGGCTGTGCTTACCATAAAACAGTGCATGCTGCTAGCGCAGACAGAGCTTTAGGCTTTCTTTTGTGACCCAGCCATAGAAATGAGAATGTTTCTAACTCATCAAACCAATGTTTAATTATTAGTCAGTAACCTAACAACAATCACATATGAGCCTTCCTATTCCAGGTCAAATGGATTATCTCATTCATGGAGTGAAAGGATCCCAGACACAAAACATATTTCAGACATCTGTGAAAATGGGAGACCTAGAAGTAATTCGTGGCAAGGTAAGGGTGAACGTTTGTGCTGGCTTCAGTCAAACCCACTTTGGTGTCACCACTCACTATGCTGACAATTGAATTGTTCTTTGGACAGGAACATGACTCCCTAAAATTGTGTACATTTTGTTATTAACCTTCGAGTTGGGGTTTAGCAGCATAAGTCTCTAGAATCATAGGATCATAGAATATTAGAGTTGGAAGGGACCTCAGGAGGTCATCCAGTCCAACCCCCTGCCCAAAGCAGGACTATCCTCAGCTAAATCATCCTGGCGAGGGTTTTATCAAGCCTCAGCTTAAAAACCTCTAAAGATGGAGATGCCACCACCTCCCTAGGTAACCCATTCCAACGCTTCATCACTCTCCTAGTGAAAAACTTCTTCCTAAGGTCCAACCTAGACCCACCCCCCACTGCAACTTGAGACCATTGCTTCTTGTTCTGTCATCTGCCACCACTGAAAACAGTCTAGCTCCATCCTCCCTGGAACCCCCTTTCAGGTAGTTAAAGGCTGCTATCAAATTCCCCTTCATTCTTCTCTTCTGCGGACTAAACAGGCCTAGTTCCCTCAGCCTCTCCTCATAAGTCTTGTGCTCCAGCCCCCTAATAATTTTTGTTGCCCTCTGCTGGACTCTCTCCAACTTGTCCACATCCTTTTTGTAGTGGGGGGCCCAAAACTGGACACAATACTCCAAATGCGGCCTCAACAATGCTGAATAGAGGGGAATAATCACTTCCCGTGATCTGCTGGCAATGCTCTTACTAATGCAGCCCAATATGCCATTAGTCTTCTTGGCAACCAGGGCACACTGCTGACTCATATCCAGTTTCTTGTCCACTGTAACGCCCAGATCCTTTTCTGCAGAACTGCTGCCTAGCTCGTCGGTCCCCAGTCTGTAGCTGTGCATGGGATTCTTCCATCCTAAGTGCAGGACTCTGCACTTGTCCTTGTTGAACCTCATCAGATTTCTTTTGGCCCAATCCTCCAATTTGTTTAGGTCCTTCTGTATCCTATCCCTCCCTTCCTAGGTATCTACCACTCCCCCTAGCTTAGTGTCATCTGCAAACTTGCTGAGGGTGCAATCTACCCCCTCTTCCAGATCATTAATGAAGATGTTGAACAAAACCGGCCCCAGGATTCTAGTATACTTGGGGTTATTAACCTCAGAGCTGGGGTTTAACAGCACAAGACACTAATACACTTTGCATTATCCCTAATAGCAGGAGCTCTGTGTGCCATTCAAGCAGTGCAAAGTGGAATTTGACAGTCCAGAAATAGTCTGTGCGGGAAGGTCTCTGGTGGCACAGAGCTGGCAAAGGGGGCAGAGTTGACAGTTACCCTGTGTAAGGGAGGGAGCGAGGTGGCACATAAAAGATGGGTGGAGGGAGAAACCTTACACCAGTGACGTGAGTTAGAATTGCTTCTCACTGGGTCAAGTTCAGAGAGCTGGAACTGTTCCTTTGCCAGTGGTGTACTGAAGAGGGGGGCAGGGGGGCCAGGCCCCCGGGCACCGGCCTGTGGGGGGTATGCTGGGCTTGCCCTTCACCGACACACAGGAGGCTCTGAGGGGTGCCCCTCAGCACCTCCTCCCTCCGTGTGTCATGAAGGGCCAGCCCAGCCCAGCCCCCCTCCCCAGGCCAGGGAGTGAGGCTGCCCCGTCCGAGCTGGTGCCAGGCTATGGGGCTGCAGCAGGAAAGGCGGGCACCATGTGGTGGGTAAGTGCATGGGGGGGCTGCAGAACCAAGCCTGCATTTGTGCCCCCCAAGTCTCACACCTTCCCCCAACCTCAGGTAAAGACTCCTCCCTCCCCAGGGCAATTGGTGGGTGGTGCTGGGACCCCTCCTGCCCTGCGGGGGGGAGGGGTGTACAAATGTAGGTATGGCCCCCGGGCGCCGGAGATGGTTGGTACACCACTGTCCCTTGTGGCCTCTCCTCTCCACTGCTGCTGAGCTCATGCAAAGCGGTGAAGAGTCTGGCTCTCAATGATCCCGTTTTAATTTGTAAGGGCCTGATCCTGTGCCTAGCTGAGCACCTCTAGCAAGGTACAGAGCATTCTTGACTCCCACTCTCTTTAGCACTGGGCATTTGGTGCACAGCCCTCACCGGATTGGGCATGAAAGGGACACCGGTAACTTGAAATGCACAGTTCTTTCCCTGGTGTTGCTACCTGTGTCTTCTAAGATTACTGCAATCAGAAGAGATTGGGGCATTTTACTCATTTTGTTTTCAGTGTATTTGCTTCAACAGCATTTTGTGCAGAGTCAGTTTTGCTGTGTTCTGGATGGCGCATGCCTTTTCACACGGCCTGCAATAGCCCGTGTTTGCCAGAAGCCGAGCCAAAGTGAAACTAAATAGGCACAAGCAGGGATTGGGAGAAGCAGCAGACCTGAACATGCATGTGGTATGTGCTTAGGCTCACTTAAAAAATCCTTCCAACAAGACAGGGAAGCAGAAAAGCCCCTAACAATTTTTTATTAAAAGAATTTTTTAAAAATTGTATCTGTGATTAAATACGTTCTGTTAGCAAACTGCATTGTTTTTAGTCCATTCCAGAAAATTCAAGTTGACAGGGTCCCTTTAACTAGTGCGTTGGCCATTTTTTCTAAATATATTAAATAGTTTATGAAGAAATCACTATTGCGTAGAGCTGTTGGTGGCATGTTTCATTACGTAGAAATTAGATCTTTCTGGTTTCACCGATTGTTCTAACACCAGTGTAAGAAGGAATGAAAAATGTGGTGAAATCCACCATGAGTAGCTCAGCGTTTCCGATTAGGGTGACCAATTATCTTGCAAATCGTGGGACAGTCCCGTAATTGGATCCTTTGTCCATGTTCTGCAACGACTACACAATGTTCCACAAAATACAGCATTGGTGGGGAGTGGCGGGGAGGAGGGCACTGCCCGGCTGGGTTCCTCTACACCGCTCTGGGCTCACAGTTGGGGGGACTGCCCAGCTGGCCTGCTCTGCTCTGCGTCAGGCTCAGAGGACTGAGGGGGGGCTCAGGGCTGGCTGCCAGGCAAGTATGGGGGGGGCACGGAAGGGGCAGGGCCAGGTGGGACAGGGCCTTGGTCAGAAGAGGGGGGGGCCGGCCTTGGGGCAGGGTTGTTTACCGTGCTAGAAAGCTAGCTATATCAATAGGTGGCAGCTAACTACTGAATGCAGAATTTAGTTGTGGTGTTTTAGTGCCTATAACTTCCCAAAATGGGCTATTTTGCTACCAGGTTAAATCAGTGCTCTTGGTTACATTAAAGGGATTTATTTATTATAATTTTGCTGTGTCCTTTGATGTCTCACAAATGAGATTTGCTGTCGTGAAATTGGGCTCATGTCAGCTGGTCACCCTGTTTCCAGCCCTCGTAATTGTATTGTGAGTTTCACAGCATTTAGTGTTTTTCTTAGAACCACAGCCCTTGGTGGGTTCTGATTGGGTGAGAATTTCAGCTTTTATTTTTTAAAACAGAAGTTTCTAGCTCTCACGGTTACAGAGAAAAGCTTGAAAATGTGACCCAAGTGCATCCTTTAGAGTCAGAAACAAGAAGGCAAATAAATATAATCCAAAATGTATTATTTTTTTATAAAGCTCGTGATTTTTTGGGGAGGCCTGACTCACAGTTTTTGAATGGCTGAAGTTGGTGGGGAGGTAATGAACATGAACTATAAACATTTTTGGAATACTGCACATGTAGAATTCAAGATATTATTTGGTCTACCTTTACACTCTAATCTCTTTCAGGTAATATAGGAGGAAACAGAAAGAAAATCAGAGGCAAAAGATATAGGCCACGGTCTAATTCAACTGAGTAAGTCTGACCCTTTAATGGCAAAGCAGAAAAGAACAGCTTATAAACTAATGCTACTTTCATTTACATTGAGTACTTTAAAGTAGAAACTACAGATGTCCCCTGTGGCCCACTCAAAGTACTGACTGACAGGCTGGTAAATGGTTTAACAAACATGTTTGTAACCTCTTTTTTACTTTTTTTAATTCACTATTGCTTTTCTTTTTCATGTAGGCTTCTTCATATTCAGGCCTAAAGCAAACTCCACCAGGGGTGACAGCCTGCTCCTGACACGCTTTTGATTACAGTAAACTGCAATTGCTGAGTGTGTTCTGTTTCAGTAGTGAATTTTAGATAACCTATTTTCCTTCCTTTGCCCTCACCCCAGGTGGAAACTCTGCAGAGGACACTGCTCCTGCTGGGGACACACTATCTCTGACTCCCCACCCAGAGGTTTTAGGAAAGAAACCTAGCTGTGCTTTGAGAGCACACCTACAGTTTATTGTTCTAAGCCCTCATGTCTGACATAGAATATCTTCTCGAACCACTGGGATCAGAACATGATGAGACTGCCCGTGCAAAGTCTTTGAACCAATGCCCACTGAGGTCAGTGGGAGTCCTTTCATTGACTTCAATGGGCTTTGGATCTGGTCCAATAAGGGAAAAATAAAGAAATGGGCATGTATATATTAATTTAAACATATTAGTAATGAAGCCCATTTGTAGAACTGTCATACATGTACAAGCTCCACATAGACATTTACAGAATTGCTTTCTTGCCTTTATTTTGTTTAATTTATTGAATAGACTCCATATTTGCTCTTCTTCTTGTGAAAATACCCCATATTATCTATGTCTGCCTAGTCAGAGCCCTTATCTGAAAGGACGGTGAATAGCTGGAACCATAACCCATAGGCTTGTCATGCATTTTCCATTAGCCTTCCCTTATCACTATTGTTCACTTAAGAATTTATACTTCTCTGCCAATGACAGAAATGATTATTCGCTCTCCCTACGTCATCAGTACTAAGGTATCTCCCACATTGGGAGAAGGATGTGATACCAGCCCTGTTGGAAGCTAATAATGCTAGCTCTTTTGTGGGGCCTGCCTTTTTCAGCATAAGGATTTTGAGTTTGTTCCATAGCTTAAGTATTCCAAGTTCAATATACTTTTATTGCATGTGTGGGTGTCCAAAGGTTCACAGAGACGAGCCATTGTTACAAATTACAGAAATAATAGCTTGAGACATGTAATAGCTGCAACATTGCATGAACAAGAATGGCAATACAATACCAGTAACATTATTCCTAAATCCCTCGGAGGAGTTTATCTTTCAAGTGACAGCAGCACCTCTGTGGTCTGGGTCTTAATGCTGATAAACTCTTATTGGAATGTTGTTTGGTTGGTTTTCTTTCTTTGCATGAGACAATTTGATAAGTGCAAATTAGCCTATTTGACCAAACTGCTCAGAGTGCAGAGGAGATTGTAAGTTCTTCTTTAGAAACTTGTTTTGTGCTCTCTTTCATTTTCTGACTTTTATTTCTTAAAACAAGGTTTAAAGACACAGGGCCAAATTCAGGCCTGGCACAACTCCATAGAGTCAGCAGAGCTGTGTCTGCTTAACCAGGGCAGAATTTGGCCTATAAAAACAGATAAACTTTTTACTTTAGCATTAACCCAACCACCTAGGAAGAGAATCATATTTCTAGTAAAGGTTAAAGAGCAGAAGGCATCTTCTCCCCCCCCCTTCTGTGATGCTTAGCTTGAGGATTTAAAATACCTGAGAACTTCAGGATAATAGGTGCTTTTAAAAAGAAATGAATAAATGAGAATGAATAAATAGCAAGGGTCACAGTCACTTAAAACCTGTCTTGGTCTCTATCATTTTCTCTTTTTAATGTGACCCTATCTAATTCTCTCCCTTCCTCCCTGCTGCTCAGAATAGCATAAGCAGAAATGGTAACAGTCAAAGGCAGCACCTGCTGCTGAAGAGAGAGTCTCAGACAGTTGCTGCGGAGGGCAGAGCAGCAACCTATGAGAGGGGTGGGACAGAGCATCTGTGTTCTTGAAAGATACCAACCCTGCTGGGCGGGTTGGGGAGACACCCTTTCCACTGAAGGTGTCTGCTTTGGGGATGGGCGAGAGAGGTTGGTGATTGCAAGGACACATTGTTAAGAGGCTGTTCTGCAAGGAGATCAACCGTGAGGTGAGCAGGTTGTACGGGCTATGAAGCTGGATCGTCTCAAGCAACAGCTCTGCAGTGAGGAGAGGAGAGAATTGTATGGGGACACACAGAGAATATAATTAGAAATATGACATCACATTGTGAAAAGAACTGGCCAGGAATGATCTGTTACGAACTGTAATCAAAAAATGTTGTCTATTTTAACAAAAATGTGATGCCGGCTGCTCTAGGGGCGCCTTGGGGTTCATGCAACATTTTCAAGACAAATTCACCTCATTAGCATCTCAGTTAAATATAGAAAAACCTTAATAAAGTACATCCGGAGACAACGGATAGCGTTGGAATACTTCCTATGTGACGTCTGGGCACTGAATAGTGCTTACAGTTAAAAGGCAATAATAAGGTGCCACGCTACTGTCTCCCATAAGTAAACAAGAGCCACTGTAAACTGTCAGAACATGATACGCCTGACTTGTGCCACACTCTGCATGTGTGCAGAATTCTAGTATTTGTGCAGGCAGCCACCAGATGCACATTTACATGCACACCTACCTGATTTAAGCATGCATTTGCAGTAGTTACATGCACTAACTAGGTGCACTGTTTTGTGTGTGTTTTGTGTGTACCTGATTGGAAATTAGCCCACAGATTAAACTTCTAGTTTCCTCTCAATTTCTGAAGACTTGAGTAGGGTTTCAGCCATATGACTCTCATTAGTATTAATGGGAGGTACATAGTAAGCACCTCATACGTTTCCTGTAAAACATACCCGTCATTATTTTTGTGCATGCCATCAAATCTAACAGATTGTTTCTTAGTTGATGTAGGCCGCTGATAAATGTCATAGCTCTACTGAGACACATTCAGCTATTTTTGTCAATTTTTAATTGCTTCCAGATGAGTCAAAAAACTCTTGGGAGATTTTATTTAATGAAGTCAGGTGGTTCCTCCATGCCAAGAAAATGTTGACTAATGTTAACAAATGTTAACCGTCCAGTTCTACAACAGGACTGATTAAGTGGGCTGATAAAGTGATAAGTTTTCTGCTAAAATCAATGCGTGTTGCCCAGGAAAGGTGACACAGACGTTCTGAATATCCTGACAGTAAAATGGGGAGGTGTTAAAACACGTCCCAGTAAGATGTGTGTTGCCAATGAGCAGTACTGGGTCTCTTTGTTAATTCATGTTACCTTTCATCTAACTGTGCATCTTCCTCATTGTTCTGATCAATATGAACGTGGTTTGGCTTAGATTTTTCTGTTATATATTGTTTTTTTGCAGCAGGGTAACCCATGTATCTGAGCCTGGGCTTTCTCTCGCCCACCAAATCCCGACCCAAGGCATAAGCCAAGGGGGGTCTCACCACCCCCAGACAGGGATTCGGGATCACAGGTCAGTTTCACCTGCTCCTTCATTCTGGGCTGCCATTTGTATCCCTTGAAAAGTCCCTTCCCCTGAATATTGAGTAGTTTCACTGTGGCAAAACACTTTTGGCCGCTTGGAGGTGCTCCTGCTGATGCAGCGCTAGCTAAACCCTTGTCCTTGCCAGCCTGAGGAGTCAGGTCACTCGTGAACCTCGGTCTTTTGCATTATTGCATGTTGCGCTACAAGCCAAATCAAGCCGTTGGTCAACTTTTAGCCATAGATTTAAGGACAGATTTATTCCAAATGAGAATGTATCATTCCGAGTAACTTTGGATTTCAATGATGACTGATGCACAGAGAACCACAAAGATCAACGTGAGAGCTTTCTCATGATATAATTCAGTGGTCTGCAGTGAAGTAATATAACCTTTCTATATGCAGATTGATTGGAAGGAATAGAAGTTATCTCTATGTGATTGGGCCTAGGAAGCTCACAAACGTACAACAACTGCATGCTTTGTTGCCACATTGCATTTTCTTTTCTAATGAATGAAGGCAGATCAGGAGTGTTTCATGGTTACCAAAAGACCCCTTCAAATAAAAAGTGCAAGTTAAAAATACTGCAGCTATGGCTGACTCCCCAGGAAATCTGTAGGCACATCAGCAGTTAAAATTGTAACAAGGGTTTCCTAATGATCCTGCCACCAGCCTGTTGCTTTACTAGCATTTCATCTGTGACTGCACCACAATTTTTCGCTTTTACTTTTGAAGAAGCCAGGTTGGAAAGCATAAAGCACTACTGATTTTACTGGTTGGTAATTAAGAAAAGCAAGAGAGAGGCAATTGTGGCTGGGGTGAATACTTTTTGAAAGCTATGGCTGTGCTTATGCGGCATAGGGAAAAGAAGTTCCAGAACAAAAAAGGAGGTCTAAGGAGTTTTTATTTTAAAAAAAAAACTCCTACAGGTTTTAGACTTTGATGTGGTTTGGGATATTGTAGTACCTTTGGTTGTATTTTAAAAAATATAAGAAAACTGGCCTGACCTATGCTTGTGTGGGAATAGTTCATACACATGAGATCCGTGGGAATGCTCACATGAATAAGAGCTGTGGGATCTGGCCCAAAGGTATTTAAAGTAACTTTAAAAGAATTTGCTTATTTTGTTGTTACATTTCATTTGCCGTTTCAGATTGTGTTGATCCCTGTTACACAAATGCAGTGATAAAAATAACGGTTACACTGTTGTGATTATTGTACCAGAAATGCAGAATTTAAATTGCACCAAACAAGTTGCTCAGTTTCTATAGCCCATTTTATTATTAACACTACACAGGGAAAGTTTCAGTACAGTTAAATAAACTTTCTGTTGGTGGACAAGGGAAGTTAGTTACAGAACAACTATCTTCACCTGTTGTAATATTACTGTTAACTATGGAATAAAACAACATTTCATAGGTCATCTGTAATTTAAACACATACATTTTTAAGTGGTTCTTTTGCTAATCAAGATTTTACTTTATAAAATATGAGAGTAACGATGCAGCCCTCTTTGCAATTTCACCAGATCACACAAAATTATTAAAACAATTTTTGTTAGCAATATAGGTGTAAAGAAATTGCCACCAGAGGTGGCAAAAAGAGAGCATTTTAAGTGGTGAGGTTGAAATTCATCCCTGTACATGGGGTCAGCCCAAAGCGTCTGCAACACTTATAGCCTCAATCCTACTCCAGCTGGACAGACACCTGCCCCTGCATAGAGTAAATTGCAGGACGGGAGCCAAAACCTCATTTTGTCACTATTTTGATGATGCAAGAGGTGCATAGGACCTTGTGCTCATTGCTGGCCCTCTGCATAGGGGTGAATTTCACTCTTAGGAAATTAACTGAATAATGTGTCCCTAACAATTTTCAGATTAACTGAACTTGAGCCTTGTTATAGTTCAAATTTTCTCATGCAGATGTACATATTGCCTACCCCTCATCCAACATCCATATTGATTTATTTGCCATACTCACTTGCGTTTTGGGGATGAAGACATCCTTGCAGAGCTTGTGCTGTGTGTTCTCAGATTTTCTATTCTTCTTGTTCTTCTGCCTTCTCTGTTCCTTCCATTGCTTTCTGCAGGTATTTAAACCCATGGTTCAAAAGAGAATATAATGTAGCTAAGTGGGTAGAAGATGTGAATAAAAACACTGAAGGACCATACTTTAGGTATTTTGTAAATTAATTCTATATCATTTGTAAGAGCTGTTCCAGCATATACAAATATGTCGGGACTCCTATCTTGTATATATCAATACAAGTTACTGTAGGTGCAAAAGGCCCCTGTTCATTTGCTGCCTTTTGATGTCTTTTTTTTTTTTTGGCTTCATGTGCAATTCCAATTCTTTTCCTGAATGTTTTAATGAAGCCATTGAAAGGGGTGTTTGTAGTGCATGCATTCCCACTATCATCTATAGCTTTCAGTAACTTTCTCTTCATGGTATGCTAAGTAGTGTTTTATGGGCATGAGATATATTTATCACTAATAAAATAGTTTTAACTTAAATAGAATTTAATTTACTGAAGCAAGTGGTCTCATAACACATGTATTCTACCCACTGTCTGTCTATATAGTGCATACTAAAACTTAAATGAAAAGAAAAAGAATAAAAAGCAGTGGAATTTTACCTTAAAATACAATGGGGATGAAATAATTAACACGACCAGAATTGGAAAAATGAGAAATATGAGACTATATTGTGTGTGATGAAGATCTGACCACCTAGTGTCTCTGTTACAAATGGGTGTTGGGGTCTACTGAAAATACTTCTTTTCAAAGGGAAAACTATGAATTGAGTAGATGCCAAGTAAACAGAAAAGTCTGCACTAGGGCAGCTTCCCTCTTGCACCTGAATAATGAGACTTTGATTCTTCATACAGTGGACCCAAGTGTCAGGTTCCCGCATTCCCAGGTTAGGAATGAGGAAAGAGGCAATGGTAGCTTTAAGCCGCTGTTTTGTCTAGTGTATGGAGGAGCTACAGGCTTGCTCTAACTTGTGCTCTGCTTCCCATGTCCCCCTATAGGCTCTGGGAAGTAGAGAATAGCACATTGAGCTCTAGCTATGCCCCATCCCACCACTAAAGCACCCAAAACCACCCCCTAAACAGGGGGCTGAAAGAAGGGCCAGGTTAGGGTGCCTACACCAGTTCTACAGACCAAGAAGTCCCCTTGCACAGGAGGTATTATCAAGAGGATATTTCTGCTCCCTTTGCACTGCCAGGACGGCATAAAGGGGCTATAGCATAGCTGAGAATCAGGCCCCAAACCTCTTTCTTTACTTGAGAACTAGTTCCTAGTTTTCAACAGTACAATATAAAAGCATGAAGCAGACACAATCTGTGGCAATGTGAGAAGACATTTAATTTGCTAATCTCACAGTGCTTTGGAAAGAGCCATTCTGGTTTGTTAGTGTTGTGTGTCGTTTGCATGATTGGACCTCTGCAGTGCATTAGAAGTAAAGTATTAGGCTCATACCATTGACCAAAAATCATGAATAAGAACCTTTTTTTAAAAGGCAGCTGAATTCAGAATCCCACAATTATACTTTTAGTATTTTAAATGATAACTGTAACATATTTCCATTACATCATCTACATGTTATTCAGAACAGCTGTATTTTGAAAATACAAAAAGATATTTGTAGAGGAAACAGATCCATCTGAACTCTCCTGCTGCAAATCTTTTCATTAGAAAAAGAACTGGATGCACTTAGCAACTTGATAGCATTAGACCTTTTATTCTGTAATTATTGTAGCTTCAAACTATAATTAGTTAGATTAAGTTAATCTCGGGGCCAAATTTTGGCTTCAAATACCTGAAATCTCTTGCAGTTGAATGTGTGGCTCTTTCACACCTTTTTTCCCCAAATGTTAGTGACTGTTTATATAATTTTAAGAACTACTGAAATGCTTTGGCAGCAAGCACAAATGGAATGTCACAGAATTTTTCTGCAAAACTTTCCAGTTCAGCCATAGCTCCAGATTAAAATTCGATAGGAAACCATCTAGATGAAACAGAAGTGTTCTGATTGAGGGTGTACTTATCAAAATGTAATGGCAGCCTGCGACTTCAGCAGACACATGCATTAGTTGCACCAGTTTAACTAAAATACTTGATTTAAGTCAGTTCAGTTAAACTGTGCAAACTCCTGCGTGGACACTTCCTTTGGTTTTGCATCTACTTATATTAATTTAGCTTATTGGGGAAGTGGTTGATACTGACACGTTTAAACCCACCTCAGGGTTTGTGGCACTAAATCAATTGTAATCAACTATTTTAGTGAAACTGGTGCCTCTGTCTCAGGTATGAGGAAAAAGACATTATTACTACTAAGGACGTGTTGTTTAAAAATTAAACAGCAGCTTTCTCAGCTCTTAAACATGCAACCTTTTAAGAGCAATTTTTGAACAAAATAACCTTGAAAAACTTAAGAAAAATGACCAAGAACAGTATAAAGTATAGAAAAAAATCCACTGTTGAATGAATTGTTTAAAGAGTCTATTTTATAACCCAGTTGGTTTATCAAATTCAAGAAAAATTCCAGTTTATGCTTGTCTTTAGAAACCATGATCCAAGAATGGAGATTTACATAGGAGGCAGTTAACACAGAATCACGCTTTTTGTTGTTGTTTCATTTTTGCTCTCTTTTAAAGACAGCTGAAATTAACACAACTGTTTTGTTTCCTTCCCTGTTTCTACACTAGCATAAGTGATGTCAGCACAGTTCTAGGAATTGTGTGCTGTTAAGTGGTGGTGTTGCAGCTAACAGAGGGAATATAGACTCACAAAACAATGATAACTGGCTAGCCAATGCAGTTGTAGATTTTCAGAAAATAGCGATATTTACCATCCTGAGGACTTCCCCCACCAGATTTTAAAAATGTTAAAGTAAATCGAAGTTGGTCCTAGATGACCTGATAGTGGCTGATTTACTGAACATTTTCCACACAGTGAGTGAAGGGTGTGTGTGTATAACATATATATAATTACTCTTAATAGTAAATAATCAGAGCTGGCCTTTCTGGTCCCACAAACCCCACAGCTGTGTTCACCTAATAGGAGAGACCAAGGACTGTAAAGGAGAATTTCATCTTTCACTCACAATCTAGCCGTTACTTTTATTTTATGTGGGCAATCTGTGTAAAGGGCAGCACATTGCTGCACAGCCCCTGCAGTAGTCTAGCAAGGAAATCTCTTCCTGGCTACTGGACTTGCTCCAGGGGGAGAGCCGTCTGCTACTGGTCTTATATGTGAGGCAGACTAAATTAGGGGCAGAGCTCAGATCCACTGGCCAACAGTTAGGCATTGCGGAGTCAAGGTTCTGCTCATTCCCTGCCCGTCCATTCCTCACTCACCTGTGCAGGGGCCAGAGGTGGGGTGGGAAGAGCAGTGGCCACTTTATGTGAGGTGTTCTCGTTGTCAACCCGTGACCTGTACTATGGAGAGCAAGGGCACACTTTGTACTCATGACCACACTCAGGGTTGTAAAGGCAGGTCACCATCATGCCCCAAGTTTGTAGTCCCCTTCTTTGTGAAAGATAGCACTGGAAATGTAAGTGGATGTAAACATGAATGTCCTAAAACAATACATACCATACAACATAGCTTCTCACCCTGTGGTACGCGTACCCCTGGGGGTGTGCGAGACGCAGGCAGGGCGTACCCGGGAAAAACAGAGTGAAGGGGAGGCAGATGGCAGCTGCCGACTTCTGAGAAAGCCGGGTGCCAGCAGCCTGTTTCCCACCCGGTTCCAGCTCCCAGATGAGAGGCGTGTGGCAGCCCCTGACTTCTGGGGAAGGCAGGCGGCAGCTTTCCACTTCCCGCCCAGTCACAGCTCCCATTTGGGAGGTGGGCGGCAGCCGCCACAGTCCCGGGAAGCCAGGCTGCAGCCGCCCACCTCCCGCACTGTCACAACTCCTAGCTGGGAAACGAGTGGCAGCCCCTTGCTTCCCGCCTGGTCCCAGCTCCCACCTGGGAGGTGGGCGGCAGCCGCTAGCTTCTGGAGGAGACAGGCAGCAGACCCCACTTCTCACTGGGTCCCAGCTCCCAGGTGGGAGCCTGGTGGCAGCCTCTTGTGTCTCACGAGCTGGCCTCGCAGCTGGGTGGCAGCCACCTACGCTCCAGCTCCAAGGCGAGGGACAGCCTCCAGTGCCCCAGTTTGAAGACAGCTGCCTGCCCACATACCTGGGTCCCAGCCAGCGTGGAAGCCTCCTCTGCCCCACCTTGGATTGGGTGGCAGTCGCCCACCTCCCAGGCTGGCAGCCAGGTGGCAGCCCCACTCCCTAGCTCAAAGCCCAGTGCCCAGAAAACTTGTCATTTTCACTGCTCTAGCTGAGCAGTGAAATTGATAACTGAGACAGCCCCAGATTTCACCAGTTACCCTCTTTTCCTATTTTACTCTCTCTCTCGCCCTCCTTCCTATCTCTCTCACCCCTTCCTCCTCTCCAATCTCTGGCATAAAATTTGGCGTGGCACTTTATATTCCCCCGCATTGGCATGGCACTCAAAGCCTCCTAGCTTTGGCCAACATCACCTCTAGCCCAGGTACATACTTAAATTACACATCCCTGGTGTAAAGGTGGTAACCCTGCCCACACTAGATCTGACATCTGTCATATCAGGGCCTTATATACTCAGCCCTTCTTCCAACATATGGCTCCCGTTAGTCTGTAAATGTAAAATCCTGTGGAAAATGGAGTGTTGGGGTACTTATGAAAATGTTCAGAAGTTAGGGGGAACTTGCTACTTAAAAGGTTGAGAAACACTGCTTAAAATAACCAAGGGTTTTGAAAGGGATATAAACCCTCATGCGGCAGGGCAAAAGCCCAGCCTCTCACTATGGGGAGAGGTAAGAGGAAGCTGTTCAGTGGCTAGTTTGGACCATAGCTGTCTACTGCAGGGTTTCTTGCACTTTGGTCTTAAGCAGCTGGTATTGGCTGTTGGTGGAAACAGGATACTGGACTAGGTGGACCAGTACCGCAAATGTTGTATTCCTAATCTAAATAGGGCTTAATTCTCCCTTGCCTTACACCCTCTTCAAGGATTTGCAGCTAAAATCTTCCCATCCTGGCTTGGTGAGGTTTTGCACTCACTGTGCAGGGATGTGTATGATGCACAGGGTGCAGGGCAAGAGTGAATCACGCTCTCAGTTTCCACATCTGCGAAACAGGAATGACGCTACTTGCCTACTTCACAAAGAGCATGTGACCGTTAAACTGTTAAGAGCCATATAAGGCTTAAAAACGTACCACGGTGTATACAAAACCAGGAGAGGTGCAGACCCTAAACCTACATTTTATATGCCCTATGGTCCCTTGAAAACTTTTATAACTAGTAGCAACTGGGCCCCAACATAAACAGCTGAGCCCTAGTGGTGACTAGGGGGAGATGGGCCTTAGGAATCCCAACAGATGCATTTTATTATAAATTTACTTTTATTATGGTAATACAATGTCCCAGGTCCTGTCCAGACATCACATGGGGCATAAGTCTTCCTCTGAAGATCTAAGATGCTAAAGAAGAAACAAAAGGTGGAACACAGGGTTAAAATACCCTCAATTTGCCTAATTTATTTGAAGGTGGAGAGGGCATTATTCTTGCAGATTAGCTCAGGGAGGACATTCAATGTTTAAGGTAGAAGAAAGCACAAAGATTTTTGTTGCAGAAGTAACGAGACAGGAGGTCAAGACTGGTGTCACTGGTGACGTATAAGGGATGGGGGGATGATAAATGAGCAAATCATTAAAGAGCCAGTTACCTTTGGATGTGTGCCAAAGAATCCTCTCACTAGCCTTCCCTTACATTCCCAGGCTGGCCCTGAGCAGAGTGGTGAGATGATGGTGGACAGGAGTCCTTTATCCTTAGTGGGAGTGGTTAAAAGCCATTTGGCCCACTGAAAAAATGGCTCTGAAGTGAAGCTCTCCAAGAAATTAACATAAGAACACATAATCATGCTGAGGAGTAAGACCTTACACAGGAGCTACAGTGTCTTATGGAAATTATACAGCTGACTTTGTCCTTGCGCTTGGAAAAAATCTTAGTCTGACTGGGAAGAACATGTGGCTGCTGATGTACCCACGCACCTACGTAGTACTGTGTATTTTCATCACTGTCCCTACTACTGCAGAAAGTAACCTTTTGAACAGTGATCACGAACTACCTGAAGGCCTCTCTGAGTCAAGACAGACGCTCAGGAATCATGATGGCATCATTAGAATGTAAACTGTCAAAAGCCTTAAGTATGACAGTCCCGTACATTAATTCATGCATGAATGATGCATGGACCCCCAGGACCCGTGGACCCATGGACTCCCAGGACCCTGGACTCCCAGGACCCGTGGGAGGAGAGTCACAGAGTATGGTGATAGTGAGGGGCGGGGTGGTGTTGTATGAGGGATGGAGGGGGAGAGAGAAAAGGCTGTCCATTCCCTTCTCATATTTTTCTGCTTTTGTTTGCCTTTGCCTTTTCTGCACTTTCTCCTCTGCTCCTCCTCAGCTGGCCACTTATAGCAGCTTTAGCTCTGCTTTGCACCACCAACTCTAATCCCAGATTTCCTGGTTTTTACATCACCATCTGTTGCCTTTGCATGTGAGCCCTTCTCTGACAGGTCATAGTAACAACGGGCCACTGGGCTCATTTTCGCCAGGTTCGTCTGAGCCAGTCAGATGGTGCTTTTTTAAAAAAAATGTTTTTTGTTTCTTCCTGCCTGCCAGCCTTGTCTTCCCTTTCTCTCAATAGCTTTCCTCTCTCTTCCTTTTTACTTTCAGTTCCTCCTTTCTTCTTCCTTACTGTATTTAGCTGCAGTTGTTGGAAATTCCAAGTAAGCTGTGTACTGCATACTGAAGTCAGTGAGCAGTTTGTAGCCACTCTCATCTTCTCCAGTAATAAGTTCCCACATTGTGACTCCATGCTGGAGGAAGGCCCGATTCCCACTCTTACAAGGTTTGCCTTTGGGATTTATAGTTCCTATGGAAAAAAGCTGTTTAAGAAAGCCATTATAAAGGGGAGAACCATTTTCATAGGTAGGTTGACTTCTTTTCATGGACAGCCTTGAAGATTAGTGCTGATGGTGAAATCCTGGCCCTGTTTGAAGCCAAAGGCGAAACGCCCATTGACTACAGTAGAGCCAAGATTTCACCTTGAGACACCAAAGATAAATGTGTTTAATAAACTGTGTGAATCTCGTGCTCTGGGCACATGTAGAATCACTTAGAAACTTCATGCAATACTTGGAATTAATGTCCCAAAGCTGGAGTCCCAGCCTAGTCTCGCAGATCCACCCTTAGAACTAAAACTCTCTCTCTTCTATTCAACCCTCGTCTTCCTGCATGCCTGAAAATATCCCAAGAGGACAAATGGGCCTATTTATGTTTTAAAATATGGCTTAGTCTATACTAGAAAAATATACTGGTTTAATATAATCAATCTGGTAAATTTGTGCAAACCATCTATTTTAGATACTCTTAAATTGATAATGTACTGATTTAAGATAAACTAATATATTCAAGATTTATGCCAATTTGATTGAATTAGGGGGTGTGTGCTGCTTTAACTATGTGGCCTTTAAAATTGATTTAGAGTTAAACTGTTTACAAAATGAAGTGACACACAGCATCATTCATTAACAGGAATTAAGAGGTACTCAGCTTAGCTGTCTTCCTAATTTTGACAACAGTTATGTTTTAGGAGATCATGTGTCATTTCGTTGTGGGCTAAGTGACACTTATTTCATACCATCCTTTTTGGCCTCAGCATTGTCTAACTGAGAAGGGTTTTGTTTTGAAACCCAACGTGATTACAAAAGTATCTTAGTTTCAGCTTCAAACATAGACACGAAAAATGAGTCATTAACTTTTCCTTGTTGGTCTCAGACCTGCAGGAATGAATGAAGCGAATGGGTCTTGCATTGTATTTCAGGTCTTCCATGTGAGTTTAGATGAAAACAAAACATGACATGAAACAGATGGGAAACCATGAGCACTGAAACCCATGGTAAAAGCTCAGTGAATTTCACCTGAACCAAAACTGCAGAGTTCAGCCCAGCACTAACCCTGGCATTACCTGCAAGTATCCCTGGAGCTGGATACTGACTTTCTTCCATGCTGTAAATGAGAAAGTTCTTACATGGCTCTCTCATTTAAAGTGTAGATAAATCTGGGATACACAGCACATAAACAATGGCAGGATAGAGCCTTTAGCGGGATATTTTCAAAATGACAGCATTTTACATGTAAAACATCGGTGACTGTGCACCTGATTAGGTGCACAGCCATACTTTCAATATGTTCTCACACTTGCTACAGGTGGCGCTTACTCAATACTATTAAAAAAATGCAGCGTGCCTAAATGAGTAGCAGAAAGAAGAGGCCAAGGATTGGGAGCGTAGGGCATGTTTATCTATTTTAGTGTGCAACTGTATTTTCAACATATTAGTCCTCTGACTGTGCATCTAAACTTCATAGACATGGGTGCAGCTGGTGATCCTCAAACCCCCTAGGTTTGGATGTGGATACTGGAATTTGTATGCAAATTAAGTAGTTGTATATGCAGTGATGTGTGCAGACAATGGCTTGTGTGCACACCATTCAGTGGGTGCCCCAGTTTCATCCCAATTTGAAAATGTAGCTGGGGAACTGATTTAGTCAGAAGCATTTTCCCTGGAGATTGTTTGCTATTTCCTATAAGACAAAGCAAATTCCTCTTGGGTAATAAGCAGCAACTGATTTTGAAAGGCTTTTTAACCTTTAGGTCTCCTTATCAATGTAAAATAGGCTCACCTGGTTTTCTTTACGACTACAGAGCCCATTTTTCCTTTGAATGAAGGAGAAAAAAGTCATTAAGAAATTAGAACCATTGTCAGTGCAAATGAGCTAAGCACAGAAGAGGAGAAGCATTAGGGAGCAAAGGGTTGCTGAAAAGTGAGCAGTTCTGAGCCTTTTTCTTAATTTTTAAAAACAGCCCGATATTTTGCACTGGCAGTTTGGCGTTCAGTTAAGTTTGCAATGTTGCACACAAAAATACCTTATTTCAAATGGCAGTAGAGGCTTATAATTGGCCTCCTGACAGTATCTGTGTTTGTGTGTGCTGTTCTACCTCAGTGTGTGCTCCAAATGCATTTGCTGAGGACTTATTTTTTAATACCTTAAATAATTGTACCATTATAATCTTGTTCTTTCATAAAATAGTATGGCATTTAAGAGATTTCAGTATGGGACTTTAGGAGTACAGTACATGTACACCGGTGACACATTAATTTTACACCTATCGCAAGCTACCATGTAATTTCCATTGACACCCTGCTGGTCATGACCACCATCAGCCATAGTGTGTATGGGAAACAAGAGCCTACAGCTATACGGAATTGCAGACACAATCATGAGGATGCACGTGATTAAAAAAAAGTTGTCTAGAAACCCTTTAAATTGAAGTTAGATGTTATTAAAAATACCAGATAGCAAAGTTTTCATCAGACCATTCCAGACACAAAGTGCCCTTGACTTGTTTCTAATCCTACACTAGTATATAAGGGCCCATCCCTACAAAAACTTACTTTTGGGCATAGTACTGACTACCATCAGTAGTCCTGTTTGACTTTAGCTCCTGATAACAGTGTTGTTAATGTGTCTCACCACTGCAGCCTTTTGCTATGTGTGCAGTGTTTGAGAATGTGCATGCACAAACATTTTCCTTAAGCACAGTCTAGAATTGGAGCATGTAGGCTAAAATGCTCAAAAAGTGCACAAAGGACGTGGCCACATGCAAATGGCAGCCATGTAGAGGCCCTTTGTCAAAGTTTGGCCCTCTGTCTGCAAAATGAAACTAACGAGCTAGGGTAATTTAGATTTTCTACTTCCAGGGTTTTTCTTTCTTGTCTATTGTCCAGAGATGGAGCCTCATAGGATCCTCTCTTTGGAGAAAAGTGCAGAATCTCAAAAGGGAAGTGTAAGAGTTTTTCCCCTGTGTAAAATTCCAGTCAATAAAGTCCTGCCACCTTATTGACATAAAAAGAATGCCTTTCATGTGATACATTGACTTGCTCCTGCTTCCTCTGCTCACCTTGTACAGAAATGCTGATTGCTGTTGACTAATCAGTCCATTTTTGTATATTCTCATCAGACTCTTTCTTTGGCTGGAACAATATGCACTGTATGATGCTTGCATGTCTAATAATTTGGTGTTAGCACTTTGTATTTGCCTTTGTTTCTTCACAACTAACAGTTTAGCCTCCAAGTGCATGCATTTTATGTACGTTAATATCTCTAAATAGTAGTTTATCTGCTATGTTCATATTTTAGCATCGTGATATATAAAAAGCTATTTAAAAGATCACTGTTTATTGCCATTTGTTCACTCATCGGTAGAATATTTGGTTGTGATTATATTAGCATTGTTTATACTTAATGTATATATGTATGTATAGTTATCCTTTCTATGGTTTAGTGCTCTATTTATTCTATAGGTGTCTTAGTTTGTTAACTTTATAATGATAAGAGATGATGCTATAGAATATAGTTTAAGAAACTGATTATGATGAGAAACTATACTAGTGTAAGTTAAGAAGCAGCCTTAAGTTTTCCTTCCAGTATTAATGAGAGCTGTAAGCATCTGAGTCATTTTGTTTATAATCATTTAATATTTAGAGTACTGATCAATTTTTTTCTAATACCGAATTCATAATAAAGTATGCATTCACATTCTGAATCAAGCTTCAGAGTACTTGCAGTTGCTGTTGAAGTGTTGGTGCCCAAAGACATATTTATTTTGTGTGTTTCAACATCTCAGGACTCTGTCTCCTGCAAAGTCTCCATCTTCCTCCACTGGATCTATTGCCTCCAGCAGAAAATACCCATACCCGATGCCTCCACTTCCTGATGAGGAGAAGAAAGCGAACAGACAAAGTGCCAGGGTATGTGTCTCTCTTTATGTATAGTCAGAGGAAAAGTCTTAATTATGGATGTGTGTAAATGGTGCCCCCCCATGCCTGGACATGGCATTGCAGGGGATTTTACCTCTTGCATCCTTTTCTGGCCCCTTCCTTAGCTCCACAATGGTCAGTCCCAGCCAGCATCTTCTCCGGACCCCCTCTCTGGGTCTTTTGTGACTCGGTCCTCTGACCAAATCCCCTAACCATTCACTCTTCTTCTGGGGAAGTAAAGGTCCAACCTAAAGTTCAAATAATGTCCATACTTATGGTTCTTCTGTGCCTCTCAGGTTTGACTGAAATCCTCATTTTCCCGGTCCCTTGAGAGATTCACTTGAACCACTTCTTCCCCAGCAGCATTCAACCCTTGCTACTTCTGTTCGCCAGGGACTCCAGCAGTGTACTTCTAAGAATCTCCCTGCTCCTCACAGACCCTATCTCCAGGCTCCCTCACAGGAGCCTACTGTGCTCCCTGTGGGTCTCTTTCTTCTGTTGCAGTCTAATGCAAGGCTCCCTCTCACTAGAACCTACTCTGCTCCAAGTGGATCATTCACCCTGACTTCCTCGGGCTCTTCCCAGAGGGGAACTATCCTTGTTCCTCTCTCCAGAGTCCTCCTTCTTGACAAAAGACCAGTGGTTCTCTAGTCCAGTCTCCTGGCTTCCGCCGGTGGCCAATGCCAGATGCTCAAGAGGGAACGACCAGAACAGGCAATCATCGAGGGATGCATCCCCTGCCATCCACTCCCAGCTCCCTGCTCTGTTTAAGTTGTGCTCTCCCTGCTTCACCCCTACAGCTGAGTCAGGCTTTCTAACTAAGTCCCATGACACCCAGCTGGGGATGGCTAATTAGTCCTCATGTTGCCAGCTCATCAGTGAGGGCGAGGAATTGATGCTAAGTCATGGGCAAGGCTGAGCCCAGCTTGCCTCAGAGGGGCAGCCAGCCTGCGACACAGTGACGGCGTTTACTGTGAGTCTTTAAAAGGAAAACATAGAGACAGCTCTCCAGATGTGTCAGAGCAGCAAAGACACCTGGAGAGTTGTGCAATCACAGGTGCCAGTCTCCCTCCTCTGTAAACCCGGAGGCTGCTTGCTTCTAGCACAAGCTAGAGCAGCCCCACGTATTCTTTAACTCCTGCTGGCAGATGATGATTCCTAAAAAGCCACTCCCTGGCCAGGATTTCTGGACTGTCTTGTGTTCTGGCCCCGCCCCTGACTGACGCCCTGCTCGCCTCAGTTGGCATATGCCAGTTGTTGAGTCTCTTAACGAGAGGAATCCTCAGCTGCTGCCAAAAGGCACCTTCAAGTTCTCTTTTGTGCTGCCCTGGAGTGGGCTAAGAATCTATCCTGGAGCTGATGCTGAAATAATCAGAAAGCAATTGAAATTTACGTGTAAATCGTTATCTTAGTGCGTGCTACTGCTGGATGAGATTCCCACCCCTGCGCCTCCCCCGTTATATTGGGGGAAAAGGGCTGGAGCAGCATAAGGAGGGCATAAAAGTCTACGATCCAGCCAGAGATTGTCCTGCTGCTGAGCTGGGCATAGCCACAGGCTGGCCTCCAAGGAGTCCCTTGCATGCCCTGTCACATGGGGTGTCCTGGCGGCAGGAGGGGTGTGCTGGGGCAGGGCTGCAACATGTAGCACTGTGGAAACTCTACCGCCCATCAGTAGCTGGGCACAGACTGCTGAAGTGGGGCCCCAGAGCGGCCAGAACACGGGATCTCCTCGAGCTCCTGCAGAGCCAAGAATCGGCAGGGCTAAAGCCACCTTCACGTTCCCATCCCCTGTGTTGTGAGCGTTGTGCAGCAAGAGGCACAGCACAGAATCTCGCCCACCGAGTTGTGGTCAAGGAGAACTTGGTCCAGCACAGCGCTGGCAGAGTGTACAGAGGCAGGTAGGCCACATTTATGTACCCAGGCCTGGGGCTGCCTGACTACCAGTCCAGTCCCCTGGCATAAATTAAAGAAGTTCTGAGCAGGCAAAACGTAGGGGGAAATTTGGTTTTCTCTCACACATTACTTCTGGTAAACTAGTGCATCGAAGCATTCTGCCACAAGCTTGGTAGCTTAAGTTGCCATTGTTTCTTCAGATTCTCTGTGCTCTCAGTGTCAGGCTTTTATTATGCAGATTGCAGCCCGGCTGAAATATTCCCGGTTGTGTGATGACTCTGTGACAGGAACAGATATTTATTAGGAACTCAGATGAGATCAAACAACGTAGCTCATGTGATCTAAACAAACCCTTTCTTCCCGAACAAACCGCTCCTATAATGCAGTGAATATTATAATAGTATTATAACTTTTGCTAATGTGTGTGTGTGTTCCTTTTCCCTCCTCCAGCTATGGGAGACTTCCATTTAGTTCCACCGTTTACCTGGGTGACATCCGAACTGTTTACTTCAAATTTTATAGAAACTCAGCATCACTGAGTGCACCTTCATCTGCTCTTCTGACAATTGCAAGAACAACGGAGATGCCAGTGTCCACAGAGGGAACCTGCTCTCATGTCCAAGGGAAAAAAACAACATTCTTTGCTGTTGATTAGAATTCTATTAAACTGTAAAGAATAACCAAAATCATAAAAATTAACATGGGGTAAATAGAGTGGATATGATAAGATTATCCTGCATGATGACTGATATATGTAGAAATACAACTAAAACTCATGTACAAGTCCCAAATAAAAGAGGTTTTTCCTTGGTTTAATGCAGTCCCAACTAACAACAAAATTGAATTCAGAATTTTGTATTCTGAAGCATGTGACCAATGTAAGCATTATGCTATGTGCACGAACCCTCTGTTCTTTACTTTCCACAAGTAAGGGGCAAACAATGTACTGTAGTAGAAATTAGCATGCAGGAATAAGAAATGTAGGGTTTTGCTACAGGATCTTAAGATTTGAGAGGCATAAACTTCAAACAAACAAGAATTATATCTTTTTTACCTTTCATGTTTATAATCTCCGTATACAAATTGTATATATGTAAACATTTTAAAATGTCAAACTGGTTGTGACATACATGTATTTTGCCAAATGCTTAAAGAAACAGTCATGACTAACATCACACTTCCAGTGTTCTGAATATTATGAGCAGACAGCTTTGGAAATACAACAGTTTAAGGTACTGTTAAAGTATTTCTCAGCAAACTGGTGTTTGATCAAAATCAACACTGCCCCACAGTCTTGGAAAATATTTGTTAGAATCAGTAGAAAAATCAAAGTTCAATGATGCTTTGTCCTAAATCACCATCTCAGGAGCTAGCAAAAATAAGTTGCCTAATAGTGGTGAGGAGTTTGTCTCTTTTCTCACACTGGTGTAAACTAGGAGCTGGAAATCAGAGCTGGCATCTTTAACCAATAGTGAATATAAATTTACTGGACATTCAGGAATATTTCGAAGTGGTCAGTTATGGTGGTGGAAGTGGGGGCTTTATGGCAGATTTGGGGCGTGTGCGTGTGCGTGTGTGTGTGTAAAAAGCACTTCAGACACAATGCTGGAACAACATGGCAGAGTATACAGCTTGTGCCGGTCATGATGATATCATTGTGCTATACAAAAACCGAAAGCTGGGCAACTGGCCAATCCTTTTTTTTTTTTAACTGGTGTCGCTTGTACCATGCGTTAGAATACTGTGGGGGTGTCCACACTGCAGCAGGCAGTAAGCCTCCCAACCTGGGTAGACAGGCTCATGCTAGCGAGGCTCTAGCTAGAGTGCTAAAAATAGCTATGTGGACTTTGCTGCTCTGACAGAGAGGCTTGGCCTAGCCCACCTGTGCTTAAGCCTAATGGTTGGGTGGGCTTGAGCTCGGTTGGCTAGCCTGAGTCTCAATGTCCACACAGCTATTTTCAGATGCTAGCTGAAGCCTCGCTAGGGCGAGTCTGTCTATCCTGGCTGGGCAGTTCACTCCCAGCTGCAGTGTAGACCACCCTATAAGTGCAGCAGTAGAGGTCTCCTTTGCAGTTAGCATGGGCCTGGAATGCAGAAACAGATTCATTACAAAGGAGACGTGCAGCAAGATGCATTAACCTGCCCGTCAACTGTATGCTGTGTACTAAGGATGTACCGTAGCTATAGTTACAACTTCTAAAGAATTACAAAGGGTGTTGTAAAATACCTGGGCATTCAACTGTAAATGTTCTTTAAATAATAAAAATGGCAGTTATAAATCAGTTAAAAACCCCTTCCTGTCAGGACCACTCCAGAAGTGATAAATATATAGCCACTGGTAGTTCCATTGCAGAAAAAAAGCTCTCTTCTAATAAGGAATATTGGAATACATGGACAACAGTGATCTAATCAATCAGATATTGTTACGCTAGAACGTAATGTGTGTGTCTGAATTTTCTACCTCTTTCATATAATTCCTTTAATAACTGAACCTACCACTTACAGCCTTTTAATGTAACAGAATTCATTTGATCTTTATCAAATTTCTCTCTGAGAAAAGAAAATCAAATTTAGGATACAGTTAAATTAAGACATTTTTAAAGCTGTCAGCAACTGTAAAGCAAGATTTTAGAAGTGTTCTATTTTATTTATAAGACGGCGTGCAGGTTTACATCTACACCACACTGGCCTTGCGGAGGAGCTCATCACCTTCACAGGCAAGCGAGTTTGGTAAGTATTGTGAATTATGACAAATAGGAATGAGAATAGAGCGCGTGAATACATTTGAAAAGCATTGGCATTTACAATGGCTTTGGGCAAAGATCCTGCACTTCAACGCAGATGATAGATTTGTCAGTATAGCAGTAGGTAAATGATTCGTTTTGCAACTGACCTGAAGAAGAGCTCTGTGTAGCACGACAGCGTGTCTCGCTCACCAACTGAAGTTAGCCCAGTTAGCCCACCTTGTCTCTCCAGTTTTGCAAAGATTTAGTTTGTAGGCCAAAGACAACAGGACAGAAAACTGAAGTCAATGGGAGTCCTGCTGATGTCAAGGGGCTTTGAATCAGTCTCTTAAATATTTCTCCCGAATAAGGAAATTCTTACATTAAAAGGACCGACTCTGTGTTGTTTTACCACAAGGAGAATAACTTCCCCTATATTACCTTTTTGTCATCAGTAACGGAACTATTTATCCATGTGCCTTTTCTGATATTTCGTTTGAATACAAACTAGTGTGTAATTTTGACTACTCTTGTTTATATTTTCTATGTATTCATTCATTCCTCCCTTTCTGTTTTCCCATTATTAAGACACAGCAAGATTTGGAGGCCAAAACTGAATGTAACATAGTGGCAGATTATGTACTATTCACAGCATCTTGTTTTGAATATGAGTAGGTCTCCTAACTGTATTAGCTATGTTGTATTCTGTACTTGCTGCCTCTTTCTGGTATCACTCATTCAGAGGATTTAATGACACAGCTCTTTGTGTACAGCGTAATTTAACTGACATGATTGATGTTTGGAAATATGCAGTGATTGGTAATCTAGATGTAAGCACTAAATTTAAATTAATAAATGTTGGCTTTCTTGTTGGTGTTCTAGAGAATGAAAACAGCTGGAACTTACTGTAAAATTTTTACTTTTACAAATCCATTCTGGAAGAAAATTCTGCACTGAATTAGTGACCTGAACAGTAAATTAAGTAATTGTACAAAAACTAGAACTTGTAGGGTGTGTGAACCTCAAAAGCCAATGAAGACTTATCAGGTTAAACCCAGAATAGTTGTTTGGATTTTATATTACATGGCTTGCCACTAGTTTAATTTAGTGCCTTTGAAAGGTGCTAGCCAGATAACCCTGGAGGTTGCAGATCTTTCTAACCATCTAAGTTGCAGCATAGACAATGGCAGTGTAGGTTGCCAGGCAATACGTCTCCCTGCTCAGGACGGAGCAACTACAGAGTAGAGAAGATACTCAGTTGTCATGGCCCATTCCTTTAATTGACTTTTCTGCCAAGTCCTCCAATAAGGGTGCCAATTAGTGCCAGTTGTGATGCAGACACCTGTTGACTAAGAGTGCTGAGACGTCATTAAGGCCCAGCTCCTCAAAGGTATTTAGGCTCCTAAATCAATGGAAGTTAGGTGCCTAAATACCTTGATGGGTCTGGGCTGGGCCTAAGTTATTTCAAACATGCCACAGATCGATGTCTGATGATAAGGATTTTTGGTTACTAGTAAAGTGAGCTATATTTAAAGCAGTGATCTGGGTTTCATAGTGTGAGCTAAGAATGGTGTATATTTAAAATAAGATTAATATGTTGAGGACAGAAAAGCAGGTACTGCATCCAAATAGTAGCTTTGCGCTACATTTTTTTCTCTTCTTTGTATTAAATTCTTCAAGCCACAACTCTTAGAACTGAAGCTTCCCTACTGATGCTGGATTTGCTGAGATTCACGCTGTCAATAAGGAGGTAACATCATAAGGAATCCATGCTACTGTTTCTGATGAACCAGTTCATACAATGTATCGGCAATCTGATGGCTAATTTGCACACAAACATATTATATCCAAACAAATAAGTGTATCTAGTTTAAAAAGGTTCAATTCCTTGATTATCTATGTCTGTATATAAATATGTTGTGAATTTAACCTAAAGTCTTTTACTTAACGATATTTTTTTTTCTGGACACAAGTACAGATACTTCTAAATGACCTAATATTTTTCTCCTTGGTGTCATACTTTGAACTTGCTAGGCTGATGTACTGAAACCCCATGTATATAGTAGATTTTACTGTCTTGGGTGATCACAAAATAATGAGCCTTAAGAGTGTGGCTACAATTTAAAAAAGAAAGGAACTGTGAAAACAGATATCAAGGCTTTTTCTTCCCTCCCATCTCCACTTGTGTTAAATGAACTCATCTGAGCCTATCCACACCAGTGCAATAACTGTTTTTAACATCAGGCCCAGATGTTAACATTTGCTGCAGCAGAACCTTCTACACTGCAACTTCTTACCACATATGTAAGCAGTGTGCTGCGTGGTTGGCTGAGCATAGTTTGTGGACAGACGCTCCTGTATGTACGTTATAAAAACTGCAGGACATTTTAACATTCTAACCATGTGCATAGCCCGCATGCATTATCCCTTCTTCTGAGCAATATGGGATTGCTGGCCAGATTTTTCCAGAATATAAATACGGCCAAGCAGTATGTGTGTGCGCAAATTCTTCTCCCAGGTTGAGTGGCAAAAAAAGCTGCCATGTGGATATAATTCATGCATCTCATAGCTAGGTCAGAAAAAGAGTAAAATGAACGGGTAAAAAACATAATTGTCCTTATAAAATGGGCCTTACTCTACGAGTTTATTGGAAGCAGGGAAGCAGCAAGGTAAATTTATTCTGCCCACACCACTGTGTCCTATCTACCACGTAAAGCTGCCATGTGCTGAATATTTTCCATGGTTAATTTATGAAAAACATTTCTGGTGATTCATTTGTGGCTACTGGTGGCAGCCTGTGTAGATAATAGCATGTAACTTTTAAAAAGCATTTCTCAGGTCTACGGCACAGAGACTGATCTTCCAGAACAGCTTTCAACAACCACTTGGGAAAGTCCGCATAGGTCACCACACCTGTGTTGCTTAAACCAGGTAACAGGGTCAAGTGTTGGCAACCATGTCAGTACCTAATAATGTTGTACTGTGTTTGGGTTTTAAAAGCCTCTCTTGTGCTGGGGAAACTTTATACATGGTTTTAAAACAAATTCAGCTAATGCAGCCTGGCTTCTTTAACCTTCTAAAGGCAGATCTAAACCACAGCTCCCTCCAATTTTAAAGTTACTTTAGCTGAACTCACTTTAAAACCAGTCCAAATATTTCTTCAGTATAGACAGACTCGAATGCCACCGGATTCAGAAAGAAATGAGGATTAGGGGAAATACAAAGAATAAGGTAATTAACAAGTACTCTACGGGGCGAGAGGGCTGTGTGACTCAGGAGTTGTAGTGTAACATGGATTCAGTTGATAACCTTTTAATGCTTGTTTTAGTTACAGATGTGCAAAACTGTAAACCAATTTACTTCTGTTTTTCTGCATTCTTATGACTAAAAAGTGTTCAGCTTTCTTTTTAAAAACTTACACAAGGCCTTAAGACATCATGTATTCAAGCTTTAGCATTCTGAATACTTTTTACAAGCGAGAAACTCCTGTAAATTTGCCTGACTGACATTGTGGAGCTAGTAAATAAACATAGACTGTTGCAAGGCTATAATATAGTGCTAATATATCACATTGTAATAGTAGAAGGATTACTGCTCCTGCCTGTATATTTTATGTGATGGGATAGACCAGTGTTTATTCAAACTATGAATATATGACCTATTTTTTTCTTAAGGGTTAAGACATATTGCAGTACTTAGTGTTTTATATAAAATATTGTACTTTTCATTTTTATTATATTTGTTGCATAGGTGCAAAAAGTTATTTTTCCAAAAGAGCATATTAGACTTTTTAATCTGCTGGAGAAAATACTATTTACAATATGACCACTTCTTTCTGAACAGTTTTTGAAGTTGTGTATATCAGTTGAGTCTGCCAGCTTGGTTTTGTACTAGTGTATTTATTATGTGTTGCTATATAAAAGGAGATCTATTGATTTCTGAAGCTATCCCCTTTAAGTAAAACATTCATAGAGCACAAGTATTTGGTTTCACCACTGAGGGCCCGCTAGAGTTGCATCACATTTGCATCAAATCATTGTCTTTGCTACCTGAAACCCTCCCAATTCTTACACTACATTGCAGAAACATCAGATTTTGACAAACACCAATAAGAAACGCTGCACATTCTATCACTGCTATGTTGAGTGTGATATTTTTGACAAACATTACAAGCACTGGGCTGCTCAAGTGCGTGAAATTGGCTTTCCTTTAGCTAAACAAAATGTTGCTTTTTATAAAATAAACTCATTGCAATTTGAGGTTTTAAATTCTTGCAGTTTTATTAACATCATAATATCTACTATGAGAGTATTTCATACAAATGCCTGTGGTTTTCAATGTTACTGACATTGTCACATCAGTAAAGTGACTTTCAATGAATAAGGTTGTAGTGTGTATGCATTTTTTAAAATGAGCAGATAGATATCTTTTGTTAAAAGGCCTCTCCAATAAGAACACTCAAAATACAACAGAGGCACCCAATTTATAGTGGTGGAATCCCAATACTCTTAAACAACACTATAGATGCAGCTTTGTAAAAAGCAAGGCAAGCCTCCCACACAATGACCTCTGAGCATGCCCCAGTTTTGTGCTGGAGGAACTAATTGAAGAGATGAGCATGTAGTTTTAGTTTTTCTTTCCTCGCTCTGACTGCAGAAGCTGCTTACTGAAAGATGTTTCTCCACTAAAAACCAGACCAACCACAACAACTTATTTTGTATAGACCAACATGTTCTGGACATAAACCATACAACGCAGGAGTAACAGCCATTTTTTGTAATGATCTCTATTAACTCTCTTACAACCTACAGTTGCTCTCATATAGGATTTTTTTCCCCCAGTATACCTTTCTCCCATTTAATCTGGCAGAGAGACATAGCTGCAGTTCCATTTTGTATCTGACAGCTGCTTGCTATATCTCCCTTGTTTCTAGTTAGTAAGTAATTCTTAACTCACAAATAGTCATCCTATGGCAATCATGTTTAATTACTAACCTAGGCTTGATTTAAACCTAGATAGAGGTGAAAAATGCTATATCCTGCCATCTCCTGTGAGACCCAACTTCCTAGGCATATCCTCTGGCTTTTGAAGCACCAAAAGGTAATATATGCTCTAAAAGCTTTGAGAACCAGGTTTAAAAGGACACAGAAAGATGGATAACTATTATTGACAGCTGTAGAATTCCAGTAAGCTGAACAGGTTTATAAACAAAGTATTTAATGATACCAAGTCATAAGGGACATGCAATAAATAGGATTTTCTTTCTTTCTTTGTAAAGGCTGCTGAATGAAATTTAACTTTAACAAAGGCCAATCCCCTACTCTTGCATTAACTTTATTCTTTTCTTGATTGCACAAGGCTTCATTTTACAGATACAAGGGGGTGGAGCCTTCAACAAAATAATTAGCAGTAATGAGCGGCCACGCTTTAGCTCAGCATCAGATCCTGGAACTTTAACAGGTAAGGAGAATGCTTGGCATTAAGCACATAGATGACTTAAAATAAGTTGAGGCCACATTCTACTACTATTTTGTCTGGGGGAGTGACAGGGTGCCTTTTCATCTGTTTTGTAAACTGGTTTATGTGTAGGTTCATGCTCTTTAAAAGGTAAATTGAGCAACAAGGTTTTGTGTACTCTTGCTGCTCGGTTGCAGTATTTTCCAGCCTCACAGCTAGACCACACTAAGAACAGAACTAGTCCAAAGGAATGAAGCCTGAGTAGTAAACTCAATGGTGAGTTACTATGCCCTTCCCACAACTGCTCACGAAACACTCTTTTCTCTGCCCACTGATACACTCCCCTCACCCCCAAGTATATTATACACCTTATTTTCAAACAATACACTATGTAGTTGCATCTGTTGCTGTGCATGGTTTCACTGCAGGCACAAATTTGCATTCAACAGAATGAGGCCCAGAAAACCCAGATTGGACTGTTTGCTCAGTTAAAGGCTGATCATTTGGTTACCTGAAATTCAGGCTGTTAGGTCATGACACAACCTACAGGGAAATGTTAATTCCCCCAAGTTGCATCCAAACAAAACTGTTCTCCTAATGAACTCCGATATTCCCCTATTTCATAAGAAGGCTACATTCATTAACGTTTATAAAGCAGTTTGAGTCCTTTAGTGCAAAAGGATGGGGAATAGATACAATGACTGATGTGGAGTCACACTTTTCCAATTAAAGCTTAAGGCAGTATTACACAAACTACATCTGAATCTATTAAGGCAAAATTTTTTGTCTTGGGTTTCTAGTTTGGGCCTGGTTTTCAGCATTGCTGAGCACCTACAAGATCCAAATGAAATCAATGTCAGTGCCAGGAGTCTCAAGCTGGGCACCCGAAATCAGTTATTACTCTTGAAAATATAGTTGTGTGACTTAGTTTATAGTCTCTTGTGGGTTAAAGCACAATTCAGTGTTTATTATATAGGTAAGTATGCGCTATTTTGGAGCTAGCTATCAGCACATGATAAAGTTAACAAGGTAGCACTATACAGCAACAAAGTAGTAAACTGTAACAAAATAAGAAGTGGTAGTATGGACAAAAGAGAAGCTGTTTGGGTCAAAAGAAAACTATTGTCTATCATATGCAGGGCCCAGTTACTCCTGCATATGATAGACAATAGTTTTCTTTTTTAAATTGTCACCAAGAGGTGTTGCAATTTTAGACTTGGTTTTGTTAACTAGTGAGGACATCATAGAAAAGTTGGTTGTAGGAAGTAACCTTGGTTTGAGTGATCATGAATTGATTCTGTTTAAATTAAATGGAAGGATAATCAAAATCAAGTCATCACCTCGGATTTTTTATTTCAAAAGGACAGACTTTAGGAGACTAAGGGAATTAGTTAAAGAAATCATTTGGCCTAAACAGCTCAAGCACTTAAATGTGGAGGATGCTTGGAATTTTTTCAAATCAGCTATACAAAAACTGCCTGAAATTTGCATCCCAAGCAAAGGGGAAAAAACAAGTAAGGAAAGGCTCCAGGCCCAGCTGGATGAACAGCCACCTCCAAAAGGTAACAGAAGAAAGCAGAGAGCCTATGCTGAATGGAAAAAGGGATTGATCAGCAAAGAAAGCTTCATCATGGAGGTTAGAAAATCTAGGAATAGTATGTGAAGTAACTCTTACCAAGGAATTTAAAATGAATAGTAAGAGGTTTTTTAGTTATATATAAAATAAGGAAGGATGATATGGTTGAGTTGCAATGCAATGTGAATGGGAAGATTAAAGATCATTTAGTTATGGCCCAAAAACTAAATGAATACATTGCCTTGGTTTTCAGTAAGAATGGTAATCTGGAACATGTGCTTAAAGACAATATGGCTGATTGAAAATGAGTTTAATAGGTTTAAAGTGAGAGGGTCTCAGGCTGGATTACTTCCATCCCAGAAAGAACTGGCATAAGAGTGCTAGTATGGAAGAAAGGATTTTTAATAAATCTAAATCATGGAACAGGTTTCCAACGGAGGTTGTGGAATTTCTATCATTGGAGGTTTTTAAAAATAGGTTGGACAAACCCATCAGGGATGGCTTAGGTAAACTTGGTCCTGCTAAAGGGCACGGGAATGGATAGGCTAGCCTCTCAAGGTCCCTTCCAACCCTAAATTTCTATGATTCTGCCTATGGGGGAGTAGTACCATATTAGCGGAGAACAGCTATTGATGTACCAATATTTTAAAAAGGTGGGGGGGGAAAGTGATCCTGGCATTTACAGCTGCTTCTGTCTGACCTCTGTAGTATGTAAGGCTTTAGAAAAAATTGTGAAGAGTAATTACATTCCTGGAGGTAAACTGCAAAGGGGATGTAATGCAACATGGGTTTACCAAAAGTCGATCATGCCAGACTAACCTGACTTCCTTCACGGAGAAAATAACTGATTTTGTAGATAAGGAAAGTGCAGTGGATCTAATATAGTTAAACTTCAGTAAAGCATTTGACAAGCTCCCATACGGGAAATTATTAGTAAACTTAGAGAAGATGAGGATCAATATAAGAATTCTAAGGTAGATATGGAACTGGCTAAAGGGGAGAAAGCAGTGGGCTGTGCTGAAAGGCGAATTAATGGACTGGAGGGCGGTTACTAATAATGCTGTTTAAGGATTGGTCTTGGGACAGTTTTATTCAATTAGTGATCTTAGCCCAAAATGTATGAGTATATTAATGAAATTTGCTTATGATACAAAGTTGGGAGGCATCATCAAAATAGAGGCAGCTCAGAACATTGTACAGGAAGAGCTGGCTGGCTTTGAAAACTGGAGTGAGAGAAATGGGATGGAATTCAATAGTACCAAGTGCAAAGTCATGCACTTGGATCTAATAATTTCTGCCAAAAGCTGAGGGTTCATCGGTTGGCAGTGACAGAGGAGAAGAGAGGCCTAAAGTGTGTGGTCAATCACAGGCTGGCTATGAGCAAGCAATGTGATGCAACTGTAAAAAAGGCAAATACAATCCTAGCACGTATCAGGTGAGGCATTTCCAGTAGAACTAGGGAAGTATTAATGCCATCGTACAAGGCACTGGTACGCCCTCACCTGGAATACTGTGTACAGTTCTGGTCTCCCATGTTCAGGAAAGATTAATTTAAACTGGAACAGGTGCAGAGATGAGCTATTAAGATAATCACTCATCAGGCGAATGGAGGGCCTGTCTTATGTGAAGCAACTAGAAAAGCTTGGCTTGTTTAGTTTAGCAAAAAAGGTGGCAGAGAGGGGATTTGATTGCACGCTATAAATTCATTAGGGGCTAAATATCAGGGAGAGTGAAGAGCTATTTAAGGGACAACAGTGGCACAAAAACAAATAGGTTTAAAGTGACCACAAACCAATTCCAGCTGGAAATTAGAAGATAGTTTCTAACCATTAGGGGAGTGAGGTTCTGGTACATCCTCCTAAGAGGAGCGTGGGGGCAAACACGATTAGTTTTGAGGACAAATTTGAGTGCAGTTGTATAATGGGATTGCATATGATGGGAGGGATCAAGGTCAGCAGAAGTCCCGAGGCTCACTTCTGGTTTTCTTCTGGTCACCAGCAGAGGTCAGGAAGGAATTCCCTCTCTCTGACCTGCAATGTATTCTAGGTTTTTTTTAGTGTTTTGTTTTGTTTTTTTTTTAAAAACCTCCTTCCTCTGCAGCCACAGCTGGAGGTGGGCCAAGGTTCTGACATGCCCTCAAGCATTCTCCCTCACAAGTGCATGGCTGGCTAGTTCTTGCTCAGATGCTCAGGCTCTAACTCAGGTGTCAAAGTTATCTGGCACCAAGGGCCATCTAAGACAAAATTGTTCATTGGGAGGGCCACACTGTAATAAAAAAAAAATTATTAAAGGGGCAGCACAATGGCACAGCTTTCACCTACTCACTTTCCATACCCGCTTAATGTTCCGGGGGCTGGTAGCACTCACAAGTGCTACGCTAATGTGCTGCATGGCCAGCAGCGCTCTGGGGGCTGGAGGCACTCAGGTGGGTGGCACTTAGTGTGCAGACCACAAAAATTAACCCTGTAGGCTCTATGTTTAACACCCCTGACTAACTGATCGCCATAGGTGGGGTTAAGAAACATTTTTCCTCTGGGTCAGAGGGGCAGTGACCTGGGAGAGGGGGTTCTCCTTCCTCTGTGGTGTGTGGGTTACTTGCCAGGATTATAAGGCTATATCTCATTTTCATGCCATTGAGAGGGCCTTGGGCCCTGGTACACCTTGGTCTCTCCTGTTCTCAGCCTGTGACATCATAATTTAGGCTGCTAGGGGCTGTGATATTTGAGTCTAATTGGTTAGTGTGCAAATGGTGGAGGGGTGGGTGCTACCAGCTTATGATACACAGGAAATCAGACTAGATCTGATGAGCTGGCCTTGAATTCTAGCATATGGATGGGATGCAACTGGATCACTTTTCCAGGTTCTTCACACCAACATGGATCTCCTATATCAAGTGTGTTCGGTAACATATGCTGATTTAGAAAATGCTCCTTTATAATAACGCAAAACACTAAAGTTCTGGTTTCCAATGTGCGATTAAACACAGATCTAACAGGCAGCACACACACGGCATTATATAAAAAGTAATTGTCACAGCCATGTCAAAATATATTTAAATAAATCTGTTTTTAACATTAAATATTTTAAGTAGAAACAAATGACTGTGTTGGGAAAGATGACAGTATATAATCTGCTTTGGCAGGAAAAATTAGTTGCTTTCTTACCATGGTAGGATAAAAACGAACTATATTTTTGAGTGGAAACACAGAATTTCCCCTTTCCTAGGAAATTCTAGCACTTTAAGAAATAATTGTTCTTATTTAGATGAAAAGTGGACATTTCAACACTTCCCACAGAACAGAAATTCTGAAAAAACTTCAAGTTCTTTTTTACTAATCAAAATGTTTTAATTGACTTAACAGATTTCACTCTAATTAAACATCTTATTTTCTTGTTAAAAGTGCCTCCTGTTTCAATGAAACAGCTTGGCACTTTTAACAAGAATATTAGATACGCACTCACTACTAATTGGAGAATCAGATGTTTTTAATATCCTTGTATTAGCCTGAAATCATTTAAGGAACTTTCTTGTTAAAAGCATCAAACTGTTTCAAAACAATCAGCCCTTTTGAACATGAAAATATTTTACTGCTAATTAGAGTAACAGCTATTTTAATAACAGGTAAAAAAGCCAAGTGAACAATGGAGCCAGCCAGAAGGACTGCTAGGAAGTTGGGAGTGCCAAGACCCATTAGGAAGGTGTTTGAGGAGATGGGAGCCTCCTTGGGCTGAAAGACATGTTATAGAAACTGGGGTTTTGCCTTTTGTCTTATTTGGCATATAAAAAAGGCTTAAGTTTAGTTTAAGCTGAAAATCCCTTTAAGATAGGAAACATGAATTTAAGCCTACATAAGCAGAAGTATATTTGCTTGCAAAGGTGGGAGTTAAAGACAGAGTTCTGGGAAATAAACCTAATTCTGTGAATAACTGTCTACAAATATGTATAGAAAAAGAATTGGGTTATATCAAGTGGCACAAGCTGAGCAGTTAAGTTTTCTTAAAGCAACAAGAGCAGCCAATTACAAGATCACACACTGGGAAAAGAGGTTTTTTCAAATGGCCTCTGCACAAGGATGTGCAACTTGCCATCCATGGCAAAATGGGCCAAGTCCATCTTGAACTCCCGTTACCTATTAACCTTAGTTTCCAAGTTTTCCATCTTGCTTTCTAGCATGATCACCATTCTATTGTGTTAACTCCTCAGTTTGTACCTTTGTTCAGTGCAGCATTGTTACAGAACAAAAACATCACCCTGGCTCCACGCTACTATGTAGGACAGGAAAAAGGACAAGTGGCACTCTGATGAATGGTTTTTAGTAGCTCATGAGAAGGGAAAGTAAACACACCACAGAAAGTCTTAAGTTCAAGATCATTTAAGTTACATATAACAGGTGATTTACAAGTATACGCAAAATTAAAAAAATTGACTCAAGGTTAAGGGTGAGAGCTGATCTTTCATTTTTAAAACGCCCATTTTTGTTCATTTGTATTTATCAAAACTAAAAAAAATCACATAGCAGTATCTTTATAAAATAAGCAAATACCAATATTTAGTTACATAGCCATGATAACTTTGGGTGCAAAGCAAAACACAAATTGGAATGTTAATCATGCCCATCCACAGCTTCCTTCCTCTTCAGTTAGATGCTCATAACACACTGTATGAACTGAAAGAAAACAGGCATCCATATTAACCCAGAGCAATGAAACACGAATTCCCGTACCACACACACCTTTCTGTTGGTTGAAATGCACTCCACATGTACCCATTTCCCTAAACTTAATTTTCCACAAACTGTCTTCAGCCAAACAACAAAAGCAAATAGTGAAATGGCAGCTTCTCTTCAAGGAGGCTAAGCATGATATAACTTTAAAGATATCAGTAAGCTAAAATCACTTTTACTAAAACAACACTTGATAAAAACTCTAAACTTAGCATTTTCCTGTCACAGTAAAGCACAATCAGGGAGCCATGCCCAAGGAGGCTACCAGAGCATCACAGTCCCCCTGAAAGGGGAATGGGATAGGCTAAAAAGCCTATCAGGGCATGAGTTTCACTGAGGGGAAGTCAAGCCTGAGGTGTGAAGCAGAAATGTAGGTATATCTGGATTCTAGCCCAGAAAACACACAGATGATATTCTGAAGATCTATGGAACTTACTGTTTCCTAAGAGAAGTATCTGAAGAGCAACTCCATGTGTTTTCCCTCCACAATTGGAAAAGAGGAGGAGGAGAGGAGATGGGAGGGGACAACTTTGTCAATGCCTAATCAATCCTTAGGTCCTCAGCTAAGATAGTAAATAAGAGTGCCAACTTGAATAGTGTTTAGTGAAGTGATTTTCTGGCTCTAGTCAAGTACTTTTTCTTTAATTACAATTTTAGCTAGTTTGAAGTAAACAGATGTCTTAGGTGCACTTACATCATCATACTGGAAATTCACAACACCCTGCTGGGATGTATCCCTTCTTCGAAAATTGTCTGCAAAAATATATACAAGAATTGTGTATTAGTGGAATCAATGGTATATGGAAGCACAGTATTATCAGAACACTGAATATTTAGATACTATCCTTCTGATTAAAATGGACTTCTCTTATTACTAAACAGCACTTGCAATGAGAATAAAAAAATATATCCTGTAGTCTACTTAAATTTGGTTGCTTTTAAGCACTGCCCAATTGGTACAAGATTTTCACATGCCAGTTTGTCCAAAGACCAGTTATTCTTCTCAGCAAAGATCTGGAGACAGGTTTTGTGAGGTCTCTTGCTGATGCAGAAGTGCTTCCATGCCCCCCAAGAGTTGATTAGCACTCTACACCTTCCTGCTATGAACACTGACTCAGCAGAGTAGGCTGTGGCCCTCTCAAGTGCACAGTTCACTATTGGAGGGAGTATTATGAGCTGTATTCTTATAGGGCAGGAGCAAGAGCTGAAAAGAATGGGAGAGAGTTCTGATGACAGGGTGACAGCAAGAAGTTAAGGGGAACAATGATAAGAGAACAAACAAAAGAGGTGGAGAGACAACAGATGAGCTCAGTCAGGAAGAGAACCATACTACTGTTGAAACCCCCAAGAAGGTAATTCCTTCTGTTCTTAACCTCAGTCTTTCAAAGCAACAGTTTGGAATCTTTTCATGCACTGTTATGATAATGAAAAGTTGAGACTTCTGTTCTGGCTAACAAACAATCTTTATAACAAATGTTATATTTATGTGATGTGGTATAGAAGATGGTTCCCCTGATTAGTGATTAAGCCCTTTTAGAGGAGGGCAAGTGAGAGAAATTTAACAACAATGTACAGTACTGCTCTGACTGAAAATAGCTTATCTGCTGAAGGAAGAGCCAACTCGTGAGATAGAGAGGCTGAAGTTTTGAGACACCTTAGATTAATCTCATTTCATAAAATAAAAATGTATTACCAGATGCATCTCTATAACATACCAGTAAGAGCTCTGAGTTTTACACAGCAGGCAATGTAATCATCAAATGTAATCTTCCCCTGGGTGCTGTATCGTTTTGCGACTGCAGTCACCGCCTGTGGGCTCAACCTAAATCCTAATTGAAAGAGTGGGGGGAAAATAGTGAAATGACAGCCAGGTTACAGAGATCCAAGGCAGTTTTCAGGGGAAGATTTGTTGAGTGCCAGTTAATGCAAAACATTAACCTGTGTTGGGAAATCCCACCAAATCAATGTCATGATATTAGAAGCAGGGGAAATTTCAACCATTTACCCATAGTTGTCAGGGCTTTCTGCAGCTCTTGAGGATCCACTGTACCACTTCTGTCACTGTCAAAACTTATGAAGTGTTGTCTCCACCCATTCAACACAGCCCAGAGATCTTTAAATTCATTGAATCCCATTTTGCCAGACATATCCCTCTGAACCACAGCTAAGGAAAAAACCTCTTCAATTTCCAAACAAGTGCCACCTATTCCCCAATGAGAATCTATATTTAGTCATGTAGGATTAAAACTTATTTACTGAAGTTCGGGAATTTTTCACTGGGCTAGCTTTACCCTTCTCTAAAACACAAAACTATCTCAGAGCTCAGGCAGACAGAATACTTTTGGCCAAAAGTCAGATCAGAAAGCCAAGGGTGGTACTCAGTTTGTCTGAAAAAGAAATACAGCACTTCCTCTCTGCTGCTGTACTGCCTTCATGCATTTTATGAACATTGATCTTATAAAAGATTAATTTTTCATCATTTGTGTGCAGCTGTAGCTTTGTCCAAACACCAGAAAAGCTAACAATAAAATAAAGGCTTACACATATACTAGTATTTGATATCATAAACGTAAGATTTGTTTTGCAGGTCAGGTACTAAGTGTCAAACAAATACAGTTCAGGTAGTTAAAGCCCTGAAAAAACACAGAAAATGAAGGGATTTTTTTAAGTTGTGTGTGTTCTCAATTCTGTGAGTCACAGAAGTGAACTATCAGGATGCTAAATATCAAGTGATTTATTAGTGCAGTGAGTACCAATTAGTCACATCAGTGCAGGAAAAGCTTTATAAAGGAATACAGCAGAACCCCTATTTTATCAATTGGGTATTCAGTTCATAATATCAAACCTCAGAATTACAGTAGGTATGGTGCATAAGCTAATGGTTCAATGATAGGGTATATAGCAAATGTATAGTGTGCTTGATTTTTAAGTGAATCACATCTTTTTGCCTCCAAACCATCAGTCTTGTCAACCATGTACAGCCACTTGAATGCTGACTGAAGGACTGAAGTCACATTCAAAGGAAAAAAAAACCCAAAAATCACAACCACCACCAATCACATAACCTGTCTTTCATAAGATCGATGTTCATAAAATAGGGGTTCTATTGTAGCTAATCCTCCGAATGCCAGTTGTGTCTTAGAGCTATGCTACCTTGGATACTCTTTCTTGTTATTGACAAATAACTAGCAAGTCATTCTGCCTACAATATACAGGTTACCAATATGCTTTTAAAAAGCACTTCAAGTCAGAGCTTTCTTTCACACTAATGCAATTATTGACAGGGCTGATAGCACCACATATTACCGTTGCCTGACACTTTCCATTATAAACACCCTGTTTTCAGTTGTTTATACCTGTGCTAATCTTTAATCATTTGGACTGAAATTTTCCAGAACAAAAACTCAGAAAATTTCAGCCAAAATGATTCAGCTACTTCTGTAAACGAGCCTACAGAAAAGTACATAATTTTGTTTATTATAAAAATTCTGACAATATTTTCTTTGAACAGCTTTAATGTCCCCATGCTTTGAAATAGGGACATGAAATACTGCAGGGGCATTGCAAGTTATTGGCTATTGAAAAATCACAGTTCACCCAAGTTCAGTAGCAATGCCAGACTTCAACAACCAAAAATCTCAGGAATCAGTTATCCAGTGATGGGGATTCTACAACTTCCCTTGGAAGTCTATTCCAGAACTTACCTACCCTTATAGTTGGAACCTTTTTCCTAATAGCTAACCTGAAACCATCCATTGCTGCAGATTAACCCCATTACTTCTTATTCTATTTTCAGTGGACTTGGAGAATACTATCACCATTCTCTTTATAACGGCACTTCTCTTACCATATTTGATGATTGGTTCTAGGGTCTCCCCCACTCCCCAGTCTCCTTTTCTCACATGTCCAATTTTTTTTAACCTTTCCTCAGAGGAAAGGTTTTCTAAATCTTTCATTATTTTTGTTGCTGTCCTATGGACTCTCCAAGTTGTGTGCATCCTTCCTCAAGTGTGGCACACAGAACTGGACACCATACTCCATCTGAGACCTCACCAGTGCTGAGTAGAGCAGGACAATTATCTCCTGTGTCTTACATACAACACTCCCATTAATACACCTCAGAATGTTATTAGCCTTTTTCACAACTACATCACATTGACTCTCATTCAATTTGTAATCCACTGTAACACCCAGATCTTTTACAGCAGTACTACCTCCTAGCCAGTTATTCCCCATTTTGTAGTTGTGCATTTGATTTTTTCCTTCCTAAGTGTACTACTTTGCACTTGTCCTTACAGAATTTCATCTTATTGATTTCAGACCAATTTGTCAGTCATTTTGAATTCTAATCCTCTCCACTAAAATGCTTGCACCTTGGTTTCATCTGCAAAATTTATAAGCATATTCAAGTCATTTATGAAAATATTGAATAGTACCAGACCCAGGACTGACCCCCTGTGGAACTCCATTAGATATGCCCTCTTGGTTTGACAGCAAACCACCAACAACTATTCTGAGTATGGTCTTTCACTTGTAATACCACATGATGGAATTTCTGTTTTCAGTTTGCTTTTTTAAATATCCAGGAAAGCATGCACAAATTACATTAAAAGAGCATTATGAAGGCTGTAAAGTCAAGCACTCAAGTTAGGAAATACCAGAATTAAGGTTACCCTTGCCTCACTCAATGAACAGGATAAAATGTGTTCATCTAGAGTACATCTACACTGCAGTAAGACACCCGTGGGCTGGCCTGTGCCAGCTAACTTGGGATCATGGGGCTGTATAATCATGTTGTAGATTTTCAGCTGAAGCCTGAGCTCTGGGGCCCTCCTCCTCACAGGGTCTGGGCTCCAGCCTGAGCCTGAACACCTAAACCACAATTAAACAGCCCCTTAGACTGAGACCCACAAACTGTAGTCTGCTGGCGGGGGCCAGCCACAGGTTTTAAATTGCCGTGTAGACATACCCTTAATGAATAGCAATTCAATATTTTGTTTTCTCCTCGTTCAGTGTGTGGCTCCATGCCTCATTTACTGTAAACTATCCAAACCCTGCTCTGAATACAATATTTTCCTCATGAGCTTTTCTATGGTACTCATCACTACAGTACTCAAGTGCTTCACAATAGTTAATGTATCCTCACAACAGCCCTGTGAAGTGAGGGGTGGTGATATACTCATTTTACAATTGGGGAACTGAGGCACATTAAGATCAGAAGTATCCACTAATTTTGGATGCCCAATTTGAGACACCTATGACCTCAGTTTTCAGGTACTTATTATTTGATACTTCATATGTTCAATTCACAGTTTCCATTGGCTAACTTTGCATCTGTGAGAGTTCAGCACTTCTGCAAATTCATCCTCAAGGTATCAAGTTGGGTGCCAAAAAATGAGGAACACATGATTAGTGATAATGGGAGAAGAGCCGGTTTAAGGGAACATGCCCAGCACAGAGGAACTTTGGTGCAGACAAAAAGAGAGAATTCATTTCTTCAAGGCAGCAGTGAAGTCCCTTAACTATGAGACCACCCTTTTTCTTCCTGCAATCCCCTGCTTCATTCACTACATAACGTCCACCTTCTGCAACAAATGAAGCAGTGTCTAGACCATAGCCTCCTTCACTGCACAAACCCTGATTCATCCCCAGAGTAGGTCCATCTTGTGTACTGATGGAGACAGAGGTCCACTGGAAAAAAGTATCATCATGGAATTGAAGACTTATCAAAATGCATAAATACAAGGGACAGAATTAAGGTTACCTGTGCAACCTTAATTCTGTTATTTGTTAATATTTTAGTGCTGAGTTTATAACCGTAATGTTCTTTTAACGGTTTTCTTTTGTAATATTTATATAGTACACACAAAACAAAGGATACATCCAGCATGGAAATCATAAGCCTGCATGTCTCTAGGTTGAAAGCTGTTTAAATGAGAGGGAAAAATAGATTAGTAGCAGTAAATACAAATTACTGATTTCTCAGTTTGGTTTTATAATACGTATATCAAGTAAGACATTACTTCACTGGAAAGCTGCAGTCTTGCAATTAGCTATCTTACCCTGATTCAAACAAACAAAAAAAATCTTATATCATGAGATGGGTGATGCAAGAGGTTAGTATTTTAGCCTGTTATTTCTGGAATCCAGTCTTAAATTACAAATGAGATGAGTTTAGTCCTAATCTCTGCCCATATAGGCTTTTGGGTAGATCAAAATGGGCAGTCCGATCAGGACAATATTAGCATGGATCCGGCCCAAGCTGGTAGGGTTTACAAACTGTTGGTCTAGATGTGAAACATGCTATATCCCATTACTGGTGGCTTGAACAATTCAGCTTCCCTCACAATACAAATTTAACTCTACAGACACCATATATCAGGTACTTGGATTATCAAGTCTGCTCATAGCATTATTTGGTAGACATCAATAATTGGACATTAATATTTTATAGATGTTTGCCAACTAGAAAAACTTGTTTTCCAAGTGATTTATTACAAAACAAAGGATAAAAATGGAATTATAAGGCTCTCTTTAATTCTAGCTTTTTGTAGAAGTTAAAAACCCAAGATACTTGTGTATCTAGTTTTCATTTTTAACTCTCAAAAGCTTGTCACAGAGCTGTTTTCGTAACGTCTGGTCACTGTCTCTAACTGTGCTTGTAAATGCTTTGTTACTGTAAGTTCGAGGCTTTAGACACTGAACATCTGTCAACTCTGCAAAGTGACTTTGTGAAAAATGGCACATTCTTACAAAACAGATATATTCTCTGTGGATTAGGAGTTATACCTGCTTGCTTGAGAATCTATACTACTCTCATTAATCTCGCTGCATGTTATATTAGCTAAGTGAAGTTGGTTCTTCATTTGGAATTTATGTTCCTAGAGAAATGGGGTTGCACAGGTAAAAAAGAGGGGAGAATTTGGCCCACACAATCTTTATTACTGATGATGATGCAAGCAGCAGGAAAAAAAAAGATCTTGACTTTAAATTTTACATTAAATTTTCAAAGCAGGCAGCAAGAAAAATCTTTATCTGTAAATGGAGCAAGTTAGAGCTGGACTCACTGAGTAAAATGTGGAATCACTGTATGCTACTTTATAGTAATTTTTCAGAACACAGCTTCACATGAAATTATCTGTGCATTTGTTTTAAATTTCAAAATGTCAGTTGCATGGATGCCAAGATTACAAAGGTGTAAATTTAACCTTACTACTTTCTGTCTGTAGTGTCTAAAAAGCATCAATCCAGACTTGTAGCCTTTGCTCCAAATTCCTTTACTGCTGCTCTGGATACAAATTAAAACTGTAGGATATTCTAGTTTTAGCATTGTAACCACCTAGTTAGGGTTGCCAACTCTCCAGGAATTCAAGATCAATCTTGAATTACAAATTATGTCATGTGATGAAACCTCCAGGAATATGTCCAACCAAAACTGGCAACCCAATACCTATTAAATATGCTTAAGTGGGCACACGGGGCTCAATTCAACTGAAAGTATTCCAGCTTCTGCTGTATAAACCCTCTAATATCTTTGTATGAAGACTATCATGCAGAAAAAAATCAAGATTAAAAAGGGTTACATCTTAGGTCATCAAATATCTCTGTTTGACATAGTAAATAACAAAACCTGTATTGCTCAAATGACTGAAGTTTTATAGAGATGAATTTCTAGTTAAATAGATGTTGCAACTGAGTTGCAGAAGACAACACCTCTGAAACAAACTTTTTACACACTACCATTTAGAATTCAGACTTCTAAGCATTAATGATATTTGGAGTGGCTGTTTGGACATAATACTTGCCCACATCTGAAAGACAGACTTCTAGACAGTCAAATAGGATGAAAAGTTAACAAAATACTTGAAGTCTCTGCATTCTGTGACAGACTGAATAGAGAAACTGTATCCAAAACAAACAAGAGTCCTGTAGCACTTTAAAGACTAACAAATTTTATTTCTGCAGGGATGAGCTTTCATGGGTTGTAACCCACTTTGTCAGATACAATGAATAGAAATCATGTAGAGTGTGTGTGTGTGTGTGTGTGTGTGTGTGTGTGTGTATATCCAGGGGTAAGAAACAACAATGGGGAGGGGCAGTGTTAGCAAAATCCATTGTTAGAGTAGATGAGGCCTATTCACAACCCTTGATTAGAAGGTGAGTGTCTGAACAGTTGCAATTACTTGTTGTAATGAGATAATCATTCCAAGTCCCTATTCAGACCCAGTTTGATAGTGTCAAATTTGCATAAAAGTTCCAGCTCTGCAGTTTCTTTGAAGTCTGTTTTTGAAATTTTTTTGTAGCAGTATGACAACTTTCAAGTCAATTACAGTGTCCTGGGAGACTGAAGTGCTCTCTGACTGGTTAGACAGCCCCTCAACCTGAAGCAGATACTTACCAGCAACAATACTACAAGAACACTAACCCAGGAACCTATCCCTGCAACAAATCCCGTTGCCAACTCTGCCCACACATTGACTCTAGTGACACCATCACAGGTCCTAACCACATCAGCCACACCATAAGAAGCGCATTCACCTGCACATCTATTAATGTAATATAAGCCATTATGTGCCAGCAATGCCCCTCTGCCATGTACATTGGCCAAATTGGACTGTCACTACGCAAAAGAATAAATGGACCCAAATCAGACATTAAAAAATGGTAACATCCATGAACCAGTTGGAGAGCACTTCAATATCCCAGGAAACTCAGTAGTTGACTTGAAAGTTGCCATACCGCTACAAAAAACATTAAAAAACAGACTTCAAAAAGAAACTACAGAGCTGGAATTTATATGCAAATTTGATACTATCAACCTGGGTCTGCATAGGGACTTGGAATGCTTACCTCATTACAAGAAATAATTGTCACTGTTCAGACATTCTCACCTTCTAATCAAGGGTTGTGGATAGGGCTCATCTACTCTAACTGAATGGATTTTGCTAACATCTCCCCTCCCCTCCCCATTGTTGTTTCTTACCCCTGGATGTATATATATACCCTCCATTTGATTTCTATTCATTGCATCTGGCGAAGTGGGTTACAACCCCTGAAAGTTCATGCCTGCAGAAATAAAATGTATTAGTCTTTAAAGTGCTACAGGACTCTCGTTTTTACTGTATACAGACTAACACGGCTACCCCTCTGGAACGAGCATCCAAAAAGTCCTTGAACTGATGCTGTGAAAATGTGGTACTAAACACACTCAAGGGGCCATGGGTTCGGGGATGAAAAAAGAACTCATACCTTCTCAATGGAAGGGCCTGTTCCAAGGGGACCTTTTATGCTGGTTTCTAATGGACTCTGTGGAAGGATCTCTCCTTTATTGAATCTGGGTGTCCACAACACTTGGTCCAACTTAAACCTTAATTGTGCATTGGAATATCACAGTTACAAAATTATCTAATACTAATGTACCTGCTAGTCTAATAGAAAACACAAACTAAATTTGGTGAAACATTAGCAGTTCGAGGTAAGCCAATAGGAAGTGAGAAGGCAAAACTAAAATCCTTCTCTAGAGAAGTGTTATCAGAACCATGGTGTGCATAAATCAGGGCGTACGGCCCTAGGCTGGGCCAACTGTTCTCTATGGCCCTAAGTTCTTGCAGCATAGTGCACATGACTCCAGAGTGGAACGTATGTGAGCAGACTGACGACTTTCAAAGCACAACTAATGATTGTCTAATATGAATCAAATATACTTTTCTTAAAATTGTCAACTTACGTTTATACCCTCCTGCAATGCCCGATTGGGACAGACATCTCTGCAGCTCATCAGCATCTATTTGTCCATCCTTTTGAAAAGAGAAAAGTAGGCTTGGAAGAGTTAGCTTTTTATTTGTAAATGTTGATAAACTTACACATCAAGATCCAAGTTACTGATAAACCTATGCATGGGACATTATAACAGAAGACTTGGTCTCCCCAACATACTAATTTCAATCTAATAGGAATTAAATTCACTCCAAATTATTTTATTCATAGAGTTTAGGACCAGAATGGACCACTAGATCATCTAGTCTGACCTCCTGAGTATCACAGGCTATTTAAATATAATCAAAATATCTCTATGTTGCACCCAAAGCTTCAATTAAACTAAAGCACTTTAACCTTTGGGAAACTGAACTGTTGTATGCCATAGCAGAGAACAAGAGATACTTAGGTGTCATCAATGCCCACGGCCTCTGCAACAGCAGGGAATTTGTTAGGTGAAACAAGTTCAGATGATCCTACCAGGTGATCCATGATTCATCATGCTGAAGAGAAAAGCAAAAAAACAGCAAGGTCCCAGCCCATGTGACCTGAGGAAAAATTCCTTCCCATCTGCAAATCTGACAATCAGTTTGACCCTGAACAAATGAGCAAGACATCAGAGGATTCTCTGTACCACCTCAGAGCACCACTCTACCCCAACTAGTATCCCATCTCTAGTTGTGTCCGATCTGATGCTTCAGAGAAAGGAGAAAAATTACTCTTAAGATTATAAATGTGTATGGGGGGGGGGAACTGCTTTCTGATCCCTGTAACAGGAGATAAGATTAGTTGTTACCATAATATAGAACTACGAGTGTTATGAGCATGTTGAGGACAACATAGGCAGTCCTGATAGTTTGTGTTCTAGTTTCTATAGTGGAAATCTACAAAACAAAGTAACCAAACTACATCAAATCGAGAACATATATCCCCACTTCACAATCTACACAGTAGATTAGCAGTTAAAAAATTGGTTTGGAACAGGGAATTGTTAATACAGCAAATTAAAGCAGGATGTAAAGTATTTTAAAGAAATAAAAACAGAAAAAATACCTGTCTACTCAATTAGGAACATGGTTTCCTTCCAAACCATCTCTCTCAAGGCCAGTTAGAGATTATCAACAACTGCCAAGTCAGGTAAAGCAATAAGCTGTCAAAAGCGGAATTGGAATTGTATGTCACATTCCTCACACGCACGATTAAAGTTCATAAAAAGTTTTAAAGTGCAATTTAACCTCATTCTAAGATAAAATGTTTCATTGGATGCAAATAGACTGACTGATTCCAGAAGCATTAAGTACTAAAACAAGAGTTGTTTTATGTTTGAAGATTTATCTAATTTGCTTCAGCATTCTCTGGAGAGATTTTAACATCTAATACATATCTAATTTTAGCCTCAAAGAATGATAAACTGCTGAAAAGGAATAATACAGATGATGTCCAGATAACATTATCAGAGAAAGGACACCAGTCGTCAAATTTATAATTATAGTACTTCTAGGAGAGACCGAGGTGGGGGGGGGGAGGAGGAGGAAGAGGAGAACCATACTTCTCTATCCTCTCCAGATATACTTTTCTGAATAAGTTTTGTAAATAGGTGGCTTTTATTCTAGTTAACAGTTGACAAGACCTGACAAAAAAACAATTGTACTTTAATTCTATATGCCATTATAAAGACCAATTAAAAATACTGCTCCCCAACTTTCAGTATCTTTGGTCTTCAGGTCAGCTTTAGAAACTGTGCACCATATACACTACAATTATAATACAAGTGTGGTAGAAATGTAGGAAAACTCCAGTGTAAGAAATTCAATTACACCTAAATCAGAATAAATAGCAAATCACATTCTTACTGTTTTAAAATTCTTTAAATTAAGAATCAAAACATGAAGCTAGTATCTTGATAACATGAGGATGCAAAGGAGAATTGAAAGAATGATTCCTCACTACAAAAGGTTGGAAATTGGAAACTGTCAGAACAAGTTCTACGTAAAAAACCTTAACAGTTCAACTTTACAGTAGACAGGGCTTACTGACAAGCAGTAATAAAACGAACAACTCCCACTGTTTCCACTGTGGTATGCCATTTAAATGATTCTGTTGTGCTGTTTTATACAAATTCAGAAGCACAGGTTAATGGCACAAGTCTCTGATTGGGTTTTGAATAATCCCTGTGCCCTTTAATCATTTTATATCAGTCTGATTGATGGGAAATCAGAAAACAAAGGGAGAGCTGCCTCGCTCTCAAGCACTCCTGACCCTAAGCTGAACAGCCTGTCTCCTGGGAACTTCTGAGCTGCAAGGAGTGGTGAGATTCCCGCCCCCTCCCATCTTTCCCCAATTCTCTCTCTCTCTCTCTCTTTAGTCCAGGTATAACTTTCTACTTTTGTAATCAAACCTGGGCTAGCCTTCTCCAATACCCCTACTGTAATTTTGTTGTATTGTAAGCGTTGGATTGTTTTTCTCTCCTTGTATGGCATCACTTTTAGTATCGTAAGTTTAATATACCTGGCAATAAACTAACTATTATAATCAAGCTGGTTGCCAGTTTCTCTCTCTCTCTCTCTCTCTCCCTCTCCAAATGCATTTACTCCTTTGTGTTCTTGGCTTCCCTATCTTGCTCTGCAGCAACGCTTCTTCTACATAAGCCAAAGATCCCTGGAGTGCCAAAATCCTATGGAGTTTGCTTATCAAGGGGGTTACTGCTAGAACAATTGTAGAGTGAGGTAGGAGGCAGCTAAGAACTGCTGCTCTGCCTAGCCTACGGAGTCCAGGGGCATACAAGTGTGACAGCTGAAAGTGCTGTTTAAACCCAGCCTGCTCACAAGAGTGCTCTATTCCAGTGTGTTGCAAAGAGGCACATAAAGGGGGAAGCTGAGAAGTGCTGCTCTGCTTAGCCTAAGGAGTCCAGGGCTACATAAGGGTGACAGCTGAAAGTGCTGTTTGACCCAGCCTGATTGAGTCCTGGGGGGCATATAAGGGGAGCAGCTGAAAAGTGCTTTTTGGACCCAGCCTGCTCATAAGTGTGCTCCATTCTGGTGCGGTGCAATGGGCTCATAAGGGTGGCAGCTGAAAGTGCTGTGTCACCCAGCCTGCTGAGTTCAGAGACATCTTAATAATTTTCCCAAATCTATTTTAAGTATACTTCTACTCAGAAAAATAACATTGCAAAGTTCTGTGTCTCAATCACTTTAAGAAAAAGTCATCGCCCCCAGTGCCTTTCCCGCCCTCAAATTTCAGCCCTGCAGACTCAACTGGGACCAGCTGGGTATTTTCTGACTTGCACATCATCTCTAGTAGTAAGTAATGGTTTTGAGGTCCAAATTCTGCCCTCAGGTACAGCTCTGAAACCCCAGTATTGCTATTTGGGTTGTGCAGAAGTAACTAACGGCAAAACTTGATACTGCAGTTTGAATTTACTTGACAATCCTGTTGATGCTGACCTGGAGAAGATTCTAGTTCACTCTCCTATAGTTGTGTTGACTCTACAATGTCAATAGGAGTTTAAAAAAAAAAGTAGCAAAAACTTAAGTCAATAATTCTGTGTGCTCAGGGAGAAGATCTTTTAAGAAAGAAGGTGCCATTTTTATATAAACACTCTTCTGATTGCACCAGTATTTCAACTACAAAGAGCACACTGCAAAACCATATATCGGGGTGCCCAAACTTATTGACCCTCTGAGCCGCATACAGCAATCTTCAGAAGTTTGAGAGCTGGGGCAGGCCTCTGGGCTTCAGCCCTGTGATGGTGGGGTTGCAGGGCTTCTGCCCCACAGTGTGCATCAACTGAAACACCAAGCCCTGGCAGATGCCTTCCACAGGGCTATATAGCAATAGCTATTTAATTAACAATTTATTCTTGCTATTTGCTTTGTGCTAAAGTCAGACCAGATGGCTACCAAAGGGTATATGTGGGCCAGTATGTGGGCCCTAGAATGCGAAAGGTCTTTTTCCCTGCAGGCAGGAGAAGGGTTACTGCAGGCCAATTAGAGACACCTGGACCCAATGAAAGGTTACTCCAGGTGTACTTAAACCCTGCCTTGGGGGAGGGGAAACAAACTAGGAGGAAGCTGCTAGGTTTGTAGCAGCTGGAGGAGAAAACTCCCCACCCCAAGACTAGGAGATGGCGCTTCTCTGCAGCCAGAGCAGCAGAGAAGGAGAACATCCCTGGCTCCAGCTGGCAGGAAAGAGCCACAGCCAGGTACCTCCCTGGGCCCTGGGGAACTTACAGGGGCTGAGATTACCTGCCTGCCCTAGTGGGGCAAGACACTCCCCAGGCCTGAAGTAAGGCCGCACCAAATGCTGTGGGAGAGGTGCTAAGGGACAAAGGACTTGTCCAGATTGGGGTCAGAGTTACCTCAGGCCCCACTGACGGAGGAGACTGCTGCCAATAGGTGAGACTCTGGGGGGGGGGGTTGCCACACCACAGCTTATATATAATTAAAGGAGAGAAATGAGAAGGTGATCAAGATACACAAGTCCCTGCTAGACCTTGGGCAAAGTTACTGTGCCTCAGTTTACCCATTGGTAAAATGGGGATAATAGTATCTACCTCACAAGATGGATAGTAAAATGACATCTGACATCACTATATCCAGATCCTTTTCTGTTTTCTTGCTCCTTAAGCAGCCACTAATGTGGCACCATTAGTGCTTAAACTCCAGCTCTTGGAGACTAGGTAAACAATTTGATTTCGTCTGGCAGGATTGCTTTTGTTAGATGCATTTGCTGCTCCCTTCCCTTTCCTTTCTCAATACCAGCCTTTATTGACTTTCCAAGTTTATTCTGCCCTAGCTGGTCAGACCAGTGTATTTGTTGCCTATATATTTTATTTAGAAATGTTGTTGAATGGTAATGATATTGCAGGAGTTAACTGTTTCCTTAGGAAAATGTTTTATATACTCCAATGGCCTTATGGATCACATGTCTGTGAGAATGGGAACAACAAAGCCTGGTATAAGAAACCTGGTCATTTCAGAGGGATGTTGGTAAGAAACTTCTATTTATAATACCAAGTATATTGGGAAAGTGTTAAAAATAAACATTGATATCAGGGAGAGAAACTCAATTCACTGAATGGAGATTCTGTAAAAAAGGTTAGTGTGTTTTCAAAACAAATCTTCAATATCTTAGATATTAACATTCATATCGTTTTCCTTTAAGATAATTTCCAGAATAAATTGATATATTCAAACTGATAATATTGAAGACGTATAAGTTCATCCTGTGATAAATATATTCAGAACCAGAACAGGCTGTAAGTGGAAAAAAGATGTCCAAGCCAATTTGAGGTTCTATAATAATTTGACTTGAAAACTAGTTGGGTTTGGCCTATTAAGCACTTGCATGGATGACCATGTGATATTACTTTAGTCTTGTTCATTTTATCCAGTGTCACTCTTTGCTTATGGGTTTATGCATCAAAAGCACTACTATAAGTAGGTAACAGATTTTTCCTTTACCTTGGTAGGTAACGTTTTTAAAGGACTCTAATTTATTTCAGTGAAGAACCAGATTCCTTACAAATAAGGCGAATCCTTAGTTATGTATTCATCTGATTGCGTTCATGTAGTTTGTTGTAATATCCTCATTTGTCTTCCAGAATACATTGATTCATTAGCTGTGTATTTTTGTAACCATTACATTGTGTTCTGTACATTGTAAGAAGTTAGTTATTGAAAAAGAGGCAGGCACCAAAGATTCTCTAGGATTCAACAAATCCATAGTTATATGAATTACTTGACTTGCACAATTCAGTATTACACCCTTGAAACTGCATTAATGGGTTTTTGCAAGTAAAACAGTCAGACAAGTTGTTTACTGGACAGCAAGTAGGACTTTTTATACAAAAATGACTAGAAAGATGTAAATAAGTATTTTTTGTCAGCAAAAATAAAGCTTCTAGCTCAGCGTTTACTTGTCCAAAACATGGATTAGAAACTGTTACTAACTTACAGAAACATACAGAAGTTTAAAGACATGGTGTAGAAAATACAGTATACCAAATCCTTCACAGAAATGAATAAGCAATCAACACCAAGCATAGAAAAATTAAGATGAAAATATCTGATAGAGAACCCTTCTCATACACTTTTTGTCTAGCAAGCTACTCCAGGTAGTTCATGCCACCAGGTTCTGGTACTCCATGTTCCACACCTAGAGAAGCAGTCCCTTCACACAACTCTTACTAATCTCTCCTGGCTTTTATTGAGGTCATCTACGCAGTTGACATTTCTGGCCCTCCCCACCCACGTGCATAGTTTTAAACTGAACCAGAATGAACTCAAATAGTATTTCATTAAATTAGACTTTATTCCCCAGCTTGTCCTTACACAGTTTCCAATAGTCAGATTTTAAATACTGCTAGGAAGTTAGGAAGTACATACACCTCTGTGGCAAATACTGATGTCCAATATTTAAGTTGTAACACACAGAGTATTTATTTCTTATGTCATAACTTCAACCAAATAGTTTTTTTGGGGGAAAAATAATTAAACGTACCTGCCCAGCTACTGCAGCAAAATAGCCATACAAAGGATCTTGAGCCTGTCCATGGAACACGGGTCCTCCTGGAGCAGCTCCGTACTTTAAAACAAGAAATAAACAATTAAAATTAATGCTTTAGTTAACTGAAATTTGTAATGCTTACATTTGAGCATCAGTTTTGAGTGTCATATCTTATATGCACCTTGTCAAAACGTATAACTGCTTTAATAGAGAGCACACAACTTTGGTGTATATATTTGCTACAAAGTAAAGCAGACCTACATAAAATCTTATATGTGGGCCAGTCCAGTGATTTAGTAGCAGCTACAGAATTCCTATGTTCTTTGTATATGGCAGGGATGGCCGAACTTACTGACCCTCCAAGCTGCATATGATGATCTTCAGACGTTTGAGAGCCAGGCGCACCTGCCAGAGGTCAGGGCTTCAGCATGCACCTCTCATAAGACAAAAGGCCCTAGCCCCATCAACCCCACACAGGGCAAAAGCCCCAAGCTCCCCTTCCATCCCCCAGTCTGGTAGGCAGAGAATGGTGAGAAAAGGGAGGCTCCCCAAGCTGCATCTTAATTGTAAAAGAGCCGCATGTGGCTTGCGAGCCACATTTGGCCACCCTTGATATATAGCATCTCCATTACTGAAGGTTTGCAACCATGGCAGCCCATTCTGTACATACTCTGCTAACCTCTTGATTAACCATCCTTTTGATCTACTCAGGAAACCACATCAACCAAGATCTTCTTTCCCTTTGTGTCTGTAAACATGCATCACCCCCTGCAAATTGAATCCATCTTTTCACTAGAATTTGCTGAATTCCCTTGTATGTTTTCATTGGTTACACAGTCTCTCCATATTTTCAGAATTTTTCTGTAACACCATAATTCAAAGGTCTGTAGTTTGTTTGAAAGTCTGTATTTCACAGCTGTGTTTTAAACAAAGACCAAATGTAGGTTTGTAAGAGTCAGAATTTAGTTTTCAGATTTATATCCCTTCTCATTAGACGTTATTCCATAATGTCTTTTGCTTTTGCTATTCTGGTGCTGACTTAGGAAGTGTCATGGAAGATTGGATACCGAAGTAGCAATTTCTCACTTGCTGTATGACTGTCATTCACTGGAATCTTCAATGTTTTTGCAGGATCCTTGCATACTGTTGTAACAGACTTCTATAGAGCCTGTTATGTATATGTGCCCCGAGGTCATTTTTTGAGTAAACTGCATACCAACATAGAGAATGCTCAGGCAACAAAGACAGCTATTACCCAAACCAAGCTGTTCCCGAAAGTTTAGCTATCTGAAATGGAAGCTTGTCAGCAGACCTGTTGACCGTTAAGATAACAGAATCTGCTGAATCAGAGAATCTGCCCAGCACCAGCAAGTCACTCCAAGGCGTGTAACTTGCCACAGGGGGGCAAAAGCCCCCTCACAGGCATCAGACTTGATGGTTGGACAGTAGCCAAAACATCACAATTGATTTAAGCAAGCAATACACTGGGGTAGAGAGATATATAAGGTTGTCAGGAGAGAGGCAAATTGGACGAGCCACGCATCACAAGGGGTGCACCAGAATCGCACCACAAAGATGGTCTGATCAACCATCATTGCCTCTCCCCAGCTCGCTGCTCAAGAAAGTATAGGGCATTAGAGCTGGTAACCTGGGTGTGAATGCAATAGAGGTCCACCTGGATGAAAACCCGGGAACGTAACATAAAAAGTAAGGAAATTTGGCCATAAACTTTTATTGTTTTTGTTGCAACTGAGTTCATCCATCTGTGTGGTAAGTATTAATCAAATGTTGTTTAATTGTAAGTCTTTAAGTATCTGTTTAGTATATTTATGTTAGTATGATTGGTTGTCTAAATCATAAGTTTTAAGTGTTAAGTTTAAGGAATTGTAAAAGGATAAGGGGAGACTAGTCTCTGTTCAATTCAAATTCTCTATTTGAGGGTTTTCTCTGTGTGTTATTGAATGATGAATAATAGATTTATGACCGAGTCTTGGACTAAGACAGGTTTCAGCTGCTCTCATCCGTCCACAAGTTGGTCGGGTGAATAGCAAGGGGAGCCTGTCTAAACCTAGTGACTCAACGGACAGGCGGAGTGACTGTAGCCACAAGGCTACCCTTTCCCCTTCCCTAACTCATGAGCCTTTGTAGCTCCATTGCTCAATAAAGCTCCTGTGACTTGAAAGGATTCCCTCTGTGTCTGTCTGTCTGTCCTCCCCCCTCCCGCTAAATAAGCGTTCTGTTATTGGATTCATTCACCCCATCAGCATCACGGGCTGAATAGAAACGGTGTGGACCCCTCAATCAGTCAAACCTGAGTACATTGTATGACTGTATGTGTAAGTGTGTTTTAAGAAATTGATCCCTTTAGAAAAATCCAACTGTCTCAAGCAAGGGATAAAAAGAAAAAAAAAAACCCCACAGTAAGCCATAAAACTGTCACCGGGCCATGCGTAAACCGAAGTGGACTTGATAAGAAATCCTTCTTCCCTCCTTTGCCATCTCTTTTCCAGGCCCCCCGTCTGAAGCGAGGAATACAAACGAACCAAGACAGGAGTTTTTAACCCCTTGTCACCACACATACCACTATAAGTTTTGTATTGTCCATATTCAACTCTAAACTATATTCACATATAATCTCCACCAACTTCATCAGACCTCTTTTTAGAATCCGCCACCAGCACTGTTAGTTGCATAGTGAATGTGCCTAAATTAGGGAGTCAAATTTATACTCTAGTTTGCGCCATTGTTGGCACAATATGATGTACCAAAGGGAGTATATCCTCAGGGCTCACCATAGTTTTTTTTCCTCATAAATATTAATAAAAGGAAGGGAATTGATTTGTTCATACTTTTTGAAGTGCAGTAAGTAATCTTCATTTATTATGCATGGTATGAAGTGAAATAACTGAAGCATGTTGCAATGACAACTATGTTTTTGCATTGCAATATTTATCAAGCACTATAACTAGCATAGTACCCATTTACATTCCTGGTGTCAGTCTCCAAAAGCAAAGGACTCAATGCATGGATGCATAATTACTTTCTCATTTCAGAATATTAAATGTCAAAATAGAAATGAATTCTTAGTGGCTGTGTACACAAAGTGATAAACCCACTCTCCCATAAGCATCTTCAATATACTGGGCCATCAAAGTAGACAGAACTTAGATGATGTAGTAATCCAGAATGCTATTACATTCCCAGTAGTTTATCAGTCCTCCAGATTTTCTCAGTGATCTGAAGCACTACCACTGGTGAGGTCTGGGAGTAAATTTATATGACAGCAGATTACTTTGAGATTGAAAGAGTGCATACTGCTTGACGGCGATGATCCCACAAATTAGTAGTAGTTTACTTTAGAGCAACACCTAAAAGCCACTACTGAAATGTGGGCCCTGGCACTGTAAAAATACATAGACACAATCCTTGTGTGGAAGAGCTTAGTCTAATAACTCTATCAGAAAGACCAAAGGTTGGAAAAAATAGTAACATCACCTTTTTCCAGCTAGGAAAGGGAGGCACAAGGAAGTAAAGTGGCTTGCTAAAGAGAGACTGTCAGAGCTAGAAATTAAACCCAGATCACCTAAAACCTAATCAACCTTTAGGTTTCACTAGGGTATCAATACGTTTATAGCCATACTGGCAAAGCCTTCCTACTGTACACATAGTTTATAGCAGCAACACATGTGCGACTGCTGGTATAGTTTATACTGGCTTGGTGACTAAAATAAACTATACCAGCATAAACCTGCTTTAGCCAGTATAACTATGTCTATACTGGAGCTTTTACCCCTATAGAAACGTCTCTCCCATCACACACTCGAACCAACACTACTATAGCAGTAAAGTTCCCGGCAAAGGCCTGGCCTATGTTCCTGTCTATTGAAACAAGCCCATTCTTCCTTTCAAAGAAGCTGAGTGTTATTTTTATCCACAAAAGAAGTATTTATCTTTTAACCAAAGCTTTGATTCTAGGTAAATTACTTTTGTTTAACAAATGGTAAGTTTAATGTGCTATGATGAAAGGATATCTTGAAATGAATTTGAAGGAGCAGGAAGGGGATTCTAATCAAGTCAGTTTTTCTGTGGTATTAGGCCATCTACAAGACTCAATGAACACCAGCATGTTGAAAAAGTCTTTGTCGTTTCTACAGCTCTATTATTTACAGTTGGTTGCCTAACCCGCACCTTTTCTATTGTATGAGGCAAGGGAGAGTCTATGGAGGACTGAGAGGCCAGCTTCCGGTCTGTCAAACGCAGCAGCAAAAATCCCCTTCGGACCCGCACCGTAACAGGAAAAGAAAACCCGTAACAGCTTCAGCCTTGCGACAGGCATTTACTATTCGGACTCGTTCAGCCCCCCAAGCTCCTTAAACCCCGGGGCTCCGAGCACTTTACTTGTCTTCTGAGCCCGCTTCACAGCCTGCTACCCAGACCAATGCTTTGCCCAGGCCCAGGAACCGGTTCAGTGTCGCTCTTCCAGCCCCGGTCCGGCTGGAACAGGAACCCAGCGCCAGCAGGCCGGGCGGCTCTTCAAACCGCGGGGCAAGGGCGCTGGGTTTCTGGGGCTGGGGACTCGGGGGGAGGGGAGGACCAACCGAAAGCATCTAGATGCCGGGGGCAGGCGCTCTGAGCCGGGCGGATCCGACCCTCCAGCGAGGGCCCCCAACAGGTCAGAGGCGACGGGCGGCTCCGCGGAAGAGGGGCCGCGCCGGGCCGTGGCCGAGGCCGTTGCAGTGGCACCTGCCCCGACGGCTCCGTGGGTGGCGCGCGGCCTATACGAGCGGGTGCGAGACCCCCAGCGGGGCCGCCCGCAGCCCGGCCGCCGCCATGGCCCCCCGTTAGTTAGCGGGCAGCACCCGGGCGGGGGGAGGGGCATGCCCCCCTCAGCGCAGCCCCCAGGGCGCCTCCTCTCGGCCCGCGCTTACCCCGCCCTGGTAGTAGCCTCCTCCAGCGCCGGGATGCCCAGGATACGCCATGTCCGCCTAGCCCGCCACTATCGTCTGCGCCGCTCGCTTGCGCTTGCGCGAGCGCTGCGCTCCCCCCTCCCCTGCTGACGCCCCGGTCACAGCGGGGCCAGGGGCAGGGAGCCTGGGACACACCATCTTCAGAAGGGGGGGGCAAAACCAGGCCGCAGTATTTGCAGCGCCGCTCCCGCTTTCCCCCAGCGGGATGTAAGCGACTGCGAATTTCCCAGACACTGTGCGGGTGATTGTTCTGACAGACGCCCAGTTTAGGAAAGGATCCCCTTTGTCTCTTTCAGAAGGGAGAGAACACCCCCCCCGCTGTTGTGGTACAGACCAACAGTCAGCCAGGGTGGTTTGGGGGTAAGGCGAAAGCTGTCTCGAGGGGACAGAGCTCGCGAGCGCGGTTGCGCGAGGCAACGCTGTGCGGTCAGGCTGCAAGCTGCCCTTAGACCCAGTTTAATGAAACAACCGCACTGAGTGTTATGGACAAGCCAGGACAGGAAGGCCCTGGGCCTGCGAGCAGTAATGGGCTGCTGAGCATCACCAACGCCTGAGATTTTATCCAGCGGCTCTGGAGATCTAGTGTTTTTTCTTAGAGCCCCAGCTCCTGGAGTCATGTTAGAGTCTCTGCTGCTGTGTTTTTAAAGGACATTGCTAGCTCTCGGGTTTGCAAGAGAAAAAAGAAGTGGGATCAGAGGCCAGAATGGGAATGGAACAAATTAAAATTACTTAGACAAGTCAGATGTCTTCAGTTCATCAGGGCCTGTTGGAATACATCCTAGAATACTCAAGGAGCTGGCTGAGGAGATAACTCCTAATAGCTCAGCTATCTTCAAAAAGTCTTGGAGGACAGGAGGGTCCAGAGGATTGGAAAATGGCACTTTATTTGCTCATCTATAAAAAGGGCAATAAGGACAGCCTGGGAAATTATAGACTAGTTATCTTAACTTCAGTACACAGAAAGATAATGGAGCAAAGAATTAAGCAATCAATTTCCAAATACCTAGAGGATAATAAGGTGATAAGTAATAGTCAGAATGGATTTGTCAACAAATTTTTGTCAAACCAACACGATAGCTTTCTTTGACAGGGCAACAAGTCTTGTGGACAGAAGGAAATCGATGGATGTTGTGTATCTTGACTTTAATAAGGCTGTTGATACTGTCTCACATGAGCTTCTCATAAACAAACCAGGGAAATACAACCTAGATGGAGCTACTATATGGTGGGTGCATAACTGGGTGGAAAACAGTTCCCAGAGAGTAGTTCTCAGTGGTTCACAGTCAAGCGAGAAAGGCATATCGAGTGGGGTCCCGCAGAGATCAATGCTGAGTCCAGTTCTGTTCAATAGCTTCATCAAAGATTTTGATAATGGCATAGTACTTTTATAAGGTTTGTGGATGATACCAAACTGGAAGGGTTGCAAGTGCTTTGGAGGATAGGATTAAAATTCAAAATGATCTGGACAAATTAGAGAAATGATCTGAAGTAAATACGATGAAATTCAATAAAGACAAATGCAAAGTACTCCACTGAGGAAGGAACAATCAATTGTACACTTACAAAATAGGAAATCTCTGCCTAAGAAGGAGTACCACAGAAACGGATCTGGGGTGGGTCACAGAGGATCACAAGCTAACTCTGAGTCAACAGTATAACACTGTTGCCAAAAAAAAAAAAAAAGCAAGCATAATTCTGGGATATATTAGCAGGGGTATTATAAGCAAGACATGAGAAGTAATTCTTGCACTCTACTCTGCACTGATTAGGCCTCAACTTGAGTATTGTGTCCAGTTCTGGGCTCCACAGTTTGGGAAAGATGTGGACAAATTGGACGAAGAGTCCAGAGAAGAGCAAGAAAAACGATTAAAAGTCTAGTAAATATGACCTGTGAGGGAAGATTGAAAAAATTGGGCTTGTTTATTCTGGAGGAGAGAAGACTGAGGGGGGACATGATAAGAGCTTTCAAGTACATAAAAGGTTGTTACAAGGAGGAGGAAGGTTCTCGTTAGCTTCTGAGGATAGGACAAGAAGCAATGGGCTTAAATTTTAGCACGGGTAGTTTAGGTTGGCCATTAGGAAAACCTTCTGAATGTCAGGGGTAGTTAAGGTTCAGAATAAATTGCCTAGGGAGATTGTGGAATCTCCATCACAGGAGATTTTTAAAAGCAGGTTAGACAAACACCAGTCGGGGATGTTCTAGATAATACTTAGTCCTGCCTTGAGTGCAGAGGATGGGACTGTCAAAGAATCATAGGAAGAGTCTTGGCCTACAAAATGAATTTATACTGTTGCCAATATAATATTCCTAGTAACAAAATTTCAAGAAACACCATCCCACTTGTCACCCTTGTTTGCAGTCTCAGTGATGAAAGTGTAAAGGCACATAGCACTGAAAACTTCTGACAATCTTTTCCTTCTTTAGGTTTAATTTTCAGAAGATGGCAACAATGTGGGATATGGAAGAAGAATGTAGAGTTGGCTGATTTGTTAATAAATCTAAATTAAAACTGTGAATTACACTGATGTGCTGGCAATATTTTAATAAGAGGTTCCTAGAAACATAAACCCTATGTTCAGGTGACGTGCCCTTTCAAGGAGCTGAGGGGTTAGGGGAATCTCATAGACTCATAGACTCATAGACTCATAGGTCAGAAGGGACCAATATGATCATCTAGTCTGACCTCCCGCACAAGGCAGGCCACAAAACCCTACCCATACACATTTATAACAACCCCGAACCCATGACTGAGTTATTGAAATCCTCAAAAGTGAGATTTGAAGACCTCAAGCTGCAGGGAATCCACCAGCAAGCGACTCATGCCCCATGCTGCAGGGGAAGGCGAAAAACCTCCGTGGCCCCTGCCAATCCGCCCCGGAGGAAAATTCCTTCCCGACCCCAAATATGGCGATCAGCTAAACCCTGAGCATGTGGGCAAGACTCACCAGCCAGCACCCAAAAAGGAATTCTCTGCAGTAACTCAGTTCCCATCCCATCCAGCATTCCCACAGACCATTGAGCAGACTTATCTGCCGATAATCCAAAATCAATCGCTCAAATTAAACTATCCCATCATAACATCCCCTCCATATACTTATCAAGCTTAGTCTTAAAGCCAGATAAGTCATTTGCCCCCACTACTTCCCTCGGAAGGCTATTCCAGAACTTCACTCCCCTAATGGTTAGAAACCTTCGTCTAATTTCTAGTCTAAATTTCCTAATATCCAATTTGTACCCATTCGTCCTCGTGCCTATATTAGTACTAAACTTAAACAATTCCTCTCCCTCCCTAACGTTAATCCCCCTGATATATTTATATAGAGCAAGCATATCCCCCCGGAGCCTTCTTTTGGCCAGGCTAAACAAGCCAAGCTCTTTCAGTCTCCTTTCATAAGGCAGATTTTCCATTCCTCGGATCATCCTAGTAGCCCGTCTCTGAACCTGTTCCAGTTTGAATTCATCCTTCTTAAACATGGGACACCAGAACTGCACACAATATTCCAGGTGGGGTCTCACCAGCGCCGTATATAACGGCACTAACACCTCCTTCTCCTTGCTGGAAATACCTCGCCTGATGCATCCTAAAACCGCATTTGCTTTTTTAACAGCCATATCACATTGGCGGCTCATAGTCATCCTGTTATCAACCAATACCCCAAGGTCCTTCTCCTCCTCCGTCGTTTCCAACTGATGCATCCCCAACGTATATGTAAAATTTTTATTATTAATCCCTAAGTGCATGACCTTGCACTTTTCACTATTATATTTCATCCGATTACTATTGCTCCAGTGTACAAGGTAGTCCAGATCTTCCTGAATAGCATCCCGGTCCTTCTCCGTGTTAGCAATACCCCCCAGCTTCGTATCATCCGCAAATTTTATTAACACATTCTCGCTCTTTGTGTCAAGATCAGTTATAAAAAGGTTAAATAAGGTCGGTCCAAGAACCGATCCTTGAGGGACTCCGCTAGTAACCTCCTTCCAGCCTGACAGTTCACCCTTCAGCACGACACGCTGTAGTCTCCCTTTTAACCAGTTCCTTATCCACCTTACAACTTTCACATTCATCCCCATCTTTTCCAATTTAACTAACAGTTCCCCATGCGGAACCGTGTCAAACGCCTTACTGAAGTCGAGGTAAATTAGATCTACCGCATTGCCCTTGTCTAAGTAATCCGTCACCTTCTCAAAGAAGGAGATCAGGTTGGTTTGGCACGATCTACCTTTAGTAAATCCATGTTGCAATTTGTCCCAATTACCATTGACCTCCATGTCCTTAACTACTTTCTCCCTTAAAATTTTTTCCAAGACCTTACACACGACAGACGTCAAGCTAACAGGCCTATAATTACCCGGATCACTTTTATTCCCTTTCTTAAAAATAGGAACTACGTTAGCAATTCTCCAGTCGTACGGCACAACCCCCGAGTTTACCGATTGCTTAAAAATTCTCGCTAACGGGCTCGCAATTTCACGCGCCAGCTCCTTTAATATCCTCGGGTGGAGATTGTCCGGTCCCTCCGATTTTGTCCCATCAAGCTGTTCAAGTTTGGCCTCTACCTCAGATACGGTAATATCCACCACCACATCCAGATTCCCGTTCGTCATCCCTCCATCATCCCTAAACTCCTCACTAGTCTTATTAAAGACCGAGGCAAAGTACTTATTTAGATATTGGGCCATGCCTAGGTTATCCTTAACCTCTGTTCCATCCTCAGCGTATAGCGGCCCCACTTCTTCTTTCTTTGTTTTCTTCTTATTTATGTGACTGTAGAATCTTTTACTATTGATTTTGATTCCCTTCGCAAGGTCCAGTTCTACGCGGCTTTTAGCCTTCCTCACTTTATCCCTACACGTTCTGACCTCACTAAGGTAGCTTCCCTTACTAATCCCGCCTTTCTTCCACTCCCTGTAAGCTTTCTGCTTTTTCCTAATCCCCTCTCTGAGTTGCTTGCTCATCCAGCTTGGCCTGCTACTCCCGCCCATGGTTTTTTTCCCCTTTCTTGGGATGCAGGCTTCCGACAATTTCCGCAGCCGCGACTTAAAGTAATTCCAGGCCTCCTCCGCATTTAAATCCCCAAGTTCCATTGTCCAATCCACTTCCCTAACTAATTTCTGTAACTCTTTGAAATTAGCCCTTGAGAAGTCAAAAACCCTAATCCCAGATCTACGTTTGTTTATCCTTCCATCTAATTTGAATTGAATCAACTCATGATCACTCGAACCAAGATTGTCCCCTACCACCATTTCTTCTACGAGGTCCTCACTACTCACCAAAACCAAATCTAAGATGGCATCCCCTCTCGTAGGTACTTCAACTACTTGATGAAGAAATCCATCCGCTATCACATCCAGAAACATCTGACCCCTATTATTCTTGCAAGCACTCGTCCTCCAGTCTATATCCGGGAAGTTGAAATCTCCCATAATCACACATTTCCCCTTAGTGTTTACTTCGTTAAAAACATTAAAGAGGTCTCTATCCATATCCAAGTCAGACCCCGGCGGTCTATAGCACACCCCAAGCACTATCTCAGGGGAAGCTCTAGTAGCTTTTTTACCCAGTGTGATTTTTACCCAGACAGACTCCGTCTTATCCATTCCATCACTTCTCATTTCATTACAATTCACCTCATCATTGACGTACAAAGCTACTCCACCACCTCTACCTTTCTTCCTGTCTTTTCTAAACAGCACATAACCTTCAATACCCGTACTCCAGTCATGAGTACTATTCCACCAGGTTTCTGTTATCCCTATAATATCCGGTTTCACTTCCTGCACCAGTAGCTCCAGTTCCTCCATCTATTCATAATGTTTCCCTCACAAACATTAGCAGGGAAAGTGGCAACCCCACTTGGCAGATAAGATTATATTAATTGCATTTGCTGGAAATGTTTATACTGTGTTCCTGAAAATTACACTGACTTTCTCACAATGTTCATCTTGTATAATTTGATGTGTGGGTAAAGACTTTTTGTGGGCATTTGGAATATCTTTCAGCAGATTTTTTTAAAATGACTTCTGGTACAATCTGGTCCATTCCAAAGGTAAAAAACTGTTCCTCAGAAGTTTGAAGGCCAAGGATAAGTCATTCCTAGCAGGATGATTCAGCAGCATCTAAAAAGGGGAGTAAATTCCATCAGATGCAGGGATAGAATTTCAAGCTTCCCTGCAATGTAATGTTAGTTTTTTAACAAGGGCCTTCTATCCAGCACAGCACTGGATAGAAGTGAAAACAGTGAATCAGTCCATATGAATAAGGAAAGGAAAACTGTCAGTGCAAAAACCATAAGAAAGAAAAAATGAGAGCTGTTCAAAAAAGTGTATTGATTCCAACATACAATGAAACTATGAACAGTTATGACTGCTTCTAAATTGGCTGTAATGCCAAATGAAAGCAAGCCACACATTTACAGTCAACATTGTTAGCCAGCTCTTCACTCTTGTAGCATGAGCATTTGTTCAGAAAAACAGAAATGATTTGTTTTTGCAGAAGTGCATCCAAAACTCCATTTGAAGTAAATGGGTGCTGCACATGCTTAGCAATTAAATATATAAGAGCTTTCAGAAATCAGAGGCCACTTTCAAGAATTTTGGTCTTACTATAGTGAATTAAGTTATAGCATTGGAACATAATAATACATGCTGCTGCATTTACATTGGAATTTGGGGGTGCAAAGGACTTCAGCTGGAATTTGCAGTTAGAGCTGGCTGGAAAATGAGACTTCCTTTTCACAAAAAATTGAGGTTTTGATATTTGTTTCTGTTCTGATGTGGAATGAAAATGAGACCTTTTGAATTTTTGTGGGGGGAAAAGGAGGGAAATAGACTCACCCACCGCAGACTAGGCAATAGCTCAGTGTTTAGGGTACTTCCTGGGGTGGGTGACAGGTTCAAGTTGCTGCTCTGAAACAGGAAGACCAAGTAGCTCAATCTGGGTCTCCCAGGTAAATGCCCTGACTGCTAGTTTTAGAGTCAATATTTCTCATTTTGGCCCAATGAATATTTAATTATTTATATGAAGTGGAACAACCCCAACAGGATTGTAGGTTAGAGCACTCGTGGGGTGTGGGAGACCAAGTTTCAATACCCCCCTCTAGCTTGAGTGGGAGCAGGAACTTGAATCTGGATTTTTCACGAGCGCTCTGACTATTGGGCTATTTTGAGCTGCATCTCTCTGTTGAAACAGAGTCATTTCCATGACAAGTTTCAATCATCAGTTTCCACTGAAAAAATGTTTTGTCAAAAAGTTCCCAAACAGATCTACTTGCAATATAGTTCGGCAGTATTTCTCATTTAATAATAAGAGGCTGATTTTCATTGTGATGTGAAAGGAGGGCTAGCTTGATAGTTATTAACAATATTAATGTGACTCAGCAGCAAACATTAGCCTGTGTGCATTGCTGAAAATTTATGTATATTATAATACTCTTGTTTACAAAAAGGAAAAACACTTAATGTACTGTATGTTAAATGCCCATGTTACAAACTGATTTACACTACAAGGCTGCCACATGAAAATTAATAGCTTGAGGAAATTGGCTGCATTTTCAATTGATCTTGATACAATTAATTAGAAAGTGACTTTTTTATTATGAAGGAAAGAAATAATTATAGTATCCTGGGAAGATGATCCAACATCTACATGAATATTAAATCAGTTGTTTTTTTTTAATGAAGCTGGTGTTATCTACATATGGACAAGGGAGAAATGCCAGAGATTCTGTGAAGTCCACTAGGGACTTTACATGGAAACTATTCAGATACTACCATTATAGGTGGCGGTATAGAATCCTTACATAGACAGATTATGTGTAAAGAATAATCATTCTTGTTTAAACGGTGGCAAAACAATAATGACATAGCACTTTGCATTTTTCTACACAGTAAATGGGTTGTTTGGCATAAGCTAAGCCTACGAAAACCTTTTGTGGCTTCATGCGAACTGGCCAGTCAATCGGCTTTTTTCCCTTCCTCTCCACCACTTAGTCTGGTACCTGCACACTCTTGGTGTACACCGATGTATTTCAAAGGCAAGCTATTTGTTTTTCAGAAGGATTTTTTGAACCCCTGGGATGCATCATGTCTAGTAAAGAGGTTTCAACAATATCCAGAGAAGAATTTACTTCATTAGAGACAGAAAATCATCTCAACCCTTCCTTCAGTGTGGTGGTGGAACTTTAACAAAGGGCTCCCAAGAGCTTCCCTCCAGCACATCACTGTGTTTTTATCTTTTTTTAGAAGAACAGTGTAAGAAAATATGTTCTGATGGGCTTTTCATAATTAGTAGGGAGAGGCAAACTAAAATAATGATACAATTTTTAAAAGTAAAAAACAAAGTCTAATTCATGAACGCATAAATCTTGTATACATGTCATTTATTAATTTTGATTTATAATTAATTTTTTAAAAAGCACCTATCGTATGATCTAGAGCCTTTTAAAAGTTTAGATAATACATCTATAAACTCAGTTTATTTCTTTTCATGCACACACCACAGATAAATTAATGTTATGTTAAATATGTCCTTCCCTTTCTTGAACATGCCATCCGTTACTCTCTTCCCCCTGCCCTCTCTCCAAAACCCTGAGAAAACCGATGAGCTGCGCAATGTGCCCAGAACGTCAACAAATCTGTTATTTTGGACCAGAGAAGAAGTGTAAATTACAAAATCTTGTCAGAATTACAATGGCCTTTCCCAGACAATGTTTTGTCATCAGTCCCTGATCTCTTAAAACAAGGCAGTTCCAGCCTGACCAATTTAGCTAAGGGTCAGGATGTGTTGCTAGTCTCCACCAGCAATGAACTAAATTCTTTCCCACCAGGCTTTCCCAGGTAGGAAAGACATAGCTTCAAAATTCAGGTTGTGGCATCAACAGTTCTCAACATTTCCAGCACCTCAATAAGCAATGCTGTCTGAAATTAAAGACTTAAACCTTTGTCTCCACCCTGCACATGAACACACAGGTTAGTCTGAATCAGAAGGATATTATTTGCAAAGTATCATAGCATTTCCTCCTGGTGTGAGGGACTTAAATGACCTACCTCACAGACAGAACTCTAATCAGACTCCCCCATACTGAAACAAGCCCACTAATTGAGACTTTATGGGTGTAATGCAGAGGCAAAGAATTGGGTGGTTCAGAATACCTGAAGAGAAGATAGAGTTTTCTTTTAAGTTCTATAGGTTTTTTAACATAATTTCTGAAGAACTCTGTTAAATTGTATAGAACCCCATTAATTTAATCCCTTTTAATTTCTATTGGACTTTTTCATTGGGGTTATTCAGCTTTCTTAACAGTTTCCAGGTCATCCTAGAAACATGACTATCGGCCCAAATCTCCATGGTGTATTATTCTACAGTCACAGGCCAATCTGGATTAATATTGTTTATGTTGCTAGTAACGTACCTAGAGATTGCTTGTTTATCTTGTGAAGTTTAAGAAAGTAGATTGAAAAGAGTAATTCATTATTTAATACCTTCAGCACACAAGCAGTAGCACACCCAAAATTACACCATTCCTTTCAAAGTGGTTGGGAAAGAATGTAGTTAGCATTTTGGGTTGGGTTTTTTTTGCTTCTTGTTATCAAAACATTTATCTAGCTGATGAGAATGTTTAACTAGCATTCATTTTTCTCAAAGTGTGCAATGGATGAATAGTTTGATTTACTCAATTTAACTTCTACATACTGTATACATTGCAAAAGGATCTGTGTCAAACCTAGTTAAAGAGCACTAATTGTATATGCAGCACATATTGGTTCTATAAGCTTAATTGTGCACTCCATTACAGACTTTTTTCCCTACCTTATTTTTTTTATTTGCAAATAAGAATCCGGAGCAGTGGTCATCTTTTCGAAAGTCTGCCCCATCTCCTGCATATGCTCTAATATTGTCTTCACATGTAAGGTATGTTTCTGCACATGCCACAATGTAGTGATTACTCTGGTTGCAAATTTCATTGTATAAAAAGGAGTGATTTTTATTAGTGAAGCTGTTTCTCTTATAAAAGTGATAAAAATCAATGCATTACATGATTTCAGGAAAAATGGCTATCGGTGTTACAACGGGTGTTATTGGATGCTGAGCTCTTTGGAAAATAAGGCACTTATTTAAATGCCTAGCTAGTAGTTGAGCCCTTTTGAAAGTCTAGCTCCAATAGTGGGTGTTGAGCAATTGAAAATCTGGCCCTCTGGGTATGAACTGAATTAACTGATCGTATCATACATAACTATGCATCTTAAAGGAAGTCAAGCTTTGTTAATTGTGTGTCTTCATCATTCTCTTGCCCCAAACCACAATAAATGGTTACACTGGAGCATTAGTGTAATCTTCAGATTACACAAATACCTGTGCTATATAACACATAATCACTGGGTAAAATGTAGTAGCTGGGGAGAAAGCAGCTCATGAGGCAGACTTCCTTGCAAATATTTGTCATTACATGAAGTGCCTTGAGATCTATGGATGAAAAGTGCTTTATAGGAATGAAGTTGTATTATGAGTAATATAGAGCCACAAATGTGCAGAGTGGCATATAACCAAAAAGGATAATGCCCCTCTCTTAAAGAGATTACAGTCGAAGGGTCTGATCCTGCAAACACTAACAATTGTAATGAGTCCAATGGGACTGTCCCTGCTAATGAATAATATGCCCAGTAGTAAATGTTCACAGACTTGCACTCTAAGTTAGATAACGTATAGGCAAAGGACCTGGGAGGAAGATGTAATAAAGTAATGTAATATTATGTGAATTATTTGTCTGGCAGGCATCTTTTAGCTCCAGTGCATTTGGTGGTTGTTATAATTTTACATTTATATTGTAGGCCTGCGGGGAGGAGGCAGACTGCTCTAGACAGAATGGGGCAGCCTGAGAAATGGCAATGAACCAGTTTGCAGTAGCTCAGCATCTGCCCCCATCATTACCCATATTGAAGTGACCTTTCAAAATTATAAATGAGAAACTAACGTTTGAAATACAAGAGTAATAGTGCTTATCTAAAACAAATAACTGCTGATTGTGCAAATTGCAAACCAGAGAGTGTGTGGTCCCTAAAGATGGTAGACTAGAAATGGAGAAGGCCCATGTTAGAGGTTGTACTCTGCTTTCTCTCATTAAAATAACTTCTTACCCCAGAAAAAAAACATTATTTTACAGTACATTAATTTTCTTCATTCTAGGTTCTTCATTCAATTCTAGGTTCTTCATGAAACATAGGAGAGGAAATTCACTACTGACTTAGAGGAGTCCCCTATCTTAAAGCAGATTATTTTAAGAAAGGCACTTTTATACTGAGAAGCACTATTAGCATCAGACAAATCTTTTTGCAAGCCGCATTCATTTTGATTAGCACGATTGCTCACAATTAATCAACGTTATTAGTCTTTAAACTTGACGTGGGCTCACACACAAACCTTAAAGCCAGACCCCCTGGATTAAAAGCCTTAAACTCCACAATGTTGGTAACTTACTTGACTGTCCTGGGCTGGTGACTGCATGCTAAGGCCTCTAATGGAACTGGCAAGCTGAGTGAGGAATTTTCCCTTCTCGGACCTACAATAGAAGGGGTTGGGGAGCAAGCATGGGAAGGAATGTAGGGATTAAAGGTCAGATCTGCTGGCATGAGATAGCGAGCCATAAAATTTTTACTTGAAAAAAGTTAGCAGATTACTTTTACAATTGCTTCAACTGCCCTCCAGCAAACAAATGATTGGGGGCATGTGGTGTGTAAATATTTATATAGAAAGGGTTACCACGGTGAATAAACTCAAGAGGTGAGGTAATGATTCATTTGAAAAGCAAATTCATTAAGAAGGTTCTAACATGATTATTAGAACACACAAAGCTATATTAAAAGAAGATTATTAAGGTTACGAAGCCAAGCCCTCAAAAGTTAGGGCACTCCAGAATTAAGTTTGCTTGTGCAACCTTAATTCACTCCTGCACATGCGTGCGTTACAAATAGTCTTTAATTACATGATCACATGCTGCTTTTAACAAAGTTGTTTGTGTGTAATTTCCATCATGTTGACACCCACATGATTCATCAGCAGTCCCAGTCTTTCATCCTAGTACCAGTCTCTGTGTCCTTCCAGTCCCAGCCTCCCTACAACTTCTCATTCCATCTTAGAGTGCCCTGATCAGCCAACTGGCTCCCAGTCTCCCCCGTCTGTTTACAGAATCATTCTCCCAGTCCCAGTCTCTGCCATGAGCCCCAATCTCCATGCCCAGCCAACCTGCCCTCCCCACCCCACCAGCTCTGAGTCACTCTTCTAGCCCAGCCACTCCCAGTAATAATTTCTGTTTGTTGTTCCCATCTACTCCTTTTCTTTCCCTCGTTCTGTATCAGACGGGTTCCTCCTACAAGCTGCCTGAATGCCAGCAGAGGGATCATTGAGAGCACAAGAGAGAAAGGCTCCCTGCTCTCATTTCCAGTGCCTGGCACCAGCCCAACCAGAAGTAGCCATTAGAGGGAAAATCTAGCTTTGCCCCTGCAGCCCTGGGCTGGGGCATATTCAATTGTGCTGTGGGTGCTGATGGTGGATGTACAGTTTGGTCAAAATAGAAACTGGGGGGGCTGGAGCATACTTATTCACGCTGAGAGGATGGCACACAAGCAGTCTGGTCAGCGGAAGGATCTATGAGAGGCTCAAGCATGCTTAGTGAAGCTGGAATCTTTGTGGTGTTTAGCTGCTAAAATTGAAAGTTTCTACTGAGCGGGTGCAATTTTTCAGTGGCCAATGGCTTGGGCATATTTGAGTGCATTTTCATAGAAACAGCAAAAGGCACTTCTTGACACTAAGTGCAAATTTCATGTCTGTGCTCCAAAGCTTGGGATACTGAGCTGTTCAAAGGAAAGGTCTACAAAATTGTTTAACATAGGGAAAACAGTGTATTTTCCCTAGCCTTACTGTCAGAAATGGCTGAAACATTTTGGGTCAAACTTTCAAAAATAAAAAAGTCACCCTGAAGCAGACACCCAGCATGTACAACTTCACTCTGAACAGCTCACGTTTGGCAAAGTTATAAGCAACTGAAAACAGGGTCTGATAATGGGAATGTTGTGAACCTTAATAATAGGAGGCACACCTAGCATCCTATATAATGTGGTATTGTATCCCTTGTTGAGTTAGGGGCCAGCAGGTACAATCGGCTGTTACTGAAATAATAAAACTTAGTATGTATATTGTGCTTTACATGTTCTAAGCACTGTATACATGTTAACTAATTTTTCAAACTCCTCTGGGATCAGTGTAACCTTATACAAAGATAACTGAATAAAGCTAAAGTATTGTGTTTCAGTCACCAGGCAGAAAAGTTAGTTTCTGGGGCCCAGTAAATTTCAGGTTAATGGTTCCAAAGGCTGTTGCACTGCATCTTTAAAAAATAAATAAGGAAAATGGAGTGGCTATACATTTTGGGACAAGACAATGTGCTTATTTTCCACATCACCTAAGTATGCCTTCTTGGTTTGTTTTCCTAGGAGTAACAGAGAAAACTTCAATCCATACTGGAAGTTTGGAGGATTTTATACAAAACGATTTGCAATCATTTATTCAAACTCCCTTACGCTTTTGGTTAGGTAAAGTGGGAGCAAGATCCTCACCAACCCTGTGCAAAACTAAAGCCAGAGGCGATTTTATAAAAGAAGTAGAGCTTTGTCTAGTGGTTAAAGCATAAGAATGGGAGTTAGGAGATGTGGAATCTTTCTTGCCTGGCTGTGTGTGTAGTCATTTACTTCAGTGCAGAGGGAGTGCCATTCAAATTTGGTAGCACTTTACATTTACTGTAAATGATTATACGAAGTGCAGGACCACAGGAACCTGGGCCCATGATATCTATTTCTGGGTCTGCCAGAGATTTATGATCTTGGACAAGTGACTTTGCTGAATACTGTGTCTCACTTTCTCCATATCTAACATGAAGAAAATATTTCCCTCACCGGGGTGCTGTGAGTTTAATTAATTTTTGATAGACACTTTCAGATCCTTCATTGGAAGGTGCTACGTTAGTTGTAATATTAAACCTCAGATCACTCCTTGCTTTGCATATTTCTTTAACGGAAGTATTTATTTTTAAAAAAACAACCCCAGTATTGAGAGTGGAATAATGAAACTCATTGTGCAAACTCACCATTCACAAGCTGGGTAGCCTTCTTTTTAGGTGCTCTGCTCCTTTTCTAACCAACATGAAAACAGCTTGATGCCTATAGGACAGAATTTTCATATGGGCTTACCTCCACCACATACAATTGGGGCCAGATTTTCTAAGTGCTCAGCATCTCTCATTGAGAGAAATAGGAACGCTATGCACTGAGGTCTTTTGAAAATTTGGCCTCATGTTGTTTAAACCAGCGGTTCCCAAATTGTGGTATGCAGCCCACCTCCCAATGGTATGTGTCCACCTACTGCTGGGGGGCTGGCCAGAAGCCGCTCCAGTGCCAGCCCTGCCCCCAAGCAGCACGGCAGCCCGGCTGTTCTACCCCTCTCCTCCTGGACGCAAAGTGGCTGGCCAGGAGCCGCTCCAGCACTGGCTCCACCCCAAGCAGCGCAGTGGCCGTTCCCCCTTCTGGCCCTGCCTCTTCCCCCCACCCCTACAGATGGTGGTACAACAGGCAGTGGCATTTTATGTTGATGGTACACAACGTGGTAGAGTTTGGGAACCGCTGGTTTACATGCTTCACCTGTGGTAGTTAAGCTAGGAGCCAATCTTGCTGCAGGCCTGGCACAACTGCAAGTCACAATAGTTAACTCTATCTGCTGATTTTAAATTTCCGTTGGGAAATAGGGATAGACAAAATGCAGAGTTGTTTTGTCTAGGGGCTTATTTATCCCGTTAGTAGCTGATATGAAAGGATTATATGTATCTAGTTGGATCGGCCTCTGCACGGTGGGAGTCATATTTGTTTATGCCAGTGAATTTTTATATCATAGGGGTTACTATTGTATATGCTTGATTACTCCAAATGTATAAATATATAATGGTAAGTTACTATGTATAACACATGAAAGGAGCCTCTCCCTCTGCTGGCAGAGTGAGAGTGTTTTAACATATGAAAGGGGTCTTTCCCTTTATTGCTAAAGTAAGAAGTTTCTGTCTTTCCCTTTGTAAGAAGTTTCTGTCTTTGTAAGAAGCTTCTGTTTGCTATTGAAGCCCTAAAAAGATAAGAAAGGAACGTGCAGGGTCTGGGATGGGAGCCCTGGCCAGGTTCCCATCACAGCCCCCTGCATGAGAACCAGATATCCATCAAGGTGATCTGCACATAGTCACGTACACCTGTTTTTTCACTCTATAAAAGCTGGACCTGCTTGTAGCGACTTGGGAGACCTCACCTACGGGTGGACGCACTGCGTAGGACTTCCCAATTGCCAGGACAGGCTCTCCAAATCCTCGCTGCAACTGGGGCTTCCCAGCAACTGCGGATCTGGATGATGGTAATGTATTAATAGGGCAATTGGTGATGTATCTTTCTTAATCACTATAGTTGATCTTATGTAGTAATGATCAGGTGCATTTCCTTACTTATTCTTTCTGTTGCTTAGAATTATAGTATAATAAGTTTATTCTGTTATGTATAGATATCATTTCATTTTCTGTAATATTTAGAAAGAGATAGTAAAGCAACCTTGTTCTTTCTACTGGTGTCTGTGTCCTTTCTATCAACCCCTGTCAATTAGCAGAACAGTAGCACAAGTGTAACTCACTGACTTCAGTGGAAGTAGTGTACATGGAATTGATGGGATAGTCATGATCGATCTATCTATCTAAATTTTGCATGTTTATGAATATTTTTATTACTGAAATTGCTGGACATGCTAACAAAGCCCTCCAACAATCCTAACACTGGATTTGTTTATAACTCGTGCCATGTAACTTATACTTCAGTACCCTCCTCCCACAATTCTAGTGAACAAAAAATTCTGTCCAAAGCTTTTGTAATATTTAATTTGCTCTCCCACGTATAATTGCAGTTCTCCACCATTTACCAGCCCCCCTTTTTTATGTTGATCCACTGTTTGTTCTCTCATATTTCTCATTTTTGTGAACTTCTAAAACCTTGCAGAATGTGACTATCATTTTCCAATAAAGTGTCCACTAGGTGTCACACTAGTACATTTAATACAGCCACTTCTGGTTATATACTGCTAGATCTTTCAGTTTTTAAAAAAAACAATCAGTTCCTGAATTCATGCACAAAAATAAATTAAACATTAAGTTATTAATTAATTAGTGTTCAGATACTATTCTAGTTAGTCTCTGAAAATGAAATCATCATCTCTGTATGACTATATTCTAAAATCTTCCTCTGGATTTCCTTGTCTGTTAGTTATGTAAAGTGATTGGGCAAGAAGCTTTTGAATATAGATTTAACATTTTCAAAGGTTTTGGGAATCTCAGCAAGAGTTAGAAGAGTCTGCTTGACCTTGCTGTAGTGTAACTTATTTCAGTAGGCCTTGCTTAGGGCTCAGCATATCTGAAAATTGGCTGTTTAGGTCCTAATCCCTTAAGAGACTAACTTTATGTACTGGATCTTGAAAAACCTTGGTCAAGGCACTTAACAAATGCTACTATCTACACACTCAATTTAAATATTTTTCAAATGATTATGAGATGGTTAAGAAATGCAATTTCTGTAAGCAGTTGTAATGCTTGAGGTGCTTTGTATTTTCCTTGGATACTTTCTCTGAGTCCAGGACAGAAGGCAAAAGCTGTCATTTGAAGGATTTTCTTCTGTGTTTACTGGCATGTGGATCACAAGAATATTTTTTCCACTGGGAGCAGGGGTGTGTGGCAAGGGATAGATAATATGTGTCCAGGGTAGGCAGAGAGGCAGCACTGCTTATAGAGATGAGCAAATTAAAGAATGTCATTAGCTGACAACATATTTTGACATATTCAGACTGATAAATATAGCTAATATTTGGGGAATTATTATTTGATTCATCCGTTTCTAAAATCTGGTCAAATGAACGTCAGGGGTAGATGAGGTTTATTTAAATGGATTTTTCTTATACAATATTTGTTAACTATCTTCTCTTTCGCTGTCACATTGATGTCCATTTCTTATTCAATTCTTTGTAGCTGAATCCTTTTCGTACTTCATTAGTACATACATTATAGTTGATTATATTCTCTCCTCCTTTTCATCTGATATATGTACAGGGACAAAATGATTAGAATTTTCAGTGAAAATAAAATTAGGCACCTACATAATTTTTTAGTAAAAGAAAACAGATGTTGGTTGAAAATATGCATAGGATGAAACAGAAATCAAAGACAGGGTATTATATGGCCTGTCTGTTGTCATATGCCTTGTAAAGTTCAGCTCTGGTGTTCTTAAAATCAGTTAAAGGTTATTATGCTTACAGTAGCTATTCTGCTAATTGTTTGTGTATATTGTCATTAAATGATATACATTTTTATACAACTTACCTGCTCCATGAATCACTACAGCTAGTGTATAATAACCACATGCTGCTTTGTATTCTGTATTGTTCCTGCTCATGTGTTTAGAGTATAGAGAGCTAGGAGCAGAGATTCCTTGGCCTCATCTTGTTTTACAGTACCCTTCGCAAGTTTACAGCAATAAATTCAACTCCATTTGAGTTTTCCTCAATACAAAGTGAAAAGGGTGGTAGCAGGCACTTACGAAATATGCTGTTAATTTATGAGCTGCTTTCAAACTTAAAGTCCTGATCCTGCAACTAATAATGCCTGGGTGGACTCTGCATGGAGCTGAAGTCAACGAGGCTTTGTTGGCATGCTAACAATTTCAGGATTTTGTGCCGAAATTGATAAGGATTGTTCACTTTCACTTAAAAGAGAAAAGATTAAAGCAAAGAAAGTAACTTTATCTTTTGCCACATTCTGATGGGAGCAAGTTTCCCCAAGACCTCCAATAACCTGAGGGTTTGTTTTTTTTTACATTTAACTTTTAAATGGAGTTGAGAGTTTACCACAATTTTTCAGTGTAAAAGAAAACAGGCTAGTTATTTGGGCCACAGGGGGATCATGTGTCTTAACAGTGAAAACAAAATGGATGCTGGCTTTAAATATGACAAAGCCAGTGCCTGATCCAGTTTGTGACAATGATGTACTAAGAAGAAGAGTGGGAGTTCGTTGAGAAGACGAGCCACAGTTTGTGTGGGGGCAGGACTGGAACGGAGAGAATGTTCAAGTTCTCTCTTATTTCTCCAACTACTTTTTGTAGAGACACTTGAAAATTATATTCTACTGATGATATAAAAGTGTTGTGTTAACAAACCTAGCCGTCTAGGATTTCCATGATTAAACCAACAACTAAGTTCCCCCTCTGCAGAAGAACTCCATGCTGTATTTGTATCTGTTCTATTAAAAGATTTCCATCATCAAATGTTATGATGATTATCCACTACAAGGGTGTATATTGTCCATCATGTTTACTTCATCTTGCCTGCAGATCTACAAGAATGGTTAAAAATATACATCTGTAGTCCAACTCTGTGTACTTTATTTGCTGCAAGCACCTGGACCATAAACTTCCTTTTACTTGGTTATAGCACATTCTCATCCATCCTTCATCACTGAGATAAAAATATTAATGACTGCCCCAAACGTATTAGAATAAGTCAACAATTTAAAAGCCACAAAGTATCAGTTACTACTTTTAATTACTGAAATCGTTATTCATCAAACATTGTTTCTCCTCCTCTCCACTCATGCTTCTCTGATCTTCTCTTGCACAAGTTTTGTGTCCTTGTCCTCTTCCTGTATTTTTGTCCCCCTTATTCAGTTACACCGTCCTTTCCCAATATATAGCATGGATCTTTGGGCATTTAGTTAAAGCACTCTAGTCCCAGTCCAGCAAAATGTGCTTAATCTTAAGCATGTGCTTAAATACTTGGCTGGATCAGGACTAGAGTGTTCAGCAGCCATTGAACCCTGATAACCAGAGCTGGGTAAATAATCGATTTTTCAGTTCACTGGCAATTCCAATCTTTTTTTTTTTTAAATTGGTTTCAGTTGAACCAAATCCAAAAGTTGTAAATAAATAAATAAATAATCTATTTCAAGTCAAATGAAGCATAATTTGTTGTACCCAAAAGGAATTTTTGGGGGGAGGCAGCAGCCTCATTTATAGCCTTTAATCCAGTGGTTAGAGCTAGCAGTCAGTGGGGCGTGGGATACCTGGGTTCAGTTTCCCTCTCTGCCAGATGTGGAAGAGAGTTTTGAATAGGGGTGTTCTATCATACAGCAGAGTACCCAATGACTATGAATGTGTGCCACTGAGTGTGTGTGTGTTTTGTTTGTCACTCTTAATTCATAAGATCATGTTTTTAACTGACTGCTCTTTGCACATATCTTATTTCCTCTTACGTTGTCCTTCATCCACAGATAAGATATTGAATTACTTCCTCTATTATTTTGAAATAACTGCTTAGTTTACACTAGCTTGTGTTGTTTTACTTACTGTATTTGCAAAAAGCTTATTTGTTAAGTATTAGCATTGGTATAGCTGTATCACGGTGGTTCCCATCCTTTTTGGTTCAAGGGCCACAGATATTTTTACAATCCTGAAGGGCCACCAGTCTCCGCCAGCAGACCCCCCACCCACTGCAGCCAGATGGATGGAGTTCAGTGAGGAGACTACCACCTCACTGATCTTCCGTCTTCCTGGCTGCAGCAGGGAAATTGCATGCGTCCTGTAGCCCTGTGCGCTCCACCTGGGTCCCTAGGCAGTAGCTCCCTTCTGCAGCCAGGGGGATGGGAGATCAATGCTCCCCTCCCTCTGGCTCCAGCAGGGACCCCAGCACCTAGGGACCCAGGCAGAGCGCTTTGCTTTCTGCTGGAGGTGGAAGAGAAGAGCACTGATCTTCCCTCCCTCTGGCTCCAGCAGGGACCCCAGTGCCTATGGACCTAGGTGGAGCACTTTGCCACGCTCCCTGCTGCAGTCAGGAGGAGGGGAGTGCAGCTCTCACATCCCCTTGACTGCAGCAAAGAGCCTGCACCGGTTTTTTAGCCCTACAGAAACATGCTCAGATTGGCAGATACCCTGGGTTTTTTTGTTTTTTGCCTTCCTCTGCAGCAAGGGGCATGGGTCACTTGTAGGTTTAAATCAATGTAAATAATGGATTCTTGGTTACAAAGTCTTTAAATCATGATTTGAGGACTTCACTAAGTCAGCCAGAGATTAGGGGTCTATTACATGGGTGGGTAGGTGGGGTTCTGTGGTCTGCAATGTTCAGGAGGTCAGACTGGATGATCATGATAGCCTTTTCTGACCTTAAGAGTTGATGAGTGTGGTGTAAGTGTCCACATGGGAGTTGTGCACAGTTGGTAGCCTGCACTAGCTACTGTGGGCTTCCCCCCTCCCGTGTAGACAAGTCCTATGACTATGCTGTAGCTTGCAGTTTTCTAATTCATCTGAGTTATTTTACGTTACTTCAGCTAGAATAAGTCTAAAGGAATCTGTATCTGATGTGTTCAAACCAATAAAGAGCAACATCTTGTTTGGTGTTAGGGATGGTGGAAAGCAATGTGGGAGAGGGCAGCACTAAAGTGTGACTGAATGCACCCGTGTTCATATTCTCCACACCATGGTAGCAATATTTGTACAAAACATGCTTTGTGAGGTATCATTTGAAAAATAATAACTTGCTGGTCTATAATTTCAGGGTGAAATGTGTGTTGCAACATTAGATGTAAAGTTATGATCATAAACTGAAGTTATGACTGAAATGTGTTTACCAAACAGGTCTGGGGAGGGGGTAAATCTATTTCTGACAGAAGACAAGGTGATGCTTCTAGCCAGGTATCAAAGTTGATTGGCAGTCAGTGATCAAATGGCCATTCTTTGTCAATGAAGGGGGGAAGAAACAGATCAGTCTGTATTTTAGCAAACAACAACATGGAACCTCTTTCATCACGAGATGCCACGTCCCCATCCTCACAGTGGAAAGGAAATGTAGGGATAACCCTCAGGAAAATCAATTTCAAAGGTTGACTGGACTATAAAAGTGAGGGACAAAAACATCTAGGTATCATTCCTTCCTTCTAAGCTTTGGACTTTAGGAGGGGTTTTGTCCTGAGAATATGGAAAGCCCTCTTCCTGGAAACATGTGATAAGGATTTTACCTTGAACCAAATCTAGTTTGTTAATTATAGCTACTAAAAAGCTATTATCTTTATTTCTCTTGTAACCATTTCTGACTTTAATACCTTGTACTTGTATGCACTTAAAATCTCTCTTTTTGTAGTTAAATAAACTTGTTTTTAATTTTTAATCAAAACTAATGCTGGGCTGTGTTTAAACTTAATTCTTTGCTAACTCTAATTAAAGTAGCAAACTGTTGCATATTGATCTCTTACAGGGGTAACAAATCTCTAATATTTGAACTGTCCAGGAGAAGGCTGGACAGTGCAGCACATGTTTTTGGGAAATTTGGGGACTGGGAGTGAGTGCGGGTCATCCTGAAGATAGTGACCATTGCTACTGGAAGTCAGAGTGTGGCTGGTGAGTTGCTAATAATCTCCTGGGGTCAGAGCTATTGGATCAGGGCTGTAGCTATACACAGGAACTCAGGATATGACTTACATGCTGTTTGTGAGAGGCCCACTTGGGAGCTACAACAGCAAAGCAGTGTCAGGCACTGTATTGTGGTCTATAAGCCCCATTCAGAACTTAGGCAGGAGTAGGAGGGGAGCCTTTCCTATCTGCAGGCAAGCTTACCACGCCCACACACAGCTGCCAGAATTGCCAGTCATGGATGCAGGCGCTCACAGCTAGGCCTCATAGAGGAACCAAAACCTCATATAAAAGAGGGAGAGCAGCAAGAAAGGCTTGAGATAGTAGGGTGGCAACAATTCTGCCTCAGGCAGCATCCTTGAGCAACACTGCAAGGTGGTGATATTCCTGCAGGCCCCAAGAAACATCTATCTTTAGAAAGGGGGAGCAACGAAGAGTCACAGAATTATAGTTCAGTCATCTGGCTTTGATACAAGAGAGCTACTGAAACAAATGATTTAACAATCCATTTGTAAACACCAGTGGATAAGTGGGTGATAAGTACAAACTAGAATGGTTTTGCCAAGAACTAATCATGCCAAACTAAACTAATTTCCTTCTTAGCTAAGCAAACTAGGGAAATGTGTTCTAGATTAAATTACTATGAGGTGGGTGCATACCTAATTGAAAGACCATACTCAAAGAGTAGTTATCAATGGTTTGCTGTCAAACTGGTAGGACATATCTATTGGGGTCCTGCAGAGGTCTATCCTGGGTCTAATAATAGTCAATATTGTCCTTAATGACTTGGATAATGGAGGTGAAAGTACACTTATAAAATTTGTGGCTAACACCAAGGTGAAAGGAGTTCCAAGCACTTTAGAGAGCAGGATTAGAATTCAAAAGGACCTTGATAAACTGAAAAACTGGTCTCAGATCAACAAGATTAAACTCAATAAAGACAAGTGCAAAGCACTACACTTAGGAAGGAAAAATCAAATGCACAAATACAAAATGGGGAATAACTTGCTAGGCAGCAGTATTGCAGAAAAGTATCTGGGAATTATACTGGATCACATACTGAATTCGAGCAAACAATGTGATGCAGTTATGAAAAAAGGCTAGTATCATTCTGGGATATATTAATAGAAGTGTTGTCTATAAGCCAGGATGTAATTGTTCTGCTCTTCTCAGCAGTGGTGGGGCCTCAGCTGAAGTATTGTGTCCAGTTGTGAGCACAACACTTTCAGAAAGATGTGGACAAACTGGAGAGAGTCCAAAGGAGAGTAACAAAAAAGGTAAAAGGTTTAGAAAACTTGATGTATGATAAAAGGTTAAAATAACTGGTCATGTTTAGTCTTGAGAAAAGAAGACTAAGGCAGGGGGCTTGATAATAGTCTTCAAATATATGAAGGGGTTTTATGAACTAAACTAATTTCCTTCTTTGACAGGGTTACTGTCCTAGTGCATGGGATTGTTCTCTATATCTACTAAAAGTGGACAAGAAGTAAAGGGCTTAATCAGCAGCAAGGGAGATTTAGGTTAGATATTAGGAAAAGCTTTCTAATTGTAAGGATAGTTAAATATTGGACTTGGTTACTGAGGGAGATTGTGGAATCTCAGTCTTGGAGATTAAAAAAACAGGTTAGACAAACATCCGTCAGGTTCAGGAATGGTCAAGGTATACTTGGTCCTGCTTCAGTGTAATGGGAAGGACTAGATGACTTTTCACGATCCCTTCCAGACCTATTTTTCTATGATTCTCTGATAATGAAACATAAAAACAGGAGACATTTGCTTTGTTTCATATTTCATTAGAAATGCTAATATCACAGGTTCTCACATCTGGATCTAGTTTTGGGTATTATTTCAGGTTTGGTCCAGCCCCAATTATCATGGACCTCTTCTCCTCCAGTCATTTCCCTTTTGTCCTAAAAATTACTCTGACTTTTTCTGTATCTTATGGGGGTGATGGCTGCTCATTCCTGATGTCTTTGGAAACAATCATCTAGTCATTTTCCCATTTGGTTCTTTGGGGATGTGGTAAATAGAGCTTCTGCCCTCCCTAAATCCATGAAATTTCTTTGGGATAGTGCAGAGGGCAGAGGATCTACTTGATGAACTCTCTGACGAGCTGGGTATAGAGAGACAGCCAGTTGGTCATTCATGAAAACTAAGAAAATAGTCATTGTAAAATGCTAATGGGCTGTTTATTCTCTTGCACCAGTTTTACATAGATGTGACTCTATTGACTCCAGTGGAATTATTCCTGGTTTAAATCCATGTAAGCGTGCAGAGACTCAGATACTAAGTTTCAACAAGGTATGCTTAGGGGGCTTGTGTCTGAATGAACCGCAAGTTAAGCAAACCTGGTGGACATACGAACTAAAAATCCAGTTTGGGTTTGCATGCTTCTGACAAGTTGCAGGTTCACAACCCCGTGGTGAGCACAAGTGATTAATTGTTTTCAGGACTATATATGCTGTGTTTTATAGCACTGATATTCTTCCTCAGAAATCAATAGTTCAATGGCCCTAGTCTTGTCAAGGGCATTTTTTGTGAAGATGTCTGTACCATATCTTTAGAGCAATTCTGGGTCCCAAAATCGAGAGCCTTGTTAGACAAGCCATAACTGTGAGATATGTGCTATTTGTCTAGCTGATAATTGTGATACCCAAGTGCCTCTTGGGAGTTGTGGATTTTCTTTTAATGAAAAGAACTGCTCAGTTTAGCAGACAGAATTAGAAACAAGTGGAGGATCAGGTCAGAAGCAAGTAAAATGGAAAAAAAGTTGAACTAAAGAAAAGCTTTAGCAGTGGGTGAAAAAGGAAATGAACAGAGGCTATTGCAGGTGTGTTAGAGACTTAATAACATGCTACATTTAGTATGTAGCAGTAGAAAGGGGTTAAAAATAAGAAGTTTGTGATCAGGAGCAGAATGTTAAGAAAAATTGTTCCATCTACCTTCTTATACCACTCATCACATCAGTATTTGGGTTGGTGGGTCTGAAAAGGGCACGGTGTTTGGGACAAGATACGCTTTTCTCATTCATGACTAATAGATGGTGACAATAGTGAGGCCCCAAGAAAACCATAACAAGCTGGGGAAGGGGATTCTTCACAGAAAGACTCCTGAGAAGTCACAATTTGGAGTTAGGATGAGAGACTGAGCATAGAAGCAAGGGCTAGAGAGCCCTGGCCAAGGAATTCAGGTGCTAGGAAGAATTTCAGAGTTTCAACTGATAACCAACACAAGGAGAAAATAGGGTGCAAACTGGGACTGGTGGTGTAATGGTAATGGAATCAAATGGAACGAGCGATTGACACAGCCAAATTCCTTGTAGTCCCAGCAGCAGTATTAACCATGTGACAGCTGCAGCACAGCGAGCTGGTGCATACCTGACCTCACAAAATGTCTGAGGCCCTGGTTACGGCCGATGCAATTAAAATGTTTTCAGGCCTTTGTACTAACACGTAAAGTATTGCTGTATTGGTTCCAGCAGATATTCCCTACAGATATTCCTTAAGTTTACTGGTCAAAAGGTAAAAGCAAAAGCCACGCCTACTCTGCTGTATGTAGATTTGTTTTAAGAGCTTCTACTAATCCCTGTTATGATGATCCCCTTGCTATGAGGTCCAGACCTGACTGGTGGTGGGTGCTGATCTCCATCTAGTCTTCAAATTTCACCAATCTCCAATTCTTGTATTTTAATATTTGTTTAAAGGGCTGCATTTCACATTTTCTAAATCACCCGTTCATTGATTTGGATTTAACAGTGTCATCAGAAAGCTAATGTGGTGTTACATTAGAGAGTCTTAAGATGACATTAGACACTTATACACACAAAGGCTTTTCTAGACTTCTGAGAGATGAGCAGTAGAGATCAAATCCAAAATTTATATGATCTTAATTTAATAACACTTCTAACATACTTCGCATATTTAAAACTCAGCCAGTAACCATGTGTACAATGTACAGATGCGATTTTTATACAACTGATGATTATTGTTATAAAGTTGTTATGGAAATAGTTCAAATATGTAAAGATAATTATAGAAAAATAAATATACTTAAACATTATGATTTCTCTTAATATGTTCATCTAGTAAATTGTTAAAAGAATTCTGCCCATGGGCAACAGGATAGTAAATCATTCCAACTGAGACTGGAAAAATATGTGCCATTGGAGGGCAGTTCCACCACCTGTGGCCATTGCCAAGACTTGAAAAAACTTTACAGGACACATCCCTGGACCATTCCCTATCAGTCAAAGGGCTTTGGATCAAGCCCCTAGTGCTGCCTGCACCCACATTACTTTACATAATTCCCAACACTCAACAAGATGTCATTCTTTCTTGGGTTGAACACTGGGGCTGCACTCCTGTAATTTTATTCTAGCTGGAGTAATATGAAATAACTCAGACTAAAGAGAAAACTGCAGACTACAGCTACCAAACATCACAGAACTTGTCTAGTTGGGGGAAAAGCCCACAGTAGTGATGTGTGTTGGATACTCTGCACTACTCCCCAAGTGGACACACTTACCGACAGCTGAGGGTGACTTTGTGCGTAGTAACTTGGTGCACTTTGGAGACACATTAAGTTAAACTACTCAAGTGCACCTGGTGTGTGCAGTAAGAACATTCACATGGAGAGTTAGTGAGGAGTAGCTAGTATGCTTTAAACTCACACCCTTAGCTTACTGTGCACTAACTTCCTCATTTAGAGGAACACTTGTTAAAACTATTTCTCTGTTTTAAAAAAGGAATAATTTTAGTTCACGCATTAGTCACAAAACAAATTTGATGTCATTCTTTACAGAAAAGGCCCCTTGCCTTCATTCTCACATGAGGTAAAAATGTATATCCCAGGCTCTTACTTTATTTGGTGGTACTATGTAGCCCTTGTGACTAAGTGGTAATTTTTGTAATATTTTTATGAAGTCTGTGTGCCTTAGTTTCCCCTATATGCTGCATTGTTACTTAGCGGGTGAAAAGGGACTGTTTGCTTTCGGGGCAGGATCAGACACAGGAGTGAATGGTGCCTAGCTATCTGGAGCCTTAGGTCCCATGTCAATGGAGCTTTTGAGAAGACCACGGCAAATCCAGTTGCCTGGACCAGGACACCTAGCAACCTATGACTCAGAGAGAGATGAGGTTTCTGCCTCTCAGTGGGGATGCTGAGCTGCATCTCCCCATTATGGAAACAAAGAACTGCAGAGGGGGAGGAAGGAGGTGGAAGTTAAGTGTCGGCCATGGGAAGCACTCGGGGGCACACCTGGGAGTCTGACAAAGGAGATCAGACAGGGGAACGGACAGAGCTTGAACAGTGGGGGTTCACTGCAGCTTGGCTGGGCTCTGGCTACCTAGAATGGACTGCGCTGTAACCTTCATTTCTTGATGTTAATTAAGGTGGTCTTATGCTTTGTTCCAGTTGACTAATAAACCCTACTGTTTGCCAGCATGGGTGGAATGTCACTGAAGATGCTTGCAGAGGTGCATTACTTCCTAACATTGTACAAGTTTCCCTCAGGGATCTGTCTCAGTGGGACTTGCTGAACAGAGCGCGAGGTGTGAAGCAAGCATGTTGATGGCCCAAAGGTCCAGTCTAAGGAGGCGGTGAAGCTATGTGGCTTATCCTGGAGGAAGAGTGGGACCCCATAGCATCCTGAAGGGATTCTCCCAGAGACTGGTCCAAAGCTGGGGCTATAGTACTGATCCTGTGGATTCATGACAGCCGTTTCTGCGTATAAAGACTGTATTAAATCATGCAGCCATTGTTTTGTATCAAAAGGGACTACTTTGCAGTGGGAGTTTTGCCAGAGTAAAGATTATAGGCTTTGGCCTTTAAGTCAGTATCCTGACACAAAGAACCCTGTAGATAGAACCCTGTTCCCTAAAATAAGGGGCAGTAAAGTACACACTATATTGGTATTTGGTAAATCAAAGCTATTGGACTTTTGTTACTTGGCACTCGATATTGAAGTTAATACAGAGACAATTTTCTAGAAGTTCTGCACTGACAGGTAAAAAGAGGAATTCCTGAAACTGCACCTATATTTCCAGAGCTCTTACTAGTAAATCCTGAAGTTACAAGTAACACAAACAATTGGTGTGCATATCTTGGAAGAATGTTTGTCCTTTGTTACATTAGTAAGTCTGGAATAACTCTATTGACACAGGTTTTACAGAAGGCAGAATTTGCCCCTTGACTGCAAATTGGTAAGATTTCTACTTATCCATTGCTTTTTTATTTTCAGCTTCTTTTCTTTTCTCCCCACAGCCTGCCACTTTACTCTTGAAGTGTCAGAGGGTTGAACTTTAAAGATAACGTTGTCCATGTTGTTACCTAGCAAAAAGGACATTGAACTAGACTGTGACTATCATACTTTCAGTCAATCATTCCTTAACATTAATGTGAACAACTTTAAATGGACCCTCCCTGAATCCTTCCCTATCAGTTAAAAGGGGAAAGAAAATTTCTTAATTACATTCACTGTACATACAGCTTCAGACACCTTGAGATGTCAAGTTTGCACAGTGACTAGTGGCTGTAGTTAGCAGATGGATAACCCTGGTGTTGGAATAGACATAAGGGATCTGCCTGGGCTAGTCACTAATACATTTGGCTCGTTTATCATTCCACCATCAGTCCTACACTTCTTAGGTCTCAGGTACACGTTAAATACTTTTTTTTTCTTTTTAGTGGAGGTAGTGGAGTAAAATGACTCCTGCATTGAGAAGGTTTTGGAAAGCTTCAGATAATGGTTGTTTGTTTATTCTGGTCTGGTTGGTAGTACCCATTTGAAAGTTCAGTTAGTCATTTCATATTACAGGTATTCATTTTATGTGTTTATCTTGTCACTGAGAGAGAGAAGAGTTGGTGAGCGAGTCTGCTTCTGTGAAAACATATTACTCATTCTTTTCTTTCTTCTCCCAGTGCATAGAGGTCTGGTGGTCTTTAGTCACCTCAATTCTAGCATAAAATCACCATTCACCATCTCCTCCCCATTTATCAGCAGCATGGTCTCTCTCAGATGACTCTGTGGCTAAGCATAAATCTACAGAGTACTGAAAGCCCTTCTGCCAGGACCCCCAAAATGACTCTCAGAAATCAATTATTTTAAGGGTTTTCTTTCTTCTTTCTTCACTGACACACACACAGTACAAGTGCCGCTGAGCAGCAGTTGGTTATATTGAACCCAAGGATGTTGGAAAGCAAAAGACCTTGTCTTTATTGATTATATAACAAAAAAGTCCAATAAAACAGCACATTACGTCAGTGATTATAACTCATTACAAGCATAGAGTGAAACAAATGTGGCCATAAATTCATATTAAGGTTAATGACTGATTTATCTTGAGACTGCAGCATAATCACAATCTTAATCACTGGTCATGCTTCCCCTGTACAAGATGGAGACGCATACGTTTGTAACCACCATAACCAACGTCTGCCTTTTCCTGACACCACCTTCCTTGCCAAACAATTTTGAAAAGTCTCTCTCATCCCGCCTCCCCAGCAGCCCCATGCCTGAGTTTGCAGTAGTCCAGTGCAGCAAGGACCACTGGCCCGACCACTTCCAACAATAAAACGTCTGTCACCCACCAAACAAACCTGGGCTAGCGATCTTTAAGGTACACGTGGTGTTGCTATAGCTCTCTTTTGAAACAGAGGGGAATGGAGAGCAAGCAAAGCTATCAAAGAGCTGAGCTCCTCTTTGCATGTGCAGGGCCAGGAGGGAAAGCAGGCAAAGTTTCTTCTTCCTGTCTTGGTGCTAGAAGAGTGAGAAGGGGCAGACTATTAATGACTTTATAGAGTGAAGGCGAGGGAGAGGCAGCCAGCTCCTGGTCACAGAGCATTCCCAGTGGCTTTTGGCTTTGTGTTTAAGATCGGCTCTGGGTCATTTTTTATATAGATAAATTGTTCAGGGCTGGCAAAGTTTCCTCCTTTTTGCCTTTTCCTGAAAATGGGAAAGGACATTACCTGAATATAAAAGTTTCCATTGCAGTGATACCCATATTGGATGTTTATACAGCTGACTTGTTATCATTGTAGTGGGATTGTTTTGAATCTTTGGAGTTCCTCTCCCAGCCCTGTCGAATTTGTGTGAGTGGTCTGTCTATACATGGGAATATAAGAACAAATTTAATGGCCAGGACAATGCAAGGAACAATGAGAGAAAGCATGTATGCTGCAGGAAGATACCATCTATACATTGAAGGGCTCAGGAACCTCTTCCCACCGTAGACCAGCGTATGTGCAGTGCACAAAATCAGTGTCAGGTATCCCAGTTTGGACTATTGGGAGGGAAAAAAAAGAGCATCAGTTAAGACTGTAAAACAAACTATTTACAACCTACATAAGCTATTGGGTTATAACCAAAATTGGGGATGAACCAAGACTGTTAAAACCAGTTGTTCAGTGCTCCATATGAACCAAACACTGACGGTAGTCAGTGTTGCACTGTAAGCAGGATTATACTATTTATTCCAACATGATATCACGTGCCATGTGTTCACCAGTTTTGCTTGCACGAGCTGGAGCTTAAAACAGGTAACTCACTGTAGAAAAGGTAGGCTCCCCTATAGGTGTCCAGCACTGAGTGGGGAGGCAGGATCTGTAATATAGGGATGGTAGCTGACACAGCCAAACTGCTTTTGACATGCCCCACTGGCTCTCTGATATCTGGTGAGGTAGGATTAACTGTGTGGGTGGCCCACATCTTTGAAAGTGGGAGTCGCCGTGTCAGGCCCAGTGAGCAGTAGGGGCAGATGATTTGGTTGAGTGCCGGAGAAGTGCCATTGGCAGACTTGTAAGAGACAGAGAGAAGGAAAAGGCCAAAGGTGGAGCAGAGGCAAAAAGGGGCCGAATGGGAGGAAGAGGAGGCGGAAAGGGCAAGTGCCCACATGCAGGGGCAGTTTCACCTCTGCTAATGTTGGTACTTGAGGGCACTGTACAAAATCAATGTGGGTACTTTGTGCTCAAAAAGTTCTCCATCCCTGCCAACCACAATGGACTAACCAATCTATAGTTTATGGATTAAAACCATTGTGTAGCCTTAAATTCTCTTCCATAAATGGAGCATAAACGTCTCCTCTGACTAGGATGCTGTAAAGGTGCCAGCAGTCCATGAACACCCCTTTGCAGCCCAGCGTGGTGCTGCTGGAGTGCCCCATCTTGATTGCCCCAGGTGGAGTCGCAGTAGATTTCAGTTTAACAGCCCAGGGCAAGAAGCAGCAAACATTTTAAAAGCAAAATACCAGGTCCCCTTTTAAAAAGGCTTTGGACCAGGAACCATTACAACAAAAAGCTCATTGGGCCCTAGTTCAGGCTTTCCAAACTTAAGGTCCACGCCCAAGTTTCTGAATGAGTTTCAAGTCTGTCTCCTTGTGCTGTGAGAGCAGCTGACGTTCATTACAGCCTACCTGACACCTACTTTTCCCTGTGCTTCCTGTTCCTGTTTATATAACTCAGCCCTGCCCCAAGGCCTCTTGGATTAGCCTCTTCTTGTCCCACATAAAGGGATAGTACCCTTTTCATCATACCCTCGTCTACTCCTTTATAGATGCACAATAGCATCAGTACTACTACAAATATATAACTCCTGATTTTCAAACCCTGGTATCCTTACACGATGTCCAATTGCTGGGTTTAAAAATGAGGTAAATGCAGCTGTGAAACACAAGCTAACAGTCTTACCCTCACTCATATGAACATATTTTTGGCTAATCCTGATTTTCAGCCACTCTCTTGTTCTGATGAATGGGGCATGTTTTGCCCAATTCCTTTTATGAGATACTTATGATCTCACAAAGAAGAGGGAAGGATGGGTTGATTAGGTGGAGATTCTAAAGAAAAGATATCTCCTTCCAGATGGAGTGCATTGTTTTAGGACAATCACTTAGAAAATAACCACATTTCTCCAATGTGGAGAGGGGAAAATGGATTGCTAATACTGGCTTTTCATGTATGAAACATCAAAAAGTGATAATATAGTTGCTTGTATGTTGCCTGAATATTGTTAAATTTCAACCTGGAGTAAATACTTTATGAGCCAAAATAATTAGTGAATGATCTTGAGTTTTAATCAGTGGCTGAATATTTAAGGGGTTTAATCAATGTAACTAATTACTCTGTTTTTACAACCATTTTCTGAAAGCTACACATTTATCATTGCAACTTCTCGTTGTTTGGAAGTTCAGTTTTCCTAATTTTAGTATATGTAGATGGTGACTGCAATGCCATCATCATGGGCTACCAGGAAAACATGGAAGTTGACAGGAGAGTGCAGCGAAGGAAAAGGACATGAAATTAGTTAGTTGAAAGAAGGTATATTCCTCACCTGTACAAATCGAAATTCTCTCCAGTTGACGTTGTTGCTGACTGAGGGCAGGGAAGTTATTCCCAGCAAGAGAAACAGAAAAAATCCCAGGATACCTAAAGCCACGTAAGAGTCACTAATCCAGCCATTAGTGTTGTTAAATGGATCTGTTCTGTTGTTCTTTATCTGAAGAAAATAAAATCACATATGCTTTAATATTGCAGTAGCTGCAGCACCAATGTACAGAAAAGTGCCCTTTAACGTGAGGTTTCCTTTAAGGTGAACTGGAAAGGTTTTGTAAATACATTAAAGCAATCAGAAGCGGCAGAACAGCTTGTTTCCTGGACAGGGTCAGGTGCTCTGGACTGCCAGTATGCATGACCCTCCATAGTAGGTGCACTCAGACGGCAGCAGATATATTGTTGCATGCAGCCTTAAAGTAGCATTAATCTAGCTTTCTAATATGCACAATACATTTCTGTAGACCTACTGATGATTGCGGGCATATGGTTATTTTAAACAATAATAAGGCATAACTTTCTGCATGTCAGTAAATGTACTACTCTCAGAGGGATATGCAGAAATATGGAACCATGTTTCTCAAAATTATTCATAATTGATATTTATCTGCATATTTTGTTAACTGCTAGACTTGCTAGAAAGAAGATTCAGAGCAGAAGCCCCCCATCTAACCACAGCACCAGTGACCTTTGGCAGTCCAGATGCCTAGAGGAAACTCCAACCACGCAAAGAAATTCAATAGCATGAAAGCAATAAAAATATAACTTTTGACATGAAGTTCTGAAACTCAACCTACAAGATAAGTAGCATACATAGGTGAGGTTGGGGGGAGCAATGAACAGAAACTTACCTGAGATATGACATAACCATTTAGTCTCCATCGTACGTAATAACGTATAGGGATAACAAGAGTGTACAAAACATGTAGAAAAGCAAAGGCCAAGGCTACTAGTCCAAGCTGTTTCCTACAGAGCATCCATTTGTCCAACCAGTCTGGGAAACGACTGTATTTTGTACCTCTGTGTAACTGGAGAATTGCAGCAATTATACCAGGAAGGTAAACTAAAGCAAGAAGGATGAGTGCCACTATTGGGCAGATCCGATTTGGAATGGAAATTGCAATAAAAAATGACACGTCTTTGTTTTCATATACGTAGGGGTAGATCACATCACGGATCAAACAGTAGAAGAAAAAAAATGCACTTAGGCCAATAGACAAGTAGATGGGAAACTTCCACATTGGAAAGAGCTGCAGTGGGTAATTTTCTATTTCCTTGGCAGCCAAGAGAGAGCCTTGATCCAATGGTGTAAGACCAAGAGTCCGAACAATATCCATCACCATTTGTTTAGCTTTGTTGTCATCTCCACAGACAAACACCTGTATAAAAATGAATGGGATTTATTTTGACCAATCTTTGGGACAGTCTTTATTACTGACCTGTATTGGTATAAAACAAGATCTTTAAGTTGATTGCATTTCCAAACTTTTTAGAAATCATTGGCTTTCTTGCTAGTCTTTGATACAAAGTTCAAACAATAACATGCTGTGCTTCTGAGAATCAGAAACATAAATAAAACCTTGTCATTGGGGAGGTGGGAGATTTAAAGTGATAACGTCACATATATGAAAATAACAAAATATAATACACATAACACTGGTATTTAGCTAGAACTCTTGGATTTTAGCACATGCTTTGGAAGACAGCTCTATCAAGCAATCTTGACTAGTACCTGACTAGTAAAGAGTTCTCAATGATTTTATCTAAACGGGCACAATCTTCCACTTTTGCCCCACACGTATAAAGCAGTGATTCTCAAGCAATCCAGAGCAGAGAGGATACAGGTAATAGGAAAATAGATCACCTGTAATTAAAATAAATATTTCTCTTCAAAAATCCTGAGATGTAGAGGGAGCCTCTCTCACATGGATATGCAGGGTAAGAGAAAAGCATCTCCTCACCAGGCAAATATCATGTGCACAGCACAGGCAGAAGGATGTGTGTGTGGGGGGGAGGGGTTGTTTTGGGAAAGACAGGACTCATCTCAGAGTCTGGAGAAAAAAGACAATCTGTGCTTTCATTCAAACCCACAATAAAGGGTTTTTTTGGAGTTCCTGACCATAATGCAGCTTGAAGGTAGCTACATCTGTGCAGAGATAAGCCTGGACAGGAGTACGATGCACCAGATCCTTTTGCATTGCACTGCAATCAATTTTGCCCTGCTGTATGTGGCAGCACAAAGCAGGTTTAATGATAGCATAAGTGACCAGCTGAGACAGTGCACAATGTAAGGGCATTCTGATGGTTCCTGGCTGCAGAGCGGTCCCTTGGAGACAGCTGCACAGCTGAAGCAGCTTAAAGTACTCCCTGAAGTTCTACTAAATTGCTTCTCAGGTCTAGCCCAGCGTGCAGAGGCCCAAGAGTCAGAGAGCCATGAAGACTGTTAACAAACTCTGTAGTTCCAGCAGCCATCCCAAACTGCCTAGATATCAGACTCTCCCAGCCCTCATTACCCCCTGCCCTCCCCCATGAACTTCTGAACTCTGGATATGTTCAAACCTGCCTCTGGACCTGGGGAAGCAACATGTCTGCTTCCACGCTTATCCATTACCTGAAAGTAGCCAGAATGGAAGCTTGATTTAGACAACTTGACATCTCTTTTCCACCCTATCTTCTTTTCCATCTCATTTCTCCTCCTGCTCTGTCCAAGTTCCCTCCATCATCTCATTACACTTCTCTCCTCTCCTTTCCCTCTTTTCTTTCTTTCTTTCTTTCTTTCTTTCTTTCTTTCTTTCTTTCTTT
>ML675603.1:37756794-37871614 GCA_007922155.1 Mesoclemmys tuberculata
TTTCTTTCTTTCTTTCTTTCTTTCTTTCTTTCTTTCTTTCTTTCTTTCTTTCTTTCTTTCTTTCTTTCTTTCTCTTCTCATTTCCTTTCCTTACTCCATCTTCAGCACCCTATCTCCTTCATTCATCCTGATTCCCGCTGTCTTTTTAAAGTTCCTCTTTCTTACTTTTGCAACTTGCAAACTTTTTTAGAAGATTTTAAAATCCTCCCAACACTGTAGATACATAATAGCGGTTTCCTTCTCCTTTCTCTGTTAATATATTCCTGCAGTTTGGGAAGAGGCATGTGCTTAATGATCAAAAGGCAGGGAAAATCAATGTTTTTTAAAAGTTGGGGATAGAGACTTATTTTTCAGCTAAGATCAAACAAACACATTTGAACATGAAAGGATTTTTTTAGCTTAGTTACTTGACAGGTGATCATAATGAAATTTGCATCTGAATCTTGTCTGATACTTTCCTCTTATTTAAATGTATTTTGCTGAATTGCTTAGAAATTGCCATATGATATAACTTACAAGACATTCCTGCTCCTTCATCTTACCTGTCTGCTTGCATCCAGTGTGCCTGACTGCAAGGCCCATGCTGACACGGTGTTAAATGCTTTCACTACCTTAGCTCCTGGCACCAGCTGAGCAAGATATTCTGCGTTGGATTCAGGATATTGGTTTATTTTTAGGTTGTTGCTTACATCCACTAATACTTTTTCATGGAGAACTTCAGTTAACTCTGTGAGAAAGTTGTAATGTTGTCTCTGAATTGCTACAATAACAATGTCAGCCTTCTGCGCTGCCTCTTCATGGCGCAACACTTCTGCACCTTTGGGAATCAGGCTGGAAGTCTTTGCATTTCGGCTTCCGAACACTATTGAGTAGCCACATTGGAGCATTTTATACCCCAGAGATCTTCCAAAATCTCCGGTTCCAAAAATGCAAACAGTCTCTTGTTTATGAGGAGAGTTTTCAGTGAGAGGAATCATGTTGGAAGAGTTTTTCTCCATATCTAAAAAACAGTAAAAGGAAAAACCAAAACATGAATACTTTGAAAAAGACAAACTAGCACGGTGCATTGATTATATCAAAATGTATATTACATTTCTCTTTGTGTCTTGAGCCCTTTAGCAGAAAAGTCTATTAATTAACACACATTGTCAGAGGACTTCCTGTGCAGTGTTCTAAAGGAAAATTAAGTCAATTTCTCTCCCAGGGCTCATAGAACCCTACCTTGCCCACACCTGATAGATGCAGACTCTAGCTACACAAGAACTGTTGCAGTTCTCTTCTTTCAGGAAGTGCGGTGGTGGGGGAAGAGTGGACAGAATACAGAGAGAAGGAATACCATTTGCCCATTTTTCTGGGTCATTTCTGCTTACTTTGTTGACAGAAACAAGTTAAAGTTGAATGTACCAATAGAGAACAGGACCTGGAGGCTCTTTGCAGGAAAACTCAAAGAAGAGACATTAGAATAAGAGCAAGCTGGGAGCTTACTTGCCCTACTGAGTGTTTTATTGTTATTTCTCTTCAATGCCAGTTTGTTTTATTAGGAAAGGACCCCAGGGGAAGGGGCTACTGGGCTACTAGAGTGTATTTCCTTTACTTATAATAATTCTGTTATAAGCAACATATAAATATTGATCTAGCAGGTGCTTATATGACCCACTACACTGTAATATCTGAGTGCCTCACAATGTTTATTGTCTTTATTATTTATTTGCATTGTGGTATCATCTAGAAGACATAGGGACCAGGACCCCACTGTGCTAAATGTTGTATAAACACAGGACAAAAAATCAGTCCCTGCTCCAAAGAGCTTACAATCTAAGTCTGTGTCTTCTCAACATCCCTGTGAGATCGGGAAGGGCTATTATCCTCATTTTACAGATGGTGAATGAGGCACAGGGAGAATAAGTGAACGTCATGCAATATGTCTGTGACAAAGCAGGTAATTGATGCCAGGTCTCCTGAGTCCCAGATTAATGTCCTAACCACCATCCTTACTCTGTGTATCTATGTATACATACAAAGGTAACCTATAAGGGACCCATAAGTAGAAAGATCTAAGACGCTACTAGTTGTATGCTGTGTCATGTGACACTACACACTGCTATCTTTGGGCACATTTAAAAATCACTCTCTGTTGGCTCTGCTGATGTCTTGGGAGACTGTGATGGAGTGTGTTCCCCCCCCCACAGGCCCTGAAAGGGTTAATATGAGCCTGCAAGGCCAGTTCTGGAGGGAGAGCCAGGCTTAACTGATCATGAAGCCCAGCTGGGGAACAGCAGTATGGTTAGTATAAAGCCAGGAAGATGAGATTCGAAGAGGGCTAAAGAGAGGAAGTCTGCAGTCACTCTCTGGGTTCAGCGTGGTGGTGAGGAGGACACCCAGGGTGGAGAATAAGCCCTAGGTCCTAGCCCTAAAAGAAGAGTGAACCCAGAGAAGTTACAAGGAAGAAAGCCTGAGAGAGGCTGGCGAGGAAGAAGCCCAGGGAAACAGCAGCAAGGAGTGGGACTGCAGACCGTAGCTGCTGGTTATAGGGTCCTTGACCCGGAAGCCCATGTAGAGGGAGGGCCTGGGTTCCCAGCCAGCCCCTGGGAGAGTGCACAGGGCCTGGAGATGTGGGATGGAAGACTGTCTGAGGTGGCATCTGGACAGCTTGTCCCCTGGGATTATGTTACCCTGGAAGGGAAGGACTATGTAGTGACATGGCTGGAGGACCAAGTCACAAAGAGGGAATACCCTGAGTCACAGAGAGAAAGAAGGGCCCCAGCATGAGCAACTGAGAGAAGGGGGTGCATGACAGGGTGATAGCTAATTGCCAGACACAGCTCCAAGGAGGTGTAACTATGATGCGGGAAGCCCTTTACAGAGACCCAAATGGGAGGAAGGCTGTAGAATTCCCCCTTGTGGATGTTCTTATATTTCAAAGCAGAATAGCAGCATATGGCATACTGGTTCATTGCTCTGCATCCCTACATAGTAAGATGCAATATCCCTTTTTTAACATATTCTCTACAGTAAAATGAAGGGTGGACCTTGTTTGAAATATGGCAGTATTCAGCTGAAATCTTCCTGTGCCTTCAAGAAGTCAGAAAGCTGGCACTGAGTGCACTGTATGGCAGTCATGTCCTCTCCTAACCGATATCTGAATGGAAATCAATGGCTATTGCTATGTGATGTGCAGAATTATTTATATTATAAACATATTTTATTTAATGAAAGCTACAGCAATAAGAAATACATCTACAAAGTGTCTCCACTGGGCATTCTTTAAAATAGAATACCAAACATTTAATTCACTCATGATGATTTGGGGCTAAGCACTTGCAAGCAAGCAATGATCTGACCTCTAGAGACCTTAAATATTGCTTTCTGTTTACATGCCTCCAATTACTGGCCAAACACTCACAAAACTAAATGTTCCTCATGTAGGCCTTGCCCTGTCTCATATGTAGGCCATCGGATTTTTGAGAACTAAAAAGGGAGAGATTACATAACTCAATTCACCCACATCTGAAACAAAGGACAGGTAATTTAATCTTTTATAACTCTTCAGGGTGACAGTAATCACACTGGGGCTCTGGCATAACACAGTGTTAAAACTGTTTTGTAGGAGCCAAGAATATAAAAGGTATTTGTAGGCTTATAACTATTGAATTGGTTTGTGTCACAGAGCAATGATGATTAAATGACTATTTCAGGACACATCCTGCTCCCAATGAAGTCAATGAGAATTCAGTCTTTGACTTCAGTGTCTTTGACAACAGAGTCGGGTCCCAAATATGCCTTTAAGGAAGGCTGTCTGTGTGTCTTCTCTTCAATAGCACACTGAATTCTTCTCTCTCTTTCTTCCCCTTTCTAGAACTATCCATTCCTCTTACCTAGAGAGAAGTCTGTAGAAGAAATTTTTTTTTCTTGGCTTTACTGTTTAGTGTAATGTGCCAACAATGTGCTGACAGCCTTCTCTAAGGTTCTAAGCATCTTCAATTCCTGGTTATGCCGAAGTTGAGGGTGCTCAGTACCTTGTAGGATTGGGCCTGTAGTGTTGATAGGCCAAATTCTGCTTACCTCACTTTCACAACTAGTCTCATTTCATCCAGTGAGACCACTTGCACGAATAAAGTAAGGAGAATTCAACTTCGTTTGTTAGTAACTATTGGGTGTCAGACATAATGAAAGATGATGGCACTTATTGTTATCACCTTGGTGATCTGATGGCACACAAAAAACAGAGATAAATTACTCAATCATTAATGTCTTCATAAATATCGTATGTTGTAAAATCTTGTTGGTAACTTTGCATAGCTTAACATTTGTTTCTGCATCACATAGTCCATAAATACAGTACTGTACTAAATAACATGGAAAAAGTTTGCTTTGAAGCTGCAAGCCATCTGTAACTTGCCTAGTTAAAAGAACCAATATGAAAATGAGATTAGTTGACTTCCATCTAACCCTTTTTCAGTCCTATTATGCCCCCAAGCTTTTTGGCAAAATTCAGTAAAATTTCCGGCAGTTGCTGAATTAGCCTGATTTTTTCCTCCTAGAATGAGGTTTATGGTTTGTAATGAATCTTCTGTGATAAATTCGCAGGGTAGGTCACTTAGGTCTCTCAAAACCTCACAAAACCAGAGGCAATGCTGATTTTGTTCTGAGTTTTGGTTTTGCCACGTGCATTTGGTTCAAATTAAAACTCAGACTGCAACTCAAGGAGTATGAATGTGTGAAAATCAAAACTAACAAAGTGTCTGACAGAATCCATGACAACAAGAACTAGTAAGTTTTCCACAGCTCTATCTGTAATCCCCTACTAATATACTTTGCTACATCTGCTGATGTACTTTAACACAACATCAATATCAAGGACTCTATATCAAGAAGAACATCTGCGTGGTCTTGTGGCTAAGGGCTCAATCCTGCCAGGTGTTTGAGAACTCTGGTCTGATAAAACATAGCTTTTTGGCATATGCGTTGCTTTAAGCATGACTTAATGGGACAATTCACATGATTAAAGTTGAACATGTGCTTAAGTACCTTGCTGGATCAGGGCCAGAATGCACAGCACCTTCCAGGACCAAGCCCCAAGACTTTGGATTGGATTCAGTTCTCACCTCTGTCACAGACTTCCTGTGTGACCATGGCCAAGTCAAATTAATCTCGCTGTGCCTCAATTCCTAGGCTGGCATATGGGAATAATACTTCCTTTGTCCATCTTGTCTATTTACACTGTAAGTGTTTAAAGGTAGGGTTTGTCTTATGACACATGTATGCGTAGCACGTGGCACAATAGGATCCTGTAGATGGTATTGTAATTATCTAAACAAAACCAAAAACCTAAGTGTTGAGGAACAAAGTTTTACAGCAGTATTTACGGGACTATTAATGCTGAGAGTTCTGAAACAGAACAATATGAAATCTTTCAAAATAGCCATAATTAATATCCAGTTAATGACACAAATGTCATACTATAATTTATTCCAAAAAGTGGACAGAAGAAAGTAATACACTCTTTAAATTTAGCCTTCTTCTGAACAACTCCAGAGTTCTGTGTGGTTGGGATATATGTGCATATTTTATTACTCATTCAATTAAAATGAGTTGCAGCCTTATGAAATAGCTTCAGCAAAGTGGGAAGCTATGAAAAAATCACATGGAAACAGATTTAGTTACTTCCCTCTAAATGTTGTTCACAAAGATATATTACAAATATATATATTATAAATAGAAATATGCACTAATTACAGATATTTTATCAAAGAGTGCTCTCTTGCACTGTGACCTAATGCTAACTAATTATTTTGTAGCATGAGCTATCATGCTGTTCTGATTCTACATCAGTGATACTCAGATGAAGAATGTGAATGAATGAATGAATGTGAAGATTTAATTCACTTGCGCTAAACAGTGTTCTTATGTTTACATGGGCTATTGGTTTTACAGGTATTTGGGGATTTTTGTCATTCTTTTGTTTCCTGGAATCTAGACACATATATATCCCCCTATTCCAATTCAGTAACTTGTCTGCCTGCTCCTCCTCTGAGAAATTTCAGAGGAAAATAATTTGTAAAACCCCAGAGAAGGCAATTTAATGTGAAATATTCCTTGTTGTCTTTCCTGATAAAATGTGTGGGAATAGAGGTTCAGGAGGGGGAGGCAGGGAGAGGGAGGAGGAGAGGAAGATAACTTAGTTAAAGTTTTAAGTATAGAAGTGTTAGAAGGAACTAAATGTTCTAGAAGTCTGCCTTGAAGCACTCCAGCCTATGCAAAATGAGTACAGCTAATTGAAAATTTTCATGAAAATTTCCAGTTTTGAAAAAGCCATTTCTGATTTAAAATAATTGTTCAGAAAATTTCCATGACTCTCTGTCCCCAATACACCAAACAAACTAGAAAATGAAAAATGTGTATGTGGGAAAAATGTGCTTGTTTTTTCCTTTCCACCCCTTATCTCTTTCCACTTCCCTTTTTTAGTGGCCAAAGGTAATGAAGGGAGAGAGAGGTAAAAAAACCCACACAACTGGAAGAACCTCAAAAAATTGAAAATAATATTTTTCCAATCTTTTAAAAAATGATGATAAAATTCTTTCTAAACCTGCAAAATGCAAACAACTTCAATTTTTTTGGAAGTTTTTCACTAAAAATGATTTTCCATTTTCAACCAGTTCTAAAACTGAATCAATTTGATTTAAACAATATTAATCAGATTCATGTAAGACACTGATGAACAAAACCTATTATGTTATACAGTCCAATTCTATACCAATATAGGATTGTTTCCACCATTTGAGGCAAATCTTCAATCCCAATCTGCTTCTGATGCAAAGGGAGTGGAAACCTCCATATCCCTGTGCAGAGAATCAAGGAGCCACACCCAGTTTCCTCACATCCACAGCAGAAAATGGAATTTTTATGCACGTCTAATTCTAATTCTCAGTGCTCCAGAGGAAAAAGCTTCCATCACTTTCTCTGGGAGACCAAGAATAGATGTGAGAGGAAAGGATTGTAAACTTTCCCTCACCCAGCTATAGCTAAAAGCAAGTGGATGGGAGTCCTGTTACAGGACAGTGAAAAATTCAACTGATTCCTCTTCAGGTTTGCATGAAGCTTGAGCTTTTCTTGGAGAATTTATTTTTTGCAATGAACCCCCAAACCATGGTCACTTTGCATGATTTTTGGATTTGGGTTTGTAAATTTTATTTAGAGAATATATTTCCGTTGAGCCAGCAGATGGCAGCATAACCTAGCTTTGTTCTGTGATATTAGTCTGACATTTCATAATGCTTGAGGGAAAAATGTATTGTAAGAATTAATTTTAGTTCTTTTATTTAGGAGTTCAGATTTTATGGGGATAAATGCAAAAGAAATGTTTATCAATACATGGAATTTGGCTTTTTCCCCATAACGTTTTCTTTCTGTTTTGGAGGGATAAAGATTGATTTCTTTGGAAAAGAATTCATATATAAGTTCCATAATGACTTATCTGCTTTTTGCTCTATAGTGGTGTTGTTGGTTGTTTGCTAATATAGAGTCCTATCCAACTCCTGTTCAAATTAGTGGGAGTCTTTCCACTGAATTCCATAGTGGGCTTGGACAGTAAAACTACTGGAAGTCATTATCCTTGACCCAAGGAACTTAGAGTATAAATCAGAATCAGACACAAACCACCCAGTACAGACATATCTGGTACACTGGATGAAAGTGTTTGGTTCAGCAATGTTGATCTTAGTCAATTTAGTTGTTTTAATAATTTGACATTTCTTTGGTTGATTCATGTTGAAAGTCTTAATGGGAGAATCATGGAGGGATTTGAACGAAGAGAGATGTTGTTTGGCACGCAAGAAAAGATAAGGAGTTCCTAGGAGTTGCACTGGTATGGAAGAAGTTGTGAAGCTAAGAGTGAGAGCAACATGAGGGAGAGTAAGAGGAAATGAAGGTTGAAATACAGGCTGAGATGGAGTTGTGCACAACCTTGGAGCCGAGTATGAGAAAGGTATAACTTGATACGGAGAAGACAGGAAACCAGTGGAGAGATTCTGAGTGGCATGAAAGAGAACATTAATAGTCACATTTACAATAAAATAGAAGGAAAGGAAAGTGTGGGAAGGACTGAAGGGAAACAAATGAACAAGGTGTGGACAAAGAGTTTGATCCATAGGAATGTACAGCAAAAGAAATGACATGGGTGAGAAAAGGCAGGTCTGGTGTAACACTGAAGTTGTGAGCCAGGAAGGTTGGAGTTTGCCTATGGTACTGGAGAAATTGGGCTTGAGAGAAAAAAAAAACAGGATGGGCCATATGAGCCTGAGATTTTATTGCCAGGACTTCCAGAAAGAGATATCAGGAGCAGCTGTAGAGACAAGCCTCGTGATGCTGACTGTTTTATTCTCCCCTTAATTTTCTTCAAATATATTATAATTAAGTCTGAAAATCTTTCAGTGCAATTTTGAGGATAGTCAAGGGATGGTCATAGTGTAAAAGGTGAATATCCTGGAAATGTAATTTTAAAAGGTCAAATCTTACAGGCATTTTTTATATCCAGACAAACGATTTATACTTCCATTTTCTTGTAAACAACAAGAACTGTGAATCTGCTGTACTATGGTAATAGTTATCTGTACTGAGCATAAGAGTTTCCCAACTAGAGCAGACCACTGGTCATTCTAGTATGATATTTCAGAGGAAGGCAAAGACTTTGCAGAATGCACTTGGCCAATTGCATAATGTTCAGGGCTCCAGGCCTGGTCTACACTACATGATTAGGTGTATGCAAGGCAGCTTATTTCAACCTAGCTGTGAATGTGTTTACACTTAAATTTCGCTCCTGCTGATGTAACTGCCCTGCTACACCAACTTAACACCACTTCTGCACATGACATAGACTCAAGGTTGATGTAGTTAGGTTGACACGCTGTCAGTGTAGACACTGCGTTATTTATGTCGACTGTTACTGGTCTCCAGGAGCCATTCCATAATGTCCCATACTGAGTGCTCTGGTACCCATTGTGAACTCTGCTGCCCATGGGTCAGATGCATAGGAGGCTGCTCCTCCCTGTTAAAGCCCTGTAAATTTTTGAAATTCCTTTTCCTCATTGCCTGGCTTGGTGAGCACAACAATACTCCATCGTTGAGGGTAACTGCTTAGCTGGCCATGCTGGTAACGTGCTGCAGATGCGCTCCTGCCTGGAGTACACAGGAGGTACTGGATCTCCTGGGCTTGTGGGGAGAAGAAGCTGTGCAGGCACAATTCCAATCCAGTCAGAAATGTGGATATTTATAAACAGGTTCTTGGGGGTTGCAAGAGAAGGGGGCTAGAAGAGAGACCAGCAGCTGTGCCACGTGAAAGTCAAGGAGCTGTGGCAGGCATAGTAGAAAGTAAGGGAGGCCCACGATTGATCTTGTGCAGAGTTGCAGACGTGCCGCTTTGACAAAAAGATGCATCCCCTTTCTGTTGATGTACTCTGTGGCAAGGTGGTCTGTTGCTAAAATAGAGATATGCATACCACGTATCTCTCCACCACAGTTCAGTGGTGCACCCTGCATTGACACAAACACTCCGGTCAGGACCTACACCGCTGCCACAAGGAGCATAGTGTGCTCACCACACAAGCGATGTAATAACTGTGGCAGATGTAAGCCGATGTAACTTAGGTCAACAGAATTTTGTAGTGTATACATTGTCAGGATAAATGTACAGAATGTTATAGAGGAGTCATGATAAAAATGTCACTATCAAGCCTGCTTTCTAGATTCACCTTTGTGAACCAAACCTACCCTTTCACATTTAAAAGGGGTTGTTTAAAAGGGGGCTACCTAACAGCCTGGGGAGAACCCCATAACACCTTGGAACTAAGTGCTCTCACTGAAAGTCCAGTAATTTACTCCATTGTGTTGCTCCTATGTTGACCCTCAGCTGCTGATTTCTCTTAGCCTCACAAGGAGTCCAGAGTTTAACTCATCTCTGAGACAGATTGGTTCATCTGTTACCATTACATTCATTGTCCCCTTGTTTCACATTGACCTACATAAATTTCACCTCCTTTCAAATGAGAGGGCTGTGCCTTTCTTTGCAAATCAGCATCTTCACTCTGCCTGCAGCATCTGAATGGCTCTAATTGTTATTTCATCTAATGTAACTCTGGAAAAGAACAGTCTGTAGGCCAAAGGAGAGCGGGGACTAGGACTGTGCATGGCTTCTGTGTGGAAGGACTCCTTGCACTCTTCCCTCCACATCCTTGCACATCTGTGTAGTGGCTAGGCACAATCTGGCTCAGTCCTTCCTGAGTAAACAAGTACACATATTTGGTGAAGAATTCATCTGTCTTTGTTGGCAGTCTTTCCCCCTGCCGTGCCCTAGAGAGTCAGACAAAATGCCCTTTTCCTAGAAGTAAGTCCTGCCTCATCAATTCCTGGACAGATTCCTGCATATACTCACAAACAGAAATAATAATCTCTGACTGCTCCTTGTAATGAGATGCTTGGTTTGTGGTGGAATGTCTGAGGCATGAATAATTTTATCAAAGGGAAAAAAAATATCCAGGGATATGCAAGTTAGACAAACTGTCCTACCAAATGCACTTAAACTAAATTCTATTCTCTACCAGCATCTTGATAATTAAATAAGTAATAAGTAATTTTATATGACATCTATGTTGAATGGTACTGTCATTTTGAATGTACCTTTCCTATAGGATAAACTACATAAACCTTTAAGTATTTTGCCATCTGTGTTTTAATCAACTATCTTCATGTATGTCGGAGAACAAAGAAATAATGCAGTTTAAAAAGCAACCTAAAATATACATGCAATACCCATAGCATTTATGTAAATAAATAAATAAATAGATAGATAAATAAAATTTTTAAAAAAGCCCAAGCCCCCCAATATACCAAATATATATGGCTTTGTCACAAATAAAAATGCAATATGCTCAGTTTCTTATTGGTGCACAATTGTAAAAACAATTCCTGTTCTCCTCCATATATACATTATATATCTGTCTTCTATTACACCTACAATTGGGAGATTTATATGTGACTTAACTGGATTACTGTGCTATGAATTACACTGTTTCTACTATGACATCCACATAGAAGAGAACAAAACAATGTGAGGGATCAAAGGCTTAAAAACATATTACAACCAATTATTGGCTAACTTACTTTTAAGTAAATGAGGTTTTTTCCTGTGCAGTTACTCTCAGCAAAAGATCTTGAGCTCTGAGTTTTGACAGAGCTGATAAAACGAATTGTTGGAGATGATAAATCCTAATACAGAAAATGCACAGGTATACCATTGCCCACATCTCTGCTTTTTATCAGGAGAACACTAAAGCTGCCTGGAGGTTCTTCAGATATATGAAGTATAGGCCTTAATAGGTGTGCTTAATGTTGTCTAAATCATAACACAGTACTGAGAAAGCTGCAAATCTCACTGCCTCAGACTGTTCCCATAAATATACAAGACTCAGCTAAAAGTCAAGTAATTTTCTCTGCACTTTCAGAGTTGTCGAACTGTTCAGAGTTTTAAAAGTATCAAGCACTAATCCAATCCAGTCAACTGCACGCTGAATAGGAAATGATTCCATAAGACCATAGTCTGAGGGCTAGTTAAAGCACAGGACCGAGAGGAGACCTATTACAACTAGGCCAATGACTTGCTTTGTACCATGGCCAAGTCACCTAAACCCATATTTTCAAATCCCCTGAGCAGCAGACAACAATTCCTCTGGGGGTTCCTGCTTGGACTGTAAGCAGGCTCCCTCAATGTGGCGCTATGCCAATAGGGCAACCTGTGCTTAGTATTTAGTGATGTTATAATGATGGGCATCCTGAGATGCACATATAACTCTATATATGTGTATAATATTCTCTCCTTGTCAAAAGAGCAAGTGAGACCAAGCGAGCAAACATCTTTGAATTATGATCCTCTTATATTATTTTGGTCTCTACAGAGACTGTTAGAATGATGAGGTGGTAGAATATTTGAAACATCTATCAATAGGATACCACTAGATATATCCATGAACTAGCTAGCGGTATATGTTCTTGAATCCAAATAACTACTCACACAGCTAGTTCAAAACCAGACACTTTGACCAATACACAGAGCTAAAACAACCTATTCAGCATGAGCTCTGGAAATGTACAATGGGGCTTGATTCTCTTCTCACCTACACCAGGATAACTGTTGACTTAATTGGAGTTACTCCTGCTTTTGTGCTGATGCAAGTGAGACGAAAATCAGGCTCATTCCGCTTTATCATCTACCCCTTCTGGAATGCAGATGAACAGACTTAAATCAAACTGCAGGCTACCTACTGTTGTAGAAAGGCTTCAGTGGGGTTTCTTGGCTCTCCATCACAATGTATAAAGTTGCAGAGGGAGGAAGAGGGAGAACAAGTTGGAATTATTAAAAGAGAAATAGTTCAAACAAGAGGTTTGCCTGCCAAAACAAACAGAACATGTGATCAAGATCAAAGACCAGTTGGCTATGGTTCAAAACTGGTTTTACATACATTCATTTTATCTGCATTCATGCTTGCACAATGCTCTGTACTGCCATATTTTGATAAAATACTATTTTTAAGAAAGTGTTAATAGCATGCAATTTTATCAGTAACTTAGACCTTCTGAAATAAAATACAATAATCCTTTCTTTTTCTCTTGCTTATTTTGTACATCCTTGACAGAACCTTGAACAACTCATCCATTTTCTCCCTCATTAGAGCCTGCATCACAGTCACACTGCACCCACAAAACATGTGCTTGGATTCAGGATACTTTGGATGCAAAGTAAATTGGGGGGCAAAGACCAAATTCTGCTGTAACTTTTGTAAGAAGTGATCTACATTGAAATATTACCACGACTGTTCTGACAAGAATCTGAAAACTGATCATTCCTCTTTCTGGAGTCTTAAGAAAGGACTGGTACCAGCACTTTTATGTAAACCTGGCTAGGTTAATAACAAAGTAAACTTGCAATTTGGTCACCCAATATAAATATTTGAAATGAGGCCTGAGGCACCATATAATCATAGAAGATTAGGGTTGGAAGGGACCTCTGGAGGTCATCTAGTCCAACCACCTGCTCAAAGCAGGATCAACCCCAACTAAATCATCCCATTGTCAAGCTGAGCCTTAAAAACCTGTAAGGATGGAGATTCCACCACCTCCCTAGGTAACTCATTCCAGTTCTTCACCACCCTCCTAGTGAAAAAGCTTCTCCTAATATCCAACCTAAACCTCCTCCTTTGCAACTTGAGACCATTGCTCCTTGTTCTGTCATCTGCCACCACTGAGAACAGCCTAGCTCCATCCTCCTTGGAACCCATTTTCAGATAATTAAACGCTGCTATTAAATCCTCCCTCATTCTTCTCTTTTGCAGACTAAACAAGCCTAGTTTCCTCAGCCTCTCCTCATAGGTCTTGTGCTCCAGCCCCCTAATATTTTTGTTGCCCTCTGCTGGACTCTCTCCAACTTGTCCACATCCTTTCTGTAGTGGGGTTCTGAAACTGCACACAATACTCCAGATATGGTCTCACCAGTGATGAATAGAAGGGAATAATCACTTCCCTCAATCTGCTGGCAATGCTCCTACTATTGCAGCCCCGTGTGCTATTAGCCTTCTTGGCAACAAGGACACACTGTTGATTCATATCCAGCTTCTTGTCCACTGAAATCCCCAGGTTCTTTTCTACAGAAATGCTGCTTAGCCAGTCAGTCCCCAGTCTGTAGCTGTGCATGGGATTCTTCCATCCTAAGTGAAGGACTCTGCACTTGTCCTTGTTGAACTTCATCAGATTTCTTTTGACCCAATCCTCGAATTTGTCTAGGTCACTCTGTATCCCATCCCTACCTTCCAGGGTATCTACCACTCCCCCCAGCTTAGTGTCATCTGCAAACTTGCTGAGGGTGCAATCCATCCCATCCTCCAGATCATTAATGAAGATGTTGAACAAAACCAGCCCCAGGACCGACCCCTGGTGCACTCCACTTGATACTGGCTGCCAACTAGAAATTGAGCCATTGAGCCCAATGATCTTGCCAGCTTTCTGTCCACCTTATAGTCCATTCATTCAACCCATACTTCTGTAACATGCTGGCAAGGATACTGCAGGAGACCATATCAAAAGCTTTGCTAAACTCAAGGTATATCATGTCCACCACTGTCCCCACATCCACAGAATCTATCATCTCATCATAGAAGGCAATCAGGTTGCTCAGGCATGACTTGCCCTTGGTGAATCCATGCTGACTGTTCCTGATCACCTTCCTCTCCTCAAAGTGCTTCAAAATGGATTCCTTGAGGGCTTGTTCCATGATTTTTTGAGGGACTGAGATAAGGCTGACTGGTCTGTAGTTACGCAGATTCTCCTTCTTCCCCTTTTTAAGGATAGGTATTATATTTGTCTTTTTCCAATCGTCGAGGACCTCCCCGATCGTCATTTTTCAAAGATAAGGGCCAATGCCTCTGCAATCCCATCAGGCAACTCCCTCAGCACCTTCGGATGCAATGCATCTGGCCCCATGAACGTGTTCATGTCCAACCTTTTTAAATATTCCTGAACCTGTTCATTCATCACTGAGGGCTGCTCATTCCTTCCCTTACTGTGTTACCCAGAACAGTAGTCTAGGAGCTGACCTTGTCTGTGAAGACGGAGGCAAAAAAAGCATTAAGTACTTCAGCTTTTTTTCCATATCATCTGTCACTAGATTGCCTCTCTCATTCAATAAGGGGCTCACACTTTCCCTGCCCTTCTTCTTGTTACTAACATACCTGTAGAAATCCTTCTTGTTCCCCTTCACGTCCCTTGCTAGATGCAACTCCAGTTGTGCTTTGGCCTTCCTGATTTCACTTTTGCATGCTCAAGCAGTATTTTTATACTCCTCCCTGGTCATCTGACCAAGCTTCCACTTCTTATAAGCTTCCTTTTTGTGTTTAAGCTCACTGAAAATTTCTCTTTTAAGCCAAGCTGGTTGCCAGCCATAGTTGCTATACTTTCTGCACATTGGGATTGTTTGTTCCTGCGTCCTCAGTAAGGTTTCTTTAAAATACAGGTAGCTCTCCTGGACTCCTTTCTTCCTCATATTAGCCTCCCAGGGGATCCTTCCCATCAGTTTCCCGAGGGAGTCAAAATCTGCTTCTCTGATGTCCAGGGTCCGTATTCTGCCATATTCTTTCTTCCTTTTGTCAAGATCCTGAACTCGACCATCTCATGGTCACTGCTGCCCAGGTTGCCATCCACTTCTACTTTTCCTATCAATTCTTCCTGGTTTGTGAGCATCAGATCAAGAAGAGCACAGTCCCTAGTTGGCTCCTCTAGCACTTGCACCAGGAAGTTGCCCCCAACACTCTCCAAAAACTTCCTCGATTATCTGTGCTCTGCTGTATTGCTCTCCCAGCAGATGTCAGAGTGATTGAAGTCCTCCAGGAGAATCAGGGCCTGTGATCTGGAAACTTTCCTTAGTTGACTGAAGAAAGCCTCATCTACCTCATCCTCCTGGTCAGGTGGTCTATAGCAGATGCCCACCACGACATCACCCTTGTTACTCTCGCCTCTAATCTTAACCCAGAGACTCTCAACAGACTTTTCTCTAGTTTCAGACTGGATCTTTGAGTAATCATATTGCTCTCTTACATACAGTGCAACTCCTCCCCTTTTCTCCCCTGCCTGTCCTTCCGAAATAGTGCTCCAGTCATGTCAGTTACCCCCCCAAGTCTCTGTTATTCCAGTTACATGATAGTTCCTTGTTTGTGCCAGGACTTCCAATTCTTCCTGCTTGTTTCCCATCTAGCCATCTCCTCCTGTCTAAAACAGCTGAGATCCCCTGGGCTGCCTTTGTTTTCCATCCATCTTAAGGTTCTGCTTTGAATGGACTACGAGCAGCACCTTCTCAATTCAGCATTCCCTCTTAGAATCCCTCTTCCCTATTTATGTACCACCAGAGTCCTGTAGTTTTCAAAGCTTGATATGAAGCCTTCCTATGCAACTCTGTTCAGTTTTGATCATTTTGGCCTCCATTTATCACCTCTTCCTTTCTGGATTTGGTTTTCGCTCCATTTTTCCTGTTTGCCAGATTGGCTCGATTTTCTCTTTCTTCCCTCTCCCCTCCCCGCACCCGGCAAGCTGTTGGCTCCCCTTCTTTCTAACTTATTGTTGCAACTTGTGTACAGTGTCCTAGATGCCTTGTGATGGATGGCACTCCTGAGTAAGTACAAGTTATATTTGTGATACTTGCAAATTGTTGAAGAGTTGGGGAAATAACTGCCAGTGAAGAAAAGCCCCATGCAGTGGCTAGCAGTCAGCCTTGAAATAGTTTCTGAAAAGCTTGTGTGAACAAGTGCTGCTATACCTACAAAATCAAAAAGTGATGACATGTTTTGTGTATCCTGTGGCCTTGCAGCAATTTGATGTGTCTACACAGTAACATTGTTCTTGACAATCCATTTTGGTAGGTGCATGCACAGCTTAACCTGATAACTGGCTGTATCAGTGCAGTTTGGGATACCTCCAACACCATGCTTTCCCAGCATTATTGCTGAAAGCAGGGACTTTGAAATCATTAGTAAATGTGAGGCACCTCACAGAGGGACAAAGAGAGGGAGACAGTTTGAACCAGCTGCAATGCTGTGGAGAGTCATTAGAGAATGCACTGGTCCAACTAATCTGACTAAAGACCTGTCAACAGATGTTGCAATCAGATTACACTACCCAAGTCATTTCTTGCAAAGTTCCCCAGACAGTCTACACTGCAACTTCTTGGCACTACTTAACGTAATACATATTTGCAACATCTTTTATCCTAATGTTGGCAGTGCCCATAAAGGAAACCCTTGATTGTGTAATATGAAAATAAATTTTATGCTAATTGAAAAAGCAAGGAAGGGGTATGGAAGAGGGAAGCTATTTCCTTGGGTAACTATTCAGTATTTTGTTACCCAAATGAAATGTTTGACAAACTAACTTGTAAAGGTTTCTGCTGTCAGTGTGATAGCATTAGTAAAATCCCTGGCTGTGTCTGAAGAGTGAACAGCATGAGTGCAAAGGTGGCTAATGTAAGCCATTTTTACCTTCCCTGAGCTCCTTGGTGTCAGGCTGCAGCTAGCCTGCTTTCCTGCTAGCTTAGCCCCATGGCAGTCATCTGATTGGCTAAACAGCACAACTCGCTGAGGGGACCAGCACACCTGTTCTTAAGACCAGCAGCAGGGCACTGGCTGCTCAAAGCATTTGCCCATAGATGTGTTAGTTTCTGCTCCTGCCTTGTCCTAGCCCTGCTCCTCTCTTTCCTGATTTTAGGTAACCTGCTTCTGACCTTTGCCTCTGATTTCTGGCTCCAACTCTAGCTTGACCTGTGGCTTTGGCCTCTAGCCTCTGACTTGCTCTGACCCTCGCTTCTGTTCCCCTACTCTGGATGCCTGCTCCAACCATAAGGCATGACTCCTGCTTTGACCACAAGGTAAGACTACCTATGTCCAGGCTTCTACACTGGCATAGCTGTGTGCTGGTCTGGTCCCCTCAGGGCTGCTCTAAATTACGGCAGTTGTCAATGGCACTGAGGGGTCAATGCTGCAGCTCAGCATCAGTGGGGTGCAGGAAAATCTTGGTCACAGCCACTTTCCAACCCTTTATATTTCTACATTGGCTCAGTGCCACTGGGCTGCTCCTTCAGTTACTGACTGTGCTGGTTTTTGGACTACTTTTCACTGGAGGCATGACATAAAGCAGAGTGGATAATCTGGGCCTTTTAATCTGTATGTCTGGAACTGTAGAACTCAGGAATTACTTTGGAATTTAGGAAGTGGCAGAGTTAAATCAATTCTTATTTGAAAGTCCTGACATTTTCCCTGAATATATTTTCTAAAATAGAGCAGCAACACTTGCAAATATTTTGCATGTATAGAAAAGCTATTTAAAGTGCATAATTTCCAAAAATAGCATGACATCTTAAAAGAAGAGAAATGAATAATAATAAATCTTTTTGGACCCCTCACAGCCCAAACCATGCCAGAGCTTCACATTAAAATGTCAGCAATTATAATCTACTGGCTCAGATGGGATCAGCTGCTAAAAACAGCTTGATAAATGGTATAAACAGCTGGGCCAGATCCTCAAGTGAGGATCTGGCACGAAGTATTTTATTACAATCTATTTTTGATTGATTAGTGATGTCAACACTATGAACAAGTTCCTTAGAGGTCTGTCTCTATGACACTACAAATTGGAGAGGTTGTCTGCTGAACAGCAGAACAGTTGCTAGTATCATTGGAACTAGTAGATTCTGAATGTGTTTTCCCACCTGATATAGGAATAAGAAGAGCTGAAGACAGGGCTATTCATACTTACGTAGTAATTATGCAGTAGCATAATGTTAATAATGTGTTTATTACAACAACTCCGTTCTTTACTTCCTCCTGCCTCTCCTTGTTAAAGCAGCAGTAGATGGTGACCCAGTTCTATGTCCAGGTGAGCATTACCAAAACAATGTGGCACACTGTTTTCAGTCTGGCAGCTGGACTAAACTCAGTTCTGCTCTGATTTACACCCAGTGGATCTCAATTGTCTTCAGGAAGGCTAAACAGTTTGGGCAAAATTTGGGTCAATGCCTTGGGATTGTTTTCAAACCCTGACCACTCAGATATTTAGGGGACAAGATACACACAGCAAATCTAAATTCTGATATTCACCTTTTCTGTTAACATTAATGGAAGATCCGTACCATCAGAGTCAATAGAGTATCAGTCAATATTTCCACACTTAGATCTGAAAGGAGAATTTTGCTCTTAAATACCAGTGTTGTTATATTAGATATTGAAGTCAATTCTCTGACATAACAGTGTAACGCACTACCACAAGTTGTTTTGTTGAGAGAAATGCCCCAGTCAATGGTAATTTTGGTTGATAACATGCAGATTGAGAAGAGTGTTTAGAAAAAGAATAATCTCTTAAAATATGCCATTGTTCAATTTAAGACAAAATGATTCATATAAACTGCCTATCAAAATAAAAATGAATTACTTCCTTCAGTGTGGCTTGTGGTTTTTTTTTCTTAATCTGTTTGTGAAACAGAAGGCCAGCGGGTAGCAGAATGCAATCTTTTCATTCTTCTTCCTTTCCTGATCAAATAAGATCAATCACAAAGGTGTCTGGGCCTAAACCAAGGCTTTTCATTTCAGCCTCCCTGTCATTCTCTAATATCATTCATTGTTTCTTCCTTACAACTGTACTCATAGCCCCTAAAGCCCTGTTAGCATACTTTAAAGTAACTTTAACCTTCTGAGACCAAAAGCATCACCTCTGCCACAATCTCACGTTTCATGTAGAAAGAAATAAGTGGAATTAAACCAGGGATGGGCCTGATTCAGAAATGATAAGTTACTTAAGTTAGATAATAGAAACCAGGGTGGCTTCCCTCTAAAGACAGCTGCTACCCCATAATGGAGCTAACGCAGTAGAAATTTATAAAAACACCACATGATGTTTCCTATATCCATGTACTTTAGAACATGATACATAAGATATAATGCTGATTTGGGTTTGTTCTGCTCTTAACAATTTGATGGCAGCTCTAAGCTCTGCAGGAGTTCAAGAGGTACAGTACCCTGAAAGTTAGGTCTCCATAGTAACATGAATGATGGATGACTAACCACCTTAATGGACTGGTATCAGGTGCAATACACTGATTATTCCAATTCACTCTTCTTTGCAATGCAAAGTAAGTACCAGTAATGTCCCAGTCCTGTAGTCAGTATATGTGTGAAACTTATGTTGAAGTTAACAGTTTTGTGTGTAAAAAGGAATGAAGGCTCAGACCCTTTATTATGGCAGTTGTGATAAACAGACAGTGAGTCTCCCATGCTGGAACTGATCTTAAGCTGTTCCTTATATGCCTTCTACCACAAGGCAGATTTTCAAGACTATCTACCACTAACCCTAAGAGTGTGGGTGTGTGTCTGTGTGTGCATGCACACCTTGTAAATCCAGTCTGAATTTGTAGGTGGATTTGTTGTTTAAAGACCCCTGGCCCCAGTTCCTCAGAGCAAGATTTTCCTGGGTGTTTAATCGATACAGTTTGAAATGTTTGGCTGAAACATTTTCTGTTGGAAAAATGGGGTTTAACTGAAAACAATGTGTTTCTGTAGGAAAATATCACCATTGGTGATTTTTTTTTCTTTTCTATTTTTGCTGGGGAAATTTTGAAATGACGTTTCAAATTGAAATTTTGTTCTGGTTTTGAAAAACCAAAATAACTTTAAAAGCTTTGCCTTCCCATCTCCCTTTCTCCCTGTTTTTTAGCCACTGAGTACAATAATATGAATAACGTCCAGAGCTGCCTCTCCTACTTTTTCATTTCCCCCTCTTTTTCCTTTCCCCCCTTCTAATTTCTCAAAGCTTCTCTAACTTGGTAACTTTGGCAAAGTGAGAATTTCAGTTTTCTCTTTGACACTTGGTAACTCTTCCAAAGTTGGAGAAGTTTTGAAAAGTTAAAGTCAAAAAAAGAAAGGTGGGTGGGAGTAGACTAGAATGTCTCCTGGACATTATTTGTTTTATTACAGTCAGTGACAAAGGAAAAAATGTGTGTAAGGAGAGATTGGAAAAAAAGCTAGTCTTCGAAAATCAAAATGAAATTAAAATTTTGATTCAAATCAAAATTACATTAAAAATTTGATTCTAAATTGAAATAAAAATCATGTCACCCAGAAAATTTCCTGAAAATCAAATGAAAAATGTCACATGAAATGTTGTCTACCATCTCTATTAGGGAGTATGTTTTGAAGCTGCTCCTTCCATTTTGTTTTACACAATCTCAGAATAAACTAAGAACAAAGGGATTTGGATTAAAAAAAAGAAGTTGAGAATGAACAGATCTACACTATCATCCTTTAAAGGGTCAGTTCCCTTGCATCACAAAGTGAGCTACTTCAGCCAACTACGTGTCTTCTGTGTTCTAAGAAGGGAAGTACAGTAACTGGAACATGCTGTCTAACTGACTGCTATACAAACATGTTAAGTACTTTTCAGCCTGGAAGAAGAAAGTACTGGTAAACTTGATTTCACATAGAATATTAGAATATTTTGGTGCAGTAAGAATACTTGCTCAGTTATTACAATTTCAAGCTATTCTGAATCATTACTGTCAACAAATCTGGGAGCTTGAAAAGGCCATATCTCAAATAAAAATAAGTTACAGCTTCTACTTAATGCATCATTTATAAAAATACAACAATCTGAAAAAAAGTTATACTTAGAGTGACATTTTATATGATTACATGTTTACTGGGAATATGAAACGTTCATATATTAAAGCTTTAGAACAGTTCTTCTGACAGCCTCAAGTAATCTCTGAATTAACAGTCTGGTACAAGTCAACATTAAAGAAAAATCCATTTTTCTTCTGCAACAATGGAGAAGCGTATCAACCTATAAAATATGCATTTTAAACATGATTATTATTGGAACACTGATTTCTGACAATAGAAACAGTGAAGTCCATATCTGAATCTGCACAAGGAAAAAGAAATTTGTAGTATCTAGCTATCCTTTCAACAGTGAGTGGATGAGTTAGAATTACAGGAAACTCCAAAATTTCTGGCACTGTAGTGTCAAAGAAACTCTGCTTTCTAGCCTAAGCAATGTTATTTTTTTTAAACAAAAGCAGTATCTCTGGGGGCTTTACTTACTTCCTTTAAATATGACAAATACCTTTAAAGGACTGAAGAAATTTGGGATCAGATTGTGTGTGATTTTTTAAAAACCCTATGAACTCTCACAGACAGATCTAATTTCCTCTCCATTAATTTTTAGCTTATAAAATCACAAAAAACCCTCAAACCTCTTGCAGTCCCTCTTTCCATGACCTCTTGGCGACTAACATTTTCTGAAATGTCAGGGGGAAGTCAGGGCAAACTTATATGGGATAAAAGTTTCAGAGGGGTAGCTGTGTTAGTCTATATACAGCAAAAACAATCAGAGTCCTGTAGCACCTTAAAGACTAACAAATTTCTGTGGGCATAAGCTTTGTTGGGCTGCAACCCACTTGGTCAGATGAATGCAAGTGAGGAAGTGGGTTGCAGCCCTGGAAAGCTTGGTCTTTAAGGTGCTACAGGACTCCCCTTGTTCACAGGGGCCAGTTGAGAAGTTTGAGTTCATGCCCATCATCGGAGCCCTAGTTGCAGGCTTGGCAACATATAACTTGCCTGGCTCCATCCGAGGGAAAAGGCAGGGAGCAATTGTGCCAACGTCCCCGCCGGAGGCAGTAGGGGGTGGAGGGATACCTGAGAAACTTGCTTTAAAAACTTACCTCCCCCCAAGCTGTCCGCCAGGGACGCCTGCAGGCGGCTCAGCGTCGCCCCTCTCCCCCGGGCGCGTGGCGGCAGCGAAGCGGAGAGGAAGAGCTGTGGGGCCCGCGAGCCGCCCAGGCATTTATGAACCGGCGGGGCGGGGGGAGACGGGGAGGATTTTGCAAGCCTGAACCGTGCGGGGAGCGAGAACTTCCCGTCCCAGTCCCAGGGAAAAGCCCGGCCCGGCTTGGCGGCGCTGAGGTCGCTGGCGTCAGAGCCACCCGCCTGGCTCTGGGCCCGCGAGCCGGGGGTGCCCGGGGACGCAGCGCCGCAGGAGCCGAAGCCTCCTCGGCCTTCCAGCCCGCGCGCCACTCAGCGCGCGCCGCTGCCTCAGCGCCCGGGCCGGGCGGAGCAGCGCGGGTTGCTCGCGCTCCTCTCGGCTGCCCGGCAGCGCGCGCAAGATGGGGGCAAGCCGGGTCACGGCTGCCCCCCCCATAGGGAGGCCCCGAGCTCCTCCGGCTCCTGGGAGGTGCGGGGGGGCGAGCACCCAATGTGCCCCTCTGCAAGTGCTGCCCCTTATCTTCCCGCGCAGCCCCTGAGCCCGGAGCAGGGCAAGGGAAGTGCTGGAAGAATGTATCAGTGGCCTGACCAGCCCCTTGCTCCAAAGCCTGGCCATGGAGCCATGAGGGTGTGGGAAGATTTTGTTGTTTTTTGCGGGACTGTAGCCCATAGCGCCCCATCCCTCCCCGTCGCCGCCGTGTAGGGGCAAAGCCCATGTCTTCCCTGTAGTTGCCTCTGTGCTTTGTGGGAGGCCTGGTATCAGGTGGAGGCTTCGGGCTGCTAGGCATGCCAGGGATTTCGACATCAGTGGAATTTCCCAGTGATTGCTGCATGCTAACTGCAGAAAGTAGGACAGCTTTTGTCTGTTTCTTGCCCAGTGATTTATTTGTAAAACTCCCAGAGGGGAGCAGTTCGGATGTCCTGAAGCAAATGGCCTGAAGCTGCAGACTAGGGGAAACAACATTTTGTAATGCGTCTAACAAATGGTAAGGTAGGCCAAAGAAAAATATGCAGAGAGTGGGGAAACTATCAAATGTTAAAAGGTAGAGAACAGCACGTTCTTTTGGAGAGGGGGTGACTTTTCTAGCTATCTCCATCTAAATAAATCACTGGTCTTGCCTAAGCTGGTCATTGACCCAGAACATATAGGGTGTGTCACCACTGTTCTCTGTTGGAGAAAGTGTTTAAGAAATAATGGAGTGGGGAGGGAAACAATCCTTTTTTTGTCAGAATAAAACTGATGCAGTAATGGAAAGACCACAGATGATGTTTGAGTACCTTCCTGTTTGCTTTGGTTGAACTTTGAAGTAGTATGCTATGCAGAAACTAGCTTCCTTGGCATTCATGCCAACCACAAGACAATGAATTGGGGGGGGTCAGGAGGGGGGTGATGATGGAGGGGACCAAGCTACATTCTAAACATTGCAGACTAGAGACACAAAGTGGGTGAGGCAATAACTTTTACTGGAACAACTTCTGTTGGTAAAGTTGTTCCAGTAAAAGGTATTACCTCACACACCTTGTCTAATATCCTGGGACCAACAGGGCTACAACACTGATACAGAAACTGTCCCGGCTGATGGCTAGATCTTTCAACACCCATTGATGCTGTTGTCCGTTTCAGGCTGTGGTCCCTGGTGGGAATGGGTAGGGTTGCTCTTGAATGGCTGTGTTAATTCCTGGGAAGGAGGACTGTTCATAGACACTTGTTCATCTGTACCCATAGGGTGCCATAGTATCCCCCTACTCTTAAACATTCATAAAGGCTAGTGAGGGAGATCATATGGAACTATGAGCTGAGAGAATATTGGTATGTAGATGGCAAAATGTAGCACTATATGCCTTTCAATTCTTTCTACCATTTATCGTCTGTTTCGTGGTTATTAGACCTCTCCTTTGCCAGCCAACTTATTTTCATTAGGATTAAAGACAATTGGTTAAAACTCAATGAAGCAAAGAATATATAACATGCATTGCGAGGGAGAGGGAGCATTGTGAGATGCTGATCAGTGGTGGTTGCCCCTTACTCACAAAGTCAGGCTCCCAGTGGTTAAATGGCTGTGGAATTTGGTATCACCCTTGATTGCTCTCTCAGCATATATGACTATATTATGATCATAGACAATAGTCAAGCTTGACAAGTCTGCCTTATCTGGAAAATCCAATAGTTTTTCTTGGATGTAGATCTCACCATAATCATACATACCTTTGTCACATCCTGACTGGATTGCTGTGCTCCTGATTAGTCTTTCCTTGAAGTTTATTCCAAGGCTACAACAATGGAGAACACAACAATGGAGAACAATGATGGAGAAAAATGGAGAACACAGATGTTCATTTGCTTCTTGGAACATGCCCTGTGCAGACTACATTGTTTGCCCAAATGCTAAAGTATCCTCATCAAAATAACTGACACCTTAGACAACAGTGATATCTAGGCTTTACACAAACCCCTGAATTTACAATTCATGATAGTTATGTATCTTGTTTGATGGGTAGTTTTAAAGTTTTATGTGTGCTTTTTTTAATCTCAGGTGGCAACTAAAATTCTATAACTGAAGTTTCACTAGAATAGCATCATCAGGGGGTCAAATGAAAGAAAATTGGCATAAAATATTGATAAAAATTCTTAAAATTATTCGCAGGATAAGATTAGGCTGTGAAGATCTTGCTGGTGCAGAAAGGTACATTTTGTACTGGGATGTGAGCTATTGTATAGTTGTGATTGGTGTCTGATACTGTGAGTGCTTTGTTCTGGAAGTTGCTGAGCGTCATCAACAACCAATGACAGCAATGGGTGCAGAGCACCACACAGGATTGGACAAATTATTTTTGTTTTATGTCTTCATGTCCAATAGAATGGAGAGACTGAAATGAGAATGACTGACTTATTTCATAAAGACCTCTGAACCAATGGTGAAATGTGGCAGGTACTATCAGCTTAGGCCAGACTTGAATAGACTTTTAAAGGTGTCCTATAAACTATCCTAACACATCCATCAGTTTTGCCTTGTCCTAAAGTTTATTCAGAGAGGTCCGTGAGCCTGGACTGATGTTTTCTCCTTCTCTTTATACTTTTATTTGGATTTGTGTCAGTTCTACCGTTGTGTTTGGATGCAGTTACTATGAGATGTCTTGTGAGAAAGCTGGCTTTCCACCCTGGATTTGATGCCTGCCCATTAGTTTGCTTAATAATAATAATAATAATAAACTCACTTGGTAGGACTCAGATATTGGAGAGACATTTTAAATATATTATAAGTTAATTATATTTGAGCAGGAGGTCACCGGGCAGTTCCCCCCCCCCAATATCTGTGCTTCGTAAATTCTCACAAATGTGTATTTCTGTTGCTATAACCACAGCTGATATTTTATACTGTATATTTAGCAGCTTTGCAGCTAAAATGTAATTAATTAACTTAAGCTGTAATAAAAATATTAATTAGAATTATAGAATCATGGGATTGGAAGGGACCTCAAGAGGTCATCTAGTCCAGGACCCTGCACTTATGGCAGGACCAAGCATTATCTAGACCATCCCTGACTGGGGTTGTCTAATCTGCTCTTAAAGATCTCCAATGGTGGAGATCCTACAACCTTCCTAGGCAATTTATTCCAGTGTTTAACTACACTGACAGTTAGGAAGTTTTTCCTAATGTTCAATCTAAACTGCCCTTTCTACAATTTAAGCCCATTGCTTCTTATCCTTTCCTCAGTGGTTAAGGAGAACAATTTTTCTCCCTCCTCCTTGTAACAACCTTTTATGTACTTGAAAACTGTTATCATGTCCCTCTTCAGTCTTCTCTTCTTCAGACTAAAAAACCCAATTTTTTCAGTCTTCCCTCATAGGTCATGTTTTCTAGACCTTTAATCATTTTTGTTGCTCTTCTCTGAACTTACTCCAATTTGTCCACATCTGTCCTGAAATGTGGCACCCAGAACTGGACACAATACTCCAGCTGAGGCCTGATCAGCACAGAGTAGAGCGTGTGAATTACTTCTCGACTTGCTTATAACACTCCTGCTAATATATGCCAGAGTATTTGCTTTTTTTGGAATTGTGTTACACTGTTGACTCATATTTAACTTGTGATCCTCTATGACCCATAGATCACTTGCTGCAGTACTCTTTCCCAAGCAGGCATTTCCTATTTTGTATGTGTGCAACTGATAGTTCTTTCCTAAGTGGAGTACTTTGCATTTGTCCTTATTGAATTTCATCCTGTATACGTCAGACCATTTCTCCAGTTTGTCCAGATCACTTTGAATTTTAATCCTATCCTCCCAAGCACTTGCAACCCCTCCCAGCTTGGTATCATCTGCAAACTTTATAAGTGTACTCTTTATGTCATTATCTAAATCACAATGAAGATATTGAACAGAACACCAGAACTGATCCCTGTAGAACCCCACTTGATATGCCCTTCCAACTTGACTGTAAACCACTGATAACTACTTTCTGGGAATGGTTTTCCAACCAGTTATGCACCCATCTTATAGTAGCTCCATCTAGGTTGTAATTACATTGTGAACAAGGTATATAGTGAAAAACAGACCTGGCAATCAAACTAGAGATCTAATGATTATGTTTTTAATTCATCCTGCTGTCAACTCCTGGAAAATTCATTTCCAGTACTAGCTTTCTTGCCGGGAAGCTCTGATACTGAGGAGTTGAAGGCTGAGGTTTCATGGAGTAGTTTGAAAAACATCCTGTTCAGATGCCAGTTCTTCAGGACCACATGTTTTACATTTCCCTTTCTTTTGTTTCCTGTTCAAAACGGGATCGTAATTTGCAACTGGGGAATGAGCAGTAGGAACAGATGAAGATGTAAGTCCAAATTCAGTGCTAGTGTAATTTCTTTGATGTCATTAGAGTTGTGCCAGTTTCAGTGAAGGTGAACTTGGTATATGATGTCATGTTTGTGATACCACAATTAATTGCAGAGACAGATTACAATGCATAGGTAACTGAGCTATGTTAAGACCGTACCTAGATGAACTGTACTGAGATGGATAAATAACTTCTGAGGACAGTATGTTAACCACAAGGATAGAACTTGTGTGGTTTCTAATGTCATCAGACCTCTGAGATGTGTCAAGCCTGTGTGGTGTAATTGAGTGATGTCATGGATACATGTTTATTAAAATGGTTATGCAAAACTGTCCTTTGTCTTGCTGCATGTTTGCTTTTTGAAATTACATTCAGGATATTAGAGGAATGTATCCTATTCTCTTTTAACTTTATTGTTCAATTTCAGGACTGATACTTACTGTCATGTTTGTGCCATTGGAGATGATTCAGCTAATTATCATACAAATGACAAGCTCATTTGAATACAGCAACCCTATTGTTAAATACTCTATAAGTTATTCTGGGTTTTCTCTTAAAAATAATGTTTATGAGCTTTCATACATGAAGTATAGTGATCACATTGTACCAGAACAATGAAATAAGTAATAATATCTAGCTCAGCAGTTCCCAACCTTCCCAACCAATCTCCAAACATTTTGCGGACCACCACATGCTACTAGTTTTATTTGAAATTGTACATTTCCTTGGTGAAGATATTATTTTTCTTTTCCATGGACTCCCTGTAGTAGTCTCGTGGACAACCAGGAGTCCGTGGACCACAGGTTGGGAACCATTGATCTAGCTCTTATTTAGTGTTTTTTCATCAGTAGATCTCAGAGTTTTTATGGATTTTATCTGCTAGTTGGTTTAAGGATTACAAATTTCTCTCACAAAATATATACAGTGGAACCCTCCTTTAGTGATATGGTTACTTGCTATAAGCTGAGTTTCTCTGTAATAGAAAAGGACCTGTCTGATAAAAGATCCCCTTCTCTACACCCCACATGTGGTGTCAAGGCCTCTCTCCAGTCCCTACAGTTTCAGAGGACATTGTCAAGCAAGGGTATGAACACGTTCTTTGGAAGGGCACATCTTTTTTCACAGCACGGGAGTAGCTGTAGCAAGGTGGGAACTAGAGATTCCTCCTTGCCTCCTCCTCCAGTGCGGTTAGTGCAAACTTCTCTGTTCTGGCTGAAAGGGAGAAGGTGAATAGAGGTGAGCTAACTGCCTTCCCTTACTGGGGAAACTGAGTCACAGTTCAGTGTCACTGTGGCTAAGGCCTCTGCAAAAAGGGGGAAACTGAGGCACAATTATGTGTTTATTGTGGCTCAGACCCGAGCCAAAAGCAGGGAAGCTAATGCAGTTAAGGAATACTGCAAAATATGTTATTCCTATTGGGTGGTGCCCTTAGCTGCTTCTTCAGCCGTGTCCAGACCCAATTTATTAATACTGTAAATGTAAGTTAAGAGATGGAAGTTTTGAGTGTTGGATAATCCTTTAATCAATTCAATAGGACTTCCTTGAAGGGAGTTTTGGATGCCAGACTCAGACTTGAAAGTTTATTTGAATGCTTTGCAGGGAGAGGGATGTGTCTGGTCTGGCCCATAAAATGAAACTTTGCCTCCATTAGAAGCAGCATCTGTCAGCCCTAGATATCAGGGAGAGCAGTATCCATAGTGTCAGCCTGTAACAGTACACTAAGAGAACTTGGATCTGCCAGGAAATGAACTGCACTGTCCTAGACCAATTTATTCCAGAGAGGGCAAACAAGCTGTTCCAAAACACCCTGCAAATGCAAACATAGAGTGGTTACAGTTAATGTAGAGCTATGAACCTTGCAACATGTGCCAGGGTAGTTGTATTGTTTGTCACGGCCAGATACAGCACCAGTATGGACGTGGAGCATGACAACAGGGTAATGCGGTCATGCTATCACAGGTTAGGCGACAACAGGTTAATGCTACCCCATGATTGCTTACCTGTGCTTAGCATGCAGTAAAGACACAGCAAAAGCACCCAAGGTAACTCTTTAGTGAAGACATGCCCTCAGTGGACTAAATTAATGAATGATGTAATTCCAGTGCTATCAGTCGAGTTACACCAGTCATGAATTAGAATTGTACCAACATTGTTAGAATACTCTTCTCTGGAAAGCACTACATAAATCATTACATAAAAAAATCCTGGAAAAATTCACATTATCCTGATACACTGTTTTCTTCTTAGGTGGATATTTGGTAAGAACTTTAGGATACTTTTTATACAGAGTACCAACATGTGTATATATTTTTACATGTTTTAGTTGCTATAAACAATCCAGTTGATTAACAGGTTGTGTGGATAAAATAATTTCGGTTTGTTGTCCTCCTGTGTGGTCATTTTGTTACACGACTGACCAGTTGGCAATTGTTTGAGGTAGTCACTGTTATTTATTCAGAGAAACCTCAGCAAAAGGCAAGAAATACTATATCACTTTTAGGGTTAAAAATAACTACAAGCAAAGATCATGGGCCTAGTTTTCAAACATGTTAACTTGGGAAATCCAAATATTGCAGTTATGTGCTCAAAGCAGCATATAGGTATATCAATTTAAATTTAGATACATGTGTCTAAATTTTGATTTGAACATCTCAATGTAGGAAATGGAGTCTTAAGACTTCCACACTTGAAAACTGGGTTCCATTGTTTGAGATATTTGCACTTATTCTATTCCTAGTGCAACAATTTGAACATTAGTTTTTGCTCTTGAATTGCTTTCTAAATGTCATAATCCTTTACATTTATATAGTACTTTTAATTTTCAGATTGCATCATATATATTAAATAATTAATGCTTGCAACCACCCTGTGAGGTGGGTAATACTACCTCCATTTTGTAAATGGAAGAACTAAGATCAGAGGGCTTTATTTTCAGCAGGCAGCCTTGGTTCCTGCATGTGCAGTTTTGTGCAAGAATACACTCATGTGCACGCTTTGTGCAGTAGCACATGGTAGAATTTCCATGCACAGAACCCATTCCTCCAAATAGAATTTGCATGCACATCCTGCCCTCCTATAAGAAATCATTAATGCTCTCAACGTCACACTTAATTTTAGCCATGTGGCCATGGATCCATGTTGCCGGTAGCAGCCTGAAACATCCCCAAAACAATCAGTGTTCAGTGAGTGAGCCTGGATACATCTCAACCACAGATAATGTGATGTTTATCTCTGTAACAGGGCACTGGACTTTGAGGTGAATGCATGCCTCAAAGTGTACCTATTACATCCCTTTGGCCTTTTAAAATGGGAATATAGTTGTAGGACATGTTTGCTCCTAATCACGTTCCCTATGGGAAATCAAATATAGAGCTTCCTCCCCTTAGGAAGAGGAGCTGACAGGAGAGGCCCAGCATGAAGGAAGGACCTGGAAAGGGCATTCTGCACCTGTCAGGCAGAAGTCTTGAGAAAGGGACACCTGCATGGAGCAGGAGCCAGCTGTGGGGAAGCTTCAACTCCGGAGTGCTGTGGAATCCTGGAGACAAGGGCTAAGACAAGCCTCATAAGGGCAGTGAGAAACATTTGGGTTTCTTTAAATCTTTGTTTCTACATAGATAAAGAAAGGAACTGGAATGAAACAGTCATTTGTAGCATGATTTCATCTTTCCCAGTTAGTGGAATAGCTCATCAGCTTACAGTCCCCTGCAGACACGGACCTGACACCACAAGTACCTTCAGGCTAGTCTGAATCTAGTGATCTTATCCAGGAGAAAATTAGAAATTGCATCTCATCACCTTTGTGTTCGTTCCCTCAAACAGAAGGCAGGACACCATACAGAAAGAAATAGGGCACGTTTGATGGCATCATCACTGACATCCAAAGTACACAACTCAGTACAAACCCACCAACATAGGCTGTGTCCACACTGCAGCTTGGAGTGGGCTTCCCAGCCGGGGTGGATGGACTTGCCCCAGAGGGGCTTGAGCTAACATGCTAAAAATAGCAGTGTGGACATTGTGGCTGTAGCAGCAGCAGCTTGGTCTCTCAGTCTCATCAGATACCTTGGGTCTGAGCTTTGGTGGCTAGCCAGTGTCTCTGCAACTGCCTCAACATCCACCACTGCTATTTTTAGCATGCTAGCTCAAGGCTGGCTAGTGCAAATCTGTTTACTCAGAAGGCTCAACCCCAGCTGCAGTGTAGACACGCACATAATGATCAGCTAAGCAAAATCACTGGCATCAACCAAGGAAGGAGAGAGCTGGCATCTGCATATCAAAACAGCCAGCACTGGCATCAGGGTACCTGGGGGAAAAAAGGGGGCATTGGGGAGATGGATGATCTTAACAGAGAGCTAGATGTTGGGGGAATCTGCTCAACAGCTTGTATGTTTATACACAAATAAAAGAAGTATTGGGCATAAACAGGAAGAACTGAAAGTATTAGAACCTAAGTACATAAACTAAATCGTGACTTAATTGGCATCACAGAGACATGGTGGGATAAATCTCATGACTGGAATATTGGTACAGAGTGGGATAGCTTGTTCAGGAAAGACAGGCAGGTAAAAAAAGAGAGGAGGTTTTGCATTGTACATCAAGAATATATACACATGTTCTTAGATCCAGAAGGAGGTGAGTGACAGACTAGCTGAAAGTATCTGGGTGAAGATAAAAGGAGAAAATAAAACAAGGAGTGACATTATGATAGACACACTATCAAATCAAGGAGAGGAGGCCAATGAGGCATTTATAATATAAATGACAGAAATATTCAAGATGCAAGACATGGCAGCAATGGGGATTTTTTTTTTAAAGTAATACAGCAAAACACTAAATATTCATCCCAAGAACTCATTGTACTGGGGACAGTTTCTTATTTCAGAAGATGCAGGAAGTAATCAGGAGAGCAGCCAATTTAACTTTATTCTTCCTAACAGGAAAGAATTGGTTATGAATCTGCAGGTAGAAGGCAACTTAGGTGAAAGTGATCATGAACTGATAGATTTCATAATTCTAAGGAAACAGAGGAGTGGGAGCAGCAAAATAAGGACTACAGACTTAAAAAAAAGCATACTTTAACAAATTCAGAACTGGTAAGCAGGGTCTCATGGGAAGAAAATCGAAGGGAAAACAGAGTTCAAGAGAGCTGGCACTTTCTCAAAGACACAATATTAAAGACACAACAGGAACCTGTGCCAATGCAAAGGAAAGATAGGAAGAGTAGAAAAAGGCTCATATACCTGCATCATGAAAGGAGTTCTTTCATGACCCAAAATCAAAAAGGAATCCTTCAAAAAGTGGAAACCTGGACAAATTGCTAAAGATGAGTACAAAGCATGTAAGGGTAAAATCAGAAAGGCTAAGGTTACACCTAGGAAGGGACATACATAGAAGGCAATAAAGAAAGGTTCTTTAAATGCATTAAAGGTAAGAGAAAGCCAAAAGAAAATGGGGGAAATAATTAGTGGGGAAGGAGAGCTCACAGCAGATTACTGAGGACTGAGGTGTTTAATGCCTATTCTGTTACAGCCTTCACTAAAAAGGTTAATTGTGAACATACTTAATATAATTAATATTAACATTAAGAGGGAAGGAATACAAGTCAGAATAGGGAAAGAACAGGTTAAAGAATAATTAAATTGGCTGTATTCAAGTAGTCAGGGCCTGATGAAATTCCTCCGAGGATACTCAAGGAACCACTTGAACCATTGATGATGATTTTTGGGAACTCATGGAGGTCAGGTGAGGTCCCAGAGGGCTGGAGAAGGGCAAACATAGTACCTGTTTTTAAGAAACAGAACAGAGAAGACCTGGGGAATTATAGACCAGTCAGTCCAACTTTGATTCCTGGGAACGTACTGGAACAAATTAGTAAAAAATCAATTTGTAAGCACCTATGGGATAGTAGGGTTTTAAGGAATAGCCAACATGGATTTGTCAAGAACAAATGATGCCAAACCAACTTAATTTCCTTCTTTGATGGGGTTACTGGTTTAGTGGATGGGGGGAAGCTGTAGATGTGATATATCTTGATTTTAGTAAGGTGGTTGACACAATCCCACAGCAAACTAGGAAAATGTTGTCAACGTGAAATTATTATAAGGCGGTTGCACAACCAGTTAATAGACCGTACTCAGAATGTTATTATCAATGGTTTGCTGTCAAATTGGGAGGACATATCTGGTGGGGTCCCACAGGAGTCTGTCTTTGGTCTGGTGCTATTCAATATTTTCCTTAATGACTTGGCTAATGGAGTGCTCATAATGCCTGCAGATGACACCAAACTGGGAGGGGTCACAAGCACTTTGGGGGCTAGGATTAGAATTCAGAATGACCCTGACAAATTTTAGAACTGGTCTGAAATCAATAATATTAAATTCAATAAAACAAGTGCAAAGTATTACATTTAGTCATGAAATATCAAAAGCACAACTACAAAATGTGGAATAACTGACTAGGCAGTAGCGGTGCTGACAAGGAACTGGGGTTATAGTGGATCACAAATAGAATATGAGCCAACAATGTGATACAATAACAAGAAATAATTGGCTTAATCTTCAGCAAGGGAGATTAAGGTTACATATTAGGAAAAATTTTCTAATTGTAATGATAGTTTAGCACTTGAATAGGCTTTCAAGGAAGGTTATGGAATCCTGGTCACTGGAGGATTTTAAGAACAGGTTAGACAAACACCTGTCAGGGATGGTCTAAGTCTACTTGGTTTTGCCTCTGCACAGGGGGCTGGACTAGATGACTGCTCAAGATTCCCTTCCAGCCCTACATTTCTATGATTCTATAGTACCAGCAAGGGCCATCACTAGAACACCCACAACATTGCTCCTGCTGAGACCTGTACCCTTTCCTGAAGAACATTCAAGGTTTCTATGTGAATTTAACAGAAAGATTTAGTCAAATGTTGGTATCTTATATGCCAAATAAATATAATATATTAAATGTATATAACACATATAACATTACAGACTTAAAGATGAATAACAGCAAAATGTACTGCCCTTTGGAGGAAGATCTTGTGATTGTGCCTACAAACACAACATTACATTTTGTTTCCCATTAGACAATATATTACTGTTCCTGTCTTTCTAAGCAACCAGTATTTGAATTGCTCACCCACAGGCATGTGTTCATGCACATCCCCATATACACTACGGAACAGTGAAACTTATTTTTTACCATGCTAGCACTGATGTTCTGAATTGTCAGTGGACTTTTATTCGCTTAAGGAAAATTTTCAGAATGATTATAGTGAAGTTTCACACCACTCTGAAGGTATGTCTTCACTGTAAAACGAGCTAGGGCTCTTACACGAGTGTTGCCCCTAATGCCCCTCCAATCCACACACAAAACCATCTTGTGACAGACATGATGAACACAGGCCTATCTTGAGTCTACTGTATTTGATGTTATGAATGGTTTCTGTATGTGTGAGCCAGCCCCTGAAGCACAAGCATGTCAAAGACAGTTACATTGAGATGAGCCAAATAATGTGGACCCATAGAATATTCAGAGACCTTTGTACCAAAAAGCATTGCATGTGTTTGTGTATTCCTTCCTTGCTGTGGGATTTCCTGGTGAAGTCGAGGCTCACAAGGGAGTGATTAATGCAAAATCCCAAAGCTGATGCAGATACTCAATCTTTGAGGCTTGACCTGGGGAAAGGGGCAGCAAATAGCTTCACCTGGTTTCAGGAGGCTGGGACACAAAGCAAGAATTTGGGTTATGGAGAGCCAGCTTGAACTGTCAGAGGGCCTTCATTTTGATTCAACAAATAGACATTGTTCAATCCAGGCTAGCAGGCATGGTTAGGGTATAGGCTATAGTCCGGGTTCTGCTTTCACCTTAAGATGGTAACCCACCCATTTTGCAATGAGGACCCAGGCTAAATCACCCAAATGCAGATTGTACTCCAGTACTTTTCCACAACTTCCTCCCTGTGTCCAAAAGGACATACATGTTCGCTCACAATTCACTGGGGAAGAATCATGGCATTTGTCTCCAGGGGTCCCAGCAAAACACACGGTGAGTGCGGAACCAGTGAGAAGGCAGAAACTTGACTCTGGCTCTGCAGTGTGGTTGCTTACACCTGGACTAAGCTAATTCAGGTACTCTGACCCAGGTGCCTATCGCTTGTGCTAACTCCACAGTGAATACATGGCCCGAGTGTTCCAAGGCTTATCTTCCTGAAGCTAGTATTTTGAAGTAAATTTTCTTGCAACTGCTGCTCTGCAGTAGCTCCAAAGACCCATACTTGCTAAATTATTTCCTGAGTTTTCCAAGTTCATCAGCTGACATACATATTCAATGTGATATTGAAGGGTTATACATTTGTACTAACGTTCTGCAGCTCTATACTCCTAGGAAATGGGTGTACCACTCTATACTTTTCCCAGAAGCTCCTGTGTCTGATCTTGACATTGTAATGAGCATTCTCCCCTTGACAACTCTTCTCCCCACCCTTTCCTCTTCCCTTCGTCACATTATCCACCACCTTCTTCTCTTCTCCTCTTCTTTTCTCTTCCCTCTTTCTCTTCTAGTTGTTTTGTTTGATTCATTTCATTCTTTCAAAGTTCTTCTGCCTGGCCCCATTACCTTAGGTGCAGCCTTTCCTACTTTTCTCTCTGAGCTGACATTTCACTTACATTAAATATATTTTTCTGGGGGCAGGGTTTACAACTGGTGCAATATGAAGGGAATTAGAGGCCCCCTATGAAAAGCCACGGATGCAAAATTTAAGATAGCAAAATCAATATTTGACTGGTGACCATATTCTGGGAATGTACTGAAACCAGTCTAGATATATCAATATTCTTATAAGAAGAGGATTTAGCTTGTGTCCAGTTCTGTGAGGAGATTTATGTACTCTACCCCCTGCCCAGTGAAATCAATGTCAATTATGTTTGGACTTGTTAAATGGCAAACAAGTCAGAAATTTCAAACAGAGGATCCTCTGTGTGTGTGTGGGGCGGGCGTGTGTCAGAAATACAAACATGAAGACACATTACAGTAAAGTCTGAGCAATCCTGTTTACTGACTGCTAACTCTATTACAACCAGGCATTTAATTTCATAATCCTGTCCCAAAACACTTCCTGTTAGTGCTTAAGGTTAAACCCTGAGTGGTACATGTTCTTAAATGTGTGCATCTCTCTAATACATATCTCCTTTATTACATCAATTTGACCCACTTCCCTTTTCTTTTTTAGCATGGTAGGAAGTCACAAATCTGTAAAAGAAATTGTTTCATAAGGATTTGTGGGGCATCTGCATCAGAATGACTAGATCCAGGAAAGAGAAGTCACCCAATGAACTAATTTTAGTAATATGAGAACTTTTTTCTTTTTGGTGACCAAAATTATGGACTAGGGGACAGAATCGCCCCCTGTGGAAATGAATGCCTACAAAGCCACACTTATGTCAACAATTGGCTGCTAACACCATAGGAAGTTACTTGAGGAAAAACAGATCTGTCTGAAGAAATGATCCTTGACTGGTTTCTTTAGGTGCAACTGCAGACATATAAATAGCGTGAATACAGGGAGAACCAAACAGTCTTTAGAGAGGACCAGATCATCCATGCCCATTGTGGCATTCTGGGGTGGCTTCTGGGAAGGACATTTCTACAATAATACCCTCATGGAGATTGCTCATCTATCATCCTGCTTCCCTGCCTTGCAGATAAAGCTGCAGGGCTCTCCCTTTCCCCATGGGGAACCCTGGGGAGTCCCACAGATTTCTATGTTATCTGCACAAGGATAGAGCTTTCCACACAGTAGTCCTGGACCACTGCACTAGCAGTAGCCTTCTGTGTCCTTGCCTGCTCTTGGGCAATGGGACCCCATTGAAGCTATTCAATCAGGAACTTTTCCTGCCTGCAGCTGCCCTTATGGAACTACGGGGACTGGCTTATCTGTTCGGATTAAAGCTACAAGAGAAGAGACCATGTGCATCCCTCAACTCCTCCCCACGCCTCCTTCTGGCTCAACTTAATTTCCTCCTCCAGTGTTAACCCAGATTCTGGAAGGGGAGGGAGAGGGGAGTGTTGTTGCTAAAGTGCCTGAGCCAGTCCTTAGATGCAGAAGTGTGGAGGTCCACACCCGAGGCCCTTCTATTCTGCTCACCTTCCAGAGCAAACCATAGACAATACAGTAAGGGAAAGAGCAAGCAAATAATTCAGTTCTCTGCAACAAGGAGCATTGCAAGCCTCCTTGTAACACTGTCTAATAACCCATCAATTATCTTTCTGCCAGTAATTATACCTCTGAGTGATGGAGAGTAACTATATCCCTATCAGTTTTCATAAAGATCAAGTTCAAAACCACAAAAACGAAAAACAAATTTGGAACAACAGGAAGCTCCATACAATTTTATTCTCAGATTCTCTTCTGTTGTATTGTATATAGGCTTTTGTACCATCCTCATCACTATCGTATCTGAGCGCTTTCCTGCAGGGCATTAAGCAATGTGACTAACATCTATTAAGCATGGTTTGTTTTCTCTCTCATCCTTTCCCCCGGGGGAAAATTCTGTGACCAGTGTAACGTTTAGATAGGATTTTTTTTAAAAACACACACTGCTGTATATCTATGTTGTAGAAGGAAGGGTCAAAGAAGTGTGTCTTGCGCTTGGAGCAGAAGATTGGGAGTTTTGTGATAATCTTAGTTTCTATGGGAGTTTGTTCCATTGTCTAGGAGTATCCCCCGAGAAAGCTGTGTCCTGCACAGACAAGCTTTATTCTTGTGGTGGAAAGTTCCATTGCACCTGAAAAGCAGAGTTGCTGACCACAGACTTCATGCTGGAGCTGTTCGACATGCTGGGCCCAGGCCATTGACTTAAGGGCTGAGACTGAACTTGACTCAATAATATTCTATGGGAAGCCAGTGCAGAGAATGGAGGACAGGTCTGATGTGCTCGCAATAGCCCATGTTGCTGGGGAGATGCACTGTTATCTGAATTAGCTGGAGTTTCTAAGGGTGGTTGGCTTCATGCTGCATTGCAGTTGTCCAGGTCATAACCTACCAGGATGCTGGGCATAGGTGGCGGGTATAATAGGCTGGAGAAGGCTAAGCCTTCCCAAGCAGAGCCTCCCGCTCCACCCCTCGTCTTGCCCATGCTCCACCCCGGAAACACCCCAGACTTCAGCCCATCCCCCAGCCACAGTCCAATCCTCCCAGCACCGAGGGAGGACTGTATGTGAATTTAGCCTCTGCATGGTCTGGGGTCTGCACTGTGGGAAGAAGGGGGTGGAGAGTGGTTTGACCACAGGGAAGTGTTAGTAGCCACGTCACTGGTGGGATGCAAAACATCTCCCCTTTTGGCACTACCTGATTTTATCTGGCTACTTTCTGGGACTGTTATTTAAACAAACAAATAAAGGATAAATATAGCCTTGGTCTGTATCATTTTTCCTGTAATTGCACCTCTCCTTCCAGAATTTGTGGGCAAGCTTGCCCAGGAGGTAGTCCTGGGTAGTATGGCTTAAATGCAGATGCACTGCTATAGGAGTGGGTGTATGTGTGGAAGAGGATGGCAAGGGGCCAGAGGTATTCAGAGGCACAATCCTTGTGTAAACTGTCTCCTGGCCTCCTATGGTTATTTGGGCAACAACCAGGTTTGGGAGTGAAGCTTTATTTCATGTTAGAGCAAACTCTGCTCCCTGACGTGATCATGAAGGTGGTATCCTCCTGTAGATTTCCTCCTTTTCAGATGCATCCCGTAAGATTTTCTGCAGGGGAGGATGGTCTGTACCAGTAACTGTTGTACGGTGCAATAAAGTTCTGGCACAGTAAATGACATGAACCATAAAACATGTGCCAATCAGAGACGCAGCTGTCATGGGGAAGTAGCCTGATAAATACTGCAAACATAGTGGAAATCCATGCTGGTTTATAATAGCCAGTTTATTGCTGTGCTCTCTGACACCAGAAAGAATGAAAGTCTTAAAAATTATCTGTAAAACTACAGAAAACCACTTAGTTTTAAATTGTTTCTTCAGAGACAGTTAACACACGCTTCTTTCATCAAGTGCACTTTATAATGGTTTTATTTAATCAGTGCTCTTAATTTAATCTCAAATGGTGTGTGTGTTTGTGTGTGTGTATTTAGAATGTAGTTAGTGTTCAAGAAACATGGTTAAAACTAAGTTTAGATTATAAAATTCCAGGCTAGGGGAAAATAGAATTATATAATTAAGACAACATGCATGCTTCATTATAAGAGACAGAGGACCTGATTCTCCATTACACTGCATCTTGTATAGTCTGGTACACCAATACAAAGTGTATACAAAATGCTACCCTTCTACTCTGGTAGCATTTTACATCTACTTGGCACTGGTGCAATTGACAGCATAAGGTGCAGGGCTTTAGTCAATCAGGTCAAAATGTGTTTTAAGGAGCTCCAACTTGGAAGTGAATACAGCCTGGTGTAACTGATTTTGAAATTTAACTTAAACTGGTAAACCTGAATGCAGCACAGTGTCATCGCTGACTGTGCTTAAACTCAGAAAAATGGTGGCAAGTCATAAATGGCATTTTGTCATATTTGCAGGATTGAATGGCTATCATCCAATGTGTGATAGCTGAAAATTAGACCATAATGGTAAATGTTTGGAGGATCTGATTAATTATTTCAATTTAGTGATATGCTCAGCTCAGGTAACAGGAATGAATTTAATTAATGTCCATTTATATAATATTGATGTAGAATTGTATTAATCAGACCTAGCTCACAAGAGTCTTCTCAAAAGTTCCATTAGCAATTGATCTTTTCCTTAAAGAATTTTTTCTTCATATGTTAGTAGTAATTGGTAAAAAGTAAAGGTTAAATTTTAAGTAACTGAAGTGGAAGTTATTCAAATATGACTGTAAAAGTTCCATCAGCATGGAGCTAATTGTTGATCCTATAAAAGTCTTCACAAAAAATATTACAGTATCTAGAGCCCATTTTCAAAGTGTGCTCAGAGATGAGACACCAATAAGATACCCATCTCTTAGCATCACTTTCTTCAAAGTAATAAAAAGTTACCCAATGGCTGGACATAAATATGTATGATTTTATTGTATACTATTGAGTAGCGAATGTAGCAATGACCAGCTAGAACAAACTCTAAAAAGCATGTGATGATTTTAAATTCTTAAGTGAAAGGAGGAAAAATGGTAGAGTCTGTTAGAATTTTTATTGTTGTTGTGATAGGGTGTACCTGGCTCTTTGGGGCCCCTGCTGGAGGCCCTGCAACCCTACTACGCCCTGCCGCAGGAGAACAGCAGCAAAGGTGGGTCCTCCAGGCCTTCCTAGAGAGGCCTCATAAGAAGCAGCCAATCAGAGCCCAGTGGCCTCAGTTACACGGCGCGGCGGGGGGGGGGGGGGGTTAGCAGTAGGGCAGTTTTTAATTCTGGGTGGGATATTTATGGCTGGAAGTGCAAGAGATAACAAGAAGCTGAATTCTGGCTGCATTTTGCTTTCTGCAAGGAGAGAGTAGACCTGAGAATGGTAACCCTAAGGGACTGGGTGAAAGGGAAGAAACCCAGAGACAACAGTAACAGCTAATTGAAGGGGTTTTAAAAAAAGCAGAATGTGGCTGCTATTTGTTGGGACCTGAAGTAGTGGATCAGCTTGGGTCCTGCCACTGGGGAAGGGGCCTAAGTCCTGAGAAGGGGAGAAGACACTTTACTAAAAGCCCAAGAAAGGGGTTGGAGTTTAAAAAAGCCAAGTGATGGGGCTGAAGACCCTGGAAAGGGCCAACTGTTTGTTGAACATTGCTATCCTGGAAGGGGACTAAACTTAAGGAGTGATATGGCTGGAAAACTGAGGCAGCAAGAACAGGTGAAGGCAAAGTCTTGAGTGAAAAAACTCTGGGGCAGTGCTCTGTAATAGGACAGGGATGGACTTAGTTCTCAGTCCCTTCTGGGTGAACTTTGAGCCCAGAGACTGGGCTAAAGACACTAACTAGGGCACAGCAATAGGCCCTGTTGGACCATTGTTATCCTGGAAGGAGTTCATTCATCCATTGTCAACTTAGCTGCAGGGCAGAGCCACTGAAGAACTCCCTAAGAAGGTCAACAACATAATGGGCTTCCAGGAGAAAAAGAAAATTGTATTATCACACCTACCCAACAGGAGGCACTCATGAGAGGTGAGTACACCATGTCACAATTGTAATGATAGTGTGTGTGTGTGTGTTAGATGATGATAGATGTGTATGTGACATGTACACATACAATCAATATATGTAACTTTAAACCATGAAAAAGTAACAATAATAGTTTTAATATTAATGGGGTGCAGCATTTGGAAATGTGGCTGTTCCTATTCAAAATATACATTTAATATTGTCAAAGAGTTCACATTAAATAGGGGACCATTTACATTTCCACAAAGTCAATGGCAAAATTCCTATTGAGTTGAATTGTACAGGCTCAGAAAGGCCAAATTGTACATTCTCTGCTCATGCTTGTGAGCACTTGTTCTTGAAAGTAGTCCCACTGAAGTGAATGGAATTACTTATGTAAGTGTTCACCAGTGTGACCAGTGCATGAGCTAGGTGATCACATACTTGTGTATAGCTGAACTGTTTGCCTTTATCCTAGCCTTAAACTGGCTAGTTAATATTTACCCATGAGACAGTTACACATAAGCAGATAAAATCCTATAGAATGTTATCAGGTCTCTGCTAACAGCCCAAATAAGGGGACAAGAGAGAGGTCCTTAAATCATACATTACAGTGAATACTTTGAAATTGACTCTAGCTGTTGAGCTTGGCTGGGTCCCTACTCACAAAAATATGTTTGAAAATGTGCCCACAAAATAGCAATGAAAGCATTAGCGAGGATTATGCTGATATTCCAATTCCATGATCTAGGGATGAAACTCATCTCATCTGTTGGATAGTAACATGAACAGCTCTTGCAAAAATAATAATAAAGGAAAGAACTTACCATACAATGTCTCCAGATGTAAATCAAGGATTTGGCATTAACAAATTCAGTAGGAAGCATCGTACCAAATGTAAGACCCTGCAGGTCTAGAATCCAGGCCTGAAGAGTCACCAGGCATCTTTAGGTTGCCACCCGGTGTCAGTTGTAGCAGCTTGTGCTCTACTTCCCATAACCTGCTGTGGACACAGCCCACAGGGACGTTCTGTGTCATGGTTTGACAGACCGCAGCTTAATGGCTCCTGATGGGTTTACATATGGCAGGGAGCCAAAGGGGCATTCCAGAGAGTGTCCAGGCAAGTGTGGATTTCCTGTAGCTGCCATGACCATACCTAGTTCTTGCTCCTGAATTCCTGGGTTTGACATTGTCTTGATTTGGACTCTGCCGTCTGACATGGACCCTGAAACCTGACTTGGACTCTTACCCTTGGTATTGACCCCGGCCTGGGACCTGACTATGAACTCCCCTGCTACTGCCAGCCTCAGATTTTGCCCCTGCTCTGACCCTTGGCCCTGACTGCCGTGGTTGGGATCCTGACACTTAATTAGTTTAAAAATAATACTCAAAATTGTTTTGGGGGGAATGGCAATTCAAATGAAATTCAGTTTAAAAACACAGATCACTCTGTATTTGTTCACGTAGTTTCATTATATTCTCTGAAATTTTGTTTCTGATGACTGGTCTTCATTGTAGTATGTCATATTCAACAATCTTCTGTCTTGCAGATAGCTACCAAGCATACTGTTTACTACTGATTTCAGTGGGCCGAGTTAGAATAGTCATTAGATTCAGTAGCCTTTGTCCAGGATTGAGCTTAAAACTTGGTTAAAGCATGCCAGGAGAAACAACTCAGAGGACGCTTGGCTAAGAATAAACAAAGTTTAAAGCTGTGGTTTCAAATCTATTAAAAATGTCACCTTCAGGGCTCAGGAGATTTTTATTACCTAAAAATTCTGCTGCATATCCTTCCTTCTAGTATAAGAGCTTTTGTTGGTTGGTGTTCGTTAGTGGTTTGTTTTTCCAAGGTTCATTTATGGTATTGATCATACCTGGATATTTTTTTTTTTTTTTTTTTAAAGTGACATTATGGATAGTGAGATCCCAATGAAGAGCTAGCAACAGTATGAGTAGATGATGTTCCTTAAAATGTGATCCAATTGAGATGTAGCTACAGTGTATAACCAAAACACTTCACAAAGGTAGGACACAGCACTTCTATAAGAAGTGATCTCCAGCAAACCAGCATGCCAAGAGAACAAGTTGTAATATAGCTCTCTGCCTTTCTACAAGGTGAGATAATACTTACAAGAGAATGCTCCGAGAATAAACAAGGGGGATATTATACAATTAAAATACTAGTGTGAGCGACACCTTAGGAATGTCTTATAATAATCCTTGAGGCTAACAGCTGTTCAATAGAAGTAGTTATTGCTACACAGGGACTGTCAAAGGACTAGACATGTATGATGTGTGTAAACAAATGCTTTTGTAGGCTGGAGAAGGAAAATCGTATTAGCTGGGATGTGATTAATAGCACTGTGTGCTATGCTAAAGGGAGAATATAATAAATATATGTACTTCTCAAGCTGTTTTTGGCCATGGGATAGCCTTGGGATGAAGAACTAACTTTCTGTGTAGATTCTGCAGTTAGAATGCTAAGAACATTCTTTAAAATGACACTGGGAATTAGTACCTTTGCTTGAATGATACTAAACATGACCTGTACTGCTAATTCTACCTGGTCTGGATATAAATAATCACAGGGAGGACTGGCTGACAACAAACTTACTTTAATTCATATTGGACAAAACTGTTCTTAAAAAAAATCTGATATTAGTCATTACATTTACATGATGTCAAAGAAAAATATAACTAGCTCGCATAATTGTAGGATATTTTACATTCAGATCTCTAGCCCTCAAAACAGATAGGAATTTTGCCCCTTTCGCTGCTGAACGATCTTTTCTGACTGCTTCATCATCACTGAGTACCTTGCTATGTGTACACTCATGGCTGGCCCTTTAAATCTGAGAATTCCCTGCAGCATTAGGGTAATATTTGCCTTTTGATTACTACAGGGTTGCAATTTATTCACTTCTCCTAGCTAGTAATATCTAGCTCCTTTCTGCTTTTCATAGCTGAGGTGATGCATCCCCCCAGGTATCAAAAGATACCAACTGATAGACTTACTGTTAACTTAGAATATTAGCTTATTGGAATGAGAACAGAAGGGAATATCATGGAATGCTGTTGGAACAGGTGATGATAAAAGGCTCTTCCCTTGCCTTAAGTCCGTAGATATTCACAGAAGACAACTGAATTGCTCAGAGTATGCAAATATGAAATAAAGTTAGGAAAAAGACTGGAAATAATGATAGTCCTTTCACTGGAGCTGAACCATTGGACTCTCTGTCCAGAAATCTATGGAATCAGGGAGTACAGATTAGCTAACACTAGTACTTTCAAGAAAGTGTTTGTCACATCAGATTTCATTAGGTCCAAGCCTGAAAAACTGCAGGTGTTTCCTATCTTATTTGGTTTCTGCACTTTTGTCAAGAAAACAAATTAAATGATATTGAGAACTGCATGGGCAAGAAGTGAGACCTCAATCCACAAAAGGATTTAGGCATTGTGACACTTGGTATTGCAACACCTAACTTTTAGGCACTTAGAAAGTCACAGGAACAACAATGCTATTCACACAGCTTGAGTTAGGTGCCTATTGTTACCCGTCCCTGCCAACTGAGAATGCCAAGGTCAGGGCAGGCTGTAAAAGGAGAGCAGATTCTCCCACCATTGGTGGGTGACACTAAAGTCAGACTTCCCAACCAGCCACAAACAGTGCTTCTGTTTCCCCACACTGGTTACCAAGAAGCCACTCTACAAATGCACACAGCCCCATTTACTGCATTTCAGTCTCTGGCTCCCAATCAGCCACTGGGTTCAGTAAAGAGACCAGTTATTTAAACTCTATGCTCTTTACTAAAAAGGTTCCCTCTGATCCCAAAAGCTCAGCCACAGTACCAGATCACTAAGTTTGGATCTTACCCAAAGTACCACGCTGCCAGCCAATCCTTTAGTAACTAAAACTAAAGGTTTATTATAAAAAGAAAAACAAACAATAAGAGAAGTGTTAAAGGATTAAAGCAATCAGATACATACAGATGATTTGAAAATCCATATACATCAGGTTTTTAGAAGAATTGTGGAGTTGCAGGCTTGTATAGTCCCTCTGGTAAACATCCAGTACCTGGATGGGTCTAAGTCCTTTGGTTCAGTTGCAAAATGAATTGATCCTGAGGTGGGTAGGTGTGCGTCTGCAGCTGGACAAGAACAAAGACAAAATGGTTTCTGTGGTTTGATCTTATATACCTTCTGTATCTGGCCATGTGGCCTGTGGGCACTTACAGGAACTAAAATGGAGTCCAGAGTCACATGGGCCAATCCTGGTAACTCGTCAGGTATGCCTTTAGTTCCTTCCTGGGCCTTTTGCTTCTGTAAAGGTTTTTTTTTTTAATGGGCCATGAAGCGGGCTATTGTCCTGCCGCCTCTCTGCCTGGAGTGTGTATTATACAGCATAGTTTGAAATACAGGTATATCAAAGATGTCCATAATTTCCATTACAGATATAACACATGAACATAAACATTATCTCCTAACTCAGCACATTATAGCCTTTCTAACAGCACCTGACATAGCATATCTCTCATGGATTACTATGTGTTTGACATATTAATGTCACACAATATAATAAATGCCTATCCCCCAATCCAGCCAGCATGACACCCCCAACGTGACATTGGTGTAGTCTAGTCAGCATGACACCGAGGTTCTTATATAACGCATGGGGAGAGGTAGGCACCTTAGAATGCAATGCAAAAAAGCCAGCATGCTGGGTAGGGACCCACCTAAGCTACCGAGTGGGAGATGCTGATGACAGAGTGTCTTAAGCTCTGCTCTTCTCATGGCGGTAGGTGCCTCCCTGCAGCCTGGAATTTGGTGCCAATCTCTGCTTGCAATCCACAACCAGGAACCGTCTCCTGGAGGCAGGCATCTTATGTGCCTAAGTTGTTGGTGTTTTTATGGTTTTGGTTTTTTTTTTTTGAGAATCCGTTAGGCACCTTCTTCTCTCCACATACGATAGCTAGAAGAGAAGATGCCCACCTTATAACTTTTAGTTCAGCGGATCAGAAGTTGCAGATGAGATAAGCACTCTTCTGTCTATCTTCTGCAGGTCTGTGGGTTGCCCTGGGGCATAGGCAGAAGATAGATGTCCAGATGCCTAGAGTGACGCAGCATTGTGCATAACCAGAAGCAGAAATTTACACACTCAGGGGAATGTTTACTCTGAAAATTTACTCATTAAGTGAATTTAGGAGTTTATAGTATGAGGTGTCAGACACGCTGGAATTCTGTGGATTGCAATAGAGCCTAAAACTGGGATTTAGGCACTTAAATCTGGGGTGTTGGCACCTAAATACTTTTGTGGATCTTGGCCTAAATTCATTTCACATCTACACAGCAGGGAGGTATTGCAGGTATTTACATACATATATTTATGTAATCTTAAAAATACATGAGGTTTAATTAGAAAATTGGATCGAGCTGGATGATTTGCCTGATATATTTCAGAGTACCAAAAGAAATGCAGTGGCTGGTAGCATCATAAATTCAACACACAATAATACAGGAGCAAAATCTGCCAGATTATGGTCACTCAATGAATTCTCTCTAGACAAACATCCTTGGGGACATATAACCTGAAACCTGCAAGCTGTTATAGTATATTGCTAAGTGCAAGATGGACCAGGGAAAGAGATTTTTTTTGAGTCCACTGTTGATGAAACTTGTTAATGTTTCCCAAAGCAAAATTGGGGTGTCCCATGCTTAAGAGATCAAAATAGGAGGGGAAGTTCAAAGCTTGGCACTTTCTCAGTAGCAGAAGTGGTCTAATAAAAGATATTACATCACCCACCTTGTCTCTCTAATATCCTGGGACTGATACAGCTATAACAACACTGCTTTCTGTATGTCATGGTGCTTCACTACCTTTAGCAGAAAAGCAAGGACAAGGCAAAGAAAACGCACACAAATTTTGGCTGATGACATTTTGACAAATATATAGGGCTCATTTCACTCCTGTCAACTGAGGTCAATACAGCGCCAAAGGGGGTGGTGAGCTTTATGCCACCATTATGCTGCCTCATCTTGGGGCCACTTTAAAATCCTGGGGCAGATTAGAGCAGCTCTGGGGTTGCTCTAAAACTTGTGCCTGATTGCCTGTTTTCCCATGGGATTATTGCAGCACCTGGGAACAGTGGCACTCTAGCCATGCCTCCGTACCCCAAGATTTCCCCTGTTATATTCCCTCTGCTGGGAACTGCTACCTGTGATGTGAATTTTTTTTTTTTAAGAGCCATTATGGCAGCTCGTTTCTTTAGCTCCGTAGAGCCAGTCTAAAGGAGTTTGATCTCAGATCTTCAAAATCTTATCAAAACACTCTTCAGCAAGAATATTGAATAATATTGAAGTCCAGGGAGTCTTCTTGTTCCTATTCTCTGGCATACTAAAATGCAGGGTTGCTATGCATTTAATCAGCGTTGTGCAACAGTGCCCTCCTGTGCTAGAATGAAGGTGCCTCCATGCCTGTCATCAGATCAGCATTTATTCCCAATAAAGCTTTAGGGCCAAAGAAGCAAAAATTTCTGTAGAATCTTTTTAATTGGGTCCCAGCGCTTGCTTCTCTTGGAATGGCATGTCGACTGAACGAGACGAGAAGAAAGATGAATTAGAAAGAATAAGTGATGAGCACATCAGCTGGAAAAACAGTTTGGGACTGTCAGTGGAAAACTGTCATTCATCTCATGCTCCTTGTCTGGCAACTCCACCTTACCTTCTATCTCAGCTACTCCCTTGTTGTGGCATTTTAAAGGGTAATGTCATTGCAATTTTTTTTCCAATTGATTGCTCTTCATTTTTGCCATGGTGCGAGTTCACTTATGAAGAAGTCCAATCCTATTCATTGTCAAGTGATTCCACTGATATCTTCCTCATTTGGGGTTTTGCTGGAAATATTTCACTGCTATTCATGTTACTACATCCTCTCATTGCTCATGTTTTATTCTGTGTTAGGACACTTCCTTTGTTTAGGGGGTGGTTGTCATTCCTGGCCAATTCAATATGGCATGATAGAATTTGGTCCTCAAGGGATATCATGCACAAATTGTTCTCTCTCATTGCAGTGGACAGCTGCTTTTCTCTTCTATTTTCTGCCCTGTTAAGTTGCCATTTCTATCAATTAGAGATATTTTTGTTGGTCTGATAACCTGTTGTAAGATCAGCACAGGGTACAGACTCATGTTGGGAAAGTTAGCTAAGTGACAAAGCTAAATTACAAAATCTGAACACTGCAGCCTGCTAACCCAAAAAACTAAAATTAAATAAAGTTTAATTCTTCTGAACTATATGACCAGATTTATGAATTGAGACACCATCTGCTTGTAAAACTAACTGATCTATTTATCAGAACACTAATACATCTTCAGTGTACGGACTGAGATGAGATCTCAGAGAGATTCCCACCCTCCCCCCCCAAAAAAAAATGTTGTATTGGAGTTTTTATTTACAGAATTTGAAGGACACTCAACTACAAATGAGGCCATATTTTTTTGAGGAAGCTCAGGGCACCAACAGAAGTGGCTGGATTTTTGGAAAAACTGACCACACTGGCTGCTAAGAGGTTTTTGAAAACCTTATCCCAATCGTGAGTGCTGAGCACTTCAAAAAATGTGGCCTGGGGTGTGAGCAAATTAAATGCACAAAACTATTCTGAAAAAATATTAGAGAGAAAATGCTCCCTCACTAGAAGTAAGAGGAGAAAAAAAAAAGTCTGTCTCCATCTAAAGTATCTGTAAAGCTGGTTTCAAAGGAAAGTAGGACTGTATTATGAATAAGGATAACACCTGCAGTTACACTAGCACAAATAAAAAATTATTAGGGCTATCACTCCTGAAGTCTCTGGTATTTGTGGATCTCAGAGACAAGATGCAAGGTTAAAGGGATCATTATCTGTCCTGGCTTGAATATTATTACTTCTGTCTCTGAAAAAAGTCATGAAAGAATTTATAACTTATCCAAGTTACCTGAAAGAACAGATCATTTGCCTGCTAAGCCCAGAGTACCTGGAAATTTGCTAACTCATATCAGAGTGAAGAGAAAAATCATGTTAGAGCTTTGCAAAATATTCATGATGAAATTAGCCTTTTTGAAAACTAGTATTTCATGCAAAATTGTTCACATAGCAGATTGCTAACTTTTGTTTCTTGCCCAGTGGCTGTTAGTGATAATTTCAGTGCTTTCTTGGTATATTTTCAAATTTCCTACTGGATGGAGTGAGGTTTCTCACATCAGTTGAATCACTAATTGGCTGGGCCTACCCCCACGTGCTTAATGGTGTGAGCTGGAACCAGCATGTCCTGGGTTTTTAGGCCTTTGAGGAAAGGAGAGGAAACACCTCCAGAACACATAATGGAAGTAGCAGACCTATTGTCCATGAAAGAAACTAAATGAATTTAACAGAATGCAGATCCCTTTACCAAGAGCAGAAAGCAGGTGGGAGAATGGGAGCTTTCAGAGGACTGGTCTACCACAATGCTTGGAAAAAGATTATGTGGGGATGGAGGGTGCTGGGAACTGCTTGGGGGTGGGGGCGGCCTTTAGGTGTGAACAAGGATACCAACTTTTAGATTCTTATACAAACCAGATATCAGACCTCTAGGGTAATCACATTAGCAGTTATTTTTTCTGATACACAGTAAACCAGCCTCAGTGCCTTTTCATGTGGTTTTGCAGCAGTGGTGTGTGGAGACTGATTTATCACTTCCTTTTATATGTCATTTTGTACAAAGGCTAGCTTGCTGTAGGCTTTCATATGCAGAGCTGTAATGCTGAGACTGGCTTACGGCCTACTTTTAAGCTTTAGCTAAGGGAAGGATGGTGTCTCTTCTGATATGTAGCTTTTTGCAACAGGAGTACACGTGTTTAACTGACGACTCTTGTACTCCTATAAGCAGGACAAGAAGCATTTGACAGCAAAAAGGAGATGGTTAGATCGAGACGCACAACTGAGCATCTCTGCTGCCAGTCTCCAGCAGTAGCTACATCCACAGCATCCTCATCCCTACTCACCTTCTTTCCCCAGCCTCCTCCCTGCTCCTTGCTTATGTCCTCCTGCACAAAAAGAATGTGAAGAGGGGCTCACACACATGGGAATATTGGGAAGAGATTTCCTATATTGATTCCCAACGGCTGCTCTTTAATTAAGCTTTTGTCAGCCATGTTTGTTTCCCTGTGAGTGAAAAAGATACAGTTCCATAAAACATTGCCTTGAGGTTGGGGGTGACCAGTGGGAGGCTTGGGGAGGAAGAGAGATTATGATCCTATGGGGAGTGCTGTGTTCTCTTTGACTGTTTTCTGTTTGAAATTCACCTAGCCCAAGGGAGTAACCTACTAAAATCTCCTTACGCGAGTGGAGGTAACTCTGGTCACAGTAAGTATGTGTGCTGCCTCCTTGACATCTTCTGGGTCCCTAAGGCCCCTAGAAACCTCTGAGTGTTCTGGGGAATTCATTCTTCTGAAAGATTTTTCTAGCTCCGGCTTAGGAAAGGATGCTCTGTGGCATTGTTCCCTGCTCAGCATGCAGCTTTCCATGTGCACCTCCGACCGGGAGTGGATCCTACTTCCAGCAGGATTGATGCCGCAGGAGCCCACTCAGCTGCATGGAGACTGCTGATCGCAGCACAGTTTCTGGTGGAGCTGTGCTCCCAAGCCAGCCAGCAAGTCACGCAGAGGGACAGCTGTTCAAGCAGGATAAATCCTGCCTCTGTGGATCTGGGGGTGGCCTTCGTGGCAGAGTCTCAGGCTGTGGCAAGTTGGTCCACTTCATGCTTCCCACTAGAAGGACAGTTCTTAAAAATGTCATATGTTCTGTTTTGCAGTTTGTCATTCCCACTAGCCCCCTTGCATAGGTTCCTAAATTGGAGGGGGCATGATCTAACTCTTTTATTAGCCATAGTCTTTCCAGTATCCACAGCATACAGGTCATTAGACCTCCATCAGTGTAATCTTCCTCGGCTGGTGACCATATAAATTGGGTGCTTCTTTGATATACCACCTCTAGGTGACATTATGATGATATAACGAATTCAAGAAATATTATGTATTGAATCAAATATTAAATTCTTATCATGGGTATAATGTACTCAGCAAACTAACATCTAGCCCTTGATAGCCTTTCAGATGTTGTCAATTCCTAGTGTGCATCGAGCGGTCATTATGTTATACTGGTGTACACATTTAAAAAGTCTGAGAAAATGACTGGGCATGCCCAATAGCAACATTTCCAATATTAATAATGCCTTAATTCATTTTTAAAAATCAAAACCGCATAGGCCATGCTGTACAAAAGTCAGTCCCTAATTTAATTTTTGTACAAGTCCTGTTTGAGTTACAGGAATGCAAACTGCTCTTGGCATCTTCATTGGTCTAAACTACAGATGAGTCTGAAGGAAGATAAAATGTGAAAACATCACACGTGCCCAACTGGTCTAAAAGATTTGTAAATGACACTTTAAAAGGCTCAGAGTTGATGTTTACCCTCCAGGCAGCATATGAAATTCTTATCAAGTTCAATGGGAGCTCGTAGATGCCTATTTGTCTGTATTCCTAAATTTGGCTCACAAGCATGGAAAAAAGTCCACATTACAATCTTCAGAGGAAAACAAGGATACGTTAGAAATCCTTGGCACTTTATATCAAATTATTTAGTCAGTGCCATCCATAGGCTTTGCACTGCATACAAGTAGAAGCACATACAGGGTCAGATCCTGATCTTGGTTGTCACAGCTCCATTAAAGTCAAAGGAGCTGTGACATTGACACTAGCTGAGTATTTGCCACCTGGTCCTTCCCTCAAGAGCCTGCAGCTGCAATCAGACAAAGGTACAAGTCAAAGAAAGACAAAGCAACTGACCATTCAAACTCAAAATGGAGCTAATACATGGGTGAAATTATTGATGGAAAGGACTGGTGGAAGAGAGATTTGGAGGTCTCATGCCACATAAAAGGTAGGATTTCCAAAAATCAAGGACCACAAGGGAGAAACCTATAACCTTTGTCAATTCCCTTTTGGCCATAATTGCCCAATGCAGTATACTCGACACATCCGCTTTGCAGCAGTTACGGTATGTCTGGCTTCGGCACTTAGAGGGTCTGTCTACATTGCAATGCGAGCCTGGGCTCAGATTCAAACTCCATCCTAACACTCCCCCCCCGGAACCACAGCTTCAGAGTCTGAGTCAGCTCAAGCCTTAGCCCAGGGTTTGAGCCCTATTGCTTTGCAGTGTAGACGCAGCCCCACTTGACTCAGGTCCTAGGATTCTTCAAAAAGTATTCCATAATCCCATGGGTCAACTTCCTTTGTCCTTTCAAACCCAAGAATCTTGAATCTGCTCTCGTGAAAACAGAAGCAACCACCCTTGATGTACTGCAGCAGCTCAGTGAGTCCGTGTTAACCCGTCCATTGTCTTCTGACCACGGAGCTGCAAACACACCATCAGAGCCTTCTGTATTTGCCGTGGAGACTGAACAGAACAGGACTTTGGCAAAGCGCGCCGCTTCATGCTCACAGGAGCACAGTCTGATTTTGGGGAATCTCTGGTGCACGGACAACGAAATCATGGACTTTAATAAAAGTCCCAGGAATGACCATGTATACCAGCAGATAGCAAAGAAGCCGGTGGCTTTGCAAATTTACCCAATCAGTGACCAGTGAGGGAGCAAAGTAAGTGGCTTGAGAGTGAATACCAGAAAACCAGGAACCAGAACTGCACCTTGGGCAACATGCCAAAATCTTGACCATTTTCTGAGGAGGTTGACCAGGTGCTGGGCACTGCACCCAGCATGGAGCCAGCCATGGTGCGTGATGAGCTGGTCAGCTGGAATGGTGCCCAGCTGGCCCCAGAATCCAGCAGGGGCACCTATAGGAGCTAGCGGTAGGCACTGCGTGGGAACAGTGAAGTTAATCTGTTGCTGAAACCAGTTCCGGAGCAGGAGCGGCAGCAGCAGAATGTTCTGGATCTATGTTTGGAGCTGGGGCACCCCTTGAGGAACAGACCACTGTGAAGCCTGCAGGAGACCCAGATGGGATGGGGAAAGAAGAACAGATGGCCAGGGGACATGCCATGGTTGAGTGTTTCTGTCTTGTACATGGTTTCACAGTTTGCACTTGTTCATGCACTTTTTGGTTTTGTTTTTTTCTTCTGTAAGATCTGTTACTAATTTTTTTTTTTTTTGGTGTGGTTATGGCAGTTGGCCTGCTTGGAATGGATGAATGTTTACTTTTCCAATACATGTTTATAAATAAAGGTCTTTATTTCATCGAAAGTTTATTTCTATCATTGCTTCACACAATACGATGTATATTCAGAAGAATAAAGGCAAATGATCAGGGACAACTACCATGCAATTACTATGCAAAGACTTTCCCACATATAGTTATCTATAGCAATTCATACTTCAATCACTTCCTTACATCAGTCCATACTGTGAATAACCCCTTCCCCCATTTCATAAGTGGTCATGTCATACATAAATACATTGCATGGCACTATAATTCCACACCCCTCCACAAGCAGGGACACTCAATGAGCCCTCATACCACCTACCCCCACAAACCATTCATAAAAGTATTATTTCCCCCTGTTCCATTGGGCCATGCAAGTCCATAATGTGGGAGCACAAAGCATCCTAGACTTCTGTTGCCTGGATGCATCCCATTCCCACTGTGGTAGACGTACTTTCTGATTGAAGGTACCGATTCAGCAGCCCCTCGCTGTCCTAGGTCCATTCAGGGGGAAATGGCTCACCTCGGGCTTCATAAAGATTGTGAAGAGCACAGTAATGCAGACAGCACTGATGACACCAGCATCCAAACAGGTCTGTAAAAATCTTGAATAGGATTTCAATCTGCCAAAAGCACGTTGAGCAATCCTTCCGCACCTGCTGTGTGTGTAATTAAACCATCTTTTGCCAGGCCTCTGAAATCAGGTTGTGGTTTCATAAGCCAAGGGGAAAGGAGGTGGGCAGAGTCCCCCAGAATAACAGTGGGGACAGTAACTGTCATAAATGGAACGTCACTTCTTGGGAATAGTGTCCCAGCCTGTCCAGCAACCGTAGACTCCTGATCCGTGGGAAAACACTGGCATCATGAACAATTCCATGCTGACAGTCATCAATCACCCTTTGTGGTCCACGAGGGCCTATATAACTGTGGAGTAGTAACCTTTGTGCTCCTTGAGGAAGGCAAATTAAGGTCACATTAGTCTCATCAATGGCCCCTGTCACTTTGGGGTAAACCACTCACCTGATTGCCTCAAACCTCCACAACCACTTTACCGGCAGTTGACTCTCCAACACCAAACTGTTTTACAATGGACCTATAGAAGTCTGGGGTAGCCGGTTTCCAGTTTAGCAACCCACTTCTGGATTGGCAGGGGTGGCCTCATGCATGTGTTATGCTGGTCAAGCTGTTCACAAAGCTCTACGAATGAAGCTTTTTTTTATTTTCATGCAAACGTTCTGGACCTTCTGCTGGTCATCCCAGGTCTGCATGACAATGTGATCCTACTAGTCTGCATGAGGCCTTGCTCCAGAAGCACCGGTGTATCTAGGCGGCATCAGAGGTGGTACTGAATGTACTGAGAAGCATGAGCCAGTTCATCTGCTATGCCTACGTACACCTCCTCCTCATGCGCCATCATAAGCTGCCCGGAGTCTTTGGCGGGTCAGAAAATGTCCATCAGCATTTCATGGAAGCTCTACCCATTTCCTGACACAGGAGTGAAAGCAGAAGCAAGAGAAGTTCTTCAAAAAGTGCTTCCTTCATGTTGCTGGCTCCAGGAGCTGGGAACACACAGACCAAAATGACAGCTCCGCAGGCAAGGTTGGCAGGCTGTTCAAACTTCCTGTAATGTGCAGGGTGGGCAGTCAAGTTCTCCCAAAGTGCACCAAGTTCTAAAGGCTAGAGAGGCCCCATTTTGGACAAGCTCTAGGGAGTCTGGGATATAGTTGGTTTGACTCAGGTCTGTGTGCTGCAGTGTGGATGCAAGAGCCTCAGGTTGGAAAATTCTTAACCTATGGCTAACAATCAGTGCAGACACTCAATCCTTGGATTTGCTAACCCTGAATCCGCTGACTCAAATCGCACTGGCCCTGGGCTGACATTGCAGTGTCCATATTCCCAGAGTTGCAGCTGCTGGCTGAGATCCACTAGGTTGAACAAAGTCAGCTGAAGTGCTTGGTGTGGCAGCTCACTTGGCTCTTACATCTCAGCCGCTGCAATCATCTCCCTGGGGGATGTTGTGAGTCTCACCTTGTGGTGCCCTTATTGAACCCTGAGCCCAGATCTGTAGATCAGTGCTCCTTAAAGCACTCCTGCCTGACTGCTCAGGGTAATTTAAAGATCCCAGAATAATTTTGTGAGGAAAGGTGATTATAACCGTGTGTGCTGGATAAATTGCAGTGTAAGTAATTATTTATTACATTAAAATAATTGTCAGGACAATATTAAGGCCACAAAATCAAGCACACAAAAGTTGGAAAATGACAAAATTAAGACTGCCTATATAAGCTACCTTAATTCAGCTCCCTTGTGCATATGCATTATGATACAGTTTTAGATTACATGATTGCATACTCTATCCTCCACAGGATTCCCTGCTTCATTCAGTGAATGGAGCACTATTTAGTATTTCTTACTCCTCCTTTGCAATTTTAATGTTCTTTTAATGTAGTTTTTTGGATGTAATTTTCTAATTTAAAAAAACCAAGCAAACTGAAAACACAAACTCCGTCATGTGGAACCACACTGACCCACATCTTGAGTCATCAACAGGGTTTGGACCTTTAGACCCAGAGTGCATACTTCTATCATTTGGGCTACCACCTGGTAGCAGTAGTGGGCTGTTATTCTCAGTGTGGACCTGCTGCTTGCGGGAGACGAGGCATACATTTTGCTGATGGGTTTCAGGGCTGTTTGTTACAGCAGTGGAGCATGAAGGTTCAGGACCCCTGGGTTCTAACATAGATTCTGGCAGGGCACATGCTCCAGTGGTGCTCAGCCTCTCTCTCTTCCCTTCTGCCTTCCTGCCTCACCACAGCGTTTGTTCCTGTCTCCCTCTCCTCTCTATTTCTGATTCCTTTCCTTCCTCCCCCTCTGTTCCTATCCACCTCTCCATGTCCCAGCTCCTGCCCTGTCCCCTCGTCTCCCTTCCTGCTTCACTGGATCCTGCTTCCAACTACCCCTGCTCCCAACCACCATTCCTCTTCTTCTCTTTCCCTCTCACTCAATCAACGTTTTGGCTTCTCCACCCCTCCCCACTTCCATATCTCACCCCTCGACATTCAAGTATGGCTACTTCCTTCTTCTCCAGCAGGGGGAGCATGGACAACACAGTTCTGGTGCATGGCGCTCCTGGCCTCTGGCAATCAGAAGTAGCAATTGCAACAGAAGTACTTCTCAACACCTGCAGCTGTGGGATAGAATGTGGTCAGCGTATACAGAATCTTTGGAGAATTTACCAAATTCTAGCAAGTTTCTGGTGAGCATGTGCAATCTGAGATTTTTTTTTGAGTGTTATAACTTGGCCAAATTTGGGAGAATTCTCATAAGAACAATAAAAGGCACACCCCTGTTACTAGGGTGACCCTTCATTCAAATTTCAAGTCCTTGTTCCATAGCACGTTGGTTCTGGAGCTTCTCACCAAAATGGTTATGAATTTTTTTAATCTGGGTAAAACTTTTTTTCCTAATCTCAGTCTTGGAAATGATCAAACTGTTTAGCTGAAACTTTCCAAATAAATTCAGCCTGAGGCAGATACCCGGCATGGAAAACTTCAATCCAAATACTTAAAGTTCGGCAAAGTTATAAACAACTGAAAACAGGGTTTGACAAAGGGAAATATCAGGCAATCTTAATAAGTGGCATTACCAGCTCCATCTACAATATCTCAACTGTCAGGAATTCAGCTGGCTCTGGGTGCAGTTGTCTAGCAACCCAATGAGCTTGGCTGGCAAAATAAACACTCAATAATGACTGTGCCCCCTGATTTGACAGAAGAGCCAACAGGTCACCATTTAAGCCTTGTAGCAACAGCAGTACAGTGGATGCTTAATGCATTCTGTATCTGCAGCTGCAGCAGACCTGCTTCCTATACTGGCCCTTGCCCCAACCTGTGCATACTCCAGCCCTAATCCTTACCTTCCTCAAAACTCCTGGCTCTAACCACTGGTTTGTCTCCTGACCATGATTCCGGCTCTGCCCTTTGGTTCCGCTCTGGCTCCTGGGCTCCTGTCATTGGCTTGTCCCTAGACCACATCTCTGGTTCTGCCCTCTGAATCTGTTCTGGCCACTTGACCATATCCTGTACCAGCTACTAGAATTGCACCCCTACATCCCAGTGTGTGACATATTTTATATTTGTCTTACCTATATCCCCTGCAGTATGTTGGATATATTCTTCTGCAGTCCATGATCAGAACTTCTATGCAGAGCTGCTATGAGCTGTTGAATAGCTGTGCTGTTCCACCCCAGTGGCTGGTAAAGTTTATATAATCGTGTATATATAACAGTTAAAGTTTTAAAGCACTTTGGGAGCCATGAGCATGGAAGACACTAAATAAATGTAAGATATTACTGTAAGACATTATTTAAGACATTAGAGTCCTACTACATGCCTTTGTTTTATTATTAAAAGTCATTTGAAATAATTTGCATCTATGGTATCAGATGCAATATTTGCAAAAGTCCCATCATGGTGTTCTCTTTTTACTTTTATAATAAAACCTCATCCAAAGCTCTAAAACTATGGGGAGAAAAGTACTATATGAATAAGAACCAAGCCCTCCAGTAAAGAATTTCAAAATTCAGTCTTCATAATAACACCTATAAACTGTGGAATCATTCGTAGTGTGTAATTAATACATCCTGTTTTCTGCTTCTTCCCAGAACGTAAGAATTGTCAAAATCGTTCAGAATAATTACAATATATGCAGTGCTGTTAATCGTGAATAGCATCTAGTTTGAAATAATGTATTTCCTCCTTCAAAAGGGCAGATCTTATTGCATTATAAATCCTGTAAAATTCTGTGCAGTACCTCCCAGTATTCATGTTTTGCAAAGATTCAATCCCATGAATATGATTAAAGTCCACCAAAGATGTAAGCAGGGTCTGAATGAGCTCTCCCTGACATCTAGTGATCAACTGGGGGAAAAAGACTTTAGGAGTGAACAGTATTTGCACAGACATACCATCGCTGCCTAGATGTTCAGCAGACAAGGCTGCTTTGCCGAAGTGATGAATTTTGGCTGGTTTTGGGTTACAGTTCACTTTAATATTGAATGCAGGAGTAATGAAATGTTACCTATTTGTATGAGTAAAAGTCAGCAGAACTGTACCTTGCATGCCCTGATTGAAGATGTCACCCTGAGCTCAACCTCACTTGCCGAGCAGAGGGTTGAGAGGCCAAATCCCAGGGAAGATGAGAAGGTTGGTGGATGTTTGTTTGTTCCTACCTGAATGTGTGGACTCTTCCTAAAGAATCCTAGACACTGTTTGACCCTCCCCTCTTGAGTGCCTAAAGTCTATGGGATTTTTGCATATATTGCACCTGAACACCATAGATGCAAATTATTTCAAATGGCTTCATCTATTTATGTATGTGTATGTATATACTTAAAGCTTTTTATCCAGAAATAATATTTCAGAAATTGAACATACATATATTTCTTTAAAATGGTTACAAAACCAGTCACTGTGCATTGCCTTATATATTAAAATGTATATATTAAAATATTTTCAACATTTTTTCAAGAATCCTAAGAAGTCTTGGTAAGGTACAGGAAATGTGACCCTATTAGAGAAAGGAAAACTATTGACTTTCTGATGTCCACCAGTTAGTCAGAGTCCGGACTAGAAGTCAGAAAATTCCAGACTTCCAATCTTGTTCTTAGACCATCCATCTAGTTATATATTACCTGCATCCAGTTGAATCTAAGTGCCTGAGGCTGCTGTTGGTTTTTTTTTATTTTTCCATGCCGAAGGAGAAAATATAGACCATGGACCAGATTCTAATCTTGGTCACAGAATAACTGATAGAACCAGAATCATCCATTGACTTCAGTGAAATTACCCTAGATTTAGACCAGTGCAGATTCCGGCACTATTTTGTTTATTTGTAGGCAGATGGAAACTGAGAGGAAGTGAATTCAGTCTGCATCAGTCTTCTTGCAAACTCTGCTTCTGAGGAGTAGTGGGGGGAGAGCAGATGATGTCATATCTGATGGTGACAAAATACTTTCCAGTACTAATTGAGGAGGACGTTAAACCGCAGCTACTAAAGTTAGACATTTAGCAGGTCTGGGTAATTTGCTTGTAAGAGTTTTAAAAGAGCTGGCTGCTGAGCTTGCCGAACTGTTAATGTTGACTTTCAATAACTCTTGGAACATGGGGGAAGCTCCAGAAAACTGGAATAAAAGGGAAATGGGATTTGGGTCAAAAGAGTGGAATGGCTGGTATGGGACTTGATTGATACAGAATTGAGAGAGAAATACAGTGAATCGTAGAAACGTAGGGCTAGAAGGGGCCTTGAGCAGTCATCTAGTCTAGCCCCTGTGCTGAGGCAGGACCATGCATATGTAGACCAACCGTGACAAGTGTTTGTCTAATGTGTTCTAAAAAACCACTAGTGATGGGGAGTCCTCAACCTCCTTTGGTAACCTATTCTACTACTTAACTATCCTGATAGTTTGAAAGTTTTTCTATTTAACCTAAATTGCACTTGTTTCGGATTAAGCCAATTATTTCCTGTCCTCCCTTCCCTGATCCAGGTACCGTCCTCTTTATAATACCCTTTTAACATGTTTGAAGACTTATCCGGTTGCTTTTCAGTCTTCATTTGTTAAGACTAAACATACTCAGTTTTTAACCTTTCCACATGAATCAGGTTTTCTAAACCTTTAATTTGTTTTGTTGCTCTTCACTCTCTTCAATTTGTCCGAGTGTGATGCCCAGAACTGAACCAGCTGAGGCCTCCCCAGTGTTGAACAGACCAGGACAATTATCTCCTGTGACTTAACACTAAACATTTTTGTTAATGCTCCCCAGAATGATATTTGCATTTTTCACAACTGCATTACATTGTTGACTCATATTTAATTTGTGATCCACTATAAGCCCCAGAACCTTTTCTGCAGTACTACTTCCTAGTCAGTCATTCCCCATTGTACATTTTAATTTTCCTTCCTAAGTATTGTACTTTCCACTTATTCTTATTGAATTTCATCTTGTTCATTTCAGACCAAATCTCCAGTTTATCAATAAATTTGAATTCTAAGCCTGTTCTCCAAAGTTCTTGCAACCCCTCCTAGCTTTGTGTCCTTCCCAAATATTATAAGCATACTCTATACTTTGTTATCCAAGTCATTAATGAAAATATTGAATAGTACTGGTCCCAAGACAGACACCTGTGGGAGCCTATTTAATATGTCCTCCCGGTTTGACAGCAAACCATTGATAGCTTCTTTGAGTGTGCTTTTTCAACCAATGGTGTACTCACCTCATAGTAATATCTAGAATATGTTTCCCTAGTGTGAACGTCATGTGGAACTATGCCAAAAACATTACAAAAAATCAAGCATGTCTACTGTTTCCCCCTTATTCACTAAGCCAGTAGTCTGTCAAAGTAAATACCAATCAATATGGGTTTTATGGAAGACAGATCATGCCAAACTTGAGTGGTTTTTTGAATCAGACTACAAGTTTGACTAGGGAATAGTGTTTAAGTAATATACTTAGAATTCTGTGAGGCATTTGACTTGGTAGGTACCACATGATACTTTGATTAAAAACTAGAAAAATACACAAGTAATATATGTAGTGGTGATGTAGTTGTGTTGGTCCCAGGATATGAGACACAAGGTAAATGCGCTAATATCTTTTATTGGCCCAACTTCTGTTGGTGGAAGGAACAAGTTTTTGAGTTTTACAGAACTCTTCCTCAGGTTTGGAGAAAGTAAGCTAAAATGCAACATGGGACAGATTAAGCATAAGGGGTTCCCACATGCTCTAGAAGACCACTTAAAAATGATGTGGGCAATTAAGGGTTAGCAGACAGTAGGAGTATTACAAATTGTTGCAATGAGCCATAAAACCAGTGTCTCTATTCAGTCCAAGATTTTTAGTGTCCAGCAGAGTTATGAATATAAGTTCCCAGGATTGTCTTTTGAAGTCCTTTGCGCAGCTTTTCTTTGAGGACGAGGACTCAGAGATCAGATATGGAGTGATCATTTTGTGAAATGATATGGTGATATAATTTTTCTGTCTTCTATTATTTTCTGTGGGAGATCATTCGAGACCCTAGTGGTTGTCTGGCTTCACCCACATAATTGTTTTTGGGGCAGTTAATGCACCAGATGAGGTATAGAAGTGTCTCACTGTCTAGAGTGGCTCACCACCATGAATGCCCACCTGGGACTGTCAAAAGCAAGGCAGATGGTCCAAACCGGTGACATGTTCTGTAATTAGATTTCACCAACCCCGTAACAAATGTGAACTCCTGGGTCACTGTAACAGTCTTACTATGGAGTCACAGGCAGTACCGTTGGATTCTCCAGTCTATCTTGCCACCCTGGCAAATTGGACCTAGTGATAAATGGTCGCTTACATCAAAAATCATAAGATATTCAGGTTGCTCCTGGTCCCAAGAGACCAGTCTCTAACCCCAGATCAATTTGTACCTCAGATCTCACACCAGCGACCATATCTGCAGCCAATCCTGTAACAAACTAACTAAAAGTTTATTGACTAAGAAAAAGAAATGAGTTATTTTCAGGTTAAAGCAGGCAAGCATATATACACAATGAGTTCATCTCTGATTCAAAATGTGATAAAGATGTAGTAATCTGTCAGCATTGAATGTCTTTCTGGGCTTAACCCAGGTCAATGCTGGGGAGCGCTGCTTTTTGTTTTTTAACTCCAGCCCTTGTAAGAGTCCATACAAGAAAGACATGAAAAATCTTCACATTAGTCATTTTTATTTCCCTCCTTCAGCATTCCCATGGATGGATGGGGTAATTTACAAAGCTTTGTCCTCTAATGGCCCACTTAATTTTGATTGCCTTCCTGGATGGCAGGGGGAGCCAGTCTTCCCATCTGAGTTCACAAGTTTAAAGCAGACATTTTTGCAATTACAAAACAAACTTATATTTTACAGTGTAGCATGGAATACAGACATTACAAGTGAGATTAATGCATGCAGCAATTTACAGGCATTCTACAGAGACAAACACATCCTTACAAGTCTAACACCTCTTTTGAACAATCATAACAACAACAAAGCTGTGTTGGCGAGGAGTAATATATCTGTAGAGTTTGCATCTCTTGTGGCAGGATCTGATGCTGCTTTGAGTTGGTGTGTCCTGGTATGTGGGGAATTTGTGTCTGATGTACTTGGTGAAGTTGGGGCATTGTTTGAAAGCCAGAACAGGGGGTTCAGATATGATTTCTTCAGGATGTGATCCCCATCAGGTATGGGTTCTAATGTGGGATGGTGGGTGATAACTAGGGTGTGTGTGTGGTCAGTGGTTTTTTTTTTCTGTATTGAAGTATGTTCTTCCAGTGTATTTGTGTGGCCTATTCCATGATATCATCTACTTCTCTGATGGAGTTCCCTTGTTTAGAGAGGGAGAGGGAAAGTGATGATCCATGTTTTTGTATAGTAATTTGTAGGATTCCATTGTTGAAGCTGATGCTTCTAAAGGGTCTAATGCATGGGCGGTGGTTTGAAGTTGTGGTGGAAATCTGAGGGAGTTTAGTTCATCTGTTCAGAGCAGCGTTTCCCAAACAGTGTGCCGCAGCACAGTGTGTGCAGTCAGGCCATCCATTGTAAGTTTCCAGTGGTCAGTGGGATTCTTCATTTCTATTTGCATTCCAGTTGCACAGAAATCTTTCTCCTTCAGATTCATGTCTTGTGAAACCATTCCTGTCTTGGCAAATACTTTGGTAATATATCCATGCTGGCTTTTAGTCCATTTGTGGTTTTAAGCAAATTATCTAATGCCTCTGTGCCTTGGTTTCTCCATATGTAAAATGGGCATAATATTTACCTACTCCACTTCACAGTGGCAGAACCTGAAGTTAATCATTTCTATAATTATCAATCATGAATATCTAAAGTTCATTTCTAAGCCATCATCTTAAATATAAATTGAGAACTCTTTGTTGATAATGAATCATATAGGCAAAAAGCAGCAAAAACAGAATTTTTTAAAAAAAAAGTTAAATATTTAGTTTTGAATCCAGCTTCTGGTTTTTAGCACAGTAATAAAATAGCACTACTTTTACCCTGCAGTTTTGATTGTTACCTGGCTCTTCAAATTTCTGACGTTAGAAAAGGCAGGAGGCAACACAATTGTATATTTATGAGAAATATTAAAAGAAGGGATCCAACTGCAAGTATATATCCCACTGAGACAAAATGTACCGTATTCTTCCTTTATTTCAAATTGGTCTTTTTGTAACATCAATAGTGGAAAAGGAAATTAAAGTAGTTATACTTAATGTAGTCTTTGAAATCCCAAGTACAAAAACTGTTCTTATTTAAATCAACACAGGACAGTTCAATATTGCCACCAAAAAATGAACACAAAATTGTTTGCAATGTAGCTGTTATGTAACATCTTTCGTATCAGAATAATTAGTTATACATAAGGCTGAATCTTTACTTCAGCTGTCACAAGAATCAGGGATCTTATGTTTTTCATTTTTTTTAAAATGTATACTTGTCTGTTAACATTTCTGTATATGAATGAGTGGCCGGGTAGAAGTGAGGGTAAATGGTTGAAAACATTTGACTGAAGCCTTGAGAGCTGCAACATTTAAAACATTAGTTGCATGGGAAACTAGTAAAAGATGTTTAGTGGCAAAACTGGATGGACTTAGACCAGGGTCTCACTGAGAAAGGGCTCTGAAAAATATCTGGACTGAAAGTCAAACCTAAAGTTTCATGAATTTTGGGCTAGTGGAAAAGAGGCAGGTCAGAGAGGATAGATTTGCCCATTTCATTATAGATTCTAAAAAGTTTTGCAGGATCTGCTTGGAGTCTTGAATGTTAGGAAAACCAAACTTCCATCAAACCTCACAAAATGAGAACTCATGTACTCTGAAACCAGTAATTTTGGGCTTTCTAGAAAAAGGAGTAAATCGGAATTGCCATATTTCTCCAGTGAGATTTCTAACTGCTGAAGGCGCCATGACACTCTCTCTCCCTGGGTAAAGGAAATCTGAGATTTGGATTTACAATGGATGGCTCCAGAATGGTAAACTGTTTTAAATATTGTTCTTGTTGCTTGGATCATAAAAACAAATATAGAAATTATTTGGGAATCATGCTTGAGACAAGTTTGCAGATGACACTAAGCTGGGGGCAGTGGTAGAAACTCTGGAGGGTAGGGATAGGATACAGAGTGACTTAGACAAATAGGAGGATTGGGTGAAAAAGAAATCTGATGAGGTTCAACAAGGACAAGTTCTGAGTCCTGCACAAAGGATGGAAGAATCCCATGTACGGCTACAGACTGGGGATTGACTGGCTAGGCAGCAGTTCTGCAGAAACGGACTTGGGGGTTACAGTGGATAAGAAGCTGGGTATGAGTCAGCAGTGTGTCCTGGTTGCCAAGAAGTCTAATAGCATATTGGGCTGAGTTAGTAGGAGTATTGCCAGCAGATTGCGGGAAGTGATCATTCCCCTCTATTCAGCATTGGTGAGGCTACATTTGGAGTATTGTGTCCAGCTTTGGGCCCCCCACTACAGAAAGGATGTGCACAAATTGGAAAGAGTCCAGCGGAGGGCAACAAATACGATTAGGGGGCTGGAGCACATGACTTATGAGGAGAGGCTGAGGAAACTGGGCTTATTTACTCTGCAGAAGAAAAGAGTGAGGGGGGATTTGATAGCGGCCTTCAACTATCTGAAAGAGGGTTCCAAAGAGGATGGAGCTAGGCTGTTCTCAGTGGTGGTAGATGACAGAACTAGGAGCAATGGTCTCAAGTTGCAGTGGGGCAGGTCTAGGTTGGACGTTTGGAAAAACCTTTTTACTAGGAGAATGGTGAAGCACTGGAATGGGTTACCTTCTCCTAAAAATTTGTCATGATCTGGGAAGAAAGATAAGACTCAGGATGGGTGGCTGGGTGAAAGGGAGAAGGCTGCAATCTGAGTAACAGAAAGGGAGGAGAGAATAGCAATAGAAACAGACTCAACTAAAGGAGTGAATTTTCAGTGGCTGTTTAGAATAAGACAATTTAACTAAACTATCCTTCAGTCCAACGTACCGCTCTTTCTTAATCGGCCAGTAAATAAGTAACCACACATTTAAGCAATCTGGCAATTACATATAGTTTTACAATCTTAAAAACAATTAGATCATACTAAAACAATTACAGTAAAAAGTTACTGCAGCATAAAAAGAGTTTGTCAGCCAGTGGATACAATGCAAGCAATTTACTTAGCAATTATCTTAACAAATACAGTGATTTTCCCAGTCTTTTACTATATGCATCAAAGTGAAAGCTTGCCTTTATCTACTGCACTGGGAGTAGCAAAGGAGACTAATGCACTAGTTTTAAACTTCAAGAAACCTAGTTTCAAATCTTGTTTAACATATTGACATGTGGTAATTGCCCAGTGATTGCAAAAGATTTACTGCTGAGTCTCGTAATACCTTATGTAACATCATGTAGTTGATCTTAAAAATAGAATCACCAGCCTGTGATAAATCATAAGCTTGTGATAAATTTTGAAATAACTAATCACTGTGTCACTTCATCACTGTAGATTGCAAAAAACAAAACTCACTTGGGAATGTGTAAGGATAAGATTGTCATGAAGGTCATGGAAGTCATAGATTCTGAGACTTTCAAAGACCTCTGTGACATTTTCCCTTTCAGCCCTCAGGTGGCGGTGGGGCTAGAGATGTCAGCCAGCGGGACTTCCCGCAGCTCTGAGCCACCAGGGCAGTGGTGGCGAGGGGCCCTGCAGCTCTGAGCCCTTGGGCTCGGGTTCTTATCCCCCCAACTCAGGCTTCAATCATCCCCTGTCAGGCCCCTCCCCTGCATTATTTTTAGTAAAAGTCAGATCACAGGTTTCCATGAATTTTTGTTTATTATCCATGCCCTATCCCTGACTCTTACTAAAAATAACAGTGACAAAATCTTAACCCTAGTAATAACACACAGCAGTCATCTTTGCTTTTTAGGCTTGTAGCAGATGTCTAGGACGTAGAGCTGGTCAAATCATTCATTGTAGATTTAGCTCTTTTATCTGTTCATGAATCCTTCTCAAACCAATCTTGATTTCTGTATTTGTTCTTTTTATCTATTTACCATTCTGGCAAACAATTTTCAGAAGGTGAACTGTTTGTGAACTGTTTATTTTGGCTGTTTTCTCTTTGTTGTTCATGAGTTGTACTTGGTCAATGGTAATCTAAGTCCTGTGCTAAATCAAATGCTATTATTTCTGCTCGAATTTGATTACTTTTTTTGGGGGGCGGGGCAGAAGGGGAGGAAGAGAATGCCAAATGATAAATGTGTACTTCAAATGTACTAAAATTCATAAAACTTCTGTGATTCATTAACATTTTCACAAATACTAGGCAGACATTCGAACATTTGCAAAAAAATAATGACCCCCTAAAAATTAGCAGTGAAGATGGCCTATTTATTTATTAATCTGCTGTTGTTATTCCAGCAACTCTGCATTCTTTTAACTATGCCCTGCATGAGTGTCGCTTATATTTCACTCTTGGTAATAAAGTAGTGACAATGTCTGTTACTCAAATACTAACTTAACTGTTTGTTCCTCAGTCCAATGCTAGCTCTTTGTTTTGAAATAGTTGCAATGGGAGTTTTCCACTTACCAAACTCTGGTAGCCTTTGGCGGTCTCAGTACAAAAAGTTCCCCCTTCCTCTCTGACTTTGCTTACTCCGTCTCTTTCTTTGTGCTTAGTGCAGGAGGCTTCACGGCTACATACAACACTTTCTTAAATCGTTCAGTCACACTTCCATCATCTCTTTCCGTCTCTCTCTGTAGCTGTGTGCTTTCCTCCTTTCACTCTGCTCTGGTTGACTTTAATGCATTCCTTTTCCTCACTCCAAGGACATTATCCAGAGTGCTTCCTGTCCAGAGCCGTAGAGTTAACCTAGTCGCATTTCCATCAATTAAACATGTTTAATCCTATTAATGTCACTCCAGGGTATTATGTTTAACACCCCTCTACGTTCAGGTTGTCCCTAGGGGAGAGCTGATTTGCACCTGATTTGTGGTGGTTTTATATGGCTCCCCACTGCCCCAGCCTGGTAGCTCCATACAAGCCTGTCCAAGGAGGAGCAAGCTGCATTATTCCCATCTACCTACACAGCAGGAAAGTTGGGAACACGAAATGAGAGGGACTAAAGCAGACCTGAGGGATGAATTGGAAGGTAGTAGGGACACCTGATTACTGTTGTGAGCTATTGTAGCAAAGCAGACTCCTGTGTGTAAATCCAGTGATTGTTTTGTAAATAATGTCTCCAAACCCTCATCCATATATGTCTTTCTGGACACCGACTGCATCTGCACGTGAGTCAGTGGAGCAGTAACATAAAGGAGAGGAGAATGTTGAATTGTATCCTCTGATTTCTCTCTCTCCTGGAAACATCTTCTCAAATGGAGGATGGGAGCATTTTAAATCACTGCCGAATATGGGCAGGGCTTGCCCTGAGTCTGCTGGGGATCAAAAACAGGAGAGAGAACAAGAGCGGCTGCTGAACGAAGTGATGATTGTGTGGAGGAGAGGGAGACTGCTAAGTGGGAGACAAGGGACAGCAGGCTTGTGAGCAGTGGGCCAAGGAGATAGGGCACCTGAGTGGCCTGTAGCATTGATGATCGAGAGAGGAAGCAAGAAGTCAACAGTCAGGTCGGCGGAGACGGGCCTTGGCTGAATAACTTGCACATAGGAGGATTTACGGCCATTTTTGCTGTAGATTCGCCATGAGAAGAGTGCTGCACAGTGGGTGGGGTGCCCAGAGCAGGGCATGGGATGTCATGCCCCGTTTCTCGTTCAGCAGTTTCTCAGTGTCCCCCATGCAGTCAGCCATCTGGAATTGGACTGGAGCGACATGCATAGGGCTGAGGAGGAGAGGAGGATACCAACAGCACAGGTGTTTTGTTCCCACCACAGATTTTATACTGTCTACATGCTTCTAAAGAGCTGAGAGTGCAAGCAGCATGTGGGCTTTACTATGCAATGTATTCAGATCACTAAACTACCATCTAGTTTGGCACAACTGGCAGTCTCTGCCCAGGAGAGGTGCAGGGTGGTGAAGTTACAAAATTAAGACCGAGGGCGTTATCAGAACCATGGGGAAGATTACACAGTCCCTGCTCTTGAAATGCCAGGTTTAAGCAAATATGGTTTGTCCATTGATTTCATAAGTACTAGATGCACATTTCTTCCTATAACAAAACTCCCTCAGAAGTAAAAAAAGGAAGAACAAGAAAATCCGCATTATAGTGCTAAGTGTCATATGATATACACTCCTAATATTTACATTAATGGATGAGGACATTTGTATGCATCATGATGGCAATAGCTTTATAATCTGGAAATAGCATCGCTATAAATTGCGTAGCTGTGCAGAGCAGCTAATATATGGATTAGGATTTTTAGTCTAAACTTCATCTCTGAATAAATATAAATGAGGGAACATGTACCTGCAACCCCCTCCACCACCAAAAGAATTAAGCAAGGCCAGATCCTAGTCCAAGCATGTAATGATTCTAATAGTCCTCCAAGGCTTGTTGTGAGGCTCCTTTGTTTTTTTAAGTCTAGGAGGAGGGTTGAGAGGTGACTGGGTTTCTGGGAGGTGTGTGGAATTTTTCTTTCTGGTTCACTGATTTTTATTTATGTATTTTGACTTGTACATTCAACTATCTAGTGCTTTTGAGAAATGTTCAAAATACAGTCCATGAATATGAGCAGATCCAATAGTGTCCTTAGCCACAGAGCTAAAATCAATCATTCAGAGGATGAAAATAAAATTCACCCACCTTCTTGCAATATTATCTTTCACTCTTATTGTGCTGCATCCCCCACACTCCCCCTCCAAAAATGCCTGTAGAAATAGCTGGATTTTATAGCATGCCCTAAAGTTTGACGGATCTGAGCTATTTTAGATAAACGGGAAAGTGAGGAGCCATCATGGACAACTGCTCTTTTAAACAAAGGGCTCCAACTCAAGGACCTTTGCTAATAAGAACTGTGGCAATATGACAAGCATATGATTTACACCTTATATGCACCTAGGCACAGCATCTTCAGTGCCCCCGCACCTTCAGCTGACCTTCGTGTTTCCTGTGCTGGGGCTTAGACGAGAGGGGATGGGGTGACCAGCAATGCTCCAGCTCTGGGTGGGGGAAATATGCTCGCCTCTGGGCTCCAGCTTCCTCTGGGGGAAGAGCAGGAGCAAGGTGGTGGGGCCCCAGGAGAGGAGGAGGAGGAGCAGGGGTCAGGGACCAGAGTTCTGTCGCTTGTTTGAGGGCCACAAATTGGCCAGGGCCCCTAGGCAAGGGCCCTGTTGGCCCGTGCAGTAATCTGCCACTGGTTAGGAGCCCCTAGAACACCGGCGCCCCTAAGCACGTGTCTGCTGTGCCTAATTGGAAATCCAGCCCTTATGACATGGGAAGGGAGCATCTCTCTCAAAAGGACACAGGGACAAAGGTAGTGAGGCCCACATCTGAAAGAAGTGCCCCAATATACACAGGAAGAGGCTTATCCTATAGTACCTGGAGTAGGGTATGTCTACAGTGTAATCAAAGACCTGCGGCATGGCTGCAGCTGACCCAGGTCAGCTGATTCAGGTTCATGGTGCTCAGTCTGTGGGGCTAGAAATTGCTCCGGCTGGAGCCTGGGCTCTTAGTCACTGTGGAGTGGAGTGTCTCAGAGCCTGGCTCCAGCAGGAGTGCAAACATCTGTATTGCAGTTTTTATCTCCATAGTCCAAGCCCTGTGAGCCTCAGTCTATTGACCTGGGTTGTGAGACTCCGTGCCATGTTTTTGTGTTTTTTTTATTGCAGAGCCAGCATACCCTTCGATTGTGAACTCCACTGATAGGTGGGGCACAGGCACCTTTATCTATTGAAGGGGAAGATAAACTTTTTGCCATTTCTTCCACGTATCCCATCATACTAGCATTGTTCCATATTAGCCAAGTCAAGTCTCTGTCAAGTAGGCCTCCCCCATCTATACCCCAGTGTAAATCAGGCTTTATTCACAAAGTACCACGACATTTCCTCTCAAGGGGGAGAATTTAAATGGGTGGGGTTGGCTTAGTCCTCCTGGTTTTGGATGCACTGGTTCTAAATAGGTATTCTTTCTCTACAAATCTGAATTCAATCCTCAAACGAAAAATTAACATTCTTCTGTATGGAGAGACCTTGCCAATCCTTTGGGTCTGAAGCATTTAGAGTTCCCTCCCCTGACTTCAACACCCTTGTGTCCCTCACAAAAATGGTTCTATTGTTACAGACTTAGTCCCTGAATCTGTACAGAGAACCACACAGGTGCACCCCTGCACCTGTGCAGAAGCAGAAATCAGTGGGGATCTGTGAAGGCGTGGGTTCATTCATACAGTTCTGCATGTAGAATGAGACCCACGCAGACCCAGTCCAGGAAACTCTTACTGTAGGGTTGCCAGTTTTGGTTGGATATATTCCTGGAGGTTTCACCACATGACATAATCTTTAATTAAAGATTAATCTTTAATTCCTGGAGACTCCCATGAATTAATATTGCTATTGGCTTCAATGGGACTAGTTTTGTAAGCGAGGACATCCTATGAATAAGAGTGAGACTTGGTTGAGAGGTTTTCTGTCTTCTCTCAGTCCTGGTATGTTTCACCCCTTCCTGGCATCCTGCCTCACTGTGTGCAGTCCTGCACAGCTGGTCCGATCCCTGTTCAGAGTGGACTACAAGTTCTAGGGCTTCACTGGAACAAGGTTAAGTGGCAGCTAATTTTATTTAAATAAGGGCTTTCATGGAAGGTATTTACATGCATTTGGGGAGTGGAGTAAGGTGTCCAGAAGCTTTGTGAGACCTCCCTAGGCCATCAGGAAACTCTGCAACTTTGGAATCTCCAACTCGGGTCTTGTGAACCAGACTGAATATTTATTTGGTAGCAATCCTTGACAAGGAAATATCTAAATGCACATTCTAACGTATTAGTGTTAGAATAGCTTGTGCTGATGCTGTGGCTTCAGTCTCTCCAGAAATAAATACATCTAGTCAATATCATCCTTCTACTACATATGTTTGGCCACAATGAAAGTCCTGTTCATGCAGAGAAAAAGGAACGTCAGCGCTCAGGACGTTAGAAGTTGTGGAGAGTTAATCTCTGGGGCTTTTCATAGAATTTGGGCACTTTTTATAATGAATCAGGCTGGCATTGATCCATATATTGTGTGACACTTCAATGGCTGAAGGACTATGGTGTCTTCTATAATCTTTTTTAATGATCTCTTGACAACACAGCTGCAGATTTGTTGAGTCTGAAACCTAGGACAAATGGCAAATGAAAATACAGTACTGCTGTTACGCCCCCCGCTCTCTGCACCTTTCTCTCCCCCACTGGTCCTCTAATGATGTTAAATCCTTAAAGGCCTGCTCTGTTGCAGAAGGAAAGAAACTTTCCTGACTGCCAGCCTTCTGAAGAAACAGGAATGTTGTCAATGAGAAGTATGTTGAGTTCATGTGAGTATAAACAGTGAGGAGATAGGGTGAGAGCAAGGTAGAAATGACAGTCATGAACTCTTGGCCCCAACTTCATTTTTGGTGTCTTCTTGTTAGTAGTAAGCAAAATAATGAAAAAAAATGCATTTTTCCCTGTAGATGGTAGGAGAGGGAATGAACAGTTTTCAGTAAAAATACAATAAATCTTCTTTTGGCTTAGGTAAAACTGCAGGATTGTTCAAACAAATGATTTTTATGTGGTTAATATAGAAATATTAAATAATAGGAAAATCAAGATCTTGCGAACAGAAGGCCTTTAAGACATTTCTTAAAACCTTGTTCTTCATTATGCAGCCCAAAAGCACAGAAATTGTCACACCAAACCATATTTATGGTTCATCTATTGCAGCATCCTCTCTCCAACTGAATCAACACAATTACAACACATAAGAACAGCAGATAGGGTCAGACCAATGGTCCATCTAGCTTAGTATCCAAGTTCATCAGAGGGAATGAACAGAACAGGTAATCATCAAGTGATCCATCTGCAAATGCCCTTACTGCATACCAGATGTCAGAGGAAGATGGAAGAATCCCTCCAGCAGGCAGTTATGGAATACATTGGGCATGGGGAAAATTTCTTTCTAATCCACATGAGTTAGAGGCTGGCTTTTGCCTTGAAGAATGAATGTTCATATTCATTCCAAAGCTCTTGAAGTTTTTTGATGCTTTCTGGTATTTACTCCTTGTTCCTATTAATGTCCAATCTATTTTTGAATCCTGACAAGCATTTGACATTTAATGAAAACTTGTGGCAATGAGTTCCACAGGCTAATCATGCTTTGTATGGGAAAAGTATTTTCTTTTATTATCTTTATAGTTGCTGCCTTTAAAATAAATTGCATACCCTTTTGCTCTTATAACATGAGAGATAGTGAACAGAAGGGCAAAGACATTTTATATTTTGAGTAGCAGGGTAACCAATAAAAGTGTATCAAATTGGTTACTAGTCAGCAGCAATGCACCGTCACTGAAAACAGCATGATCAATGCAATGCTCATGAATCATTTGATCATGCACCATGAGACCCAAATTAAAAAAAAACAACCCATCCTTGGAACTGTGGTTGGGAGAAAGACAGGGCCAAGCTTATCAGTGGTAGCAGCATGGGAGCTGTTGGGGCCAAAGTTTTGTAGACAGGGCCCACTATCCATCCAACATTTAACCTCCTAGTTTTCTTTTGCATAAATACTGACTTTTATGGAATAATAGTGAAAAAGGCTTAGGGAGACGAAAACATACACCATGTAGCAAATATGTCTTGATTAAAACCCTGGAGAAATACAATAAATCAGGTCTGTGCTAATGCTTCTTGCTTGGATCCTAATACCAGTTGGCCTGAATTCATTTCACTCTGCCTGCTCTGTCCTAATCACAACCGTCATTTAAAAAAAAACCAAAAACCCTTTAAGAAATAACTATTGGGAATTATTCATTTTCAGATCTGAATTAAATTCAAATACGAGCTGGGTGTATTTTTTTTTTTCATTTGGCAAATAGATATGCTTCCAAGATAGAAAACTATTCCAGACTAGGATCTGATGGTTCTTGTGAGTTCTCTAGGCCCAGGTCATAATCATTACTTAATATAATACAGGGTGAGTCACCAAGATTTATGTTAAGAGACTGATCTTTGTTTTCTGACCCTAGTCATATGACAGGGGTTATGGATTTTACCGTTGTTACATGGTGAGAGTCAGCTCACGCCTTCGGCTTTAGCAACACTTCAGACTCCCGAATCTTCCCTCATGATAGTTTTTTGTGCATTATAGAATCAGTTACCCAAATGTTAGGGTCCAAAAGACTCATCCTGAGATGAGAGTTATGAGAGAAGGATATGGAAAATGTGTGGTACATGAAAAGTTGGCAAAGAGGATTCCCTTCAAAGGCAGTGGTCTTCAATATGGCAAAGGACCTCAATGCCTGCAACTGAAACATAATTGCTTCAGAATTCTATTTCAAAAAATGAGTATGAGCTACTCAGATGTATGCCAGACACCTGCTGGAGCTTTGAGGTAGTCTTGGACTTTTTCAATAAAGGGCAAGTGCACTCTGGAAAGTCATCAAGCTAATCTCAGAGTTAATGGTTACTGCACGTTGCCCATTAACTGAACATTGGGAAAAAAGGGGCCTCGGATGCAACTGCTTAATTCCAAACTCATGTTGGATACTCTAATTGCAGCTATATTAAGTGGGGATAAAATGAAAAAGGAATTTCTGGCTCCTGCTGTTGGAAAAAAGAACAAAAATGGTACCACAAATGCAAATAGCAGATAAAAATAAAACTTTTCTTTTTATATTGTTTAGTGGTTGTGTTCTGAAATTGCTAATATCTGCCTCCTCCTGCTCTTGACATGCAGCTGGCCTGGTTGTATGGATAAGCTATTCAGTGAGCCACATGCTTATCTGTATTTGCATCGTATGTATGTCTAACACATTTTGCTAGGGGGAAATTCTCAAAGGCGAAACGGAATTAGGCACCTAATTTCCACTGAAGTGTCTTTCAATGGGAGTTAGATGTTTAACGTGTCCGAGTGTCTTTGAAAGCTCTTTCCTTTGCTTTGCATTCTGGGGGGAAAACAGTTAAAACTGTGTGGGAGGTGAGTAAGAAGAGTCAAAGATTCATTTTCCGTAGTGGCTAGTTTGTTGTATTCACACTGGTAGCATCTCTTTCAGTTGCTGGCTGCCTGGGAAGGTAGACGATACAGTTTAATAAAGAGACTATGGTTGAAGCTTTTGTGGAAATTCTGGAATGTATATGAATTTTGCTTAACTCCCTCTTCAACCACAGAGAAGCAGATGGGATGCTGTCTAGAACAAGCATTATCGTGTGTGTGTGTGTATAGAAGATTAAATCCTCTAGAAGATTAAAACAGTGGGGATAGTGCAAGATACTAGCAAAGATTTTTATTTTAAATTCTTGTTTGGGAGAAGTACTAAGACTAGAGCTTGTGCAGCTTTTTAGCTGTGCATTTGGGGCAGAGGGAGGAGTGATTTGTTCGATTCACTTGAGAATTTTGGATAGAAAATATATTAGCCTATCTACACAGTCCAACAGTTTTAAATATAAAGAAAGCAAGTTAATGGAGGAAAAGAAGACTAAATATGAGTTTTGTGTTAAGGTTCATTAAATTACAAATCAGTGAATGTCTTAAAATAAGATTAAAATATGAGTTTTCTAGTCTATTTTGAGTTGTTCTACTATTGTGATTTTCATTATATAAAGTTTAGCCAGTCATTTATAAAATCATCTAAATGCACCTTTTTCACCTTCTGTTCTGAGATTTGGCAGTGAAAAATTGTTCTGATTGCAGTTTCTTGAAGTGTAATTACTTTGTCAAAGGAAAATATAATTAGAACTGATATTTAAAATGCACTATAATTGTATTTAAGCCATTTGATAATTTGGTCACGTACTGGTTGTTTTGTTAATTTAGCAACAGCTAACAATACTGAAGTTAGGAAATGGCCTGACAGTTTTCTCTTTCCTGTTTTGAAGAAAATATCATTTGTTCTAGCCTTTTGTCTAGTCCACTGGGAGAGGCTGTGGGTAGCCACCTTTCTCACGCAAGTACCCATTGACCTCAAAAGGAATAAATATATGAATATGATTTGCAGGATCAAGCCCTTTGTGAGCTATGAACTGAACTAAAAATATTTGACTGTTTTAAGACTTCACATCAATTAATTCATCAGAAAAGTGTGATCTGAGCAATGAGTTTGGAAACCAGGAACAGTCTTCTAATCCCAGTGTTGACACTTCCTCTGGGCAAGTTGCTGCCTCAGCTTCCTCTGTTTGTAAAAGAGGGATGGTACAGTAACGTCAGCCTCAACGGCCTATGATGAGAATTATCACCTGATGTTTGCTTTGGACACACAAATGGCTATTTCAGTGCTAGGTAGCATCTGTATTAGCAATGGACAAACTGATAGTGTAAAATGAAGTACCCATCTGAATCGCCTCTAAAATACTCTCAGCAGCAGTCCCCCCCTTTGCTGACAGCTAGCAGTGTTCAGCAGAGGTTCGTGCAGCTCTGGTAATTCTCACTAGGTGGGCCAGCGGCTGTCTGTCAGTGTGTTGTTCACAGATGTTTATCCCACATCTGAGGCACCCAGTGGATTTTGGGACAGTTTTAACTTCCAGAAGCCAGAGAAGGCATGATGAGATCCAAAGATTAGCGTGAGTGAGAGCAACAGGCTTTGAGAAGTTCCCATTTGTCAGTTGGGTGAAAGTGGGTTTGGGTTATGGGAGATCACATCTGTTTTTATCCTTCAGTGTAAAAGGGGCTATTTTGTTAGAGAGGAGAGCAGCATATATTCAGGCAGTGTGTAATATAGCACAGAGGGGTAGCAGGCCTGGGTAGAAAAGTTGTGTTGCCAAGAAGATCTTGGCAGGTGTCTCATATGAGGGAACACATGGCGAGGGTAAATATTTTGGGGGAGTAGGTGTCTTATGGGGAGGATGAGTAGAAGTCTGATGTGGGAGGAGCACAAAAGTTAGGGGTGTCTAATTGAGAGACCTGACTCAATTAGCATCTTTACTCCAGTGTGGCTGTCGTGGGGGGTGGTGAAACCAGTTAGCATCGCCTCCCCTGAAACTTACCTTGGGGCATAATTTGGTGGCACAAGCCACCTGACATGAATCTTGTTACACAGGGACATACCATATTTTCCAAGAGCCTTCCATTCATTTTGCCAACGGGAACACCCAAAGTCCCTCACTTAGCAGCACTGCTGTTTATGTAATCTTAACTAACTGTCTCCTAGGTGCTCTTTCAGCAACTGATAAGGGGGAAATGATGTGAGGACTGTGTGATGAACATACATTTGTTCAGTTTCTTTAGCTGAAAATTCAGCTGATCTTCTGCAGTCAAACACTGTGAAAAAGAAAAATCAGTAACTACATCAATAACTGTTTGTTTAGTATTACACAGTGTTTTGCTCTTGAAATGTTTTTTTCCCAAAAGATTTTCATGGTCTCCATTAAATCAGCCTTTGATTTGTGTGAGTCTCAGGGTATTTCAGCCTGTCCAGTTATCGCTCAGTCCAGGTTTCATTTCAGGCCGCCCAGCAAAGCTTAGTCACACTGAAAATGTATTTACTTTACAATTAAGTCTCTGGGCCTAGAACGACATTAAATGTCAATACTGATAGACCCTTATCAATCTCTCAACTTACCCCAAGCCCATAAAACAGCCCCCTTGGGCAAGAAACTAGGAGAAGAAATGAGTCTTGTACACTGTGCAATGAGGACCAGCAGACTCAGGGTACTGGTAGCCTCCACTGATGGCCATTCACTCACAGCACCCTGATGTTTGGGACTGATAGCTCAATCAACCAGCTGATCTCTCAGGGAGAGAGGAAGTCTCTTAGGCAGCCAGCAATCAAACCACATAAGATAGTGTTTCCAAACTTATTTGGGCTGCAGCTCAAGATGTTTAGGATGGATTCTTGCATCTGTCCCTAATGTAATTGCTGCATCTCTTCTAGTTTTTATCCCTTTTCATCTTCTATTAATCCCTTCTTGTTTTCTTTCTGTAGTGATTTTTTTCCATTTAATTCTCCATGTTTTCTCTGACACTGTCCCCTTTTCCCTGTGTGACAACCCAGTTCTCAGCCTCCCTCTCAAAGTTCTGTCCCTTTTGCCTCTCTCCCACATTTTCTTTCTGTATCAGTTTCTCCACCTTCTCTCTCTCTGTCTCTTCTCCTAGTTCAAACCTCTGATTTTTCTCCCCCATCTCTTCCTTTGGTGTATAAAGAAGAAAATTACTAGGAATGAGTCTCCTAATAAGGAGTCTTGGAGCCCTGGGACCTCTTGCTGATTGCACAGTCTTAAGTGCATTCTGGTCATTTTTGTCATTTTTCTTCTGAGTGGGTGACAAAAAAAGCAGAGAAAAGTCACCCAGACTCACTGGGAGGTGCCCAAAGCCTTCCAGCACCCCCCACCATTGCCTGGTTTGAAAAATCATGCCTTAAACATAATAGTGTACCCTTTCTACCCTCATAGTTCCCCATTTTCCACTCTGACCCTTGTGGCTTTTTCTTAATTGGCATTGGGGGTGCTCAGCAGCAGAGGTAGGTGGGAAGCAGTTTTCTCGTCCCCTGAAAACATTTCACATTTTAAAATATTTCCTGTTCTGCATCGAGACAAGACTGAGACCTGCTGAAATATTTCACGAGAAAGTACCCCACCTCTGAATGCCCGCTGGTAGGTAGGGCACATGCCTGCTATGTGGGAGATGCAGGGACTTGAATGTGGGTCTCCCGGGGGAATGCCCTAATGACTGTGCTATAGGGTCTGTCTTCCTCTGGCCCGCTGAATAGTTATAAGTGGAACAGACTGGAAGAGAGCCACCCCAGAGCATCCAATAGTTTGGAGGCTGGGCACTCCCCAGGGTGAGAGATTCCTAGGTTCAGAGCAGGGAGTTGAACCTGAGCAGTCTTCTGGGATGTGGGAGATGCAGGTTTCAATCCCTGATTTGGAGCAGGAGCTTGAACCCAGGTCTCCCCCATCCCAGGTGAGTGCCCCACCCCTCTGACTATTCTGGGGTGGGTCTATGTCTGCTTTTGACTAGAAAGTCCATCCTGGCCCTGAGAGACCTTTGACTAAACTTTTGTTGAAACTGACCCTTTCCTGCAAAAATTCCATTTGGACAAATCGGCTTTTTCCAATTAAAACCCATTTTGTCAAAAATTTTCCAACCAGGTCTGCTCAGCAGTCTTTAAAACATGTTCTAAGTACGATTAGCTTGGCATGGGGAAACTCGGCAGTCCATGGTGTGTTGCTGTAGATGGTACTCCTCATGGTTTGCATGATATTGTATTACTAAAACGAAATAGCATGGTATTTAAAAATTGTTTTGTAGCTCTCAGAACAGTGGTAGGCATGTCACAGAAAAGGCACATAATTCAGATATCTTTCCCCACCCCCCAAATCATTCTCAATGAAGGATTAGACCAGGGGTCGGGAACCTATGGCTCACGAGCCAGATGTGACTCTTTTGATGGCTGCATCTGGCTTGCAGACAAATCTTTAATACAAAAAATAATAACGTTAAAAATATAAAACATTCTCATGTACAGTGATCCCTCACTTATCGCGGGTATTAGGTTCCTAGACCCCCGCGATAGGTGAAAATCCGCAAAGTAGGAACTGCTCTCCGCAGTGAAATTGACTCTGCCTTGTCAATTTCACTGCGGAGCAGGGCACACTCTCCGCAGTGAATCAATTTCACTGTGGAGCAGGGCACACTCTCGGCAGTGAAACTGACTCTGCCTTGTTAATTTCACTGCGGAGGAGGACACACTCTCACACATATGTTTAGTTTTAAACATATTGTATGGCTCCCACGGAATTACATTTTAAAATATGTGGCGTTCATGGCTCTCTCAGCCAAAAAGGTTCCCGACCCCTGGATTAGACAGTCAGGTGAAGATATATAATAGACCAGGAAGGGAATGGAGCTGAAGGGACAAAAGATAGGAATATACAATTATGTAGGTACATGGTTGGTGAATGCTGGTGATTCCATTTTCTTGTACAGTGTAAACACTCAGGTGATGTAGAAATGGGTGTAGGAGAGATTCTGAAGTATCTGAATCCTTAATTGGTCTAATTTACTACCTATCATGGGACCAAACGAGTGTCATATGCCCACATTGGGCAAAAGCTATCACCAAGCTAACCTTATTTTTTCCCCCCTCTGTGCACATGCCATCAACGTTGATAGGTGTTACATGCATTTAGAGAAAGGAATGGTTTTCTAAATAATAACTCTTACTGTATCACAGCGTTTCACACTTGGAAAAGTTCTTCTGGGATCTACAAGGTGTTGTAGTACAGAACACTGGATACAAATCTGACACGTTTACAGAAAGTGTAGAATAGGTATTTGTCAAGTTCAAATAATTATTTTCATAGTTCTATCAAATTCAGGACTGTAACTCTCTGGAAAGGGATCATCTGTCTGTAAAGTGGCTAATGTAATTGGTGTAATTAGATAATAATAATAATTGAACCATGAGCAGGGTTGGGAAAGCACTGTAATATATAAGCAATTTGTTACTATAATATCTGAAAATTCTAGAGTTTTAATATCCCAATGCAAGTTAAAAATGTTGAAATCTGTATAAAAAACTGCCCTATTTTACTGCATTGTATGAATGTAAGTACATTAATAGCCATGTTTACATCTCAAATTTCACGGTGTTGTAACCATGGGGGGCCTGATCAAAAGGGCATGGTGGGGGGGTGTCACAAAGCTGTTGTAGGGGGGATCGCAGGATTGCCAACCTCACTTCTGCGCTGTCTTCGGAGCTGGCCTTTGAAGGCAGCATCTGTGGAGTTTCCTGCAGCCAAAGCAAATTCCGAAGGTGGGAGTGAGTCTGATCTCCCCGTGCTGCTGGGTGCACGCTAGTCAGGGGCCCTAGCCGGCTGGGGAGGGACAGGACTTGCTATTCCCCTGCACAGCCCCTCTTGGGGAGAGATCAGACCCACCACTGGGTACCTCCCCCTACTGCAAGAAGCTCCGCTGCTGGGCAGTAGCTCCAGAGCTTCTTGCAGATGGAGGAGGTTCCCGGAGATGGAGATGAGTCCGACCTCCCCCGTGCTCCTGGGAGCGATTAACGCATGGGCCCACAGGAGCTGCAGGGGGTGGAAGCCCTGAGCTTGGGCACCTGAGCTCTGGCAGAAGCCATGGAGGGCGAGTGCCCTGAGCCCCGTGAAGCTTCCAGCAGAAGGGGAAGGTCCCCTGGAGGTGGGTATGATCTCCCCCCAACAGTGGCCATGCAGGGGAAGAACAAATCCCATCCCTCCCCAGCCCGCCCGGGACCACCCGCTAGGATCCCCCAGCTGAGACGCTCCCAGCAGCATGGAGAAGATTGAATTTCATAGGGAAGGGCTTATTTCACAGCTCGTGACCATGAAAGTGGAAGGGCCCCACACATCTCAAAGTTCCTGCTATTAAGGAAGGACTTGAGCTCAGAAAGTAATTCTGAGTGAAGATTGGGCATTGTTTGTTTCCTTTCTCTGTGCAGAAGAGAGTAAATGAGTCCAAAGCAGTGCAGCCTGGGGGCTATTTTTCTGTGTGCTCTCTTGAACAGGAAAGGGCTGTAGACCTTTCTTAATGAACTTCCTTATGTTGTCTCGGTATTGTGCTCAGTTGCATTAGCCCCCTGGTAACCAGAATCTGAACATGCAACATTCCCTCCCCACCACAAACAGCCTTTCTGGGTAGGCCTCCAAAACTTGTATGATTAAGAGGATGGCAGTGGCACTGAATTCTGGCATGAAATCCTGCCAGTTCACCTGAAGATTAAGACACTGAGCAGCCTGGCAGAAGAACTCCATCTTGCATTTAGGCATTAGGAGGTAATATTTAGTTAAGAAACCAAAAACTTGAGGGGCAGACAGATAGAAACAGCCCTCAAACACTACAAATAATTAATCAGTTTTCCAACTATGAATCTTCCATCACCACTTCAGATTCAATAAATCAAAAGTTCAGCAGCGATTTGGCAAGGTAACTTGTGAGTGACACGTTTTCATGCCAGATTCTGATCCAGGGCAGCTATTCAAGTGTCAGAAGGTATTGAGATGTACTGAAGAGGACAGAGCTGGGCAGGGTGCCTCTGAAAGAGCGGCACTCACAGGAGGGTTAACTATTATACCCATTAAAAGGGCAAGGGCACCGTCTAGGGCTGGTGTTGAGAGGTAGCTAGTGTCGTGGTTATTCTCCTATCCTGCATAGCCACACGGAAGGAAGAAGGGTGGTTTGGTTAAGTCCCTGGACTGGGACTCAGGCTTGGTCTGCGCTACAGATGGATGGTGGTATAACCAATCAATTCTACCGACCAAACTCATGTAGACAGTGCTATGTCAATGGGAGGGCTTCTCCTGTCGACAAAGCTACTGCCTCTTGGGGAGGTGGAGTGCCTACACCGACAGGAGAAGCTCTCCCATCAGCGTAGGTAGCATCTTCACTGCGCTATAGCGGCGCAACTGCAACAGTGCAACTATGTCGCTGCAGGATTGTAGGTGGAGCCAAGATCTCAGGAGAGCTGGGTTCAAAATCCTGGCTCTGCCACAGACTACATGTCTGACCTTGGATGCCACTTCACTCTCTGTGAGTTAGTTTAAAATACGACTAGTAACTTTCTCTACCTTAAAGTGTGTGGTGCTCAGATAGCCATAGTCTTCATCAATATTGTATGTCTGCGTGTGGAGATGAGGGTGTGCTTTCCAGCTCAAGGAGACCTACTTGAGCTAGCATGCTAAAAATAGAACTTAGCCACTGCAGTGTGCATGGCTATACGACCAAGCATGTGCCTGTCAGACACTAGGTATGTACTCAAGACAGCTAGCCACTTATGCTACAATGGAGAAGTTCTATTTTTATCACACTGATGAGAGCCAGCTTGAGTATGTCTCCTTGTAGACATACCACAAATGTACAACTCTGTCTTGCATCCTTGACAAAACAGAGCTCAAATCTTGCACACAATGCAAACGCATTAAGTTACAAAGACAGAAAATGTTGTATTTTCTCACAGTTTATATTTATAAAATTACAAGTGGGAAAGGTGAAATGGGATTTGTCCTCACTAGAGAAAAATATAAGGAAATTACAGATATTCAGACCTCTGTTAAAAATAAATAATATATTGTATGCACATTTTTCTAGAGATTTGTTGGGCAATATTGACAACGTGATGTTAAGTTGAGAGAAGGAAATGAACCAGAAAATCTCTATGGAAGATTGGAAAGATATCATACTAGTTATTAGGACGAGATAGAAATAGATAATCAATTTTCCACTGTTAATAGATAAGCTATTTTTATAGATCTGTCTTGCCAAACAAAATAGACCAAAGATTCACATCAAAGTGGTACAGGATCTTCCAATCTTCTGGGATTTTCCCAAATTCAAAAGCTTGTAGTCTGATGTTAGAAAATAAATTCAAGAGTTATTTCAGGAAAATATTCCCCAAAATTTCTATTACTACAATGTTAGAAAAATGTCTTCATTTGCTGGAATTAAACAATGGTGGATTCTTGTGCAGAATTTTTGCAACTGCTACCAGTAATGTGCTTTATTACTATGGTTGCACAAAACAGATCCCACTATAGAAAGGTAGTTGACAAGAATTAAAAAATGGAAATAATTTACTGCTTGTGCTAGGATAACAATGGAGTTATTTAAGGAATGGGGTGAACCAATGAAAAACAAATAATTGATATCATAACACCATGTATACTTACTGTAACTCAAATTATACTGCTTTAACTGTGTTGTATTGTCATTTTTTCTATATTTGTCACCCTTTTATTTAATAATTTTATATGAAAATAACTTGCATTGTCAACATTTTTGATTTTGTAATAAAATGTTAGCAACTGAATGCAGCTGGACATAGTAGCAGTCCATAATTTGAAAGAATTCCTTTAACTCAAGGAAAGTTTTCCTCTACTTCAAAGCAATCTGTGAGAATAATACTAGTTTTTAGATCCCCAACTCAAAATATCATCTACATCTTTTAAAATATCAAGGCTCCTCTAGGCAAAGGGTCCAAGAAATAAAGAACGCAGTCTTAATTTTCTGATCTGCAGTCATCTTAATTGAAATGGATCATACTGACTTCAAAAGGAACCATACATTTTGAGGCCCTGTAGGGGAAGTTATATTTTTTCTGTTCTTAGGCCCTGTGTTCACTTTTTTTTTTTTTTTTTTTTTTTAGCAATGTGGGCTTCTGCCGTTTTGTTTGAGCCCTGCAGTTATTTGGATCTCTTAGAAAATTCTCTACAGCCGGTGTTTACTTTCTAGACAGAGCATAATGTAATGCTGCGACCAGATGCGCTGTCTGAACTTTTACACTTCTGTTTTTCAGAGCTCTGAGTATGAAGTTTGATGGGGTTTTTCCAGTCTGATCATTGCAGTGAAGTTGACTGAGCCATGCTGTGTACCAAAGGCACATGACTCTTCATGTGAGTTTAGGGATTATATATCTGAGGTGTAAACATAAGTCTGTGTAAACTTCAACACAGCTGTAAAAATGTATGACCCTGAAGTAGTTCATTAGCTAGGAATATTTTGGCAGGTTTAAAGGATTCCATTTTGTATTTTCTGTCCCTCTTTCTCTGTGTAATGACTACTGAAAGTGAAAAAGACACAACAAAGGTGCCCTGTTAATAAAATGAAGGACTGATCCTGTCTCTTCCTGTGGTTCGCATGTACTATATATGGGAGCTGCTAATGGCTGGGGGTGAATTCCCCAGTGCAAGAACAGTTTAGAAGTGCCATAGAGGCAGCAGTCTGGACTGTACCGCAGCTTGTAGGCAGTCTAGGACAGGCTGCCATAACTTAGTGCAGCCGGGGCTCCTCGAGCACAAATTCAGAAGCTTCATATATAAATAAAAATCTACTGACACTGTTTGGGGGATATCATGCTCTTGGTTTTCTTACCATGCCTTGTCAGTCTTGAAACTGTTTAAATTGGGCAAAACTCATCAAACGTTACTGAGCTGTGGAAAGCTATCAGCGTAGCATGGGCAGTAGGAGCCTTGTCAAACATGTCCAAATGGGCTCTCGTGGATATATACCGTAGTTTGCCACACTTTCTTAGTTTCTGCTCTTTCAATTAAAAAAGAAAACAAGAGCTGGTACTCATTGTGTTCATCCTAATGTAGCTTGGTGCTCCTGAGTGCTCAACAGCACAGCAGTGTGGTCTGTTACCCACCAGCTATAAGGGATGCCTGCAAATTAGAATCACTGCACTATCTCCAGGGAAGAACAAAATTGTCAGCATACTGTAAGCTAAATGCAAATAATTAAATGTAACTAACAGCAAAATAGTGTCATAAGTAAAATCATTCTGCTTATATTTTGAATCACAGCTGAAGGTCCAAACATCTTGAAATTAAAATAAAATAGGTCAAGTTTTTTCTCGGACAGGTCCTTCCTACAGGATGTGTCATTTGGCCAGTGCAGCATAGAAATCTCCATCTAGACTCTACTTTTTAGTGTCCCAAAAACTTAGGAATTGAAGTTCCCAGGAGATCTTTTGAAAGACTGGAGTATTTTTCCTTTGAGGACAAAGACTGAGAGGTCAGATAGGGAATGATCACTTTTGAGTTTTTGTCTCCTACCATTTTTCTGCTCAAGTTCATTTGAAAGCATAGTGATTGCCTGGTTTCATCCACACAACTGATGTTGGGGCATTTGATGCACTGGATGAGGTACACCATGTGTTGTGATAGACATGGGTAGGACCCATGGATCTTGAAAGGTGTGTTGTAGGGGGTACTGCTCATCGAAACAGTGGAGATATGTCTGCAGATTTCGCCTCTGTTGTTCTGGTGGGGTCTAGATGCTGCTTTGCATTGGTTTCCAAAGACCAGAACACACCATCTCAGTGCTCAGGATGACAAGTGCCAGAATTCAGTACCACTCACATAGGTTGCATTTAGCAGATAACTAAGCACATTCATTAGTGAAAAGTAGTATAATGACAAGCTGTCACACAAATGATTGCATTGTTCTGAGACTTAGATGTGATTTTTTTAAAAGAAACCAGCTAGCCACTTAAATGTGTGGTCGAGGAATGGATTGTTCGGGAGGAGGGAGGGGGAGAATACATACTTTTTCTGGTCTGTAAAGATGGGCTGGCTGCAGCTACTCACAGAGACCCAGTCCCACATGGGTAAGGTCATTTAAGAAGAATTGATCATTTATTTCACTAACTAAAGGTTTTGAGCCAGTTCTTTAGTTTCTTCACTGGGGTTGTGCTGATTTACAATGCTCTTTTTAGAACTCTGTCAGTCATTTAGGACCTGATTCTGTCACCCTTATTCACATTGAGTGGCCTCTGACTCCAAAAGTAGCTCTATTAAATGGAATGGAATTCAGTGTAACCACTCCTGGAGTAAGGCACTGCTTACCTAAGGTTGTCAGAATCAGACTTTTAATATCCATGTACACTTGTAAATCACAGTATTTAAGGGCTTGCTATGACATTTTAGACCTTCCTGTCAAGTTTTAGGAGAGCTGTGTTTATACCCCTCCATTTTAACATATACTCACACCAGACAGGTAATCTAGTCTGTGTGTAAAAGCTTCAGAAATGCCACCCCCCTGCCTAAATGAGTAGGGGAGCTTGATGGGGCTGATGAAGGGGACAGACCCAGTAGCGAGGGAGGGGACACTCACTGAGGGACACGAGGTAGCTCCTCTCTCCCAGGAGTCTCTGATACCTATTGGCCAGCTGGGTGGGCAGGTGGGATGCTGATTGCCCAGCATTCCCCAGTTCATAGGATTTAACTTGGAGCAGATGGCATGTGGACCTTCATTCAGCTCCATTGCAGCAGTTACCACCCCCCCTTACACTCACCTTGAACTAGGAATGGGAACTTGGCCTGACAGATGCTATGTGTGGGGGGGTGTCTAGCTGATTGCCATGTGAGGGTCAAGAAGGAATTTTCTCTCTCGCAGGCCAATTGGCAGAGGATCAGGAAGCTTTTTGTCTTCCTCTCAGCACCCTAAAGCCACAGTGGGTTCAGTAGGAATGTGCTTAGTACCCAGCTGAGGTACTTGGGTTGAGTTGTTAATTGGTTGCAATTTATGACCAGTTTCCAGTGCAATGAAGAAGGATAAAATGAAGAGTTTTCAGAGGTAAAAAACCTGGGATTGGTGACGAGCCTTGGCCTCATACAATAGGTTGAGACCTTGTGGTCTTCGGAGGCTGAGGTCAGATCTTGTGGCCTTTGCAGGCTGAGATCCCCACCCTTCTTCACCCTCTTCCATTTCCCTGCAGGGAGGATGCTGGGACTCCAAGGGAGCTGAGTCCTGAGGGGGGGAGGAGGCTGAGGAGAGCTTACCCCAAGTTATGGGTTATATAGTAAGGAACCCTGTAGCCACTGCATTAGAACCAATTAAATGCATGGTATAGGAGTGTAGGAGTGATGGACGGGTATCACCCCTCCCCTGTGCTATTGGTTAGTAAAAGTTGTGGCCAGCTACTTAATTCCATGTGTCTGTTCTCATTTTGCAGCTGGGTCCACACTAATTGATTTAGCTCAGGTTCAGTATCACTTCTGAGCAAGGCTTCAGAGAGGTTCTGATTTTATCTGAACTTGCTGGCTCTTTTTTTTTTATATTTAGATGCTAGAGTCAAATCATACTGAAGTCAATGGCAACTCCTCCATTTTGTGATGTGGAGAAAGCGGCCCCTTCATGCTACTGCTAAATAGTCTGCAAGCTGAGGAAGGTCACCTCTCCATGGCTGGAACCCCAGTGTCTCTGGTGATATGTTGGCTCCACTGCCTTCCGTGGCTTTTCCACAGGCCTCCAGATTTGGCTCACACAGAATATTTAACTATATTTTAGAACAGGTCTGTCAATAGCCATTAGCCAAGATCGTCAGGGATGCAACCTCATTCTTGGGTTTCCCCAGATCTCTGACTGCCAGATGCTGGTACTAGATGACAGACAGTGGATCACTCAATAATTGCCCTCAGTCCTTCCTCCTGCTGGCATTGGCCACTGTTGGAAGAGAGGATATTGAGCTAGCTGGACTATTGTTCTGACCCAGGATGGTCATTCGTATGTTTTTAAGCTGTTGGCAACATTTTGTTGAATCCTATCTCTTTTTAAGGAAATGTATCTTAGGCTGTGATTTATTAGTCAGTAGTGAGTCCCCAGTGCATCGTGTAAATATTTGCAATCACATGCTTTTAGTCAGTTTACTTTTGCCCTGCTGTATTTATCCTGTCTTATGCAATATTAAATAAAAACAAATTTTTAAACATCCGTGCAAAGCAATAGTTGCTGCTGCAGCCTTACTTATAAATTCCCTAATTTTTTGAATCTTCAACATTCCATTAATGTAGACTTTTGTGTTTAGTACATAGAAAAGTTTTGTCTTGTATATTTAGCAGCCTTCCCATTGCCTGAACTGTTGCTTGTTCTGGGGAATCACTGAAAAATGAATCAATGAGTGCTTATCTTGGAGGATTCCAGCAGAAACAATCTCGGTGACGACAGAAAGATATTCATCAAAGGATGGATGGTACCTAAAGAGGTCTCAGGCTCAAAATTAATTCAGAACCTATTCTTAAGGTTCCTAAAAGCCATCACTTAAAGCTGCCTCATCAGATTGGAGCAGGCAAGCTGAGTGGCAGCAGAGGAAAAGAGAGGGTTGGGATCTTGGTGGCATACATTTCTTACTGCTTACTTTTTATTTTTCAGACAGATAAACATTTGTGGAGCTGGGATAAGACAATGCCAGCAAAGCTGAGTTCTGACAGTTTTGGACAACAGTATTTTATGATTTTCAATATCAAAAGATTTCTGTCAAAAACATTGCTCCACATTTTTCTCTTCAGTCAACATCTGTAGGTCTCTGCTCGTGAATTCCACCCATGCTCTACACGATGAATATAGGCATTTAAACACAGGCTGTCTGCAGCTGATATAGTTTTACTTGGGTAGGTTGTCATACTTTTATATAAGTTACTGAGTTTTCTATCACATCAGAGATAACTACAGAGGTTGCTTGGTACTTACTGAGAATAATTAGTGTGGTGTGTATGTTGTGATATTGTGTGTGTGTGCACGCGCGGGTGTGTGCGCACGCACACATACACATGTATATTGGCCAATAATAAATGTAAATAAAAAATTATTGACCAATGTTCATATTTAAACAACACAAACTGTATAATGGACTGGGGCAGTAAATATACAGAGAGAGCCTCAGCAGCAAAGACCAGTGGGAAATACAGGAGACAGGGCAATCTTTCTCTCTCACTCACACATGGGGTGGAAGCAGTACAAAAATTTAGCACAAGCACATTCATTATTTGATTTTGTGAGTGTGAATATACAAAAGCAGGACATCATCAGTTGCGAAGGTATATATGTCAGCTGGTTTTGTCCTTCCATTACATATTCACACCCACAATATCAAGTAATGAGTGTGCTCGGGTCAAACTTGTAAAGTGACCCACCCCATCAAATATTCTTTTTATACTATATAAATATATATAGGTCACCACAAAAGTGAAAATAGTTGCTGGATTACTACATACTGGACAATCATATTTGGGTATGTTTTTCCCTATTCCTAGAACAGGAGCGAATTGGTATCTGATAATGGTGAGCTCCATATTACTCTCAGATTATGCTATGATGGTGAGTGACTGCTGAAGTCTAAAGAGATTGTTTAGCAGCTCATGAGAGAACAAGGAAGCCCTAATGCATAATTAGGGGAGAAACTGAAGGTTGCATATGAGATCATAATTTTAGTGCCTACTTTTTGTCCACTTCATTACTTGAGGAAAGTAACGAATTCTCTAGGTGCAAATTCTGTTGAAGACTGCACTCCATTTGGCAGAATGCACATTCTGGTGGCTAGATTTGCTGGATGAAATCCTGGCCGCACCGACTTGACTGGAGCAAGGATTTCACACACTGCGTGCACATGACAGCTGACTCTGGCCCTCCTGGTCCAAAAGCATCAGCCCAACACAGGTAAATGAAAAGGGAACCTTCCCTGCAGCCACACCAGCAGGAACTGTGCTAAGCTTGACTCAACTGGAAGTTGTTGTTTGCATATGTTACAGTATTTGATTCTGATTCAAAGTGATTTAACTTTCAAAGTGCTGTCGTCTAAATGTATCCAATGTCATTTCATTTTCATTGCCCAGGATTTGGTTTCATAATATTTCTTTGATTTTTGGCTGTGTGTGTTTTTATTTTTACAAACAAAAAATGAGACCAGCCTCTTTTTCTGGTTTGAATGTTAATTTGAGATCCATCAACATGTTCTTATTTCAGGGACGCCAAGTAACACTTGAGACTCTACACTTCACTTGTGTGAGAGCTCAAGTCCCCCAGTCGATTCCATTGGTAGCAAGTTATTCAATACTTTTTTCACTCTGCTGGAGACCAGAAATCTAGGTAATGTTATGAAACATTTGTCTGTTATTGATAAACACAATACAGTCTCCCACCTCTTGACATGGTCTTCTCTCCATAAGTGCTGGCAATTATACAACCCCTTAAAATGAAGGCTTGACAGAAACCAAATATTGCTACTGAGCAGCAAAACAAAAACAAAAAAAACCCCACGAACCTGGGAGCTTCTGTTAAGGCTGCATTTCTCATTTGTGTGTGCTGTTGCTAAAACTTCTTTTCAGCTCATTGTGTCCTTTAGAAAGGTAGCTAGTCCTCTGCTCCTGAAACAATGAACACACATTTTCAAGAGATGTTTGTAGTTTTGTGACTCACCTCCTCATTCAAATGCAAGTGATATTCATGTGGTCGAAAACAAAGTCTAACAGTATATGCAAAATATGCCATTATAGTGTAACAACTAGTATAGAATGTTGTTGGTTTCTGTATCCAGCCAGCATTCAGGTAGCACACTATGCACATGTGCTGTAGAATGCTAGATGCTTGGGCATTAAAAAGTGATGGTGGCTATATCTGTACTGTTCTTAGTATGCAAACTCAAGAGAAAATAGCATAGTACAAATAAATATTACTTAGTTGTGTATAATATCCAGGCTATGAAATTTAAATGTAACTGGCCTGATCTTGTAAACCTCAACCCTCACCAGTAGTCCTTACTCATCTGTATTGTCTTATTAACAGCAATAGATGTATTCAAATCAATAAGAATTCATTATCTGAGTAATGGCTTGGAGAGGACTGAGCCCATGTTCAGCTAGGTAACTTATACCAATTGTTTTAAATATAACCGAGTGGCTTACACTACAGTGTGGGCTTAATGGAGTCAAAATCACTTTAAAAATAAAAGGATCTAAGTGAGCCATGCTTTTAATATTGTGATACTACATATGTTCAAGCTTTGGGTGTACTGTGATGTCATGGATCTTCTATCACCCAAGGGGCTCTCAAATGTTTTTTGCTGGTACGCCTTTTGAAAATATTTCAGGCTGTGGTGATCCCACAAGTGATTACCACCCATGCCATGCCATCCTTACCGGCAAGCAAGGGCTAACAGCTCGTGACATCCCCCCTACCCCCCATAATAACCTTGCAATCCTCTGAGGGGTCATGAACCCCACTTTGAGAACCCCAGAAGTAGATGTATCAAATTCAGCTGCACATCTTGAAGTGCTCTCTTGCTTTTATTCAGATAACAGTTACATTTTAAAGAGAAAAGTTATAAGTACATGTAAATAATATTAACTTTTGTAAAAATGTGTTATGGTAAATCTTTCTGGTTAATTGTTAGAACGTTGCAGACTTGAGGAGATTAATATGTCCTCAAGTCCGTAGGTGGTGTTTGGGAAAACAGCAGCCCTTTTAGAGATCAGCTGGCAGGCTCAGCTGGAATCTGCAAAATTTCTAACAACTCAGCTGAAGTCTCCAGGCTGCTGTTTCCATGGGAACTGAAGTTGGATTGGTGAAATGAGGTAAGGTGCTTTAAAATCTTTTTAAAATGCCTTATATCATTTTTTTCTCTGACTCTATTTCAGTGGAAATTGTAATAGAAATATCAACCAGCAGTCTTCATCTGGGTTGTTACAATTCTTGTTAATTTCCTCAGTAGCTGAAGCTAGAGTTCATTTAAAAAAAAAAAAGCCCACCCCAATTAAAAACTGGTTGCCACATTCATTCTTGGTGCATCTTCACTGGCTGGGAATTACAACTGAATGAATTAATTTGACCTGTGTACATCAGTGCATTTAATAAGGTATATTTTTGGATTTATCCCCAGCTGTGCATGAGATTCCACCTGGTGAGTATGAGATTTGCACCTGAATCGTGTGCACGTGATATGGTTTCTTGCAAAGAATCAAGCTCTTAATAAAAATCAGATCAAATAAATTATCAGTAGAGCCATATTTTTAACAGTGATCTCTAATTTTGGGTGTCCAACTTAAAGGAGTTAGGGCCTGATTTTCAGATGTGCATCTATAGATTTCACTGGGCCACATCTTCAGCTGGTAAATTGGTGCAGCACCATTGATTTCAATGGAGTAATGTTCATTTGCATAAACTGATGATCTGGCCTATTAACTTTAGATGGGGTGTTAGTTTCTTAGCATTTTGGTGCATCTGGTTTAAAGGCTGTTACTGAAAATCTAAGTCTACATATCTGGTGTTCTCAGCATATGTATTTGAAGGGAAACACTCCAGTGAAGTCAATTAACTGGATTTACATGAGTGGTTTTTTTTTCCAGTAGCATTTCCATAAATGATTCAATAGTATCTGAACAGTTTATAGAAAATCAGTTTAGACATATTGAAAACTAGCTTGGCTTTAATATAGGCTTTACAGTTTTTGTTCAGTTTTCAAATAATGTGATAATTTAAGCTTTTCTTGTGCCAAAGAATGGCTAAACTAACTGCAAATATTTTTAAATCAGTTGTCCAAAAGTATTCTTAAATAAACTAAAAAAAATTAGAAAAAAGCAAGATTCCTGTGACACCTTAAAGACTAACAAATTTATTTGGGTATAAGCTTTCATGGGCAGAAACCCACCTCATTGGGTGCATCATGGGTTTCTTTGATGCAGCACTACTCCACTTACTGAGGTGGTTTTCTTGCGTCGCTTCCTGGATCGACTGAGAGCGACTGTGCAGACTGCTCAATCGATCAGAGCATCGATGTGACGGTGGCGAATTTGCCGCCATCGGTGTAGACCCAGCCTGACACAGCTACCCTTCTGGAACTAAAAATTATAAATAAATTTCTGGCTATAGCTGAGGAGCTGTTGTCTGAGGTGACCATCATCCCATGCCCTGGAGGATCAGGAGATCTCTCAGTAAACCATCACATACCCTCCTCACTAATGTTCTCAGGAGGACAAGGCTCCCAAACCTTACTTTTAGACTTGTTCCTATGTTTGCATGTGTAGTTTATTTCCAGATATGGGCTGATGGAGTGTTAACAGAAATTCACATAAAACATATGTTTACAACAGCCCATCCTGGTTTTTTTGCCATATGGGACATTTTTTTTCTTTGCTTTCTGAAAGGAAGTTTAAGAATAAAAGTAAATTCTTCATATATAATCTATTCTTGTGTATGTGTGTGTGTAGTAACTTCTAGTGGAACTAATTTTTCTAAATGGAGAATTTCTCTAGTGATGGCTCAGTTTCTCTCCTGTTTACCTCTATCTCTGGCAGCTTATGAGGGTTGTTGGCACAGTGAAAGAGTGTGCAGCATGTTTATTATTTATTGTAACAGTGAGACCCTAAAAGTGAGACCCTAAAACAGTGAGACCCATTATAAGAGGGCAAGGGGCTCACTGGTGTCAGGTTGTGACTTTCTGCTGGCGTGCCCAGTTCAGTGTACCCCAATTCACTTATGTCATCATCTATATTTAATGGGTATGGAGTAAAGTATTGGAAACCAATACTGCAAACTGAGGAGAGGCAAACAGAAGGAGTTTGCCTGGGGTCTGTCTGAGAGGAGCGCAGGTGAATGCTACGTGAGGGGAGCTGTGTTGTGTGCTAGAGGGGTGAGTATCTGACACCATTTGTTTGACTGGTGCAAGTTATAGCTGACTGTGTGTGTTTGTGACTGTTGCAGTTACAGGGACTGTGGCAGTTGACCACGTGTGATTGATTGATTCAAAAGTGTGAATTGGGACTGCTTTGTTCCAAGTGGGCCTTGAGTGGTTGATTGCAGAAGGAGGCACTGAGCTGGGGCAACTGCTTTGAGTCAGCAGCCTTATAAGAAGCAGCTAGTTGCAAACCGAGTGAGCTGCGACCAGAGGAGAGGCAAACAGAAGGAGTTTGCCTGGGAGTCCGCCATGAGGGAGAGCCCTTAGTGATTTTTGCCTTTCAGATTTAGCTGAGCAGTAAATACAGCATCTGAAGAGGCTCTCAGAGGAAAGATATGGAAAGTGAGTGATCTGCTATTGTCACCTGCACTGGATGTGCTATGTTTGTCTTCCTCTCACAGGATAGAGCCAACTTCATCTGTACAAAGTGCAGGCTGGTTTCCATATTGGAAGAGAAGGTTAAAGGACTAGAGACCCAAATATTAATCCTGTGTTGCACTAAGGAAAACGAAATCTTTCTCGATCGAAGGCATGATTTGTTACTGCGGGTGCAGTGTGAGGAAGATTCAGAGAAGGCAGTGCAGGGGAAACTGAAGAACAGGGAAGAAAATTGGCAGCATGTGACCTCCCGAAGAAAGAACCTATATGCCCACCATGCAGATACAGGTAAGGAATCGTTTTCAGGCTCTCTGCACAAGTACTACGATGGAGAATGATTTGCAAGACTCATCTGAGGGAATGGATCAGGAGACCCTATTGATCAGAAGGCAAGGGATGCATTGTCCTAGGGATGGGGGTTCCATGACCACCACTCCCAAGAGGAAGAGAAGGGTGATGGTGATTGGGAACTCCCTCCTAAAGGGGACGGAGTCATCCATCTGTCTTCTGCACTGGGAAACTAGAGAAGTGTGCTGCTTGCCTGGAGCTAGGATTCAGGATGTGACAGAGAGACTGCTGAGACTCATCAAGACCTCAGACCGCTACCCCTTCCTACTTCTCCACGTGGGCGCCAGTGACACTGCCAAGAACAACTTTTAGCAGATCACTGTGGACTATGTGGCTCTGGGAAGAAGGATAAAGGAGTTTGAAGTGCAAGTGGTGTTTTTATCCATCCTCCTAATTGAAGGAAAAGGCCCAGGTAGGGACCGTTGCATTGCAGAAGTAAATGCATGGTTACACGGGTGGTGTTGGAGAGAGGGCTTTGGATTCTTTGATCATGGGATATTATTCCAGGAAGAAGGATTACTAGGAAGAGATGGGATTCACCTAACAAAGAGAGGGAAAAGTATCTTTGCAGACAGGCTGGGTAACCTAGTGAGGAGGGCTTTAAACTAGGTTTGATGGGGACAGAGACCTAAGCCCGAAGGTAAGTGGGGAAGTGGGACACCACAAGGAAGCAGAAGGAGGAGGGTGCAATAGGGGAGGCCTCCTGATTCATACTGAGAACATAGGGCAATCGGCTAGTTATCTCAAGTGCCTGTACACAAACGCAAGAAGCCTGGGAAACAAGCAGGAGGAATTGGAAGTCCTGGCACAGTCAAGAAACTATGACATGATTGGAATAACTGAGACTTGGTGGAATAACTCACACGACTGGAGCACTGTCATGGATGGGTATAAACTGTTCAGGATGGCCAGGCAGGGGCAAAAGATTGGAGGAGTTGCACTGTATGTAAGAGAGCACTATGATTGCTCTGAGCTCCAGTATGAAACTGGAGATAAGCCAATTGAGAGTCTCTGGGTTAAGCTTAGAATCAAGAACAGTAAGGGTGATGTCATGGTGGGTGTCTGTTATAGACCACCAGACCAGGAGGACGAGGTAGATGAGGCTTTCTTCGGTCAACTAGGGAAGGTTTCCAGTTCACAGGACCTGATTCTCATGTGGGACTTCAATCACCCTGACATCTGCTGGAAGAGCAATATAGCAGAGCACAAACAATCTAGGAGGTTTTTGGACAGTGTTGTGGACAACTTCCTGGTGAAAGTGCAGGAGCAACCAACTAGGGGCCATGCTCCTCTTGACCTGCTGCTCACAAACAGGGAAGATTTGGTAGTGGAAGTAGAAGTGGGTGACAACCTAGGCAGCAGTGACCATGAGATGGTCGAGTTCAGGATCCTGACAAAAGGAAGAAAGGAGAACAGCAGGATACGGACCATGGACTTCAGAAAAGCAGACTTGGACTCCCTCAGGGAGCTGATGGGCAAGATCCCCTGGGAGGCTAATATGAGGGGGAAAGGAATCCAAGAGGGCTGGCTGTATTTTAAAGAAACCTTATTGAGGGCACAGGAACAAACCATCCTGATGTGCAGAAAGAATACCAAATATGGTAGGCACCCAGCTTGGCTTAACAAAGAAGTCTTTGGTGAACTTAAACACAAAAAGGAAGTTTACAAGAAGTGGAAGCTTGTTCAAGTGACTAGGGAGGATTATAAAAATACTGCTCAAACATGCAGGAATGAAATCAGGAAGGCCAAAGCGCAATTGGAGTTGCAGCTAGCAAAGCATGTGAAGGGGAAGAAGAAGTGTTTCTACAGATATTTTAGCAACAAGAGGAAGATTAGGGAAAGTGTGGACCCCTTACACAATACGGGAGGCAACTTAGTGACAGAGGATGTGGAGAAAGCTGAGGTACTCAATGCCTTTTTTGCCTCTGTCTTCACAGACGAGGATAGTTCCCAGACTACTGCACTGAGTGGCACAGAATGGGAAGGAGGTGAACATCCCGCAGTGCTGAAGGAATAGGTCTAAGACTATTTAGAAAGATTGGACATACACAAGTCCTTGGGGCCAGATGCAATGCACCCGAGGCTGCTGAGGGAGTTAGCTGATGTGATTTCAGAGCCATTGGCTATTATCTTTGAAAGCTCATGGCAATTGGGGGAGGTCCCTGATGACTGGAAAAAAGCAAATATGGTGCCCATCTTCAACACAGGAAGAAAGAGCATCCAGGGAACTATCAGCTGGTCAGCCTCACCTCAATCCCGGGAAAAATCATGGAGCAGGTGCTCAAGGAATCCATTTTAAGGCACTTGAAAGAGAGGAAGTTGATCAGGAACAGTCAACATGGATTCACTAAGGGCAAGTCATGCCTGACCAACCTGATTGCTTCCTATGAAGAGATGACTGGCTCTGTGGATGTAGGGAAAGTGGTGGATGAGATATACCTTGACTTTAGCAAAGCTTTTGATACAGTCACCCACAGTATTCTTATCAGCAAGTTAAAGAAGTATGGATTGGATGAATGGACTATAAAATGGATAGAGAACTGGCTAGATCATAGGGCTTAACAAATAGTGATCAATGGCTCCATGTCTAGCTGGCAGCCGGTCACAAGTGGAGTGCCCCAAGGGTCTGTCCTGGGGCCAGTTTTGTTCAACATCTTCAGTAATGATCTGGAGGATGGGGTAGATTGCACCCTCATCAAGTTTGCAGATGACACTAAGCTAGGGGGAGTGGTAGATACCCTGGAAGGTAGGGATAGGATACAGAAGGACATAAACAAATTGGAGGATTGGGCGAAAAGAAATCTGATGAGGTTCAACAAGGACAAGTGCAGAGTCCTGCACTTAGGATGGAAGATTCCCATGCACAGCTAAAGACTGGGGACTGATGAGTTAGGCAGCAGTTCTGCAGAAAAGGACCTGAGGGTTACAGTGGATAAGAAGCTGGATATGAGTCAGCAGTGTGCCCTGGTTGCCAAGAAGGCTAATGGCATATTGGGCTGCATTAGTAAGAGCATTGCCAGCAGACCACGGGAAGTGATTATTCCCCTCTATTCAGCATTGGTGAGGCGCATTTGGAGTATTGTGTCCAGTTTTGGGCCCCCCACTACAAAAAGGGTGTGGATAAGTTGGAGAGAGTCTGGTGAAGGGCAACAAAAATGATTAGGGGACTGGAGCACAAGACTTATGAGGAGGGATGAGGGAACTAGGCTTGTTTAGTCTGCAGAAGAGAAGACTGGGAGGGGGTTTGATAGCAGCCTTTAACTACCTGAAAGGGGGTTCCAGGGAGGATGGAGCTAGGCAGTTCTCAGTGGTGGCAGATGACAGAACAAGGAGCAACAGTCTCAAGTTGCAGTGGGGGAGGTCTAGGTTGGATATTAGGAAAAAGTTTTTCATTTGAGAGGGTGGTGAGGCACTGGAATGGGTTACCCAGGGAGGTAGTGGAATCTGTATCTTTAGAGGTTTTTAAGATGCGTCTTGACAAAATCTGCCCTGGGATTATTTAGCTGAGGTTGGTCCTGCTTTGAGCAGGGGGTTGGACTAGATGACCTCATGAGGTCACTTCCAACTCTAATATTCTATGATTCTAACACATTTATCATTAATATTCTTGCATGGAGTATGTATGTTAAACACCCAAAGCCCTGTACACATGAAGGAAATGTGGAACTAACAAATAAAAGTGAAGAACACTTTTTAGTGACTAAGACTTAACAAAACTACAGTCTTGGTTCAAGGTAAGATTTTTACCACACTTCCTTACAGAAAGATGGCTGACCACTCTCTTGGTCAAGATCTCTGACAAAGTCCAAAGTGCTCCATTTTTTTGTCACTTCAAGTCAAACACAGCACTGGGTTGATATAGAATGAAAGTTAAACAAGTTTAATTAATCAAAAAGAGAGAGGTTTAGTATTGTTCTGTTTTCCCAGAGAAATATATATGAACACTTCATTCAGGCTATACCAGGTCTATAATCTTCGGTGGAGGTGCTGTAATTCTTGTCCGCTCCACTGGATTGGTGAAACTGAGAAGAAAGCCAGGGGTGGCTGGTTCCCGCTCCCGGCTGGGAATGGGGTGAGAAGCCCCGGCTGCTGCAAGCGTGGGTGGCTGTAGCCCAGCTCCCAGTTGTGAGCCAGGATCAGGCAAGTTGCGAGCAGCTGCAAGCCCTGGAGGCTGATTCCTGGTCCCAGCTGCAATTGGCAATTTCATGGCTCAGCTGGGTAATTGACAGGACTGCCCCAGTGGTAAAGCTCCCTGACTTCTCACCCTGCTCCCAGCCATGACTGGGAACCAGCCATCCCGGCTTGCAGTGGCCTGGTCTTCTCGTCCACTTCCAACTGAGAAGCCAGGATGACTGGTTCCTGGTCCACTGCTCAGCTGTGTAATTGACATGGCTGCTCTTCTGGCAGAGAGTGGGGGAACAGCTTCCTCCAGCTCCCAGCTGGACCTGGGGAAGGGAGAAGTCCCCGTGTGGCTGCCCTGGCTCCTGGCTGGGACTGGTGAGTGGGAGGGCAGCCCACTGGAAGCCTAGGAGCCTGTGGACTCTGTGGGGACCAGGCTCTCAGCTCCCCACGCTGCTCCTTAGGTCAGTGGAAGTGCTCCTGGTGAGGATGCACTCCATGACCCAAGGAGAGAAGTGTGGACATCAGCCACTGCTGTAATTATATACTGTTTTAGTGTAGACAAGGTCTAAAATACAAGATAAATGCATGTAGTAAGTTGTCCTAATTCTAGGTATGGGAGAACTCTGAATTTGCAGGTGACAATAATTGTTTCTTGGAAAGATTGCAGTGTGAGTAGATATAGCTGAAAATGAATAGAAATGTTACAGAACTAAGATAAGAGAAATATCATTAGTTTTCTTTTAATTCAGGGTAAAACAATTTTTCACTTCATATTTTTTGCAGCACAATTTCTTCTTAGAAACTAAAATAGTTAATCAGATGCAGCTACTGCGAAGCCTAGCAGTATATATAGAATAATAGAATCATTCTGAGGGAAAGGACCTTTACCAGGTCATCTAAGTCCATCTGCCTACATCTTTGTAGGATGGATTTCATTATTCTTAAACTAGCCTTGAATACCTTCAAGGTTGAAAATGCTGTAACTTCCACTGGCAGTTTGTTCCATTATGTAACTGCTCTAGTTATATATTTTCCCTGCTGCACTTTAAGCTAGTTACTACTACTTCTTGGTCAGTCTTTGTTGAGTAATGAGACTAATTGATTCCTGTTCTCTTTATAACATCCTGTCACAAACTTTGTTTTCCTATTTCCCTGTAGCTGCCTTTTCTCTAGATTGAATATGCCCACATCATTTAACCTTTCTTCAGAGATCTTATTTTCCAAATCTTTTATCACTTGTGTTGCTCTGAATCCTCTCCAGTTTGTCTTCTTAAAAAAAAGTGACTACCAAAACAAAACAAAATACTTTAATACAAAAGTAAGTAAATAAATCTATTCATGTCTAGTGTTGAATTCAGCAGCACATCATAATTTGATTTATTTTACACATGATATTTTATAAAAACAACTCAGTACCATTGCTCTGTAGATCCCTATCACATGCTATTTTTCTCTCCTAGTCAGTCATCCATTTTAATACTTGGCTTTTTCATGCTGTACTTTTGCATACCCTGATTATCTATTATATATCTATAATATATACATTATCAATTCCTTTCTACTATTTATAAATTATTCTGCATTGTTCTTATTTAATCTCATTTATGGAGTTCAACCCATTTCTTCACTTTGTCAAAACTGTATTGGTTTTTTATCAGTGTCTGGACATCTAGCTGGCATGAATATTAATAGTTGAGTTGTTTGGGAGTTTTTTTACTCAATGTTTTTTGTCAGAAAATGCTAATTTATGAAACAAAACTTTTTGCAAGAAATAGATTTCTTGATTCAAAATATTTTTGAAAAATAATGTTTTGAAATTGTTGAAATGTTTTGTTTCACCATTTTCTAAATGAAAAATACTTGTTTTTCAGTTCAAGACAAGATTTTGCTTAAAAATGTAGCCTAGTTAAGGAAAAAAAAATTATAGGCTCAAATCAATACAAAAGATTTCAAAATCATCAAAATGAATTGTTTCTATTGAACCAAACTGAATTTTTAAAAAATTTTTGTTTCCATGAAAATGTTTGAGATTTTTACTTTTCCCCAATTTGGGATGGGAAATTGTTTTTGAGATCTTGGACATTTTCACAGGATTGGAAAACAAATTCCTATGCCTCTGTAGTTAATAGAATTTAAGGCTGATATATCAATAGCTGATGACCCGAGATTGTACAATATATTGTACAATCCTCAGCAATATCCTGTTGACACTTAACGGTCCATTTTCTTCTTCTCTTTAAATGTGAGTTGTGACCACCCAGGTGTCTCAGAACTTTAGGTAAGTACCTGGATGACAAACTCAGTCCAGATAAGACAGAACCGATGCTGATAGAAAGCAGGGAAGCACTTCAAGGATCTAACTGGAGCTTTGACCGCACTCTAGTTTGAAGGCCAACACAAGACAAACTGATCCTCAAGATGTTGCTTATCAGCTTCTGGATTCATCGCTACTCCTAGACTCCCATATAGCAAGAGTCACCAGAAATGCCTCTTCCCAACTTTAGCTAGCTAGGAGACTGCACGCTAATCAGTCTGATGTAGACGAAGCAACAGCAATGCATGCCTTGATCATCTTGAAGTGCAAAGCTGGGACAGTGCAGACAAGAAAGAATTAGGCCCATTGTATCCACTGCATATTCTTTATCCCAGATGTTCTGGAGTTTTTATTTTTCCTGTGGAAATGCTCACTTACACAATGGAAACCTCAGACAGCGCATACCAATGATCTCGGAAGAAGGGCAATCTCTGTTAGCACTGATATTTTGCAGAAATCTCCAATATTCCAGTGCACCGAAAGCAAGCTTAATATCCCTGCATGTATCTGTCTCAGACAACAGTGTAGGACTGCAAGTTACTCTCTTTGGCACTAGTCTGGAGAACTGTTGAGTAATTTTTCCAATATTTTATATTTTAGTTTTTCTCTTGTAGTCTCCTATACAGAAAGGGAGAGTGGTCACGCCCCTCATCATGATCTGGTTCAGACCCAAGGGGCCAGCCTAGTAGCTCGTTTCTTTCTCTAATTCTTGTGACTTAGAATTACATATTGGTTTCAGTAATTTACACAGTATGTATTTTACTTCAGTCTCATATACAGAGGCAAATATAGCTCAGCAGAGTATCTTGAACATCCCCTGTTGTGCTTGCTCATGCACGCACAGCAGTCAATGAATGTGACCAGATGTCCCAATTTTATAGGGACAGTCTCAATATTTGGGGCTTTGTCTTATATAGGTGCCTGTTACCACCTCACTCCCTGTTCCAATTTTTCACACTTGCTATCGGGTGACCCTACAGTCAATTTTAATCAAGCACAATGTCTTTATGAAAGGAACAGAGAGAAAATTCTTTGCTGATCATGATTTATGCCAAGAGGCACTGGAATAGTAAATCCTTTGGAAGTGGCTTAGCACTCCCCTTCCTATGTCAAATGGAGATGATGAAGGGGGTAGGAGAATGGTCCTTGACTTCCTGATCAGTTGTCTTTCTATTGCTACACTGGCACTCCACCCAGAAGGTACACCTGATGCAAAATATGCCTTCCTGCCCTCTAAATGTGCCGAAACATTGAGTACATTGCTTCTGTGTTCAATTCTTTACCGTGGTTTCTGGGTCAGTTCTGGATGATGATCAAAGGGCTCTTATAGATCTTAAAGATGATCTATAAAGGCCTTAATGGTCTTGATCATGTGCCTCACTGTACCCCATCACATCAGTTAAGATGTGCCTCTTGCTCCGAGTTCCTATTGTAACTTTCTCCAAGATGTTCCTTCCTATGAAATTTGCTCTCCTTGTCTGCTCATAAGGGTGCAAGGCGAGAGAGTTGCAGGGCATAATGCTAGAGGTATTCATTTGGCATAGCTTTTATTATTTTTTCCCATTCTGTCATAGCACTGTATTTAATGTAACTTAATTTTGTAGATAAGCACTTAATAGTTATAGCAATGGATGCTCTGCAGTTAATGAAGGTTCAGATCTCGTTCCCACCCCAAGGGCTGTAGTGGGTCCACAGGCAGTGCAGCTGGTGTCAGGGGGAGGAAGGGAGAGCAGGATTTTTGGGGGACCTGCAGAGATCGGCACTGGGGTAGAATTCCCTGATATGCAAATCCTCTAGCACTCTCTAGCCATGCAGGGGATGCACGGGGCTTGCAGGGAGCTGACTACAGCTTCACTGGTGCAGCAACATCTGCTGCTGAGGAGGTCAAAAGCTGCTATGTTTGAGGAGGAAGAGGATTCCTTCTGCACATCTCCCAGCTTCCATTCGCTGCTTCTTGAGCAGGGCACTGAGGGCTGGATTTGAGCTGAAGTTTCCCCAACTACAATCACCTAATTCTCAAGGTTCCACTTTCTAGACCATCTCCTTATAAGTGCACAGGACAGGATGTGATTCACTTCAAAGCTTATCAGTGTCACTCAATGGTCTGGAGTGAATTATGAATGATTCAAAGTAGTTTGGGGTGTAGAAATCAGATCAGGATCATTTCACCTGACTTCAGAATATAATTTTCCAAAATAAAGGTTGAAATCAATCAACACTATTCCAAATGATATTTTTTGTGTTCTAGTATTCTTTGCAAAATGCTCTGTTCTGATGTGACCTACAGATTTGCTAGCAGATGTCCTTTTAAAGTACTTACTAAACTCCTGATAGTGGTTCTGAGGACCAGTTACTATGTCAGCAGATAAAATTTAGATCAAATGACAAGCCTGCTTTTTTCCCCTTTTCAAAAGAGAAAATCACTGCATGCTTCCTTCAATGAAAGAACAGCTCTCTTCAGTGGCTTTGCAATGATATGGGAGATCATCATATCAGCAGAGTTCATAGTATTCACTGGTCTGCTGTGCTGGAATTTAACAGGCTAGTTATCTAGAGAATGTTTTAAAGTAGTATACACAATGCAGCTTTTTGGTACTCAGTTAAAGGCTCAGAAGGACATCTTAAAAATAATATGCAGACTGACTCCTGTGTATTGTACCATAAAAGTCTGGGGAATTATAATTTTCCTGTGGGCAAATTTTCTAGGAATCAAATGCTCTATTCTTTTGTGGAGCATACAAAATAGAGCAGTATCCAAAATTTGCACCTGCAAAATTGCACATGTAAAAGGGTGCTTGGTTTTCTGAAAAGGCGCAAGTATGTGGTTAAAGAAGACTGAAAAATGTAAAATGCAAAGGAAATTGGGCTAGAATTTTTCTGAGAAGTCACCTTTTATAACAGGTTAATTGCCAGGTGGGGATCAAATGAAATGACTTACAGGCTGTTCTTGCTAAAGTCCATATGCTGATTTAGGAGGATCTCCTTCTCTCACTCCTTCCTGGACTCCTGGAAAGTTGGAACCCTCTTCTCAGGTCCTAGAGATTCAAGTGTAATATGAAACCAGAGAATTCCCTTAAGGCTGGTGGTCTACAATAGAAGTGCTGAAGAGGCGCAGCTGCACCAATGCATCTGACTGCTATAGTACGTCTGGTAAGAGAGCTCGCCTGTCGGCATAATAAAATCACATCTGTGAGAGGCGGTAGCTACATCAGTGGGAAAAGCTCTCCTGCTGACAAAGGGCTGTCTTCATTGTATCTTAGGTTGGTGTAACTTACGTTGCTTGTGGGGGGATGGCTGATTCACATCCCTGGGCGACGAAATTCTATTGACATAAGTGGTGGTGTGTACAAGCCCTTAGTGTGATCTTCCCTGAAGCACTAAGGCAGCATGGCTTGTCACACAGCTCTCAAGCATGCAACATAATAAACTGCCACCCAAACAGCTGAGTTCATAGGGAGTTTACAATTTATGTGTACTGTGAGGAGGCAGGTTTTGGATTGTAAATTTGTTTGGTAGAAACAGTTGTGTGCATTTTGTAAGTGAAATGTGTTTTAGGAATCCAGTTTTCCTAATTACTGCAAGAATTTTATCCTCATTTGTAGTCTGCAAATCATACAGTAAAAGCAGGTTGGCAAAAATGGCTGAATGAACTGACTCAATTAACTTAGGAAAATTGTATTCCTCTTTTGTACTGTGCTGTTACATCTAACAGTCTTGCTTCTTTTCTGAGCTAATTAAAGATTTTTGGCAAGCATCAGAGTGTTATAAATTTTGAAAATCTGAACCAAGCCTGCTCCAATGCAATTGTTTCAAATCATGAGTGGAGCTGAACTTTCATTTACTTCTTAAAATAACAGACTTGTAATCATGAGAATTATTGACTTCTGCTTGGTCAGTATGCAAATATTTTACATTAGGCGATCATGTTACTGGAGGCTTTTCATGAGACTTTTCCTACGTTTTTTGTCTTTCTGTTTTTATTAATAGGTAAAATGTTGAAAGACCAGAATAAAAATAGCTGACTGAATTCCAGGCTTTTGTGTTACTATGTGTCAGAATCTAATACTTCAATCCAATACTCAGTGAACTGGGGGTTTTAAGATTAGGCCCGTGTGAAACAGAAAATTTTTTCTCTGTTGGAGAATAGTGGGGCTCAGCCTTCATGCCTTCTCTGACTAATCCAAGCAGGATGTGAAGAGTTTTACCTTTCCTGAGCTGCTTTTCTGTTCTCATCCACAGCTGATCAGTGACTTCTTGGGTCCAGATTCTCCCCTGTCCTGTGACTGCTTTGCATCATCCCATTGGCATGAAGTGGCCCCAAATCCTGAAGAGTCACCTCAGGTACATGAGTATCCTCTAGTGGTGTAGAGTTGGTATAGCAGTTCCTAGACATAACCCCTCCCTGCTGCTGGCAGGAAAGATGATGCCCAATGGAAAGGGAGTGTAGCTAGAACTATGTTCTGCTGATCCTTAGATGCTGTATGAACCCGTTGGGTCTGGTTGCAGCCAACAAAATTTAGATTAGCCCAATTTGTTTTGAGCAATTGGCCTGGCACGCAGGCAATCCAGGATTGTCAACTCCAAATATACTGGTAAGATCTCTCTTGGAAACAAACGGTAGGGAGTACTGTATAATACTGGTAATTTAATAATATTTTGGGATTAATTAACCACTGTATTATACCACTTTGACACCCACCTCATATAGACCTGAGTTGCTGTATCTCTGACTTGGGGGGGAGGGTGGGGCAAACCATTTAGCTACAGGTGCAACTGCTCAGGTTATGCCTACAAACTAGGAGGGCCTTAGCCCTCTTGTAAATTTGCCAGTAAATGTTTTCTTGCATCCAAATTCCCTAAGGCACTGACAAAGACTGGACTATTTTATTTGATCAAACACTTCCACTGCATTGATGTTCAGTAAAACAGCTGGCATCCCAGCACACTGGAACTGGTTTGGCCACAATATTAATCAAGAGTGTCCCCATGTAGCTTCACAGACATCTTTCATGCAGTGAGAGCTTTTGATCTCCTTTGTAGCAAAACCAATCTATAACCACACTCTTCTTTTCCTCCTAGAAAACACAGCTGCCATTATTTTGTTTTTTCAATGTAGCTTAAAATGACACTTGCTTGGAAGTTTAGCACAAAGGTGAAAAAATCTAGAGGCTCAGGGTCTGTTTCAATTAAAAACATGTCCAGCTTGTTCAAATTCTGTGGAAAGTTGGAGAACCCACTGAAAATCCACACAAGTCAGGGCTTGAGAAGGTAACTGTGAAGCAGAAGGTAGATATGTTTTTGCTGAATCAGCTCCTCACAGGTATGTTCTTATTGGTTCTACTGAGGAAGGATTGTGTTAGTATCCACGCATTTTTATGCCATGTGTAATCTGAGGTGAGTCCTGTACCAATCCCTAGAGAAGTGCCAGCTCCTAATAAATTATTGGCATTTCTTTCTGGATACCTCAGATATGCTGAAGGTCAAGAGTTTACCACCAAGGAATATGAAAAGTGTGTGGATAGCTTCAACAGTGCTTAGGATTGGACTAACTCTGCTCCCACTGAGATCAATGGGAGTTTTACCATTGACTTCAATGGGAACAGAGTTAGGCTATCACTGAGTCCTGTTTAAAGAATCCCATCGGTGAACTTGTTTCCCAAAAGAAAATCTTTACTCTTAAACAACAATTGGCCAAGAATTGAACGACAGCTCTACAGTCCTGCTGTTCTAATCAATGTATTCTCTGTATTGGGCTATTTCTGTTTTCTAAATAAATCACTGAAGCACAAAGGAACCACACTTACTTTTTTAATGGGTGTATTTTCTTTAAAAACTTCGATTAACTAGATTTAGATCCAACAAAATAAAAGGATTTTGTGTGTGTCTGAAATACACCCATTATAGGTATAAATACATGCACAATGAAATTTTCTATTTCTTGGAACACCCTCCTTTGTAATCAGTGTTTGAAAATGTTCCACCACAGCACTTAGAAGGGAATGTGTTGGGTTTGTGTGACATAGATATAAATCAGCTCTTCATTTTGAAGTGAAAAAATAGACACCCAGAAGATACTATATGGTGATTAAGTCGTTGCAACTTTTCCCCATCAGCCTGCTTTTGTCTCAAGTTCATTAAACCTAGTATTAGACTTTACTGCTTTTAAAAATAACTGCAGTATAATAGCTGTTCGTTACATCCTTTTGCTTAAACTTCAAATCTTAGAAAACTAATTATAAATAGTAGGGCAGAGTCTGTAGGTCCTTTGCAACCAGAACTTCCACTGTGGCTCAAAGTAGGAATCAAAGGAAGGTTTCACACATGGAGGCCTTGCAAGATTGTGTCCTGGAAGGCTGAATTATGACTGCTGGAGTGTGAGGTGAAGCAAAGAGGGTTTAGGAAGAGGCTGTGGTTGTGCTGGGTGCTTAGTCCTCAATTGAAGAGGCTGCCCTGTTGCAGCATTGCCAAAGTCAGTGTGGAACATTTCAGAGGGGCTATGTCCAGATGAGCTGGGGGCTTGAGCCCCATGCGTTGCAATCATGAGGAAGATATTACTGTGACAACAAGCTACGCTTTTATAAATGATGTAGTAAATCTGGCCCGAGGTTGTAAATGCTTCCTGCTGGAGTCTGTATGCCAATTTCTGCCTTAAAGGTATAACATCTCCAGCTGCTCCAACCCCCCCAGTGCAGCTGCGTCTTTAGGAGATTTAACTGAGCTTTCCTGATTTATTTATTGCCATCTCAGAATTTTAGCCACTTGCAAAATTATTGTTGTCATTTCTCCTTCTTCAAGAAACATTTTACTGCATAAATAAGGGTAAATGAAGTCTGATCTTGAAGTCTGATCCCTTCTACCATGTGCCTGCAGAACAATTTATCATGTCAGTTAATTAGGTACAGTAGAATTTCTTAATGTAAACAATTTATTAATTTGTGCTGTTTCATTGGTACCTTTATATACGGAAAAATATGAAGCGTGTTATCGGTAATGAAGCTTCCCAATTTAACCTGCTTGTCTATTTTCAATCCTTATCCCTTACTGAAGAGAGAGATTTTACTTGTCAGTTCTTCGAGGTCCTGTCTGGTAGGAAGGTAGGTATTCTGAGTCTATAGATTTATCCTGCACATTCAAAGTAATCTTTCATTAGTTTATTGAAAGGCTTTTATTGAATTTAACATTGACTTGACAATGCATAACTACATCTCATTTCAGATAGAGATGAGCCAATCTGGGCACTTGGCTGGTACCCAAACAAATGTAATCACCTTCAAATGTCATAATAGATAATCTCTTCTGTAGGGATTTTACTTGTCAGACTTTCAGCTTGGGAGACGTTTCTTAAAGTGGCATTTAATGAAGGCAAAAATAGTTTTATTCTTTTGAGTAGCATAGAAAACATGTATTTATAAATAACATTGTTATAAATCCAATGTGTAATATAAAGCAAGAAAAAGTGACATCACCATCATGTAGCTGAACAGTCTTCATTACTCCAGGTAGCTCATGGCCCTAGACTGTAGTCAGCAGTCCATTCCATAACTGCTTTGTCCACACAAGTTATTGGGGAGATCCAGTGCTGTGATGATAATCAAGACAGGGTGTGGTGTGTTGGTTGGTCATGGAGCTCGATAGCCCAAGAGAACAATAAGATATGTCCTGAATTACCTTTTATATGAATGACAATTGTCTTTAAGTATGACTGAGACTAAACAAAGCAGGATCTGGATTAAAACTTTAAAGCTGACCCGTATCGCTACAGTGAGCAGAACCCAAATCCCAGATCTGAAACATGCTGATTTTTGGAGGACAGGGATTAATAAAGGGGATCTGGGTCCAAAGTGTGTGGCTGTGCTAGTTAACATCAGTGAATATCTATTGCACTCACCACTCCTGCTCTGGTTTCAAATGTACTTTTAGCCATGCTTCAAAAACTACTCCAAGTTTCCTGCTTCTTTGCTCTTCGCTGTGCTGATTTTCTAAGCCACTATGAATCTAGACAATGTTTAAAAAAATTTTTAAAAATAAAACCAAGGTGTTGCAGAAAATGCTTTTGGTGATTCAGTAGGTGTGAATGCTAATAAACAGTGTCTGAATTCCTCACTCCTCCATGATAAAAAATGTGTTTTCTTTTACAAAGACACTGCCCAAATAAAAATATTTTAAAAGCATTCCTTGACTGTTTCTAATAACATTTCAGAGGATGTTTGCTTGCTATTTGCACTATGCCGAGTGAAAACTAGACTGGTCAGCTGCACTTTCTTTTTATAATTGGTGACTTTCTGATACTCTTTCATTTGTACAATGTTGGGAAGGAGAATTTCAAAGCTTGAAAATCTTTCTGTTCAGTAAGGACCTGATCCTATTCTCCTTAAAATCAGTGGAAAGACCACCTTCCACCCAACTTCAGTTGAGAGCTATTGATTCAGAGCCTTAACTCAGGGATTATCTTGATAGGTTACTCTTTAAGTGTTGATGTTATGACTTCCTTTTTGACACCAACATTATTCCCCATGTATCTGGGTGCAATCTAAAGTAGGGAAAGCTTGGAAGCCATTATTAGAAGTGTGTTAAGGTAACAAACTTTTAAGAGAGCCATTCTCAAAAATCACTCAAGGAAAAAAAAAAGGACAGAAATCAGATACATATGCTAAGTTAAAATACAAGACTTACATTGCTTTGCATCCCTGAAGCACCAGCTTAGCTTTTTTTCTCTGCTAGCTCTCTAGGCTCTTAGTGGATCACTTCCTCACAAACTAACTTGAAAACAAACCCAGCAGAAATCAAATCCTTCTGTGAAAAAGTCAAATGACTGAACCAACTAAGGGCTTGGGGACTTTATATACAATTCTGTAAAGACCTATACTCTCAGTCTATCAAAGATTATCTCTTTGGCACCTATTTTTTCTTTTTTTGGATAAGCTACCAAACCTATATTTATTTAGCCTTGATTCAGTCCCAGCTGGAAGCTCCTATCACACACATGGAAATTAGTCAAGCAGGAACTGCTAAAACCCAGCTAAGCCTCAGGCCCAGATAGAAACTGCTGATTTCTGTAACAAATTCAACCTTCTTATGCTTCCATGCAGTCTCCAAATGCTTAACCTCAATTCAGTCTTCCATAGTATCTCCTCTTATATAAGGCAAAGTGAAATACTTTTTGTAACAAATAATATCTAGCGTTTTTCACCTGTAGCTCTTAAAGTGCTTTACAAAGGAGATAGGTATCATTATCCCCATTTTACAGATGAGGTAATTGAGGCATAGAAGGATGAAGTGACTTGTCCAAAGTCATGCAGCAGGCCAGTGGCAGAAAACAGAATCCAGGTCTCCTGAGTCATAATCTAGTCCCTATTCTCTGAACAACATTGCCTCCCATAATAAATATAAGAAGGGTTCTACCCTGCACAAGCTGTGCAAGGGAAACCTGTACCCTCCCACAAAGCATAAAGCAAACCCTTGTTACTTCCATATCACATTGTATGGGTGGGGCTAAAAGTTGCATCCACATGTACTGCAGGAGGGGGAATCTCAAGTATCCCAAAAAACGTGAACATCCTTGTCAAAAAGCAAATCAAACACAACCACAGGGAGATAGTTCAGCCATCAGAAGTGGTCAGCTCAGCTAGCCGTCTGGTGAGAGAGACCCACCTGTAGCTGATCTGGTTTAGCTGGGAAAAAATAAAAGCCTCACAACAGTTAATTAGAGGAATGCTAACGGAGCAAGACAGGCTAAGTTAATTTAGCTGTTCAGTCTTACAAGTATTCAGCTGGGTGGTTTCTATGACCTACAGTTGATGTTGAGGGTGGGGTAGCGTGAGGGCAACTGACTTCAGCAGTGTTACTAAGCAGGCTCAGAACAAGCCAAGCAGGAAATCTGGGCAGGCACGTGACACCCCCCCCAAACGTGTCGCCTCTGTCCGGTATCAGAATCCAGGCTGATCTCTAGTGTATCTCATCCAATCTGTGCTCCAGCTGCTTTAACTCCCATTGATCACTTTCAAATGGCTGTGTCCTTTGGACATGAGAAACAATTAGTTTACACAATGGATTAGAGAATTGAACTTTCTCTACCAGCTGATAATCCCTGATCCACACGTAGTTCAAAGGGAAGGTCCAATATACGTCAACAAAAGTAAGGAGAACATAGGGGACCATGGGCTTTGTAAGCCTCTAAGGCTATGTAGAAATAGACTGACAATGGTACTGTAAGTGTGGAGTAATTCCTATGAGATGATACAGGAGGTCTCAGCAAATATAATGCCAGTACTTGAAATATCCCCACTAAACCCAAAGAAGAGATAAAACATAAGGCTGGATTTGAGAGAGGACTCTTCAGATATCTGAGGCAAATCCAAAGAGTCTTTATCTTCTAGGAAGCTGGCCCATCCTAAACTTCTGCCATATTTCACTCAAACATAATCTTATGTTTGACTGAAAGCTGTAATTTCACATGGATGTTTTTCACTAAATTGATCTCTTAAAATAACTGAAGAGGAATCTTAAACTCTTTTAGCAGGGTTTTTTTTTTTTTTTTTTAAAGTTTAAAAATATATTTAGCATAGTCCTACTATTAAAGATGTGGAGACATATTTTCGAAAGAATGCCTCCTCCCCCAAAAAATTGTGAATTCAAATCATGCTGGGTGTAAATTTTTGCCTGCAGTTATTGGTGCCCATGAGAAATGCCTAGATGATGATAAAGTACCTAATTTGTGGGTGCTTACACATACATATCTGTCCAGGTGACCCAAACTGCACATACAAATTATTGTGCGGGCAAAACTGTGCCATCAAGAAACTGTGCCTGTAGTCATGGATCAGGACCCCATTGTGCTCAATGTTGTAGAGATGAACAAAAAGACAGTCCCCATCTCACATAACTTACAATCTACAACGATATCAGGCACTAAAAAAGAAGACCTGGTGAAAACTAGACCGAAAATTTGGTCCACATTGTATTTTATCAATGCAATATATTCTATTTTAAAAAAAGAACTACTTCCAGTTCTTCAGGGAAAACTACTTGTGATGATCATTTCTCACTGTACTTACCAATATCTTCTTTGTGACTTTTCTTCATCTCTCACCTGTTCCTATTTCCAAAACATCTTCACCAAAATAATCTTCCTCTGTTGCTAGTCTTTAAATCCTATCATTTTGGCCTCCCCTTTAAGGCCCTATGTAATCTCATCCCAGTTACATCTCTAAAGCCATGGCTACATTACAAGTTTACAGCAGCACAGCTGTGCTGCTGTTAGAGCGCTTGTGTAGCCATATTATGCCAATGGGAGAGAGCTCTCCTATTGATGTAATAAAACCAGCTCAACGAGTGGCAGTAGCTATGTTGGTGGGACAGTGTCTCCTGCCGACAGCGCTGTGCATATGAGCGCTTATGCCAGCAAAACTTACGGTGCTCATGGTTTGTTTTTTCACACTCCTGAGCAACAAAAGTTTTGCCAACATAAATGCTAGTGTAGACCTGGCCTAAATTGTCTCATTCTAACCCCTCCATTCCATATAGTGGTGCTAATCCAGCTCCCCTCATACCATTCCCACTCAAGGCTTTGTGCTTTTCATAGTGCACCCCTGTCCACGAGGTGTCTTCTTGGAACAGTCTTCCACTTTTTCTCCAGTAACTGCTTTTCTCTTTGTGTATAAATACCCTTCTCCTCCCCTCCCCCAACTCTTTCCTACATCATTCTTCTTAGCAATTATCTCTTTACCCTCCCTTACTTCTACTATTGTCCTGCATCTTGTTGCATGTTTTTGTCTAGTCTGTTTTAGGGCCTGGTCCAGGACACCCTTACTCATGTGAGTAGTCTTTCTGGCTTCAGTGGGACTGCTTGAAGGAGTAAGAAGTACTCATGCAAATAAGGGTTTTCAGACTCAACCCCTTAGATTGTAAAGTCTCTGGAATACAGAATGCGTCTGACTGTTTTATAAAGCTCCCTGTATGTTTGTGATGCTTCATAATGTGCTCATGGTTACCACTAAGAAGAACTGTAGCACTACTGAGAGTAGATTTTAAATACTAAATGAAAACTTCCTCCGTCACTTCAAAAACTCTCTTTCATTGTACTGTACTGCAATGATGTTTGTGTTGACAGTTAAAAGCCCTTCATATTTTCCCTGGGTATGATGCAGTTTGTACATAAAATGAATGAGGCAGAAGGGAATAATCAGTTGTTGCAAATAAAAAGATGTGTTGAAGAGGTTTTAATAAATTAGAGTATGGAATTATGTCTCATTAAAAGCATAGACTCTCTGTGTGATGTCAGTCATCTTTACTGGATGTGACAACAGACGTGAAACCCATAATTGTGGGGCTAAGTTGCACAATTGTTTAATATACCTGCTAGTCACATCTGGAAGCAGAGGACTCATTTTCCTCTCAGTTACATTGGTGCAAACAGGAGTAACTCACTGAAGTCAGTGGAATTACAGAAGTGTCACTGAGAAGAGAATTAAGCCCAGGGTTTTTAAATCTGGCTTTGGTTACAGTCACAAAGGAATAGGAAGATGAATGGAAACTTCAAGGTGAACTTTCAGATTGTGCATGGGGTTTTAGCCCTGTGATTTCCACTAAAGCCAACAGAAATTGAAAAAGCTTAAATAATGCAAAACTCTGGAATAAATTGCATAGGGAGATAAATTGCCTAGGGAATCTCCGTTATTGGAGATATTTAAGAGCAGGTTAGACAAACACCTGTCAGGGATGTTCTAGATAATACTTAGTCTTGCCATAAGTGCAGGGGGCTTGACTAGATGACATTTTGGTTCTTTGACATTAAAATACTGTGGCCTGGGTGCCCTTGTAAGCAACACCACCTCATGCATTTTGCAGTGATGTTCATATACCACCTCATGCACTGGCACCCAGACAACCTTGACATCTTGACAGTTGTCTTAAAGTTGTTATGTGTGTGGAATATATTTCCCAAAATAAGTAACTATTCCAACAAAATTTTGGAATTCAGCCCTGCAGGTCAGTGTGGCCGGCAGTTATTGCAGCAGGTTTTGAGTTGTCAGGGTCTGTGCCTTTTTTGGTCAAGTGATACCCCAAATATTTTCATCTTTCTGTCAAATTCCATCACCTGAAATTCCAGAAATTCTTTCTTACACTGATATTCACAGTCCAAAAAGGATTTGCCACATACTTGCAGTTTTTCCCTGAGTAGGTTATCAGCCAGATACTTATAGGGATCGGCTGTGAAGTGGTTCAACCCTTAAAGAGCTGTGTAACTTCACAGAGATCACACTGCCTATGCCCCAGTATCGATTTTAAATCCCAGGCTTTTTGCGATAATTAATAAGCAAATCCACATTCCACTCATCCTGGGGACGCTCAGTACTCAGCACACCAAGGAACAGATCTCGCAAGTGCTCCTCTGCTTCCGGGGGTGGTACTGTCTTCAGAGCACCCTGTCAGAAACCGCTCTTCTCTGGCCACCTAGCTCGGAAGGGCTCTGGCTGTCAGCCATGCTCAGGGCTGACAGACACAGCACCGGTATGCGTGGGGGCTGACTGCTTGTGATCCCCCCATAATAAACTCATGACCCCTTGACATGTCCCAACCGCCAGTTTGAGAACCCCTGATTTATAACAACTCTAATTTGCCTTGACTGCGCTTTCTCTCCTCTCTCTCTCAATCTCTTTTTTTTTTTACTTCTCTTGATCACAGGCTTTTATTAGCAGTAGATTGTTCAGACAGATTAATCAAGTGCACTACTAGATGAAATAGAGGTTTCCAGGAAAGAATGGTTGGCTGAAATACATGTTCCACTGGGAGTTGAGCACTACAATGTGAGAGCTAGCTTTGCCCCATGTGGAATTTGCTGGTTGATGAATTTATTACTTATATTGCTATTAAGGGATATATAAGTCCAGTGGTAGCCTCTGAAGTGTAATGTTCTCTGCCCAATGGTGCACCAAGCAAAAGGCTCTGCCCTGTAGCCGGTTGTATATGGATTGCGGCCCCAGACTTTGTTTTCAGAGACTCATCTGGCAGTGCATGTAATGTAACAGGCGTGAAATTGCGAGCCCGTTAGCGAGAATTTTTAAGCAATCGGTA
>ML675603.1:37872014-38029744 GCA_007922155.1 Mesoclemmys tuberculata
ATTGGTCCCTTCTGACCTATGAGTCTATGAGTCTATGAGGTCACAAACTTCATAATTTACTTGAAGTAATTCGGTGCCACCAAGCCTAGTTTGAACTCTGAGCCTTTAGAAGTGACTGTGCTCTTTTCAGGGCCTTTAAAAAAGCTGAGGGATGAGGGGTTGCTGACTAGAATCCAGAACATGGAGTTCAAACTAGGCGTGGTGGCACATGATTACCTCAGGTAAACGTATGAAGCTTGTTACCTGTTACATTGCAAGGGAGACACTGCCAGAGAAACTGAAAACCCAGTCTGGTCTGGAGCCTCAAGCCACACAGAAGAGCTGTGTATATTGGTTTGGTGTTTAGACACTAGATGCGGGAAGGGGATACTCAAAGCAGAGTAGCAAAGCCTCTGTATTTTGGTTACATCAAAGCAAAAACACCAACAACCCCCAACCTTGTAACTGAACCAGAAACTCTGGAACAGGGTTAATTTGCTTAATTTGGGACTCCTACTGAGTTTCTGTGCAGAATCCGGCCCTGCCCCAGTTACCTCCTTTAGCTTGTAACTTGGCTGGAGGCAGAGGCAGAAGTAGAATTTCTCAGAATAAATAAATGTGACCGATTTATCACTTTCCCTTTGTTTGCTTCTTTCTGTATGTCATAATTTAGCTTTGTCCCTTTTTGACTGGGAACTCCTTAAATCAAAGCACTGAGGCTGATTAGTTATGGATGCCTATAACTGAAACTATGTCTGTGTTGTGTGAGTATCCACATAGCATTCATTAAACTCCCTAAGCCTGTCCCAGCATACAGAGAGCTCTAAAACCTTGGAAAGATACCTGGATCTAGGTTCTTCTGGTTGTTACCAAGTCCTGGTCAGGAATCTGGAGGGGATAATGCCAGAACGTCAAAAAAACAAACAAACAAACAAACAAAAAAACCCAACATTTGAATTAAGCATAATTTTCTTAATCTCATATTTTTGTTATCTGCAAGGAATATCTAAATTTCAGGTTAAATATTAAAACTATACACAATCAAAACTGAAACCTGTAAAACATGTTATTTCAGTATATAAGCAGAAACCTCAGGAAGTTACAGCTGCAAATTAGAGTTTGAAGCAAGTTCTATACACACGTTACTATTGCCTACACCCATTTAAAATTTTCAGTCATAGAAATCTTGCTTACTTACTAGTCCTGAGCGGCTCGAGCTAATCATAGAAGATTAGTGTTGGAAGGGACCTCAGGTGGTCATCTAGTCCAGCCCCCTGCTCAAAGCAGGACCAACCCCAACTAAATCTAAATCATCCCAGCCAGGGCTTTGTCAAGCCAGGCCTTAAAACTGCCTATGGATGGAGATTCCACCACCTCCCTAGGTAACCCACTCCAGTGCTTCACCACCCTCCTAGAGAAAAAGTTTTTCCTAATGTCCAACCTACATCTCCCCTACTGCAACTTTAGATCATTGCTCCTTGTTCTGTCATCTGCCACCACTGATAATAGTCTAGCTCCATCTTCCCCAATTTAGATAGTTGAAGGCCACTATCAAATTCCCCTACCTCCTAATTAATGAGTAGAACTAGTCGAAATTATTGAAACAATTTTCAATGAAAATTTTCATTTTGGTTGACATTTTTCAGTTTTTCAATAATATCGTTTTTAGTAAAAACTATTTGAATTTTGGTAAGAAAACTTTGCTTTTTACTTAAACTGTAATTTTCGGCTTGTTTTTTTGGTAAAAAGTTTTGTGGTTTTTTAAAAAAACATAATGGTTTTTGAAAATTAAATATGTTTCAGAAAATGTTCCCTGAAAATTGCAAAACCAAAAAACAAAATTCTACTTCTTTTTTTTTTAAATTTCCAATGAAAAATGGCATTTTTCAGCCAACAGTATGGATGGGGCTAAGTTCACACCAGTTCTGTGGCCTAACTTGATAGCCACACATTAATTCTATTAAGACACTTGTCAATTTTATGAAAAGCTTTCCTGTCCATATAGACCCACGATATGGTAAAATAAAGTTTGGGGATATTATGATTTCATTCATCACAGAAACTAACCTACCCGTTGGCTGTAGAAAAGGTGAGTCCTCATCTTCTGGTTTAAAAAAACTGAGGGAAATGTATTCAGCAGCTGCAACACATTATTTAGCCTTAGATAATAGGAACTCTTCTGCTCTCTTCCAGATAATGAACACAGGCTAAGAAGGGGAGTTATATAAACTTAGAAAAATCAACTAGGGTAGCTTCCTGGAAACTGAATAAACAACATTTTTGGAATGTGCAACGTTAACACTAGAGTTCTCATCCAGCCGCACATCACCTCCAGTTTCAGAGTAAGGTTACCATTCTTTTTGTTTTCTTTTTTCGTACAGTGACAATTTTTGTTCCTCCTTCATGTCACTCAATTGAAATTCACTTCAGACTCCATTAGGAAATCAATACTGTTAGTGAATTGAGTCTAAAGAGGTCATAGTTCCAGTATTTTTTCTTCTCCAATGAATACATCACTGTCAAATTCCTTCTGGCCAGCACATGTGGGAAAGCTAAATTAAAAAGCAGAGCTACTTTTATACATAACTAGGCTGAACTGTTATATTGAACTGCTACTTCTTCTGTTTGTTGGCTATTCAGCTGCTACAGGGTTGAACTATAATGCAGATGTAGGACTAAATTCTACTGTTCACACAGGTGAAAATCTTGAGTGACTACAAACTTTTACATTTGAAACTTGAGTGGAGTTATTCCAGAGTCTCTATTATATCTGTAAAGTGTCCATCACTGTAATAGCTAAACACTAACTGAGCAGATTATTTTAATTTATTTAATGGAAGATTGAAATCCATATAGAGAAGTTCAGTGGAAAGTTGTTTTTTAAAATTTTTTTTTAATGTCAATAGCATTTGATCATATCCCTGTGTAATGTGGCTTGCACTTCTAATGGCTTACTTTGGAAAGTTAAGAGTTAATGAACACATTACATTCCAAATTGTATTACTACAGAAATTATTGCCAAGATGTCATTGATTCTCAGCTGGAATGCTTAACTGCATACTTCTGCAGCCTTCTCCGCCATCAGTAACTATTTCAAAATGTGGTTAGTTGCATGACGAAGTACAAAATGCAATTATATTTGACTGGTATAAAAAACAAGTATAGTTTTAATCTAAATTCAAAGAACACTCACCGTAAAGCCAGCAATGGAAGCAGTCCACCAAATTTATTTACACAGTCATGTGACTAATTTTGTTTTGTGGGGTCCTAATTCTGCCCTCAGTTACATGGGTGCCACCACCCTACCTCCACACTCTTTAGGCAAAAACAAGTACATTTTAATTTGCATAAACTTGGCTGTTTCTAGACTGGATTTTCCCTTGATATCAAGCTGTACCACTGCGACTTCTAGTGCAGATAGGTAAAACACAAGTTGCCCCAATAGAACTTATACTTGTTTCAAGCAGGCCACCCGTGGCTATCATTGAAGCAAATATTTCTTGTCTAAACAAGGCCTCTTTAGAGTGCTTGCTGCTCATGATTTCATCTACTCCCCATATGTATACAGAGACTCCTGCCTTATGATTTAATGTGCCCATCAGTCCCAACATCGATTGTGTGCCTCAGCATACGTTTTAATACAGATTCAGATCCCCCCCCCGTTGTTCTCATTAGAACTGGGCTTCAATTTCTTCCCTTGCTGCTATGCTTCCTCACTCCCCTCCAACTTCCAGCTGAGGTGAAAGAGGAATCTGTTTACCCACTTCCCTCCCTGGCCTTAGAGAAGGGACAGCAAGAAGTTTTCCTCATACACCAGGGCTGGGTGGGGAGATAGCAGGAAGTCTGTCACCACCTTCCCCCATCCCTGCCTTGGTGTAGGGTTGGCAGGAGGGCTGTTTACAGGCATGGGAGAGGGGAAGTGCTGAGAGCCAGACAGTAAAAGCTGCCAGGCCTGCTGGAGAGCGGGAGGGCTTAGTGCTTCGGCAGCAGTGTCTTAAGGACAGGATGAGGTGAAAGCTCTGTCTGATCCATGTACTGTGAGAAGAAGTCCCTTAAGATGGGAAGACAATCTGATTGGTTGCTCTTCACCAGGCGGTGGGGAAGGACAGCCAATCAGAGGGGGATTTTCCTGCAGACTGTTGTGTTTTCCAGTAGATGGGTCTGAAAACCTGCAATCTAAGTGGAAAACCTGTATAATTAGCAGCCCTGCAGCTCCCACTGCTGCCTCAGTATGTTGGATCCACATATTTGAGGGCAGAATTGGTGTCCATTGTAAGAGATGCACTCTGCTCCTATAACTTTCACTGGTAATGTTGCATCACTGAAGCAGAGCAACTTACACTGTAAAGGACATACACTCTGTTTCAAATTTTAAATAAAGGTATAGGTAAAACTCATTGATGTTAATATGCGGTGTTGTTGGAGCTGTGTTTGTCCCAGGAGATCAGAGAGACACAGTGCTTGAGGTAATATCTCCTATTGGACCAACTTCTGTTGGTAAGAGAGATAAGCTTTGGAACTTACACAGAGCATTTCTTCAGGTGTGGGAAATGTATTGAGTATAGCCCTGAAAAAGAGCTCTGTGTAAGCTCCAGAGTTTGTCTCTCTCACCAGCAGAAGTTGGTCCAATAAAGATATTACCTCATCTCCATGTCTTATGGATGTGAACAGGAATTTTGCTTGAGTGAGGAGGTCAGGATTTGGCTCTTTATAACCAGCTCTTCTGAGGGCACACCAAAGACTGTGTTGTGCTGTGCAGTAGGACTGCAAGGCAGATTGTACACTTTCACCAGAAAAACTCAATTCAATTTGATGAACTTCCTTCCTTTGAAATCCCATTTCTGTAGATTATTACCTATTACTTATAGTGACCTCTGGCTCCATTAATTCTGGGGGTCCAATTACACTGAAAAGCTGCAGTACTTAGAAGGAGGGATGAGGAAGGTATCGGATAATGCGGTTCTATGTCTGAGACTTATTAAATAATTTAGTGGATTTGCTAATTGATCTCATTATTCAATGATTGCTGGGAGGTTTGTGAAGTCTGGTTTAATTTCCCTGCTCACAGAGTCAAATTGATAGGAGTGGGTTTTATTATATAAAACAATCCATATTTACAAATTATAAATGCACAAACATATATGAACTGTTTTAGCTTTAGTACCCTTTTGCTCTATTATTCACTCTTTCATCTTCTTTCACACATACAGAATGGTATTTGGACTGCAGAGATTAAAAAATAAAATACATATCATGTTCAGGTCTCTTTCTTGAAGTTAAATATCTTTTTGGCTGTTGAAGCGCCTTTCACCAAGACAGTAAAAATTAGTCTTTACAACATGTGGAAAGGCAAAGAGCTCATCACTAATATGCATTAGCTTTGTTGTCTTTCATCTTTATTTCCAGCTCTTTCTGTTTTAAGGAGTGTTTGTTCGCAGGCATGCACTGACATCAATTGTTTCCTCTCTTTTCCTTGTGGTTTGCACACGATATAAATATTAGACTTCCTCAAGGCCTCATCTGTTAAACTTAATGCATTCTTGATAATCACTCATAATAATATGAGAACATCTACATGAAAAGTCAAAATATGGAAAGTATACTAAAGTTAGATTAGACTAATGAAGATAAATTATAGGAATATCTGTATAGACTGTAGCTGGGGGAAAGGTTTTTAAGGTGTGGCATTGATTGATTGATTGAGAACAGTCATTGTGCCTGGCACTGAACAGACAGCAAGGAAGGTGCATTCACTACTCGAAGGGGTTTACAATTTTAAGATCTATGTTGGGTCTAGCCCTGCCTTGGATAGGAAGAAGGCAGGAAGCTAAGAGCAGGACTGGATGAATCATCCATCTCCATAGTCTAGGGATACACAGTAGGATTTATCAGAGAGTGGTCGGCCTGCTAGCCTGCATCTGTCACGGTCTTTACCAGATGGCTCTGGAAAATGCAAGCACTCTTGGGTACCCATTGCAAATATATTTGTAACTGGCTAACCTTTAAAGGGAAAAATTGCCTCCTAATTCTACCCCAAGGATGATCATTTCATTCCCTGAAGCATAGAATTTTCTCTCCTATGTCATCAATTTGGAGTACTCGCTCATCCTACAATAGTGTTAGCTATATATATATTTATGCAGATGTTCATCCAGGCCCCACTGAACCATTTGATTAAATCATTATTTAAAACAAATTAATTCTACAAATTAAGTACTGTTTTTTGTACTGTGATGGTAAGGGATGGTGTGAAGGCGTACTGCTTCCGTGGGAGCTCCTGGGTGCACAAGGGCCCTGATTGCCCTCTCACTTACATCTGTTTTACACTGGCATAACTCCACTGGCTTCCAATACACACCAGTATGAGAGGAGATTAGTGCCCCAGCCTTTCAGGTGTGACAGCTGATGTGCAACCCCTGGGCAGGATGCGGTACACGCTCCCTCCAGCAGCTCTATGAAATCTCCTCCTTTACGATGCATCATTTTAGGTGCAGTTATGCACTGACCTATGTGAAAGCAATTCAGTGCTCCTCTTTGAACTATACAAAGAATGTTTAAACTTTGTCACTAGTGGAACATGGACCAAGTAGGCACCATGCTCTCTGGACACTGGGCACAAGGCCATTTGCAGTCCACCTACAACCTGGAGCCTACCCCAGCCCACTTATGTAGGAGCCGATGAATGTCCTAACACCCGTTACACCACATGAGGACATCTTCCATCAGAAAAAAGTGCGAGCACATAATCACCACCTCATTACCTTACCTGCTGCCCTGTGATGTCAATGAAAGAACAAATTATTGATATATAAAAGTGAGGGGAGGAAATGACCAGGGGGAAGGAGGTGCTTGGAAGAAGATAGAAAGATCAAAGGCATGGGGATATATGAATGTGGGTATGTTAGGGTTTTATATTTCTAGAAAGATGATGAATGGAAAATATTTTTCATAAATACAGTGAAAGCAAGGCTTTGAGGGCAAGAATCCACTCTGTAGACAAGTGTTAGTAAATGCAAAAAATCCCACATGAGACAATATAACACCCTTGTGTTGAATCCCTCTCTTCCAGGCCTTTGTCAGTTTGTTGGCTTCTTAGATGGTAAATTGTTCCCATCAGTACTTGTTTTATATGGAAGTAAATAATAACAATCCACAATGACCTCTTAGATCCTTTCCCCAGGGGCTTTTAGTTATTTCGTACCAATGTGTGATGAAATCTTAGATTAGTTCTCCTTATATGTATTATTTTACATAGGACTGTGAAGTGATTAAAGAAATTAATCAGGATTAATCGTGATTAAAAAAATTAATTGTGTGATTAATCATGCTTTTAAACAATAACAAAATACCATATATGTAAATATTTGTGGATGTTTTCTAAATTTTCAAAAATGTTGATTTCAATTACAGTACAACACAGTGTACAGTGCTCACTTTATATTTATTTTTATTACAAATATTTGCACTGTAAAAAGAGATAAAAGAAATGGTATTTCAATTCACCTCATAAAGTACTGTAGTGAGATCTCTTATCATGAAAGTTGAATTTACAAATGTAGAATTATGTAAAAAAACAAACCAAATTGCACTCAAATATAAAACAAGATAAAACTTCATAGCCTATAAGTCCCCTCAGTCCTACTTCTTGTTCAGCCAATTGCTAAGACAAACAAGTTTGTTTACATTTATGGGAGATAATACTTCTTGTTTACAATGTCATCTGAAAAGGGATAACAGGCATTCGCATAGCACTGTTGTAGACAGCGCTGCAAGGTATTTATGTGCCAGATATGCTAAACATTCGTATGCCTCTTCATGCTTTGACCACCATTCCAGAGGACATGCTTCCATGCTGTTCGATCTGCTCAATAATGATCCAGAGCAGTGTGGACTGATGCATGTTCATTTTCATCATTTGAGTCAGATGAACAGAAGGTTGATTTTATTTTTTGATGGTTGTGTTCTGTAGATTCTCTATATCAGAGTATTGCTCTTTTAAGACTTTTGACAGCATCTTCCACACCTCATCCCTCTTACATTTTGGAAGGTACCTCAGATTCTTAAACCTTGAGTTGAGTGCTGTAACTATCTTTAGAAGTCTCACATTGGTACCTTCCTTGCATTTTGTCAAATCTGCAGTAAAAGTGTTCTTAAATCAAACAATGTGTGCTGGGTCATCATCAGAGATTGCTATAACATGAAATATATGGTAGAATGTGGGTATAATCACAGATCAGGAGACATACAATTCTCACCCAAGAAGTTCAGTCAGAAAATTAATTAAGACATTATTATTTTAAGCATCGTCAGCATGGAAGCATGTCCTCTGGAATGGTGGCTGAATCATGAAGGGGCATACAAATGTTTAGCATATCTGGCACATAAATACCTTACAACGCCGTCAACAACAGTGCCCTGAGAATCCTTGTTCTCACTTTCAGATGACATAATAAATAAGAAGCAGGCAGCATTATCTCTCATAAATGTAAACAAATTCATTTGTCTTAGCGATTGGCTGAACAAGTAGGACTGAGTGGACTTGTAGGCTCTAAAGAAATACATTATTTTGTTTCTGAGTGCAGTTCTGTAACAAAAAATTTCTACATTTGCAAATTGCACTTTCATGATGAAGAGATTGCACTACAATATTGTATGAGGTGAACTGAAAAATATTATTTCTTTTGTTTATCTATTTACAATGCAAATATTTGTAATAAAAATAATATAAAGCAAGCACTGTACATTTTGTAGTCTGTGTTGTAACTGAAATCAATACATTTGAAAATGTAGAAAAGCATTCAAAATATTTATAATAAATTTAAATTGGTATTCTATTATTGTTTAACAATGTGATTAAAACTGTGATTAATCATGAATAATTTTTTTAATTTAGTTAACTCAAAACAAATTAATTGCTTGAGTTAACTGCAATTAATTGACAGCCTTAATTACACTTACAAATGTTAAACTCAATCTACCATTATTTAGTTATTCATTTTCCAATTTGTTTAGATCCTTTCTGAGTATCTGATTGTCTTCCATTGTTCTGACCACCATAAATATTTTAATAGATTCCAGCACTGTCTGTCATCTAGTACTATATGGAAGCCTAATTATCATGCAGAGCTCTGTGGTAAAATCTTCTTACCCAGTTGGGACTCTCACAATTTGGCAGGTTCATTGTTACAAAGAAAACATCTAATGATTCTTTGTAGAAAGCTCACATTTGGATGGGAGTGATTGATTAACCAATTAAAAACTTCTTTAGTTGAAGCGATTTCTCTGCAATATTTTGTTTTTTATATTGCACCTCTCCAGTATCAATTTATAGCTCTTATACATTTCTGCTTGGCTATTGCATCTACATTTAAAATCCTTGCTGTGTTTTGAGAATAGGCCTTTTGTGGACTTTGCATTTTTTTAAATACTGCAGTAGGTTCCCATAATTAATAAAGATTATTTTAATAATGATTATGGACCAGGCTGTAACTTTATAAACCAGTCACAGCAGGGTGCAAGGCATAGGTGTGTTAGCCCCCGTCTAGGACAGAGAATGAATGTGATTTGAGGAGTCCAAATTCCTAGCCTGCTCCCTATTTGCTCTGTGTTCAGAGTAGCATCCTGCACCCTTTGCCCTGAAACAGCTTGCTTTTCTCCATGTGCCCAATGGGTAACTGTGGCTAGTGAGCAGTGCATGCAGAGATGGCTCCGTTGGCTCCCGATAGCTATTCACCTGATCACAGGAGGGACCCCCATGACGGAGTCAGAATCTGAGAAGAGTTGTGCAGGAAAGAAAAGGCTGTGAGAGTTTGAGAGCCCAGCCCTGCAAGGCACTGAGTCCTCTCGACTTCCATGGACTCGGATGGGACTTGAGGCGACTCTGCCTTCCAACGGTGGTGCACCGCGCTGGATCTGTCACGTTCCACAAGGGCATATATCTAGAGACAATGGATTTCCTAATTTTTCGTTCTAAATTTAGAATAGCTAATTAGTAGAGGCACTAGCCTCAAAGTCTGGGCATAGGTTCAAGGTTAAATGATGCTTGTGTAGTTTGAACAGAATGCACTAGTCAAGCCATAACACCTGCTTCCCTGGGCAGAAACAGTAGATGATAATTGTTTGTGACATGGGCTGTGTGCCCTGAGCCGAGAGTGAGGGCACGTTATGTCAACAAGGTCAGTGATCTTCCCTCACAAATGTACAGCCAAAGGGACTAGTTGTGATCTAATCACAGCATTAACATCACTTAGGGGCTGATTTTTAGAGCTGTCCAAAATTCCTTGCATAGTCCGTGGGGTTTTGGGTGCTCAATCAAAAAAACAATTATCTGACCAGCAGTAATTTATTTTTATAATCTTTATTTTTATTTACCATTTCAACAGAAACAAGGCCCCCTTGAATAGGGGATCCACAGTAATTTAGCTATATTAAAAAGTTAGTAATAAAAGTTTTTCTATTAACAAGCTCATCATTAAAGAAAGGTGTTCCCGGGGCAAATATATTAAACCAAAAACATCCAGCAAAGAAAGGCTATAAAAACCAGATGGCATCACATATAAAACACCCTCCGTTTTTTATGCTTCTATGTAAAAAGTCTTGCAAAATTTCCCAGCTCTGAAAAAAAGCTACTCTTCTCCTCTTACCATGATTGTGATAACAAAAAACAAATGGTATTTTACTAGCCCGTCAAAAATATTGCACTCACCTCAGGCAAGTGGTTGAGAAGGATTTTGCAAAACTGATGTAACAATATGTTAGCCTGCAACTGGGCTTTCATCTATTCTTATCTGTCGTCTTTTAACTCAAGCATTTAACTTCACTGTTATGCTCACTTCTTTCTTTTTGCTGACTGCACATTCTTCCATGCTGCCTCTTATAGTTGGGAACCAGTCCTTCAGGTAGATTGAAACAGGAGAGGGAGCTCTTGACACACCACCAGGGTTGTTGTTGGGGGTGGGGAGGTGCTACTTTACTTCAACCACTGCTTGGAACAGGTTACAAGTTAGTCAACACCACGCGTCTGCCTTCCCTGCTTCAAATCATTTCTCAAAACTCATCTGTTCTGAGAAGGCTCTCCTGCCTCTCAGCCCAGTGCCTCCCTTCCGCTTACCTTATGTAGAACTATATGCATTACTTTAAAAATGTTTGCAACTGGACTCTCAAATAAATGTTCAAGAGAAAGATGTTTAAGGGATTGAAATGCAGATTTAATGACAACTTTTTCCTGGAGAAAAATGGACAATTGCACGTAAGGGTAAAATGAACACTATCCAAAAGAAAACAATCATATAAATGCTGTAAGAATAGGGAATTTCCAGGAGCTAACTCCAAAGTCTGACTGGGAAAGGTAACTGTTCAAAGGACTGACGGACATCCTAATGGCTTGCCTGCTCCCTTCTCAGTTACAATTTGAGTCAATAATAACTTTTCCTATTAAGAAGACAGTGTTGCTCATTTCATCTGCTGTGATTTACCTAATTAAGTAGACACTGTTAGCAAAAAAAAAAAAAAATTTTTTTTTCTATTTCAGTCTGTTTAGTTGGGACATTTGATAGCACTTTATGCATAGTATATTTCATTGTTTCCCTGTACATGAAATTATTATTATTATTATTCTATGTAGTAGTAGTATTTCACTAGTAACTTCAATCTTCAGTGGTCCCATTGTACAAGGTGCTGTGCATGCACATAACGAATAAACAGATTGTAAGCTCTTTGTGGTAGGAACTGACTTGGTCACTCTGAATATATCGATATTACATTGTAAACCTGGGCCTGTGGGACCCGGGCTTGTGGATTATGTGTTTCCAAGCCCATGCTTGAATGCTCACACTGCATTGTTGTAAACCTGGGATTACAGGTGCTGGACTCACAGTTATGCTAACAAGTCCATACTGCACTACTCAGATCTTCTCACTGGGTTCTGTGGTCTCATCTGTGTGCACACTGCAGAATGTGGACCCAAGTCAAAGTGGGACTCGGGTTCTGACCCACTGCCCAAGGAGAATCCTAGGATCTGTCTCCTGAGCGCCCACTGACGTAAATCACACTGATTTGTGTGTGAACAGAAGGGGGGCTGGGGCTCAAACCGGAGTCACAGCCCAGGGAAAGACATACTTTCAGTTTTGCCTTGCCTGAAAAGACCCTAATAAACTTCATCAGGAACTACAAAAACCCTAGCAATTAAAAAAAAGAAAAAGGAATTAAAAGGAGGAGTAAAAGGGTGCTCTAACAACCTGGAGTTGTTTGAAATTAAAGTTAACTGACCCATGTCCAGTTTACAGGTTACTCTGCACCTGCTGCCAGTTTGCATTATAAAGAGAATAGGGGGCCAAATCCTGAAATTCTGTTTTCACTCAGCCAAAACTCGCATTGATCTGTCAGTCAGTCAGTCACATAGCTGGCCATTGTCACATGCTAGAGTGTGCACACAGTCATGAATACAGTGTGCAAATGTGAGAGCTTTTCTGCTTGTGCAGTTGCCTGGCTGCCCTTTTGAAAACTGGGTCCAAAGCAACTTGCTGAAGGTCACACAGTGAGTCAGTAAATCATGTGACTCATAATTTACTGACAGTTCCATTTTGGTCATTTTCGCTTATTCATACACAACACCCTAGTCTCTTGAACAATAGCAGCAGCCTAACATTATGTTAGATTAGTGTAAACCTAATTTTATTTCCTGTCATCTGTCATCCATCTGCAAGATTTTAATGTCTTATTCTCATCACATTCAATACAGAAAACTCACATCTCTCTTTGTAATGTAATTATAGTTTTGTTATCACTCCCTACAGTAGAATGTCACAAGGAATTTTCTTCTGCTTCATGTACAATTTAATTTACCTTTTGACTGGCGTTGCATAGGACTGTATGTGCCAGGAATCTCTCCTTTCACTTTCTTAGCCTTGTCTGTATTTTCTTAGTAAGAAAGATTAAAACCCAGCAAAGTTATTAAAGCTACTATAGTTAGATTGTAGCCTGGTGGTTTGGGTACCCACTGCAGATGTGAGAGACCTGTTTTCAAGTCCCTGATACACAGCAGGCAGAATAGCGATTTGAAACCACATCTCCCACAGATATCCTGGTTATTGACTCTAATGGGGAGTGTGTGTGTGTGTGTGTGTGTGAGACTCTAATGGAGAGAGAGAGAGAGAGCGAGAGAGAGAGAGAGTGTGTGTGTGTGTTTCTCCCTCTGTTTCCATGTGAGGAAAGGTTGGGTCTGCACTACCAGGGTACAGACTATATAAGTGGCTGACCGAGTTTAGCTGCCTAATTCCTGGAAGGGTTCACCGCTGAGAATCCTGAGGTGAGGGAGGCATCTCCCTTTGACCTATCAGTCAGGTGCCTATATATCTTTGAGGAGTTGGTCCTCATCTCCACCCTTTTCATCTTAATTTCACGCCTGGCTAATTTAGACAGCGCCCTGCTTAGCTTTATGGCTTCTGAGGATCCCTTCTTACGTGTCTATCTCTCCCTAGGGTTGTATGCTGGGCTTGTGTGCATAGCTCAGGGCTCAGAATCCCACTAGGGGCGAGTCTCTGGTTTGGTGCTACAATGCCTGATACCTTTGTGGCTTTAGCACTTTGTCTTTCTCTAAATTTGTACAGCTCCCAGCACAGTGGGGCTCCAAATCTGACTGGCACTTATATCAATATTTATGTTATATTGAATTTAGCTTTGGGCCTTATTCAGTGTCCTGGGGAAAATTAAAAACCTCTAACGTGCCTATAGCTGGCTCTGCATTCATGGAGGTTTAAGGGGCATTTCCCGGAGGCATCTGGCTTATGGAGTGCTGGGACAGGCAGTTTGCTTTTCATGTACTAGAGATGCACAGGCTGCAGTGGCAAATATTGCATCCTATGACAGGAAGCGGTGCTTGTTTCACCCAGTGCCAGCCCTACTCGTTCTCCTTTGGATGATCTGGTTCTGATGCTAATGTTATAATGCCCATCTCTTGCACTCAGGAAGCATAAGCACCTGGATTTTGGCTGCCACCTGTGCAGGAGGACAGCAAGAGAGACTCCCTGTGATCTCTCCCTTCTTTGCACACCCATTGAGGAGTTAGAATCTGCTATTAGTACTACAGAATTATGGCTTGGTCTATTATCCAGTCTGCTTTGGACTTTATTTTAAGATTTGAGTTAATCTGTGGGTTGAAATCAAAATTCAAAACAAACCCAGTTTAAAGTCGTTAATCTCCAAGTAGGTCTTCTCATTCATCCCCAAAGAACTACTTCATGTTATTTACAGAACCCAAAAAGAAACTGTGGAAGTGAGTTTCAAAAGCTTCATGCTTCTCCAGAAATAGCAATGTGCTTGGCTTTGAAAAGTTCACAGGATACAACACATTTCTCCTGAAACTCATCTGGTAACATTCCCTCTCCAAACTAGTTGAATTTCACATAATTTTCACTTTTATTGTGAAAGGGGCAACCAAGGCAGAGTACAAAAAGAGTTGCAGCCAGCACTTATTTGACTTGATGTCTAGATGGCAGCCAGGATCAAGCAGAGTGACCCAGGAGTCAGTCCTGTGGCTGGTTTTGTTCAACATCTTCATTAATGATCTGGCAGAAGAGGTGGGATGGGGAGCTAGTGTCCCTGAAGGGAAGCTTTCAGGCCCACTGCTTGTGGTCTAGGCCCCTTTTAAAATCACCGGGCCCGCAGGCAATTGCCCTCTCTGTCACCCCCCCCCCCAATTGGCAGGCCTGAGACTTGTCACCTTAGTTGCTTAAGGAATGGCATAATTCTTGATGATGAGTGGGTGACTATAGAATGTCTCCCTCCCACTTTGCAGTCTGACACCTTGTTCATCTATGAAGATTGTGATGTTTAAATGAGGCACGAGCACAACCGGTAGAGTTTCTCTCCCTCATCTTATTCTCTAATGAATTAGAAATAAAATATCCATAAAAGATGGGCACATGTTAATGCACTAAAATACCATGTTTAAAAAATTTATACCTGATAAGTCAAAACATATGCTATAAATATAAATATGTTATGAAAATGATAAGATGATGCTATAGGCATGTGACAGATAGGCATACAGATATATGGGATCACTCCTTTTTCCTATTCTCTTTCTATCATGTTCTTTCTTTGCTTCTCTTTTGTGGCGTTTGAGATCTGTAATTTGACCTTCTAAGAATACTGTTTTTACTAGCCATTCAGTAACACTGAGGGATCTGTATACATGTACAGTCACCCTGTTACTGGCTTTGTGAGATGTTCCATTAAAAGTAGATAAGGGAGTTCACTGCTGTGATATAGTTTGTGAACAAGGAATTCAAATTGGGATTCCCTAGTCTCCAGTGGTCTAAAGAAGACAGCATCAGCCTGACGACTGATTAAATGGATATGGAAGCCATGACTGTTAGTGTTCTTAATGAATTCAGATATTACAAAACATCCATTGTCTATTTTGAACAAAAATACAGCTCAGTATTAATGATTTACTGCCAAAGATCCTAGTGTGCTAGTAACTGATAATTCAGTATTCCAATATTAGGGGGGACAGCCTAGCTCTTTTTTTCTTAAATCATTTTTCTTTCCATTTTTAAGAAATATTTTTATAAAATCATTCTCCTAAGACTTTCCAGTTGATAGAAGAGGGCACCCTCCTTTTAAAAAAATTTAAAAGAATTGCTGAGGCACTAGACATCCTGTGCTTTCAGTCACTCATTTAAATATACTGATTCATGTTTCATATCACATTTTCTTCCACAAACGGTGCTATTGCCTAAAACACCAAAAGCAAGAAGAGATATAAGTGATATGGTGTTTGATCCAAAGCCCATTAATGATAGTGACGAAATTCCAATTGATTTCCAAGGGCTTTGCATAAATAGCCCCATGGGGCCTCATTCTGTTACCCTGCACCTTGTGTAGTCATTGCCACAAATGCAAAGTAGGTGTAACAAACAGCCATTCTGATTGAAGTCAGTGGAAGTTAATCACATGCTTAAATGCTTTGCTGAATTGAGGTCTTAATGATTCTAAACTTACTGGCTAAATTTCCAAGGCACACATTGTTAAAGCAACTAGCTGTCATGCAAGGTGCTTTTCACAGCTTCCATACTATTCATAAAAGCTGCATGGAATGTGTGAGGTAGGTGATATACAGGAAGGTCACATTGTTCAGGATTCCTTAAATGTGCATTTCCTTACAATCTTTTCTTTAAACTTTAACTTTAATATAATATTTCCTAGCTTTTATCATTTTCATTTTTAAAACTGTAATATTTAATTTTAATTAATCAAATGATTGATACTTTGTCTGCCTTAATTCCATCTTCAAAAAGTTTTTTGTGTGGAAATTAACATTTATTTACAATCCTTCAGTAAATTTGTAATCCATGTGGCACACTTCATATCCAAGTCTGAACTAATTTCATGAGCATCGATTTCACTGCACATACAAACTAATGAAAAGTTTCCATTTATAATAATCAAAATGTATAGATAGGCCAAGTAAGAAAAGTTCTTCAAAAGCAGAATTTATTAGAATTTGATTTATGGATACTTACTATGTATATTTTGACATGTGATATTGACAATTGGTGCTCTCACAGCTATAAAGGTTTAACTTTATGAATTTTAATGTCTGCTGTAATTAAATAATCATCTGTCCCTTCCCATAATTTTCCACAACTGTGAAAATTGACATAGATACAAATTGGAAAAAAAAGAAAGACAGGAAAGGCTTAGAACCCATAATTTTGTACAACTATGAAAATGTAAATTGAGAAAAATGGGGGGGAGCTTAAAAATAAATATTGATATTATCTGTCAAAATTATATATAAAACATCAAATTCTGCCAAGCCTAAATATATTATGTGCACTGTTTTTCCTTTCTCTACAAATTTTGTGGTTCTGCTACAAGCTGCACTGCAAAGTCCCTAAGCATCTTTGGTAAGATCTGTTCTTGTCCTTCTATGCTGTTTATTGCTCATGGTTTTATTATCTTCTGGATTTTTGGGTGATTTTTTTTCTTCTCTCACTATTTGTTCCATTATTTTGCTTGGGATATTACTATGACTTTCAAGGCAGTAGACACATATGCCAGCAATGTTTTCTTGCAATAGGAAGTAAATAAGACAATCAGCAATCTGGCGCATGTTGAGTTGGAAGTGCTTTTCACTGAGATGGCAGGCTAAGAAGATGTGTGTGTGGAGCCCAGGAAGTTCTCCTACAGTACACTGTAAAACAATTAACAGAGTGGCACATCTTAGTGAAGAGCTAAGAGCCATTGGATATGCCCCCTAGAAGCCCTACTGCCCCACATGGGTGAGCACAGCACTAAAGTGGATGCAGCTACAGGGTATGACTCTACTGTGGCTTAGCAGTGTGGATGCTCACACTCAGGCCAAGCTAAACTGGATTCCCAGACCCAGGTGCTTGGACCTAGGCATGCTATAGTGGTATTAAGCACCTTTATACTAGTATGAGTTAATTCCCATCCTATAGGGAAATAGTGATAAAGGTACGAAGCACCTTTTTACCAATATAACTGCATCCATGCTGCGTGGGGAATTGTACTGCTTTAACTGTACTGTCATAGTTAAAGCAATAAAACTTTCTGGTGAAGATGAGGCCTTATTCAAAAGAGAACTTTCTCATGTATTTCTACCGTTTGGAAAAGTTGCCTAAGCTTTCTTTACAAACAAAGGGCAAGAATTAAGGAACTTGAGAAGGGATTTATACTAAATTTTCAAGTGCTGTTGCTTGGGGGCGGGATTTTGAAGATGTCTCTTTGAAAGTTTCTACTGCCTTGTGCAGGAGAAAGAAGAAGGATCTCCCACTGGTATTCCACAGCATGTAAAAATGTCTAGGAAACTCTGCTACAACTATATCAATGCAAGAAACTGAGAGAAGTGCTTAGAAACACTTACAGTCTTAAAAAGGACTGGGACCTTAGGGTCAAGCATTGTAGACTCATCTGTAGAAATATGTAGTTCTAGTACTAGAGTGAGGAAAAGAAGCTTGACCATAACCTAAAGACAGATTTTTCAATCCTTTTTGACATTGTGCTACTCAGGGGCCTCATTTAGCAATTGAATAATTTAAATCAAGCTTTTTATCAAGTGAATTAGACCAGTCTAAACATCAACAATATTTATAGAACTAATAAGCAATTGCCACAATAATTTTTAAAGATTTACTAGAAGTAATATGGTACCAGCTACTGATATACTTAGCTACTTAATTGCTATCTCTAGTTCTATCTTGGCACAAAAATCCTTTTACTGAACATAAACTTTTTTGAATAAAGGTCATATATGAAAATGCCATATAGTATGACTTTGGAATTTACAGGATGCTATCTGTTAACATTTTAAAATTATCATATGAAAAAATTGATAGGAGTTATTTCAGTAACATTCATATTACCTTTAGCAGAGTGAAAGTCAGCATTATATTTAAAACCAAGCTCACTGTAAGCTTAACCTCCTTGGCAGAGGGTTTGTAACTAAAGCCCAACTGGGGTCAGGTAACCAAATGGCTTCAGCTGGTCTTGAACTTGTGACTGAATTCCTAGTGAAAAGGCTCTGTCTACTGAAATCAATCAACATCCATGGCTGCTATTGTCATGAAATACAGTTAGGCATTCTTCATGTGTACAGAATGCAATAATATATTTTTTATTGCCTGTGTTATGTTTCCATCTTCATTCCTCTAATTTAGAAGGTGAGAGGTAATTCTTGGCTCTGTCAGTCCACAACTGTGGCAGATTTGGATGGTACCACCAGCATAGTTTGGTGACATCATCTTGGAAACACAGAATTAAGGAACCTGTGAAAATGTTTAGTTTCAATAAATATATTAAGACACCTACAGTTTTTTAAGTGCTTGCTTAGGGATAGTATCATAGAAGATTAGGGTTGGAAGGGACCTCAGGAGGACATCTAGTCTAACCCCCCTGCTCAAAGCAGGACCAACCCTGAATGGCTGATTCCCTCTAAATATGCTGATGGAAATGCAGAGGGGAGCATAAGCCAGGAGAAATCAGGTGGGGAAGCTACAGAAAGAATGAGCATACTTCTTCAGCATACTTTGCCTTCTTCCTGTTGGATTCCACAGAATCTCCTGTACCAGAGGACCATGTAGTGTGGGTTCTGATTGGGCTGTGAGGTAGTAGGGCCAACAAGCAACAGCTCCACCCAGTACATGATTCTCCTATACTGATGGAAATACTGTTGTTAAAATCTAGCTCTGCATGTGTGTAAGGCTTAGATGTGGGAGTGTGGTGACTGGGCGAAATGGCAAACGTGCTAGTAGGGATAGAGGGAGAGCTTAGAGGGCAGAGAAGAGGGAACAGCTCCTCTGTGTGGTTTGAGTTACCTCCCTGAGGTCCACAAGGTTTGCCTCCTTATCTCGTTTCCCAAAATGAAGGGAGTAAAGAAATCTTTGTTCTAATCCCTGTAAAAGGGATCAAGGTTTTATAGTGTAAGGCCATGTAGCTGTATTCTCATGCAGTTGTAACACACACTAACTGTGTCCCTTTGTTCATCTCTCTTGGCTGGATAATGCATAGAGATATAAGTATCTGGGACTGCATCTAAGCTAATGGACCTAGTCAGTGCAAGCAATAGTGGCTTGTGCATTTAGATCCAGAGATTCTGTGTCCCTTCCTTTCAGATGATCCATCCAAGGATGCTGCATTACAAGCAATAGCCCGTAAGTGAAGTTGAACAGATGTGGACTTCTGAAATAAGGGCTGATTTTCCCTGGCTAGGGCTAGACCATGAACAGAGGCTTATGCGTCTGGTTCTGCGCGTAAGCTCATGAAGAAGGTCATTTAGCTCAAGCATTTGAGGCTTAGAGCCTATGTTCAATGCCCCACAGATAATCTGATGGAGAATGTTAGCACTATATATAAAATTGCAGAGTTTTACTGAACCTCTGTCTCCATTCCCTTAGCTTTTCTTGGATGCATAGGAAACCCAAAGCTGAGCAAGTTTTTAACTTCCTGCCTTTGAGCTTGATCCTGCAACACATGGAACACTCAGGCACCTATTTAACCTGTCTGTAGTCCCAGCGAACTCAATATGAGAAGCGCTCACCTACTAAATGTACTGTACACACTCGTCTGGTTAGAGGGCAGAGTGCTGTGCACTTAGCACGCCTGCCCTGTAAATTCAGGGGGAATTTCATTTTTAGTTTCAAAAAGGGTTAAATCACATCTGGGGCAGTGCAGCAGCAGAGCTTAGGTTTAAAAGGTCTAATAACACTAACATAGTTTATATGCGTTATTCCCAAAACAAGGCCTGATCCTGCATGGTGCTGAGTGTACCTTGAACAGCAGCTGAAGGCAACGGAAATTGAGGACATGTAGTGACTCTAGGATTTAGACTGCAATGCCGGGTAAGAAAGGAATAATTGTAACCAATCTTTCTTGGGATGACATCATTTATGTAATCTGTGTCTGCAGGATTTGTAATAAAGCATAATCTAGTGTATTTTTGGTAGCCAGAATTGCATGTACCATATAATCTGTTCTGACATCAAGAATTTAGCAAATATAATATTGAAAGGTCTGTTTAATGTGGGTGTTTGATGGGCTGGTGATATAGTGTGAATGTAATCAAACTACAGCAGAAAGAGGGTTAGGACAACTTCGTTTCCAATTCATGTTGGCTGTCTGAAGGGGGTAACTAATATTCTCTCTTTCCTTTTTTCTCTTTGCCAGTTGCACCAACAATTTGGCATGCATAGTAAGAAGTTACTATGGAGTCTGCTGAGACAGTCCTGTTGCATGGTGCAGATAACACAAATCTTGTTAACAATCTGACAAAATATAAATGGCTTCATAATGTATTGCTACCCCCTTTGATACCGCAACAGCTTCAAAAATGTTATCTGACTGCTGCAGGGGGTTAAACTATGCATTATGGAGGATGAATGTTAGCACCCTGCAGCGTTATAGCTCACCAAAAATATGAATGTTTTTCAGAGCATGATAATTAAACTCAATCTTCTGTACCAAACACAGCCATGCCCATTCATTTAATTATGGCCATATGGAGAATGGTAAAAGGTAACTTTTAAAATTGATACTAAAATGGCTGAACCAAAATCATCTCTGATTCACAAAAGTTTTTTGAATAAACATACCAAGAATCACTGTGATTCACCTCTCTGATGGGTGATTGTCATAGGGTGAGCTGCCCTTTAAGGTCTTTGGGCTCAGCCTCATCTGGGCCAGACTTAGTCCACTTTTCCAGATGAAGGGAATGAAAAGAAAGGTGATATAATGGGAAGCTTGTCACCAAGAGAAGAAGGGACTAACTGAAGCCTAGGAGAATTGGAAGCTGGGCCAAGAGAAGGGCTAAGGTGGAGAGGCCAGACCCTGAGAGGAAAAGTTGTGCCCAACACGAATATGGGCTGGGACTTTGGTTTTGTTTCCTCTTTGGCCTCTGATTATCTTTGGAAATGGTGGCCTTTTTTGACTTAGGCTAAGTTACCTCATTGATTTAAAAGCATTAGAGGCTGGTAAATGATCATAACATTGAGGCAGCATAGTGACAGAAACTATGAGGCAGTGGAGAGGCGAAAGCCAGACCAGGTAAGTCCATGCTTCCGTTATTTAATATTTGGGTGACTATCTGGCATTTGTTAAAAAAATGATTAACCTGAAATTCATTGAACTGGCATAAATGATGTATTTTTACATGAAAATATAAAAAATGTAGTTTTAAAATTCCTTGTTATCTATGACTCATTATTCTCTTTATAAACGTTATTTCTGCTCTCTGATTGGGCGACAATGCCATGTGACTTTTGAGTGACTAAACAACACAAGTAACGAATAACAACTATTTAAACTGATTGGTTTGCAAATAACCAATGGGCTTAAAATTATTTGTCAAACTTCTTGGTGAATAATTATGAATAACCAACACACTAGCAGAAATCAGGATTAATACATGAACGTTTCACTAGTCCCAAAGAGATTGAGAGTCCAAAAGAGACTCAGTTCTGACACTTAGGCCTGGTCTACACTTACCATCCGGATTCGGCAGCAGTCGACGGGAGATACGCAAGTGATGGAAAAAACTTGTGTGTCTCCCGTCGACTTCACTGCGTCTGTTCCGCGTGCTGTCCACACTGCGCTGAGCCGACGGGAACAGTGTTCCCATCGATGCAGTGCTATGCCACTTACGGAGGTGGTTTTCCTCCATTGATTTTGGGAAACTCTTGTGGGAAACTGGAATAAATCATTAGATCCATTCAAATATTTATTCCAAAATACTTTTTAACATTATTTAAATCTGCTTTTGACATATGTGCAACCTCTTTGTGTCTTCTCTCCATGAATAAATCTAGGTTTTACTAACAGGAATGCTCAGAAAAAGTGTATCTGAAAGTTATACTCTGAAATACTCAGGAAAAGCAAACTTCATATTCATTTTCTTTAAGCACTGGCACCAGACACCTGATTATAAGATTTGAATTCCACCAGACACAGTACAGAAACAGTAGCATGTGACTTCTGTGACCAGTCACAACTAAAAAAATGCAGCTCAAATTTCAGATTTAGAATTTTGAATAGAAAACTATACATCGAAGAAAAAAACAAGCAACAAAGGTTGAATAATTTCAGTTAAAGTAGAGAAAATTACGATCTGTTTCTTTCATCCCATGAACAAAAGAAGTCACTGAATAAATTATTTATTCAGCTCTAGAAGTCATTGGGAACACTTTTAAAAATGTTTAAAACATCCATTGGGTAAATTTATCCTTACTGATTTGGATTGCATGGTTCAGAGGATAACCTTCTTACCAGCACTATTTTATATGAAAAATATCTTGTTTATTGATAACAGCTTTGTAAGAGAGATGTTACAGTATTTAAACTATGAAAATTTGTTTGATTTGGGGTTTGATTCAGAGAGATATCAAACATCATAGAATACAAGAATTTGTGGGTGCTCATCCCCCTTATTTAGGTTCAGGACTGGATCTGTTTCAGTACAGAATATAATGTTGTAGCAAGTTAAACCCTTATTTCCAAAATGCTTCTCATTTCCATTTCAGTGCTTTGGAATTCTATTTTCATATTCTCTACTGCTCTTCAAATTAAGCATTTTGACCTTCATAGCACAAATAAAACTCAAAGTGAACTTGTAGGAGATCCGTTAATGGAGTCTGGTTAAGGAATGTTGTTACTTGGGTGATTATAATAAAAAAAGGAAAAGTAATAGGCAGATCTTGTCGAATTTATTCATGGCAAATAAATCATTCTGGGGAACGTAGCCCTTTTTATCTGTTTAGTGGATTGTTTACAAACTGACTCTGATTTTTGCAAATGTTTAAGCATTTGCAACATAGTTTTGGTGAAAAATTTGCAGTCTGTAATTGATGACCTATACTTCCTGAGTTTTATTCTGCTACCTTCTTCATGTCAAGTAGTACTTTACCTTGAGTATGCCTATTTAGGTCAATGGGGCCCACTCATCCTGAAGAATGGTATCAGAATCTAGGTCTCTATTTGTAATGTATGACTACAACTTCTTAAACAGGAAAATAAGAAATGACAAGTAGTGAATAATGAATAGCAATTATTCTTGTTTATGAGTGAATACCTTTTGTTTCCATGCCAGTACAAGTATTCATATGAAAAACAGTCCTTCAGCAAGCATTTATGTGAACAAAAACCTGTTTGTATGAATGCTCATCAATAGCAAATCATAAGAGATATGAGCATAGCTGAACTAAATAGCCTCTTGGAATCTGAATGAATGTTAAGTACTGAGTTAGAGCCATGGCCCCTCATAAGGGAAACTGTGTTAAGGCAGCAGCTGAGAGTTCTCTTGTTCTGGGGTATTTCAGGAAGGGCTTGGGGGCAGGAAAAGGAAAAGGAATGGAGTGCATTGCATCTCCAGGGACCTTGACTGGCAGAGAAACTCCTCATGAACCGTATCCACTGACAAAAATTAGAGCGCTCCTGAGTTATTCTGGAACACCTTGGAATCAGCCTACTCTGAGCCTGTCTACACTAGAATTTACTTTGGTATAATTTATGTTGCTAGGGGTGTGAATAATCCACATAAATTATACTAAGTGTTGGTGTGGACAGCACTATTGTCAGTGGGAGAGCTTCTTCTACTGAAATAGCTATCACCTCTTGTGGGAGGTGGAGTAATGAAGCCAATGGGAGAGCTCTCCCCCGTCGGCCTAGAAAGTCTTCACCAGAAGTGTAGATGTATCCTCAGATTGCAATATTCAACCATTCTAGTAATTGGTTGAATATTGTCCTCATTCTAAAGGACAGTCCTCATCCTAATCTAGTGTCCTCATTCTAAAGGACAGTCTGTGGGTCTCTGAAAAAAAGATACATGGGATTTCTGAATAAGGATTCTTCCTTGTTCTAGACAGCTTGATCCTGGGCACTCTACACTTTGCTGGATCATGCCTCTAAATTGTAATGGCAGCTTCAGGTGCCCATAAATTCATGGAAAAAAGTGTGGACATCACACCGTCTTAACATGTGGGAATGAGCATAAATATTTGGCTAAAATACTAAGCATCAATTTGAGATATGTGGTATTAAAAACTTTCTGGATGTAAACAGCTGGTGTCAGAGCTTCATTGTGGGTACAAGGAAAAAAGCCTAAATTATCTCTTGCTAAATTATCTACTCAAAGTAATAAAAAGAATCCTGCTTTCCTAATGTAAAATTATACTGTATCATGACTCATTCAACATTCAGACTAATCAGGGGCATTGGATAGAAAATAAAGAAAGCATGTGCTTGACCCTAATGGAGGAGGGGGGATATGTAAAACCAATGCCCCTTAATTTGGCCCTCTATATGATGCATTAAAGTAATTAATACATTAGTCCAAACATGATTGATCATGTTGGCTACAGAACTGTGGATTTTTGTTAGTGAGAAATCTGAGGTCTGATGCTCTTTTCACCCACAACTCTAGTGTGGTTCAACTCAGCTTTTAAAATGTATCATAAATATTATGTATAAAAAAACCATCTCAATGAGATGCAAAAAACTTTTCAGAAACTTGTCTGTTGTATCCCAATAGCTTTGAACTTTGTAGCCTTTCAAACAAATGCAACTTAGATAAAAAAAAAGCACAATTAATTATGTTTATTCCTATTGTGGTAGTACTTTGGGGGTGTTGCTTTCTGGGCTGGAGTCCTCTTGTCCATGCACTATAGAAGTAAGTAGAACAAAAACCATCTTCCCTCAAACAATTTACAATTTCTACATGATTTCAAGAAAGATGAAGAGGAGCTGGAATGGGAGGACAAGGCTAGAATAAATCGGGGGGGGGGTGTAAATTAGTGAAAATGGAGATCTCCATAGTCACTCAGATTGTTGAAGTAGATGCTGAAGCCAAGTGAGGTCCTTTTCATAAAGGAATCGTCTGTGCACGACCCATGTGGGAAATTGGAAATGCCTCTTAGTACTATTTCATAAGTTACTCACTGGCATATCTTTGTGTGATGGTTACAAAGTTCTCTTAGGCCTGATCTTCCACTGGAATAAAGGACCTTAAACAGTAGTGTTAGTTAGTTTCTTCCTTGTAGTTTTGACTTGCATTGGGGCTGCTCTGCTCAGGCTCACAAAATCACAACTAGTTCCTTGATGGTTCTTCCTCCCTCCCTCCCTCCCCCCCATACTCATGCCTGGAGAAAATCTGCAGGAGCTAATAGAGATACAGTCATATGTGAATTGAGTTATCTGATCACACCACTACAATCACATTCTGGGCACAAACTTAACTTTAGTGGGAGCCAGTGGTGAGTTTCACACCTCTCTGGTACACCTTGGTGTATCAGCAAGATAATGCTGACGACAATAACTTCTGAAAGGAACATGGAAAAGTAGATGTTATAGAAACTCAAGAAGATTACTGGTTTATAAAGAAATCTTTTCATGAGCACTCTAGAAGGAAATGATAGTTTTCCAGAGTCAGATAACTGCCCACATTTCTGAGGTGTATAATGGATAACTGTGAGGGTACAAGAGGAAAAAAGGTATTTTTATAATGACTTTTATGTACAAATTACTACACAAGCATTTTATATTCCCACTTAAACGGTATGAGTAATATTTGTGTGTGATGATAAACATTAACATCCACTCAACTGAAAATCTATTGAAAACTCCTTTTTAATGGTTTCTAATCCCCAGGCTGCTGAACTGGCTGTATTACAGACAGGGTCTTTTCAGAAATGGGATTTAAGTGCTTATAGTGTTATCACTTTCCTGCATTTATCTGTGGCCTATTTGGTTAGCATGCTCTGCATTAATAAAAAAATATCTGATATAGTTCCAGCTGTAGGGAATTGTACATATTCGAATCCTATTAGCATGGCCAAACCATAGTTGTTGTTGTTTCCCATTTTGCTTTTATGGAATGTTGAGTTTTGTTATTTACAGTGAGATCATTAGTATTTTGTGTGCCGGCCCAGTTTGTTTGCATAAAACATTTACAGCAATTTCTTCGTGAAGCTGAACTCAGGAATGCTGTTGTGCGTTGTTTGACGTGAGCGGAGCTGTAAAGGCAGAAACGTTTGATATTGCTTTCCTGGGAAATATATTTCTACCTACCTGTTTTTTGAGAGTATTAATAGGAGAATAATTCCTTCTTAAGTTTTTCCTTTGGTCACAAAAGCCAAATATGAATTTCCATGATTATTATGTTAACAGCATGCTTAAAACTATTAAGTTGGCTGGGTTTTTTCCTCCTTTTCTGTAGCTTCCCTCTTCCATCTCCTTTGAAGAGAGAGCTAGTAGTAATTATGCTGAGGGGCTCTGCAACTAGAACATGCTTACTTTGTATTTACTTGTGTTGTTGATGTCTTGTCCTCTAGAAACACTTTGTAAGAGGATTAAGTGTTCACACAAAGTATTTAACAGCCCTACAAACAAAAGCTCTTTCACATATAGAGAAGCCTCCACTATCCCTTTAACCTCCTGCCAATGTGCTACTATTTTGAAGGTATTTTGTGGAAAAATGGAATATCTGAAAGTTATTTGTTTCAATGAAAACTCAAATCTTCAATAAAAACAGAAATGTTCTCACAAAACCTTCAGTTTAATTAAACCCTTTGTGACGGGGAATGCTTGAACTGCACTGGTTCTCCAGTGGGCCACCACCCCTTCAACCTTGCTGGGTATGCTCCAGCTGGAGACTGGGTATAAAAGGGAGCCAAGCAACTCAGTTGGGGCTGGCTGCTGAAGGGAGAGGATGCAGACTGCTGGCTCTCCCCTGGGAGCTGCAACAGGCTCCGAACCCCAAGTTAATGCACACAGAGCCCTAGACAGATTCCAGGCTGTCAGATGAACCCAAAGAAGACAGAGTGGCACAGGCTGAGGACCCTGGAGGCCCCAGGGAATTGTGAATCATTCTCACAGAAGACAGGGTAAAAAGTAGCCCAGAGGGACTTAAACATTACTACAGTAGTGGAATCAGGGAACCAGTCAGTGCGTTTTGGAAGGATCCCCACTGACTTGGTGGTGAGTACCCCCCTACAGGCAGGGTCCTTGGCTGGGACTTGGAGGAGCAGGGTGTGTGTGTGGGGGGAGTCTGAGCCACCCTACCCTAGTTGCCGCACACGCCTAGGTGGTGCTCCACTTCCCTGATGTGCCAATAGGCCATATTATCTCACAGAGGTGAGAGATTTTTATGGGTTCCGGCCAGTAGACCATCCTGCCCCGACCAAATGGGCTGCTTTCTTGATTCTGGCCCTTAGGCCTTGCTGCCCTGCACACCAGGGCCACCATATTACCTCAGAACTTTAGGCCACACCACCCTGAGGAAAGGGGCACCAATATTGCTTCTGGCCATTAGGCCATACCACCCTGAGGAAAGGAGCAGCCATGTTGACTCTGGTCATTAATCTGCACCCCCTGAGGCTAAGGGAATCAGGGCACACAGCTGCAGGGCTATAGTGACCCCTACCCACCCCAAATGGGGACAGGGATGCTTGCCCCCAACACCTTTTTTATTAGCAAACAGTTGCTACTAAGCAATTTTCAGCAGCACTAATAGGCAATTATGCCATAAAACAGTTAGCCTTTCCGCTTGCGCCAACACTACTCACTTACAGACCTGTTTTGAGGGGATCTTCAGCAGATTTACCTCCTATCATCTCCCGTACACCAAGTAGAGCTGAGCAACAGCAGCATTGCTGTGTGCTGTGCTACAGTACTACACAGTTTGTGAGCATGTGTAAGTCCCAGGGCAAGTTAATGATAGAGTTATGGAGGTGTCATTTGATTTGTAAAAATCTACAGAAACATAATTTCAATGGTGTCACCCTCTGCAGCATGGCAGGGAGAACTTGCTGGCCCCCAATTCCAGGTCCTCCAGTTGGTGGAAATTTTGATAATACAATGTCATCAGACTTGAGTCAACTTGGGTCTAGTTCTCCCACAAACATGATGGTTCTAAGCATGACAAACCTAGAACAATTATGTAGATCAACAGGCGGGACACTCTTGAGGGGGCGCCAAAGATTCCAGAGGTCCATGAGGTTTCAGAAACATTGAGGTAATTTAGCCCCCCAACGTTTGCACTGTGTGCAGCAGCCTCAAGCTCCATGCCGGCCAGAGAGGAGGAGCAGCCCCAAGCTCCACCCCATCCAGTCACATCCCCCCGAGCGCTGTGCTGGCTAGAGCAGAGGAGCAGCCTTGAGCTCCCCACTGGCCAAAACAAAGAAGCAGTGTCCCCCCCAGCTCTACACTGGCCAGGTGCCCGGCTGGAGAGGAGTAGCTCTGTGCCGGTGGGAGCCTGAAGCAGCCCCAGCCAACCCACCAGTGCTTACCTCTATTACCCTCAGTCCATGAGGGATGGGAAGAGGTGGAGCCACACAGGGCAGGCAGTGGTGTCTGCGCTAGGGAAGGCTTAGCTTCTTACTCAGGTAAAAGTAAACTATTAGTGTAATTTAGTATTATCATTATCTGTGTTTCTGGTTGGTGATGGGTGGATGTGGGGGGGAGGATAACTAGAGTTATCTAGTGTTAACTACTGGGGCTTTCACTCAGAGGTTGGCAACCACTGCTGTGGATATATTCAAGAATTAAAAAAAAATAACTTTAATTAGACTTTAACACGGACATATCAAATATGCAGCTCTCAACCTAAAATTGTGGCCCTTGATGACAGTGCTGGGTTATCAGCTAATGCTCAGAACATGATACCTGATGAATTTTTTTAATGTTACAAATTACTCTAAATGGAAGGAGTGCTTCAAGTTGATTGGCCATCATCAGCAAAAAAGAAGCAGTTCAGTGGTAGTGATTATCAGCTTTGCTTGTTATGCCAAAAGAGTTGTAATGAGGCACAGGTTAAGACATCAGCAACCAGCCAGAAATTACTGGAACCCTTTATGGATGGATATGTACATAGATACATAAACATTACATAATTAATTACAATCCTAAAGTTATTTCATACAAAATTACTTTGGTCTTGATCATTTTTAGGCATCAATGGAAAGACAAAGAGTACCATCTAGTACAGGGGTGGGCAAACTACGGCCCGCGGGCCATATATGGCCCATTTGAGCTTTTCATCAGGCCCTCCAGCTGGGCCTGGCCAGAGCACAGTGCCGCTCCCCCTCCCAGTCTCACCCATTCCCCGCTCCCTTCTCCCACCACATGGGACCAGCAGCACCACCCTATGGGCCCAGCAGCACCCTGGCTGGAGCACGGCAGCTGCTCCCCCCTCCCAGCGCCACCACTCCCCCTCTCCCACCACGTGGCCCACCATACAATTTCATACCCAGATGTGGCCGTCAGGCCAAAAAGTTTGCCCACCCCTGATCTAGTAGCTGAATTTTTGGAGAACACCACTGTGGAGGACCTGGTTGAACACAACGCTTGGTGGCATCTTACGTGCTGTAAGAAATGCACCTGTACACTGAATTTGGCAAGATTGGAGAGAAAAATACACCAAACATCAGGAAAAGTTGACATGAAGGCAAGTGCCAGCTACGGGTGATTCTTGCCGTAAATTAGGTCCCATGGCATGTATTTCAAGGAAAACACCCACTTCTTCTGTAGTAAGCTGGAAGTCTGAAGGCTTCAATCAAGCACAGTTTCAACACGAGACAGGTGAGAAACTGGATGAATCAGTCACTCCTTAAGCAAGAACATTGCATGGAAAGCAAATGCAAGTGGGTGCATTGACCCAAAGGACACCCCACTTATATTCTTGGTGTAGCACTTGATGTGATATGCAATATTGTATGTAATGTGTTGCATCAAATGGTAAAAGCAATAGATGCAAATACTGATTTTTACTACTACAAACTGTGACTCAGCTGGAGTTCATAAATTGCCCCCCCAGAGGTTCTATTGGATGAAAAAGTGATGGCCATGGCCAATGCAGAGGCAAAGTACAGAGCAATATGTGCTTTGAACAGAATTACAGAGGAACAAATGCTTAGGAGAAAGGCTCTTCAAGCCTGAAGATGAACTGTGGGATATGAATGTAGTTTTTAACAATCCTATCCACAAGAATGAATCATAGCATATGTCCTTGAAAGCTGCAAAAGATGTGGCACTATTAATAGTGGAAGAAAGTGCTGATATCAACAGCAATATGAAGACTGTTTGCAGCTGCTAAACTTTGCTGGAAAATCATTTGGTTCTGCAGTATGTAGGAGTCTAGGGATCAATGCTGATGCCAATTGAAAAAGTAATACCGCATAACCTGTACTACTGCTTTAAGTGGTGCATCGGTGGTTGCAGTGACTTTCAGCACCAGCAAGCATGAGTAAGGAAGTGGACCACAAGACTGTCATTTTATTACAAAGCCTCATGTAGAAGTGCTTGAGTGAAATGCAGGTTTGCCACCCATACATAACAACTGTGTGGCACATGCATAATCTACCACTACAGGTGGCTGTTGGTGTAACAATGCATTTCAAACAATGATTAAGCACGGCAGGGATGGCTTTCTCAGAAGTAGCCAAGCACCATTTAGACCTGCTCGGTGATGTTAAATGCCAAGAAAGGGCAATTTTAAAGCTCCCGAATAAATTTACTTACACCACAACTCATTGGCATATGATGGACAGGAACTCATTAATATCATGATTAAAGCAGTCTTTGTTGATAGCTAAAAATGTCAGCTGAATGGATACTCTGAGTCATGATTTATATGAAGTCTTCAAAACCCAAAGAATTATCCAAGGCTTCATAATTCTATGGGCTCCACCCAAGAAAAAACTGACTAAAGCAGTGCTTGAATTCAAAGAAAGTCAGAGTACAGGTGTTATTACAGAACTAACCACAGACAGGTCATTGATGCTCATCTCCTGGTTGTGTCAAGATCATCACCGTACTTAGATTTATGTGGGACTTTGGGAAAGTAGTCAGGGTACCATGGAGAATTTGTAATGTTCAAATATGATGGAACATTGTGCAGGTGAAAAGCAAACTAATGCACATCTTGCATGGTCTTCCTAAGCCAGCACCTACATAATGTACCTTGTACTTTATGCCAGCAAAGTCTTTTCAGCATGGTAATCGTAGATGGTATGTTTGGGTGCAAGCTCTTGACAAACCAGAAACGGTTAACATCTGATGAGATTTAGCGAACACATCATTATGAAGTCATCACGTCATCACTAATTAGTGAAATTAGGAATTGCACTACAATTGTACTACAAAGGAGAGACTCCATGGTATTGCACCAGTCCAACACAAGCTCATTGACTCAGTGAACATCTCCAATGTCCTAGTGGAGAAACTATTGTCTCAAACTCACACAAGGGATGAGTTAACCACATACTTTGTAGGAAAAACACTCCAGCCTGTGAAGAACTGTTGCCTCACACCGTTCAGTGGAGTTTCTTTGTAGTTCCCAAGAGGAGGCTAACACTAAAATGATCTTGCATGCATTGGTGTCAGAGAGAGATGCTACTAAACTCTAGATTTTTGCACAGACAGACACTAACCAAGAATTCCAAAAGATTCTGTTTTTTGTGTTTTACTTTGCCAGGTTTCCATGCCCTTTGAGGATGTAACACTACTGTAAGCCTGGCAGGAAAGGCCAAATTATTTTCTTTAGAGGCTGAATCAAATGCCTTTCTGGACTCTCTTCTGCCTCTGAAAGCACTCAGAATGGCTGAGACAGACACTTATGAGGCCATAAAAGCCCTGAAGGTATTCGTGCATTCAGTTTTCCATTTGAAGAGCAATATTACAACACTTGCAGAACTAGTTTGGTGGATGTTTTCCAACAAGCAGACAATTGGAGAAAAATTGCCACTGAGAAGAGGAGGATTTATATCTGCTACCAAAAGAGCAAATTATCAATCAATTGAATGGTTCTGGAATGACTTGGCATATCCAAAACTATTCTCCCCATCAGGCATGGATGGGTCTTGGAGAATGCATTGATCACATCAATTGTGTGAAATATAAGACATGCCCAAATCAATCCTTCAACTAAACAACTGCTTGTTTGAATTAGGGATGTAAAAGGTTAACCCTTTAAACAGTAATCCCTTGTTTAAACATTTTAAACAGCTGAGTTTGGTTTAAACTCGGAGGAAGAGGAGCAGCAGCTGGGCTGGCTCCCTGTCAGCAAGAGCAGCTGGCCAGCTCTTCCTCATGGGGATGCGTGGAGCCCAGTGTTGGGTGGGGGGGGAGGATGGAAAACAACTGGGCTCAATTCAGCCCCCCATGAGTGAGAGCTGCCCAGCTAGCAAGGCCGAGGGAGCTGCAGCTGAGCCCCACACAGCTCCCCACCCACCATTTAACCATTTAAACGTTCTATATTTAGAACATTTAAATGGAATTTTTAAATTAAACTAACTTTTACATCCCTAGTTTGAATAAACCAGATTCTCACTACTGTGCAAATGTTTGGCCAGCAGCCTGCCTTGTATGGAGTTGCGAGTGCAGCACGGATGAGGATCAGTGTGACAATGTACCTAGCAGTGGTGCCTTAGATGGAGAGGACACTATTGATGACTTTGAAGAATAAATGTGTTCAATTCTACATGTCACAGCTAACTTCCCTAGGATTAATCAAGGTCAATGTCTTTTTTTTTTAATGTAAGCAATGCATCCCTTCGTTAAAGTATAGTTTAAAAATCAACTTTTTAAATATTTAATATCTACATACTTGTTCTAGATTTGTCGTGTTTGGTAACATTGTGTTCATGAGAGAAAGGGCTTTCAAGTGCTACCTAACTTGACCCATATAGATCAAATGACATTGTATTATCCCAATTTCCACCAACTGAAGGATCTGGAGCTGGGAGTGCAGCAAGTCTCCCTTGCCCCACCACAGGGGATGACACTATTGAAATTTTCTGTAGATTTTGAGGACTGAAATGACACCTTCCTTTCCTATCATTAACTTGCCCATGGAATGAGATTTTACTGCATTATGCTCCCACATCAAGGCACCAGATACTCCTTGTTAGTCTCTAGTCTCCTGCTGGACTCTCTGTTTAAAGAGCAGGTAGAAACAATGTCTTCTATCTGAGATACAAATTCAAGTAATCTTCTCCTTCATGGAGCATATGCAGGGGCATATTCTTGTCTCCTGCTTTTCCCTTCCTCACACCTTAAGGAGCAGGTAAAGAAGAGATCCACCTTTCACAGGTGGGTTGGGAGGGAGTGGTGTTGTGCTAGTGCCCGGTTGACATCTTCACTGGGGCCAATAGATCCTTGAAGTGATCAGTGGAAGTGGCATGGAGGTAAGGAGGAATAAGTTAGGGAAACAAAGAAACAAGGGTAACTGCAGAAGGAGGAAAATCCACAGGGGGGGGAGCACAAAAATGGTGAGAGTAGACAATAATATGAAGGGAAATAAAAAGCAGGAGATAAATGGACCTTTAAGGACAGAATTTGTGTACACTTTTATATTTGTCACTACATTTTATTGATGCCCTGGCACACAAGGGGGAATGGAACCCTAAATTGGAAATTTTGGCTCATTTGCAGCCTGCAATGTAGCAAGAATTTCACCACTGAGTTATAGCCTGAGGAGTGGTTGTAGAGCAGAGGTTTCATGCTAGCGGTGGCCCAGGAATAGGGATACAAACACTTTCATGAGTCTTGTCTGAGCACTAACAGCAAGTCCCCTAGTGCAACATCATGCCATTTGGGAGTCCAATTTATACATTAAAAAAGCCTGCATGAGACTATTTTCAAGTGAAAAGAGATTTTAGGTATGCAGAAAATGGTCAAATTATTGATGTTGTAACCCCTTGTTACAGAATTAAGTTTCAAAGTATATGCACAAAGTGTTTGTTACATAGTTCATGCTATTATCTATGCACAGTACAGAACATTCCATGAGGCAGAGAGCAAAATTTTAATGTGCTAACATTAGAGGTCAGATTTTTAACATACTATTGCTAAACTAGTATTGCCACAATTAATGGTAAAGAGGAAGTGCAGATACAATTATTGTTGCATAAATAGGTCTTATCAGTCAAACGTCTGTATGAAAAAAGGAATGCATGCAGTACAGATAACTCTTGTCTATTTGCTTTATACAGGCATGTCCCTTTAGAGCTGCTAAATTCTGATTCAGGTTTTGAACTCCGAAAAATCGAGAGTTTTGGTTTTGGCTAATCTACAAATTGGGACCACCTATCCTGATGTGGATTCTGTCCTCTAGCTCAGTAGTTCTCAACCTTTCCAAGCTCCTGTACCCCCTTTTCAGGAGGTGATTTGTCATGTACCTCAAGTTTCACCTCACTTAAAAACTACTTGCTTACAAAATTAGACAAAAATAGAAGTGTCACTTACTGAAAAATTGCACACTCTCATTTTTACCATATAAGTATAAAATAAATCACAGCCTCCACACTGAGAAACTGATATAGTATACAGAGCAGTATAAATGAGTCATTGTCTGTGTGACCCATCCATGCCCAGGGTAGCCCACTGATAATGCCAGGGTCAGGGCAGGCTGTAAAAGGAGAGCAGATTCTCCCAGCACTGGTGGGTGATACTGCAGTCAGACTTCCCAACCAGCCACAAACAGTGCTTCTGATTCCCCCACACTGGTTATCAAGAAGCCCCTGTGCAAATACACACAGCCCCCTTTACTGCATTTCAGTCTCTGGCTCCCAAACTGACACTAGGTCCAATAAAGAGACCAGTCATTTAAACTCTATGCTCTTTACTAAAAGATTCCCTCTGATCCCAAAGGACCAGCCACAGGACCAGTTCACTATAAGTTTGGATCTTACCCAAAATACCACGCTGCCAGCCAATCCTTTAGTAACTAAAACTAAAGGTTTATTAATAAAAGAAAAATGAACAATAAGAGAAGTGTTAAAGGCTTAATTCAATCAGATACATACAAATGATTTGAAAGTTCATATACATCAGGTTTTTAGAAGAATGGTGGAGTTGCAGGCTTGTATAGTCCCTCTGGTATACATCCAGTACCTGGATGGGTCTAAGTCCTTCAGTTCAATTGCAAAATGTGTTGATCCAGAGGTGTGTTTGCAGCTGGACAGGAACAAAGACTAAATGGTTTGTGTGGTTTGATCTTATATACCCTCTGCCTCTGGCCATGTGGCTTGTGGAACTTTACAGGAACCAAAATGGAGTCCATAGTCACATGGGCCAATCCTGGTAACTCTTCAGGTATGCCTGTGGTTCCTTCCTGGGCCTTTGGCTTCTGTAAAGGTCTTGATGGGCCATTAAGCGGGCTATTGTCCTGTGGCCTCTCTGTCTGGGGTGCATCTTCTACAGCACCGTTCGAAATACAGGTATATCAAAGATCTCCATAACTTTCCTCACATATATTACACATGAACACAAATATTATCTTCTTACTCAGCACATTATAACCTTTCTAACAGCACCTGACATAGTATGTCTCACATGACTCACTATGATTTTGACATACTGATGTCAAATAACACAAATCCCTCCTACCCCCCCCAATCCAGTCTGCATGACAGTCTGTATGAAATTTTAGTTTGTACTGACTTTTCTAGTGCTTTTCATGTAGCCGGTTGTAAAACTAGGCAAATATCCTGATGAGTTGATATACCCCCCGGAAGACCTCTGTGTATCCCAAGCACCGCACACACCTCTGGTTGAGAGTCACTCCTCCAGCACTCTCAGAACTTGAGAACTGATGTCTGGGGTTTTGGTTCAGGAATGGCAGGTCTTATTTTTAATGGAAACCAAACAAACTTATTGAATTAAATAGAAGCTACATGGGGGGGCCTCCAAAGGAGGAATTTAGATCACTACATTTAATAACTCACTCACTTTAGGAGTGCCCTAAGCATTTGTCACATTGTTGTGAACAGCTTTCTATACTGCTTCCACACCAAGTGGTGTGGGCTTACACTACCCCCTAACCCTTCAGGCAAATGCAGAGACAAATGCAAAATCTTGAACTAGCAATATAAGTTCTGGGTCCATCAATGAATGGATTGCATTGGGTCCTGCTCCTGTGGACATCCATGGAAAAAAATCTTCTATAGACTTCACTCTGAAAAAGATAGTTTTGATCTTGCAGTTTTTTAAAAAAAGCAAGTTTAAAATGAGATGCTGTCAGAATGGATATCTACTTATTGCATTTCTATGTGTTAACACAATATATATGTTGGCTCCAAGGAGTTGTTAGAGAAGTACAGACCATATTGATCTTTCTATTTCCTTGTAGCTCAGAAATAAAGTCTATTAAAACAAAAACAACTTTTGTAAGCTGTTAAACGTTATTGGACATGAGAAATATTTACTTCCAAAGGAATGGCTGTCTTAATAACCAGGACTAGAGTTAAAGAATAATCAGTGCTATATGAAGACTTCAGTGTCTCCAACAGCAAATACTAAAGAACATTAATCAATGGAGAATCTGCAAAAATATAGCTTGTTTGTATTTTCCCTGTTTCTAAACAGACTAATTTATCTCTATTTTAGCCAGGCTTTGAAAAGGTAGCTGTCTACTAGCTTGTCATCACCTCCTGCTGAGGTATTTCTAGGGGGTCACAACCTCTCCTACCTCACCCTTCTCAGTTGTTTTCAATTAGGTCAATTCATGGAGCCTCACCTTGAATTGAATCGAATTGAATTGAATCGAATTGAATCAATCAGCCCTTCAGTTTCAGGACTTGCAGTCTTCTTCTGGCTCCTGGCTGATTTCTCACAGGCTGCCTGATGCAAAGCTGTTGCGTCTTTGCTCTCTCAGGTCTTCCTGCCTCCCCTTCCCACTCTGTTTTCTCACCTTTATAGCAGTTCTTGTTTTGTCTTTTGGTCACAGCTGTGGATGCCTGTCTCCATGACTGGCAGTTCTGGCAGCTGCCTGAGGGCGTGATCAGGCTGCTTGCCTGCAATCAAGAGAGACCTTTCTCTCCCTTCTGCCTATGCTCAGTATGTGGTTTGTAAACCCCATTACATAGCTGCAGGACTAAACCTACTGATCTAGTAGGTAGATGGGACTGAAAGGGGAGGAGCCCCTGTTGTGAGAAGCCAAAGTCTTTTTTCCTCCCATCAGTGCCAGCTGCAGGAAACTGGAAGGATTCTTTCCGTGGCTTGTGATGCCTCCATCAAAATCCTCCAAGTTGTCATGCAGGCAGGGCCAGCCTTAGATCAAATGGCATCCCAGATGAGAAGTGTCTTCAGCACCTCTTGCCCTCTTTCTCTTTGTTAAACTTTGGGATACCTTGTTTTTTTATTGCATTTGTAGCCCATGTCATGACTTTGATGCATGATTTACATGCATGACTGATCCCTGTCATATAAGACGATAAGTTTGTATGCTAGGATCTGTATTTATTCATGCCATATATAAGCAAATTAAAAAAATGTTTCCTCTAAGCTTATAGAAATTTTTAATTTTAAGAATAACTGAAATGTACTAACATCAAGAAACTGAACTGTTCACCAACGTTGGGTGGACCAGTCTTAAATAATGTCACAGCCTTAGAATGTTAACCGTAGTCCTTGCGTTCCAAAGGTCACTTTTCTCACTTTTGCCTTCACAAACTGAAGCACAGCATCAGAGAGATCAGAACACTAGCCAATGGCATTTTCAAGCAACAAAACAGCAAGCGATGTCAGTCTCTCGTCTTATGTTCCGCTGTCTTAGAAAGTCATCAGTCATTACATGTTAAACATGGCAAAAGAAGTAACAATATTTCTTTTATATTGTTGCATAGATAAGTGTTCGATAGATATCTCTGACATCTCATTAAATATGTCCTTTAGTAGTTGCTATTTACACTCTTCAAGTCTCAATACACAAGTACACTTTCACAGTTACAAGGTTCACAATATCACACCTGGGCTCTCACTTCACTTCATTCTTGTCGCTTACTGACTGATGATGCCTCACCCCTTTTATACCCAGGAGGACATGTCTGATAACATTCTAGGAGGTTCGAGGAAAATGTTGTTCTCGGAAGGTTCCATGAAATTCTACAAAGATCCAGACCATGCCAAGAGATTAGTGAAAAATGAATTCACATACGGAATACCTGAAATATTGTACTTCAAACGTTCTATTTGCCCTTTTGTCACTAACATCAGAAACAGCACTCCAAGCCCAGCACCCCAGGTGGTTGCCTGGGTCACCTGCCCCTAAATCCAGTCCTGCGTGCCGGGTAGTTTTATGCTATTTTATCCTACCCCAAATCTGAGGGTAAGGTCCCCATTACTTTTACTCTTTGACTAGTCTCCTAGATGCTCTACAAAAAGTCAAGAAAAAAGTTCCTTTATTCCATTCCTCTCACTGTGTTTTCTGTGAGTATTCCATGAATATCTCCTATCTTTACTGCTTACAAGGAGGAAAGACCATTTTTTCTAATGAAAAGCCATTATAAAGCAGTAGTATGGAGAAGCAGTAAAATCTTATGAATGTTCTTCCCATTTAAGATCAATGCAAACCCTTTCCAAATGATCTATGACTGAAAAATGCAGCCAACAGGCGTAACCATGAGTTCTGGAGGAAGACAGTTTTTGGGGGGACATCAGAGGCCTGCAGAGGCATCATTTACTATGGGACAGATGGACCATTTCCCTCCCTACCCTCAAGACCTTGGTTTGCCCTCTTCTGACTTTTTGCTGGCTCTGTGGTATCTCCTCATGCAGTGTACATTGCAGCTGGGCACGAGTCTCTCAGCCTGAGTAGATAGACATGTGCTAGCTCAGATTGAACTAACATGCTAAAAATAGCAGGCTGGAGATTGCAGCACTGGTGGCAGATCAGGCTAGCCACCAAGCTCTGACACACTCTATTCCCCTTGGTCTAAGCTTGGGTGGGGTTAGCCTGAACCACCAGCAGTGCCCCAACATCCATGCTACTATTTTTAGCACATTAGCTGGTGCCAAGCTAGCATGTGTCTGTCTACCCAGACTAGGAGGCTTGCTCCCAGTTGCAGCACAGAAATACGCTGTGGGGCAGGCTGGGCTGAGACTCCTAATCGCTGCGTTGTCAGCACCACCCCCCTTTCACTTCTGGCCACAAGCAGCAGCAGAGGCCTTGCGGAGCATAGAGTGAGCCAGGCCTCGATCCTTGCACCGGGCCAACCATCAGTGAGACACTGGCCCACACTGGCTCACCCCACCACACACGCTGGGATAGGACTGGCATGACACTTCTCCTCCCCCTCTGGCATGGAACTGGCCCGCTAGCCCCTCTCCCCCCAACGTATGCTGACACAGCTTTGTCCTACCTGGAATTTTTCTGAAATGACACCCCTGGAGGCCTGCACACCTCGGTGCACGTCATATGCAAAAAAGTCTGGTACACTATCCACTACAGGCTTGAAGAACTTGGTGCTGAAACTGACTCTTTGCAAACTGCGGTGATGGCCACAGATATGGAATTAGATGATTTTTGCCCCTTAATCATTACTTTGGAAGACCACAGGTGTTACCCTGGATTTGAGGAGTGTGTTACCCCAGAAGCTGAGCCAGCTAAGAGCCGCCATAGTGTGTGCACTCAGCCATCATGAATTAATCAAAGAGAACATCACATCATTAAGGGTTCGTTTGAGTAAGCAGGGGTTCTAGAGGCAAGGTGAGTGCCGGCTGGGCAGTTGCTGTTAATCAGAATGGGAGGAGGAGAGAGAAGAGTGGACAATTTTGAGACTGAAAAAACAAGTAGACAGGAACCTTGAATTTAGGCGCCTCCGATACAGAAGCTTACTATAGCTACGATTGTTAGGAATGTGTTTTAGTCTGTATCTTATTGATGTTAGGAGAAGTGGATTTTGGAGAATTTTTCTGAAACTACTGAGAGATTTTTCCTGACAACTTTAGCCAATGCTGGCCTGCAGCAAATTACTCAATACCATCCCAGATTCTAGGTGATTATTTGGGATGCTCTAAATTATTGCTTATGACTGTGTGTGTAAATCTAATACATACTAGATTTAGATAAGAGCAAGCTCACTTTTATTAATCTTTATCAGATGGAAATGCTGTGTTCCTACTGATTTATTTCTGAAACCTCCTGGAGTGAAACCATTAAGTTACCACTGCTGTGGGTTCTGAAAACCCTGGGTAACAGATTTGATGAACCAGCCAAGAGTGTTGTAGAGGGGGAACGATTAATACAAAGTGTGTGTTTGTTTGCATTAAGGGAAGGAGACAGTGGAACAGGGTAGCAACTTGTAATATTGCATGTCGTTGTCTGAATTGATTTACGGTCACATTACATTATTCATTTATGGGCTCAGGCTCACAGCCTGGGTAAGTAAAAAGTTATGTCAGAAGGAGAGGGAACATCTAGAAAGAAATTAAAACTGGAAATGGTTTTTGGGTAACAGCTTGACAGATTTCATGCAGAAGCATGATAAAGGTTTTTGGAAGTCTGTGAGTTTTATTAGTTCCGGAGTGTACTTGTGGTTCTGTGAGCAGATAGAGTTAAAGGCAGAAAATGAGGAGTTAAAGAAAGACAAAATTGAGAAAGACAAAGAAATATCCAGCCAGAGGGCAGCTCAGATAGCGTGCAAGAGAGTAACAGGCTGGCACAGGAAGTGTCTGGATTGAAACAGCAGACAGCAGAGAGTGAATATATTGTTAGAGCCTTGCCAAAGGATTTCCAGGATAAGACCCAGGCAGATCACGGGGAATGTAAGAGAGAAAATTGTGCTCTCTAAGCCATGTTGGCAGAGCAGAAGGGAATAGTGGTTGTGATTTGTGGGAGTCGTAGCCTAATAAGAAGAGGCAAGACAGAGGAAGATCTCTATTCATATCCTTCTCATTGTGAGGATGAGGGAGGGTCCCCATGAGTTTTCTTTTCCCTTGGACTCTTTTAGGCAGTTCCTGTATGGTCTCTTGCTTGAAACACTGGAAGAGTTTCAGATGCTTACATCCAGAACCCCCATCATGAGGCAGATTGGTCCCTAAGGAGGTAACCACGGAAGGGAAAAAGAGGTAGAGTTCAGGCTTTTCACCCTGGCCAGGCTAGAGCTACAGTGAAATTGATTGGCTCGTTAACCCAGAGCACAGCCTTGGGATGGCTGGCAAGGATAACTAGCACCCCTGGTCTCACTCTGGCAGACATGGAAGCAATTCCCATTCTTCTCTTGGAGCCAAGAGAGAGGCTAGGGTTACAGGTTCCCAAATGCTTTGGCGCACAGAGCCCCACTTCTAGATTTGTTGTTGCTTCTGTACTTTTCTTGGCTTAGGTTTTCCTGTCTTCCTAAGATGTTTTCTGATTCTTCTCTTCACTTCTTCTTTCACTCCCCCTTTCCGTCCCCCTCTACTTTTTTTCCCCTTTCCATTTCTTTTCTCTCCCTCTCTTTCTCTCCACTTCTTCTTTCACTCCCCCCTTTCTCCCTCCTTTGCTTCTGCTTACGCCCTCCCTTCCTCTGCTGCTTTTTTTCTTTTTGTGTCTGCTTTTCGTTTTTTGAAAGTTAAGTGTTAAAGTCAGGGTTGGCTGTACTTAACTTAAAGTATTTTACTGGTTTTGAAGATATGATTGCCAAGTAATGAGGAATGTTGCTACTGTTTCCTGCCTGGAGAGGAGTTTGAGAAAGCAGTAAATTAACAGAAGGATTGGGCCAAAAGATTAAAAAGTTTGTAAGCATGAAGCAATCTGGTTTAAAGCAGTAGACTCCCCAGATAAGATTTTAAAGAAAGAGGAGGAAGGCAAGAGAAGGGAGAAGGGAGACAGATTCCCTGATCCCTGGTGGGTGGAAATTTGAACATTGCTCATATGTCTACCCTGGCATTTTTGTTAAAGCTGTCTGAGCATAAAGGGAAAACAAGGAATGCGCCACTACCACTGCTGGCAGTAGCTTCCCTGTTAATGGAGGTCAGGCGTCCTCAGCTCCCCTAGTAATGGCACATTTGGACACAGATGGGTGCGGGAGGGACATGCTTTATGTGGAGTTTAAAGGAGGGATGTTCAGATAAAATCTGTTGTTAGATACAGGTGCCACTTACTCCCTGATTAGTACCCAGAATAAGAATATGTTTAGCCTTCCGGCTGGAGTTAAGACCTTACAAGGGTTCAGTGAAGCACAGAGTGGTGTTTCCATATTTTGCATATGGATTTGGAAGGAAAAGGGATCCTGGGAATTGATGGCTTAAGAGAATTAAGAGTGTTGTTTGATTTTGCTAACAGGGTTCTATGGGAAACACCTCCTGGCACATCCTGGAAACCAGTGGAGATTTCAGCAAGCTACTGGATAGCAGCCCTTAAGGCATCAAAAGAGCTGGAATGGCCCATGGGGACTCCAGAAGTTCTAGCAATTGCAGAGAAACACTGAGAAGTGTGGACCAAGAATGAAATAGAATGTGGTAAAATTGAGGCAGAAATTCTAGTTACAGGTCCAGATCTTCCAAAACAGAAGCAGTACAGGTATCCAAGGGAGTCAGAAGCCAGCTTGAAAGAAACAATTGATGGTCTTTTTAGCCAAGGAGTTTTAGTGAAACAATCAAGCCCCAATAATGCTGCCCTCTGGCCAGTCCTTAATAATGGTGGCAAGATGTGGAGACTAGCAGTAGATTTTTGTCCCTTAGTTGGGTGGGCCCCGCTAATGGCCTCCATTGTAGGGGGCAGGGGCGATGGTTTTCAGTTTTGGATTTGGCCAATTTGTTTTGCTCTCTCTTTATATCAGGACAGCTATTACAAATTAGCTTTTAGCTTTCAAGGGAAGCAGTTGTATTTTGCCAGGATTCCCATGGGCTAGAACAATGCCTCTATTTGTCATGCCCATGTAGTCAGGATGTGGGATGGGATGCCAGAAAAAGACAATGTGATTTCTCATGTGGATGATATCTTGATTTGCACTCAGACCAGGGAAGAGAATTTGGAAGGATTGGATGGGGTGTTACAAAGGTTCCAAGAAACTGGGTTAAAAGGAAAGCCCAAAGAAAGCCCAGTTGTGTGCCCAACAGGCAAATTATTTTGGAGTGATTTTAGGACGGGAAAAGTGCTCCCTTTATCAATACAGCATGGAGCTGATTTTTGAACTCCCAATTCCCACAGATGTAACTGCTTTTAGATCCTTTCTGGGAATGGCTAATTCTGCCTGAGATTTTACTAAGGATTTTTAGAGAAAGTAGCTCCCCTGCAGGAATTTTTAAAGGAGGGAGCAGCGTGGGACAACTGTTTGTTACAACTGGCAATTACAGATGGGGGATTGACAACTGTGCTGCGTCAGAGCCCTGGACCACGGCTTTGCCCTGTGGCTTATGCCTCAAATTGTGAGTGAAGTACAGAGTAGCCGTGGGAATGCCTGGTGGGATTGTCCCATGTGATTGAAAATTGCCCACTCCCTGTAAAATACGTGCTCACTGGCAAATCAACAATGGCCATGTGTCCAGCCCCAGGCTAGCGAAGTGGACCCTAGTTTTGTTAAATAAAAATGTGGATATGGAAAAGACTAGCTCGTGTTGTCCCTGGTACCCATGGTCTCATGATAGAGGTAGAGGAGCATGAGTGCCCCTTACTGCAGCTAGTACCCCTACGGCCCCATCCTTTGAGGCAGGGGCTGTGTTAAGTGAAATACAAGGCAAAGTGGGTGTTATGTGGTTTGTAGATGGATCATGTTACTATGAAAAGGGGAAGAAGGAGAAACAGTTTGATGGTACCCACAGCTTTAAGAACAGAAATGATTTCCCTAGCTCCTGAGGGAGGCATTTGCGAGTAGTGAAAATCTTAGCTAGATGACATGCTGCTGGCTGGTGTTCAGCATGAGCAGTGAGGTGGAACAGTCTGTAAATAACTGTCTATCCTGTGCAGCCAATAACGCTGATTTAAAATAATCGAAGAGTCTCTGGAACACCACCTGATAACCTGCAACCCCGAGTGGATGCAACAGCTGTTAAAAGTAGTTGCTAGTACTCAAAGGCAGGTTGCAGTAGCCCTAGGAACTAATGTTGAGAATTTGCAATAAAACCAGTCCCATTGGTCAAAGAAGAAAACCAGATTGGAATGGTTTCGTTCCTCATAGCTGAAATGCTGGAAAAGGGAATAGCCCTACTCAATCTTACGTAAATTAAGATAATTGCACATACTGAATGCCAAGAGGGGCGCTTGGAGCACAGTGAAAAGTTCAAAAGCCCATTCCTGAGAAGGGGGAGAATTTAGACCTGCTTGGACTAAAGTACAAGTTAATAAATGTTGAAATGCATAAACCCCGCTATGTAGGGAGGGGAAAAGTTTTATTTTGTTTTGTGTTACAGATTACTAATTGCATGGATTCTGAAAGATTTTGAAGATGATGCATTCCAGTATGCTGTTTTTGCTGGCATTTGGATTGCAGATCTGCTTCTTTGGTGGAGTGAATTCAGAACCTGTTGTATTCAAGGCATGCGGAGACTTCCCGTGGATCACAGTGGATTGTAAAGTGAATAACACCCTTGACATTACTACCAATTCCTACATCCCAGGAGTACTAATTACTCGTTTAGACCCTTTTGAAGGATATGATCCGACTTCAATGAAATTCAAAGACTTGGACTTGGACAAAGTAAAGATTAGCATGGGAATGAGCAAGGACTGGCAATGCATTATCGATTGGACTGCAAAGGATCTCAGCTGGTGACTACAGAATCCCTACCACTTAGGTGGTGGCAACATCATCATCCTTATGTGTACACTGGGTGTGGTTGGTGGGGAAACTAATTTGTTAGGGGGAGGAACTGGAGGCTATCCAGGTGAGTTCAGTTGTCAGTTTGCTACTTTATTGTAGTAAATTCAAGTGTGTTCACTTGTGGAATGACATCTCTAAGCGGACAGCTCTGGGGGAAAAGACAATTCATTTTAAGATGAAACATTCCTTAATGTTTCCAAATACTAGATAAGAAGATTTCAGGGAGGCAAAACTACAGATATTGATACCAGGAGGGGAATGAGAGGTTCTTTTGCCTTGAACATGGGAGGCACTGAATTTTCAAGCAATTTACAAGAGGGACACAGAACGTGTGCATAATAGTGTGGTTAAATGGTGCCCTGCTAAAATAGTTATTAACATGCAGCCAAACATGACAGAAAAATGGCTCCTTCAGGGACCTGTGGAGTAAAAGATAGAGAACTGTGGATTTTGGAACTACCTATAATTAAGCTGATTAAAAGCATGCTTAGAGGAATTTGGGATTTAATACGAATGTACCAAAATTGTTCTGCAGCCACAGGATTGTACATTTAGAAGTAACAGAGGGAAAATGTTATTTTGCCATTAATCCATTTGCAAATGAAATTGTGGTTGTTTATTTAGGTAATGATGTCTGTTTTAGAAGTTAGTGCCCTGTGCTCATAATTAATCGTGTACAATGTAAACCATAATTCCCATGAAAATAAGTGTTTTTGTTAAATTGTAGGTAAGGGATGTGATTTTGAATTTCAAGTGCGTAAATTGAAATACAGCCAAGAGTAAAATACACCATATACTCTAATGTAATGCCTTTATTCATTGGAATGAATTTAATTGTTGTCAGAATGTTTTTTGAGCATCCCTATCTAAGGAATTCTTTGCACATTGCTAGGCAGATAGTGTGCAGAGTCATGATTACCATCTACCACACTACTAAGGAGATTAAAGAAGTGATTGATGGGGTTAGCAGAGATTTGCAACACAATTGGTGGGAGACATTGTTGGGACGATCCCCCACGGCACTGGGAATTTTTAATCTGGCCTTACATTCAATTTTGGTGATTCTAATGTTTCAGGAGACCTCGATTGTTGTGCTCCTAGCACTGACATGTTGGATAAGGTGGAAGATGGATTGGTTGCAAAGCCAGTGGTTCTGCAGACCATGGGGACTCCCCAAAGATAAGTACATGAGGTCTGGTTTTTTACGAGGCAAAATACGGGCTGAAATCTGAGAGTACCAGTGAGAAGATTCTTGCTCAGTCTTGGTTGGGAGCGTTCAGCCTAATGCTGGGCCTTCACGAGTAACCCACTGAACTCATTACATTTGTGTAAAAGCCTTATTAAAAATATATGGCCTTTAAGGAGGGGAATGTTACTTTGGATTTGAGGGGTGTTCCACCTCCGAAGTTGATCCAGGTAATAGCAGCCATAGTGTGTGCTGTCAGTCATTATGAATTAATAAAATAGAACAGCACATAATTAAGGCTTAATTTGAATAAACAAGGGTTCTAGAGTCAAGGTGAGTGCAGTCTGGCAGTTTCTGCTAATCAGAACAGGAAGAGGGGAGAGAAGAGTCAACAATTTGAGTCTGAAAGAAAACAAGTGGACAGGAACCTTGAATTTAGGCACCTCTGATACAGAAGCTTATAATGGCTAAGACTGTTAGGAATGTGTTTGTGACCTTGCCTAGGGTAGCCACCTGAAAATGCCAAGGTCAGGGCAAACTGTAAAAGGAGAGCCAATTCTCCGCACTGGTAAGTGACACTGAACTCAGACTTCCCAAGCAGCCACAAACAATGCTTCTGATTCCCCATGCTGGTTGTCAAGAAGCTAAAAAGAGCCCCCTTTACTGCATTTCAGCTTCAGGCTTCCAATCATCCACTAGGTCCATTAAAGAGATCAGTTATTTAAAACTCTATGCTCTTTACCAAAAAGGTTCTCCTGACCCCAAAGAGTCAGCCACAGTACCAGATCAATAAAAGTTTGGTTCTCACCCAAAATACCACACTGCCAGCCAATCCTTAGTAACTAAAACTTAACTTAAAAAAGGTTTATTATAAAAGGAAAGAAACAAACCATAAGAGAAAAGTTAAGTGACTAAAGCAATCACATACATACAAATGATTTTAAAGTCCACATAGATGAGGTTTTCATTAGAATTGTGGAGTTTGTATAGTCCCTCTGGTTTACATCCAGTACCTGGATGGGTCTCAGCCGTTTCTTTCACAGCTTCAGTTGTAGATGATTTGATCCAGAGGTAGGTGAACACTAAAGACAAAATGGATGTGGTGCAGCTGCCTTTTATGTCCCTTGGCCTTTGCCATGCTGCTTGTGGAAATTTACAGAAATAAGATGGAGTCCAGGGTCACAGGAGTAAGTCCTGGTGACTCATCATGTGTAGCTCTTGGTTCACTCCCTGGGCCAATTGTACCTATGATTTTCCTTAATAGGCTATTAAGCAGCTTATTGCTGCTGTCCTACTGTCTGGGGTGTCTCTTAGAAACACAGCACATGTTGAAATACAGATGCATCCAACATATCCATAACTTCCAATACAAATATGACACATACACATAAACAATATCATCATACTTAGCAAATTATAACCTTTCTAACAGTACCTGGCATGGCTTATCTCATATGAATTATTGTAATTTTGAAATATTGATGTTAAATAATATAATAAATGGTCCCTTTAATCCAGCCAGCTTCACAGTGTTGTTAATAAGTAGTTTATTGAAGTTAGGAGACGTGATGACCCACTAGGGGCTCACTATGATCTGTGTGTTTTGTGATGGTTAATATAAAAGGACTAGACAATAGATTGTACTTTGGAGCAGTTCTCTGAACCTATTGCAAGAGATTTTTCCTGACAACTTTACTCCCTGGCAGAGAAGTGTCTGGCTAACGCTGACCTGCTGAAAATTACTCAGTACCATCTCAGATTCATGGTAATTATTTGGGATGCTCTAAACCTATTGCTTTTATCTGTGTGTGCTTAAATCTAATAAATACTAGTTTTTGATAAGCACACTTGCCTGTATTGATCTTTATCAGATGGAAATGCTGTGTTCCCACTGATTTATTCCTGAAACTACCTGGAGTGAGATAGTTAAGTTATCACTGCTGTGGGTTTTGAAAACCCTGGGTAACACAGGAATGTATCAGAGCTGCATAGACATTTTCTGATGAAAAATGCAGTTTGCACTATGAATATTTTCATGGGAAAAATGTGAGATTTGCCAAAGAAATCAGCTTTCTGTAAGGAAAATTGAAATGCTGTATTTCATTTCAGGTCAGTTAAACCTGAATCAGAATGTTTATTTTCAAATCAGTTCAACAAAACATTTAACTGCATTTCTTTTGCAGTGCATTACTTTCTGGGAGTTGTAGTTCAAGCCCTTAGTCTCTTCTCTGGGCTGGGCTCGGCAGAGGACTACATCTCCCATAATGCAGTATGGATTTCCCTTTGACCAAGCTACATGGCACATCATGAGAAATGTAGTCCAGCCAGGGAGTGTGGCCCATAGGGAAAAATGGGACAGCAGGCTCCCCAGTGACAACTCCCGTGAGGTGATTCACCACTATCTGAAAATGCAGTTTAATATTGAACTAACTTAAAACAAAGTGTTTCATTTTGGTTTATTGAACTGAAATACAACATTTGATTTCCAGAATGTAACACTGTACTTTGACGTCTCAGAACTGAAATCTTTTGGATTTTCTTTTCAAAATTTCAACTTTTTGTCCTAATTTGGGATGAAAACAAAAGTGGAAACTTCTCGTGTGATGGAAATTCTCACTTTTGCTCAGCTCTAGTATTGGAGCACATGGTAGTGCAGGTTGAAAGGAAGGTCAAGGGGCAGGGAAGGAAAATAACTGACCCACTACACTATTGTCAACAGTAGTAAAGGAAAATAGAATGCACTTTTTGAGTGTGAACTTTTAGAGAATCTTACATCCAGCAACTTGTGTGACAGCTGGTGCACCCAATAGGCCTGAAGGGCAAAGACTTAACTGCAGTTCTCAGATACCCCTCCCCAAGACCTGACTCCAGTTAACCAGGCAAAAAGAAGGACTCTAACCAATCTGAAAAACATCCCAAGAGTTCAGTGTGGAGGCAGCCTTATTATATCTGGTTACATTGAGAATAAAATACTGTGACAAAAGCCCTATATTTTGGGATTTGAGACATTTGCTGGAAAGAGCAGAGGCAGATACTCCGTGAACTCTGACACAACGTTAAAATAAGAATGTATTAAAATGTCTTCAGAGACAGCCACAGGTAAATTCTTTGTCTGCTCTCATTCTTCTCTGGCATGTTATACACAGCATGTACAGTTATTAAAAAAAAATCCTACCACAACAAGACACTCTACTGCTTATGCTGCCTCCCCCTGAGGAGAAGATAAGGGAACATGCACGTGACAGATGTTAGTCACGTTGCGCAATGCACTCCTGGAAAGATATTCAGATCCTACGGCGATGAGTGTAGAATAAGAACCTATATAGAACAGAATTCATCTGGCTTTGTTAAAATGAGGTTTTAATGGTGGTTATAACTGAGGATGTAATGCTACGAACTGTAAGTGAATAAAAGAGATCCTCTGAAATGCTGAAGTTGATAAGGAAAATGGTAACTTCCAATACTGTTAGATGCTAGGGTTCTATAACTGTCTAACTCTTTCTTTAATTTTAGAGAATGTAGCATGCCCATAGTTAGCACTATATAACTAGCCTGATTTCTTCCTCTTCCCACAGCAAGGATGGACAAAATTAAAGTATTCTTTTCAGTAGGTAATAAGCCATGGATTGATATGTTTGATCGATATGCCTGATCACTTATTTATCTTTGTCTTTCCAACTGATATTCATTCTGTCAATATGTTTAATCATTTAAATCAGATTTTAAATCCAGGCATGTTAATTCTGATATATTAAACATTGTTTTGACCCATTTAACATGATGTAAAGCTAACTTCTCTATTTCAAAACTGGTTTACTTCATTCTATAGGGATGATGCTAAGCTATATCAGAACAGGACTATTACTAGGCTGTTTGCAGGTAAGATTACTATTTATGTGCTATATCAGCTGTGAGAACCTACCACTCAGAATTTGAAAGTTACACACTTTTTACGATGATTGTGTTAGTGGAAAAATTAATGATATTTTTTTTGACAAGTGAATAAACAAATGGCCTGAACAAATGGGCAAGTAGAGGTTCAAAAGGCTATGCTATGTAATGATATAGGCCCCTATTCAGCAAGTTCTTAAGCATGGGTATGTTAAGCCCGTGAGTGGTCCCACGGGAGCAAGGTACTTTGCTGTATCAGAGTATCAGAGCCATACTTGGTTCCAATGACCTAGCATTTCCATGGCTATGATATCTGGAATAACTGAATTTTCAAGACTTCCTGGGAATGACTGTCTAGCAGAATGGTGTGTGAAACCTCCAATTTGCCATGTTTAGACATTGTGGAAGTAATACTATACCTGACATCTGATTTCCTGCATTCCTAAAATTCCCACTGAACCAAAGGGATCCAGGTACTGTCTGTATTTTAGGCTGGCAAATATCTGAATGTTTGGATGCATTTGATCTTTGTAGAGGTAGGAACATTCTATGGTTAGAACTCTTTCCTCTGAGGTGAATGAAGTCAAACAAATTCCATATGGTGGAATCTGATACGAATTGTTCTCAAGGGAAGGGGCAGCGGAATGGATATGAGGTGAATGTAATAAATATAATGGGTCAGTTAACATGTAGTGGATGCCCTTTTTCTTCCTTCTTTCTGAACGTTCTCCTTATTTCTGGTAACATTTTGGGGGCATTTTAAAGTAAGCCACTAGGGCTCTTTTGAACTGTCAGTATAACTTACTGTTCTTAACATTATTCAAGAAAATCATTCAAGACAGAAACATACCTTTCTGGCATATGAGAAAAGCAGGAGTGTAGTCAATAACTCTGCAGGAACTATAGTAACCTGTCTGTGCTGGAGTGAAGCTGTGCCCTGTCAATTGTAGAAGTGTTGAGAAAAACAATATAGACCTCTGACCAGGATGGACACAAATTGCAAGGTCAGATCCTCGGCCACATAAAGTGATCTCTGTGCCAATCCAGTATAATATTTAATATAAATGTAATAAGTGAAGTATTGAATAGGGCTTTGCTAAAACAGTCTCACAGCCAGAAAAACTGATGGAAATGCAAAGCTGTGATTTTTTTCACTCCATGAAAATGTGAGATTCAACTGGTACACCTCCCTTTTTATTTTTGACTTTTTAACTGAAAATGGGAACAAGTGTTTCATTGCATAAATAGCAATATTTATTGATGATTTACTGAAACATCACCCTGGGAATATCTTATGATTTTGCACAGGATGAAGCTATCATATTTACAGCCAAGTGGTCAAAATGGCAAAATCTCTTTCCCCCAAATCTGCAAATTCTCAAACATAAAAATCAAAGTTCACATTCACAAAGTAAAAATGAAAAGCTTGTTGCTGCTCTAGTGCGACAGCTTACTCTCATTTTTTATTTTTTCATTGCCTGGCTCCTTGCCTACATGGGGGAACCATCACATTTATGTCTAGTCATGTAAATCACTTCTTAAAATTCAGATATATGAATTATGACCACTGGTCTGACATGTTTATTGAATCTGGTTAATTTCTTGAATAGTGTGTATTGGGTGGCCTCATTCTTCACAGCTACCTTCCATGGTGGCTTTTATAAAACATGGCTGACCTATACTGCACATCCCCCAAGTATAAGGTAAAATAAGATGATAAATTGATTTAAACGTCATGGATAACTATTAATTTGATTCTTGATAACATTTACATGAAACACTAACTTTCCTCACACCAGTTGCAGCGTTGTCACCGGGATAACTTATAGATCACTTTACTATTCAGCATGAATTAGAATATTGCAAGTTCGCCCTGTAGTATTGTGGTTTGGGCTGGTGGCAGCACCTGTTAATGTTACCTGACTCTTCATTATAAGACCTTCTTAGTTCAATTGCTCACAACTTTGCCTAACTGAGGCTGAAGTTTTACATGCTGCATGTCTGCTTCAGGTTGAATTTTTCTGGGAAAAACTCAGGCCAAACTTCTGCAGCTATGAATGCTCAGCATTTCTACATAGCAGACCCCAGGGTATCAGATTGGATACCCAGAAAGCGAGGACACAAAAAGTGACCACTGCTGAAAAGTTTGGTTTGAAGTGACTTGCCTGGCATTCCATAGGGACTCTGTGGTGCAGAGGCAGGGATAGAATCCAGTTCTCCAGGGCAGTATTCAAGTGCCTTACCCTTGACAGTGTCCCTTTTCTTCCTGCAATCCCCTGCCTCATTCACTACCCACCTTCTAACTTCTGCAACAGGGGGCAAGGGGCCTACAGACAAGTTTCCTTCAATACACAACCCTGATTCATCACCAGAGCAGATCTATCCAGTGCACTTAATGAGGAAGAGGTTGTGCGGGTGTCTGTATGCGTTGGTGGGTGGAATAGTATGTGATAAATGTAATTAAAGGGTGTGTCATAATGCATATATTTGATTAAGGTTGTCTAGGCAACTTTAGTTCTGGCATTTCCTAACTTTTGAGTGCTTGACTTTGCAACCTTCATGCTCTTCTAACATAGTTTTTAGTGTGTAATGTAAATCATCATTGGTTCCTGCTGATGTTAGTGATACAATCCTTCCGTTTAAAGTTGTACAGTCTCGCTTATAGCCAGTGTTCATACTTTTTGAAATATCAGTTTGCGGTGTTCATTTTGTTTTGTATCTCATTGTTTTGTTTTGTATTCATTATGAATTGAATATTTAACCAAACTACTTTTAACTCACGTAAACACCAGGCTTCATAAAGAGCTATAGTTTCATTCAGAAGCAAAAGATGTCAGTTTAATAAATAGTCAAACACATGCACACTTTGAAATGAACAGTGATGTCTTGAGGGCTGGAAAAGGGCAGGGAAATGCATTTCAAAAGGAGAAGAGGAAAAATAGGGTAAAAGAGCAGAGAGCTGCAAGGAAGTGTGTGTGTGTGGGGGGAGGGAATGAAAGAATTCATTTCCTATTCACTAAGACCCCAGTTCAACTAGGTACTTAAAGATGTGGGTAGTCTCATGAGACTTTTCCCATGCTTAAAGTTAAGCACAGGCATAAGTGTTTGCAGAATTGGGGCCTTATGCATTTTTTAAAAATAATTAGTATGTTCATTGTTACAGGTATAGTCAAGATAATATAAACTGGCCAGGTCTACATATATGTATAATCAATACAATCCATAACGCCAAGCAGATTGAACTGTGTTCCTACTGTGTTCACAGAAATATCTTTCTAATGAAGAACACATCATGTATGAGAACTTATGGGACTCTGAGAACTTGATGTACCCTGGGTCTATATTGCTTTTAAAATCTTTGCCACTCAACTAATAAAATGGATGGAAAATCCTAATTAGGTACATCCAACAGCCTATTTCCATAACAGGACAGGACAGGACAAAGTTGAGCATTTTTAGGTGGTGTAAGCGAGTGGGGTGAGAATGACAGATGAAGGATATGGCAAGGGAAGACTGACTGGGCCCCTTATCAGTTACTACATTCTAACATTTGAGTTTTTGAAAGGTGTGGAATTTTTGTAAAGCAAGTATAATGTGGTTAGATAATTTCCTTAACTCTTAGTGAATATTTTTATTTTATAACTGATATTAACTAACTGATGTTAGTATCTACTTTAATTATGATGAAATAGCTTCCAAAGGATTTTTTGTCTTTAAAAGATTGCTCAGTCTTCTTTTTGGTGAGACATTGTTTAAAAATATGGATTCACTCTAATTAAGGAAAAGGATAGAAATAAAAATTTGGTCAATTCTCAGTTAGTTTGTCTAATAGTGGGGTCCAAATTGGTCTACCACTGAATTCTGGGGAGCTTTGGATCCTTATCTGGAGCTGAACTGCACAGCACATGCCCAACTCTCTAATGGGCTGATCTGGGTCACTGAATCCAAATACTGTCCAAACTTCGGAGGAGTTTGAATTTGGATCTGAATCCCGATTTGAACTTTTAAGTGGAGGGCCTTTTCTATTCATGCAAAGCTCCAAAGTATGGTTGGAGAGTTTCAACTCAGAGGAACATTTCACCAAGTGTCTAAAAACTGCAAAATAGATTAGAAAGTGTCACATGTGCTGGGTGAGATCCCCACACCATTCTGGAAGGTATCAAGGAGCTCCTCTGGATACAATCAGTCTCAGTCCCGTGCACCTGTGAAGCTTGTCAAGCCTGGAGATGGACAGATCCTGGAAAGGGAAGGTCCCTGCTCAGTGCAGAGTGGCTATCTAAAGGAGCATAACTGGGGAAATGGCTTGAGAGCCTGGGGCTGCCCAGGACTTCTGAAAAAGGAGAAGGATGAGTACTTTCCCCTCCTTTTTTTCCTCCTCTTCTTTGGCTTCCTGACGGTCGAGGTCTCAGCTTTCTCTGGCCTGCAGAAGTATATTGGCTTTTTTGTTTGGACTCCTTTAACTCCCCCTGCAAGTGGGCTGACACCTTGAACAGCATAGCCAGAGGGCTGTGCCCTCAAGTCTCGGATAAAAAGCAGTGGCCCACCTGCTTCCTAAGGGAGACGCCAACTACACACAAAATAAGCAAACAGATTGTTGGAGTTGGCCCACCAGTGCCTGAGTTTCTTAGCTTCCCGGGATCACGCTGAGGCCCTTATTTTTTCCAAAAGTGTAATGACAAATATTAATTTGGAATGTCTTCTACTGAGAGATTATAGACTGATCTAGCAAGGAGATGGATTAAATAGACTGAATAGGTCTCTTCCATTTCTAACGGCATGATTCAATCCCACTTTTTAAAAATATTCAAATATGAAATCACTCTGCTGAATTTTAAATAATTGAAACAAGCTATTAGCTACTTTGCCTCTTCATGCTCATATTTAGTAATGTATGGACTATAAACAATAGCTAGTTTATCACCACCTATTGGGGAAAACAGCAATTCCTGTATTTGTGGCAAACAGAAACCCTGCCTCTTAAAAAACAAAAATTATTAATGAAAAGGGAATCATTTGTAACTTGCATTATCACACTGAGTTTGATAATAGATGTAAAATGGTGCCTTAAAATCATAATTTGTATATATACAAATATAATCAGACAGTAAGATGATATTTTTACCTTATCCCTATCACATATTAAATGTCATTTTCATGCTTCAGTTAACTTCCTCCAAATAGCTGAGAGCATGATTAAAACATACATAGCACAAAGTTTTGTTAAATTAAGGCTACATAATCCTAACTAGAATTTGGAGAAATTGAACCTACTGTTTTTATAGAAAACACATGAAACATTAATTATTCAATAGGTCTAGTTTTTTAATCAGTTTCAAGTGAAATACTTTTCAGAAAGTGCACTGTAGCCATGATAAAGTATAGTCACATTCACTGTCTTTACTTATGGTATATATGTTATTTCTACTCACAACTAAGGAGAGAATGTCTTTCTTTTACTTTTTGTGCTTCTTGCTGGCTTTAATAATTGTCCTAGTGGTTGGAGAATAGAAAAGATTGTCATGAATTCTGTTTTCTTTGCCTAACTCTGCCACTGCCTTTGTGTGATGTTGGTCATGTCACATGCCATAATTCACCAAAGTGATTTAAGAATGGTCTTATGTGCTGTAGGATATTAATCTCTTTCTATATCAGCTTCTCCATTTGTAAAAGGTAAGATAAGTGACTCCTGAAGAATGCTGCAAAACTTAAAGTAAAATTGTCCATACTACGATGTATTTTTATATGCCTTTGTCTCCATCCTCTTTATTCTGTCATCGCTACAAACTCAAATGGAGATCTGAAAGTCCAGCAATCATTTTGTTTATTACTCCCAGGAGCTCATGTTCTAAAGACAAACAGGCAGAGTCAGGAAAAGTAGAACAAGATGAGGCAATCTTATCAAATGTCACAAATTGCTGCTATATAATGTGAAGACTAATTGTTCTAGTTAATATTTCAACATTCTCTGATAGAACGGTATTGGTAATTACTATTACTCATCTTTTACTTGAAAAAGACAATTATTTTGGAAACATCAGGGGAACCTGCAACAGAAGAAACTATCCTTAGGGTATGTCTGCACAGCAAAACCTGTGGATGGGCTAGTCTACCTGAGCTAGCCTGAATCCCACTAGCATGAGTAACAATAGCAGTGAGCTTATGAGGAGAGGCTGAAAGAACTAGGCCTGTTTAGTCTGCAGAAGAGAAGGATGAGGGGGGATTTGATAGCAGCCTTTAACTACCTGAAAGGGGTTCCAGGGAGGATGGAGCTAGGCTGTTCTCAGTGGTGGCAGATGACAGAACAAGGAGCAATGGTCTCAAGTTGCAGTGGGGGAGGTCTAGGTTGGACATTAGGAAAAAGTTTTTCACTAGGAGGGTGGCGAAGCATCAAAATGAGGGAGGTGGTGGCATCTCCATCTTTAGAGGTTTTTAAACTGTGGCTTGACAAAACTCTGGCCGGGATGATTTAGCTGAGGATAGTCCTGCTTTGAGCAGGGGGTTGGACTAGATGACCTCCTGAGGTCCCTTCCAACTCTAATCTTCTATGACTCTATGAAGTCACTGAGTGTGGGCTAATGAGACGAGTAGTACCCAGGGTCCATGCCAGGTTTGTACTACCCACTCTGGAGCCTGCACTGTCTCCACTGATATCGTTACCTACAGTAGCTGAACTCAGGTTACTTCAGGTAGGCTAGTCCATGCGCAGCTTTTGCTGTCTGGACATTCCATAGTGATGCTTATAGGCAACAGACTCTCCTTGTGTCATTATACAGCAAACCCAGCAAGAAAGAGAATTAAGTCTAATGTGTAGAAATGGACGTGAGATGAAAAACATTGACAGTATGAGTCTGATTGGCTGCAGAAGTAAAAATGAAAAAAAAAAAAAAAAAGTGGCCAAATGCTGTGTAGCAGCTCATGAGGGGAGAGCTCCACTACTCCCCGAAACCAGAGTTTTCCAGTTCCCACATTTGGCCACAAAGCAAGTACTAGTTAGTTGATCTGGATTAACTCTCCTGTGTGGCCACAAGAAGAGGAAGGGGAAAGGGAGACAGATGGTCTCAAAACTTCTCCTACGAAGCAGATTTTAAAAAAATAATTTTAAAGTCCATCTTCAAGGGTCTCATTGCTATGTATGGCAATAAGAGAAAAAAAGATGTCCAATGCCCAGAGAAGGCAGATAACCCATAAGAACAGAAATAAGCCTCCATGAAAATGCGGCTGTGCAGAGGAAAATTTACAGCTTGATTGGGACATGGGGTAAATGAAACACGTAAGCAGAAGTAAGTATGTTGCTTGTATGAGTCTTCCTTTTACAGTTCTCTGTATGAGCACTAGAAAGGAGGAAGCCTTGAGGTATATTCTAGCTTTCATATAGACATTAAAACTTGTTTTGATCAGTGTTTTATTTTAATGTGTGATCTGGTCAGATGAAAAAGACAAAACCTCATTACAAAACTGAAAGCTGGAAACAGGCTGTGCATTAGAGGAAATTAAAGAAGATACAAACATTATAGATAATATAATCTATATATTGTGTATTGATATGATTGGGTATTTCAGGTATGTTTTCTTTCTATAACACTTACAGTTGGCTGGTTGCTATTTGCCTAGCACCTGCATGTTCCCCAAGACCAGTTAATTTTGCCACATTTGCTAAATTTTTCATCAGATTATGTGCATTGTTTATCATTGCCAGAAGAAGTAAAATAATGCCCTAAACTAATATGCAACAAACCGTCACACTGATTTTGACGGACTACTGATTAACAAATGCTTTAGGCTGGTCAGCATTTCCATGCTACCTGTATTCTTTAAATATTTATGTAATGAAAATGGATTAATACCATCAAGTAAAACAGGGGCTGTAACTGAAAATAATTCTAATATAAAAATGTGAGAATTCCTCAAAGAAAGTTGAGGTAATAATGACATTATATTTGATTGTATCCACTGTTGCTTAAGTCACATCTTGGATACAACTCAAACTTTTTTGGTGCATTTGCACTGAAAATAAACTCTAATTTATTTTTCACCTGATTTTCTTTTCATGTTTTGGCTTAGATGCTGCCTGAATCTTCTCCAAAAGATATAGTGAAAAGACTGCAGAGCAAACTATTGTCAAAGGACAAAAAGTTCTAACGCTGCAACAAATGCTTTGTTTTTCCTCTGCTTATCCCTCAGGCAGCTACAGAGATGTGTGTGCGGACTTGAAGTTAAATTCAGGTTTGGTTGGCAGAGTTTCTTCTTCCAAAGTGTAGCTCTCCTGAGGGAAAGTTTATTTGTTGTGTATCCATATACACTTATGACACACACCAAAAGGTTTCAAAGTTTTCAGTGCATTTTAATGTGATGAACTTCCATGCCTCCACACTTTAGTTCTTTTTCCTGATCAGCAGTGAAGAGAGAATTTCAAAGGCTGTTTTAGCTATTTCAGGTCACTTTCACAGATTATTTTTAATAAGGAAGAATTTGATTGCTATGGGTTATGTATAAGATTTAAACACTTAGATGAAAATCTAAAGAGCCACCAATAATCACACTGATCATTGAATTGTGAACGGAGAAAGTTATTTATAGCAGCCCTCTTTATAACTCTGTCTTTGGGATGCAAGCATTGTCATGGTTATATATGGACACAGCAGAGAAGGAGATAGGCACAGACACAAAGGGAGCTGATAGAAACCTGTGGAGACTATTGTTCTTCTGACAGCAAAAACTGAAACCAACATCAAGGTGAGTCTTTTTGCACTGGGGAGGAGGGAGTGTTCAAACATTTAAAGGGACAGAACATCACATCCCTCCACCCCTACTTTAAAAATCTTCCCATATATATACATTACCATTTACATGGCTAACATGAAACACTACATAACCTAACTAAAAGTTGCAGGTGGACTACCACCGACTACCGCAGCAGTTCCTTTGTTGATGTCCATTTTATCCATTCCATCACTTAATCCTTAATATGCAATGCTGCTCGGCTACCTTCCTCTTTATTTCTGTCTTTCTTGAACAGCAGATCCCTTCAGTACCTGTATTCCAGTCATGACTATTATTCTACCATGTGTCCATTATCCCTATAATAGCTGCTTTCACTTCCTGCACCAGTGATTTTAGTTCCTCCATTTTATTTCCCGGGTTCCTTCTACTGATGTACAAATGTCTTAGTTGTTTCCCCTTGGCCTCACCTGGATTCCTTGTGAGATTAGTATTCTCATTTTACTGCCAGTATCTCCTACCTGAGTATTACTGTCATTAGTACTGGTACTATCTTTCTTCTTCCATCATCTTGGTACATGTTGGTACATCACATCACACCAAAAGGAGAGTAGTGACCCTCTCAATCTGAAAGTCAAAACCAGCAAAAAGAAGAAGGGGTCAGGTGAAATAATTAATAACTTGGTGAAAGACCCTTTGCCTGCTTCTTTGAAGCACTCCTAATATATTTACTGTTAGACTTGTTGCACATCATTTGCAAATAACCTTTCACATAACTACAATAATATGGTACTGTTGTGACTGCTGCATCTTAGGGTGGCAGGTGAGCAGTTGAACGGAGCATATCGTATCTGAGAACAAAACAACTAAAATGTGTGTGGTTAGTAAATCAATATATAGGCACCTAATACGGGGCCTGATCTTTCAGCAGCAGTGAGCACCCAACAGCCCCCGTTGAATTGAGTGAGTGTTGATCATGCATGGAATCTTGGAAAATGAGTTATTAGTATAAATATGAATATATTGCAGTCGTGTCAAAATGTAACTAATCAAAGCGGGGGGGTCTAAACATGGATTTGGGTATCTAAATCTAAACTGCTGGGTTTGAAAATGTTGACTGTTTCCATAATCTCTGTTGATTGTTTAAAAAAAAATCTGTTATTCCGGATTCTTGATGATGACCTCTAGATGCAGTGGTCTTAAACTATCTTTCCAGCTGTTTAATGCTTGGAAATATTATTTCAGGAGGTAGTGTAACCCATACCCACCCAGTGGTGGCTGGGCTAAATACAGGTTGAGCTACAGCTCTGGCTAATAAAGCTGTGTCTCTTAGATCAGACACTAGAGACTCTTGCTTCTAGAACCCCAGGGTCCATATTCAGTCCCAACTACTAACTCACCCAGAGGTTACAAACACATGCAGACACCATTTAATTTATTTGTGTGATGTGTTTAAAATAAGCTCGTCTGAAAGTTTCTGCAGTTTTATTCAGTAAAATGCATTTTTCTAAGTGTAATGTAAAGTGCTGACAAACAGTAACTGAGCTGCTGAAGATGTGTAATAAATGGCTTTTAAAACATTAAATAGAAGAGCAGTCCTTCTGTTTGAAAAACCGTATTTCACTAATAGTTTCCACGGGGTATAGGCATGTGCCTTTCTCAATCAAGGCTTCAATGCATATAATCTATTTCTCCATCTTTTGGAGCTATTTGCATGTCCCAGGTTATACTTTGGCATGAAAAAGGGGTTGATAAATCAAAGCAACCTACAGAAAAAACTTGTTCCGTGTAATTAAACTGCCAGAGCCATTATTTTTATAAATATACTTAAGATGCAACAATGACAGGACTTGTCATTGTACTTCTGTATGAGCACAGTTAAAAATTGCCTTTTGGAATATGTTCAGGTAGATTGTATGGCGTTATGAAAATAGATGTTAAAAACGGAAGATTGCTTTTATGTTTAATGTTTTAAAAGCTGTTTTATTGTAAGTGTTCAGCAGCTCAGTTGGTGTTTGTCAGCACTCTACATTATATTTAGAAATATGAATTTTACTGAATAAAACTGCAAAAAGTTGTGTTTTTCAGAAGTCAATGCAAATGAATGAGGGATTGCCTCCTTTTCCAGGCCATGTTGCCACAGCTGCAGCCAGTGGGGGAACTCCTTTTGTAAAAGGCAGGCAAGATGCTGTCAGTCAGGGCTCCAGGCTCTGAAACTAGCTCTTCCTTCCCTTGTTTCAAAATAGCCCAAATCCAGTGAGTTTCTGAGCATGCTGGAAAAAGCCTTCTGTTTGATAGGGGCTTTTAGAAAACATGGAGGATATGCTTCTGTTAAAAGTGATGAAGTGGAAATGAGTTTTTGTATGTGTTGGGCTGGGTTTCTGATGAACTGATCACTTCATACTGATTTAATTCTATTAACTGTATTAGGGGACCTAAAGCCTTGGATTGGCATCTTTTTAGTTATTTAAATCAAAATAAAAGTCTATAGGACTTAAATTCTTTGCTGAAATGGGATGAAGTTACTGTTCTTGTACCATTTATTACTTTGATTTATTTTTTTGTTCAAGACAAAGTAATAGGATTACCTAATCTAGTCTTCTACTTGAGAAAGTGTGGCACTTAATTTTTTTTAAATTGTGCCTGTGGTTCAGGAAAACTTAAAATCTGAAGCTGAAACCTTCAAGTCACTGTCTGGAGTTTAATTTTGTTCTGAGTATTTTCTCTTCTCTAAAAGGAGAATAAAAAGTATAAGTATTTTGAGGTTTAAAATATATTGCACCAATATATTCTGTTACATACTTATTAATTTAAAAACCATTGCAATGCTGTAATCACCTTCTTCTGGTCATCCACTGATGTTCGTAACTGTATTGTTTCACCCGTCCTTTCATCTTGTAACCCCTGTGGGCAAAGAGTAAGTGTCTCTATTTGCATGGAACTCAACATAATCTTTCCATCTAGCCCTTAATTTTTACTGTTAGAATAACTTGCTGAGAAGATTCTGAAGCACCTGTAAAAGCTTGAAATGCTAGAGTGCAATGGCCTCATGTTAATTTAATATAAATGGTAACGGGCTAGGTTCTGCTCTAAATTACACTGGAGTAAATCCAGAGCAACTCAGATTAGAATTGGTTGAACAGTAAAATACTTCGTTACTAATTCATTTATAAATCTAAACCCTGAGCTTGATTCCCTGCTACATGTGGAGCCTTATTTGTTAAAATCCAGGCAACTACTGAATTTGTGAATCCCTAAAATTTTCATAAATTTAAGAAAGATGGCGAATCATTCAGAAAGTTCATACTGAAGTTCGTGAATCACTTTGTTGTTCATTATTCACCATCTGCTGTTTAAAAATTTTTGGCCAGCTATTTGGGCATCAGAAACAATGCTATGAGACTAAGCCAACTATAAACCCGCACTGGCTAATAGTCTAAGACTGGGATGTGTAAAGAAGCCTGCAGGAGCCGGATGCCTTTGGAAATTCCAGGCTAAGTGAACAGTCCACAAACTATCCCTATCCTGAAAATTACTCATCCAATATATTTGGCGAATAAACTAACAAATATACATGAAGAAATTAGATATGTTTGTTAATGATGCATAAATGGAACGAGGAGCTATGTTTGCAATGAATATTCTTAATTCAAAGAGTCCTACTTCAGATGCACACGTGTGTAACTGAGCAGTATTTGTCCCAATAAGCCTAATTCATCATACAGTAGAGTTAACTTTTTAAAAAACCTGCATGTGCTGTCTGAATACCATAATCATGCTCATGGATATGATGAGCCTACAGTCTTAATATGTGAGGCTGTTACTGTTTTGGGTTTGAATTAAATTTCTACTGCATGCACTCTTTCAAATCACACTGTAATGTGCCAAGATCTTTTTGTTACATACATTGTGCAGTACTTCTATCATAGCCTGGGTATATTTAAGCACTTCATATTTTCTTTAAAAGATCACTTTAAATAAATCTTCCTTTAAAACATCAGTAACAGCCTTTTATTTGAAACTGCCTTTTTCTTTCGCTAGTCATCCCTTTGACACAAAAAGGATCATTTAGAATATATATATATTTTTTACAATTGCTTTGTACTATTTACTGCAACCTGAACCATTTCCCCCTGAGAATAGTTACCTTTCGAAGGAGAGTCTGTGAAGGGGACTTATAAAATAATGGCTTGAATGTTCTCTGCATTTTGCCATTCACGGCCTTTTTAAAAAAATTAGTTTTAATGCCTTCGCACACTCATCTGTTCTCCTACTGAATAGTGGGGCAAGGTTAAGCTTGAAGGATTGGGTATTCAGAAGCATCTAGGAAAGTTTACCCTTAATAATGGTGGGGAAAATATTTATATAGTATCATAAATGCACCCTACACATGGAGGCCACTGACAGCTGGGTTTCAGATAGCACTATCAAGGGACTGAATGGGACCCTAGCATAAAGGAAGTGTAAGGGACTGGGAAACATAAGGACCAAATTCTGCTCCTATGCTGGTGCATGTGTAAGATTCTTAATGTACCAGGCACATTCCCAGGCCATTTCACAGTAAGGTTAAACTAGCATTTTTCCACATTCTAATTTTAATATAATTATGGTAAATCACCTCTAAAATGTTACATGCCAACATAGGTCTGGCCCACTTTGTTTTGATGCTTTTGATTACTTTGAAACAGAAAGGATACCTGCTGATTCACTGAGGGCCAAAATCCAGAAGTTTGGATTCAGCCAACTTTAATCTATACTGTCTCAACTCATTCAGTTCAATTTCAGGCCTTGATTTTTGCCTCATTGTTTCCCCCTCTGTTTCTATTGACTTTTGCCCTTTACATGATGATCCTAAAATACCCTATTATTTTTCTTCCTAAATATTTCCTTGTCAGGTCTGCATTCATGGACCCTGATTTTAACAAAGCACTGAAGATACATGCTCATCTTTAAGTGTTTGAGTTAGTCCCTGCCTATTCATCACATGCACAAGTTATTGGGAGAGTTTCCCTGGGTGAAGATAACTTAGGAGTCCAAGATTCCTAGTCTCTGGAAATTAATTACCTTTTAAAGAAGTTTAAAACCTTACGAGGACTTATCAAAAATTTCCCAAACTGTTTTGCTACAGTAAATTGGGTTTTCCAATAAACAAACATTCAGTGTCTGTTTTTCTCTTAAGTGTGTGTGAGAGAAAGTGAGCAAAAAACCCAACCTCTCCCGTTCCCCCCCCAAAACCTCCAATAACAACAACAAAAAAGTTCCCCCTCTGCCCCTCCCCCCCCCAAAAGAAAAAAATAGGTTGGCTGCCAAAATCCCCTCCCCACCCCTGTTTTCTAGCAGTCACTGTTTTGATGAAAGGTTAAAAATTTCCAGTAAGGCTGAGAGGAACCAGTTTCCCAGCCTGCTCTAGTATTTACACTTTCTCTGCTTTGACTTGCTAGTCAGTTGTGAAGATGAAACCATACTGTACAGAGAGAGAAAGGGATCTGTAGCTAGCTTCACAGTAAGCTGAGTCACAATGCTGTCTTTCACAGCAACACAGCCTTTGAGATACTGGTCTTTTCATCTGCTGTAGTTTTCATGAATAAATTACTTTAAAAAAAAGTGAAATGGTGAAAAGGTCTTTTTGTGCTCTGTAATTATCTCATTGGATTTAAACTGAAAAGGTTCTGATTAAAATGCTTAATGCAATGAAGTAGAAAATATTAAGCGTGTTCATTTTTAAAACTATCTATTTTCGGATACTTACAATAATGAAACATGTTTCTAATACAATGTGTATTGTCTATGCCTGCATATCTGTTTGTTCCATAAAAATCATTATTCTGCTTAACACTAGCAGAGTTAGGAGGTTTTATCCCTGGGAATAGTAACTTACCCCAAAATAAAATAATATAAACATAAGAATGAGAAACACTTAAAACTAAAATTTATCTTTATTTTACTACAAAATTCAAGTTATAGCAGCTATATCCTAAACTTAAATGTAAACTATTTTTAAAATATATATGCTCTCAATCAAAAGGAATTATTTTGAGGAAGTTGTGTAGCTTGTGTTTTTCAGGAGGTCAGACTGGATGATCGCAGTGGCCCCATCTGCACTTGGAAACTATGAATCTATTTGATTTCACAAACTTTTAATTTGGTCTCATAAAAGTTGGTTCTTAAATTGTGAAGCCTTTTACCTCCTTGAAAGAAATCCAGAAGTATTATAAAATGGGTTGCCATAGTTAAAGTTGTGCTAGCAATTCCACTATAACCAACTGTTTTCAGAGACATGTCTGAATCTGGGTATGTGACATTTGCTACCAGAAAGAAATGATTCTTATACACTTTTTGAGAGGTTTTTTTTTTTTTGCTCTTTTCAAATAGCAAAATTGGAAGCTAGTATGTTCTAGAAGTTTTTACAAATGCTTTAACATGTTATATCTTAAAATTAAATTTGGCAAGGTTAGTCCCCAATGTGAAGTTGTGATTTGGAATAGTTTTGAAAAATAGTTTAATTGCTTTTTGTTTCAAAAACTGGCCACTGCAAATATTTTTTCTAATTATAAAGTTATTGTTATCACTCTGCTCCACCTGCCATTTAACTAATGACCAGGAGAGAGAAACCCTTATGTAAGTTCTACCTAGCTTGAGATTCATTTCACTCACTGCAGGTTTGGATTTCTTCATCAGTGGGTTGGCTCAATGACGGCAACTTTCCTAAGGGAGGATAGCCCAAACTCTTTCATTTTATGGGCCTGGCTGTGCAGTCCTTACAATGACAAAAGGGATTTTTGATGTCATTAAGGACGGTAGGAACAGCTCCAATGTATGTAATACTACTTGTCCTACATTGATCATGCGGAAACTTTCTTGTCTTCAATTATAGAGTTTGGTAGTGCAGAAGGTCACAATTAGGTGATATTTGACAGGGGCGAATAGCTGACTGTTGTACCTAAACTGCTGAGGAGATGGTATACTTAAGTAATTAGCTCACTAATTTCCTCAACCAAGTGGGAAGTGGAGACTAACTATGACCAAGATTCTGTTGGTTGGAGGAGGAGGGAAGTTTTTCACGAAGACCTACAGGCCAAATTTTTGGAAAGACTGCAACCTGGACTCCATTTGTACATGCACAGGTTTGCCCATTAAATTGCCTCTTTACTTATTATGCACTAAGGCTTGTGTATGTGGATGACAGAATTGACATATGAAAAGTATACTTGGGTGCACAAATGAGAAAGTGCAAAGACATCTATATGTGGCAGGAACCACACCCCTAAGTTGTACGTGCACAAATGGAGATATTTGAAAACTGTGGTTCTTTATTGTGTAGGCATAACTCCAATTTAATGTGGTAGTCTGTTTTTGCTGAGACACACAAACTGCTAGCCACAGACTTAAATGGGGAGGGGGGGTGGTTCATGGAGATTGCATTAAACTTAAAGTATTTGTACAAATATTATTGTTTATGTGGTCTTTCATGTTAATACAACAGTAACCTGTGCCACAGAAGTACTGCATAACTATCCAATGCATCTGGGAGTGGGACACAATGACTTACTTGTTTTTACCAAATATAATATTGGTGTTTATTATGTTGGGGTAATTTATTATTTGTATTACCATTGCTCCTAGGAGCCGTAGTCATGGGCAAGGACCCCACTGAGCTAGGTGCTGTACAAATGTAGAAAAAAAATATGGTTCCTACTGCAAAGGGTTTACAATATAAATATGAAATAAGAGACAACAGATGGATACAGACACAGGCGAATACAAGCAAACATTGAGACAATACTCGTAGGCCTCATAGGCGGTAGTCTTGGCACATCAATGGCCTAACGGTTGTCAAGTTTTTCATAGGCATTATGGAGGAGAGTTTAAAGGAGGATAATGAGGTAACACTGTAGATATTTATAGGCAAATTCTTCCAAGCATGAGGGGCAACATGGAAGAAAGTATGAAGGTGTTTATAAAATTTAACAAGTGGGCAATTTGAGATTGTCATCAGGTCAACAGCAAAATAAAGAGAATGGAATTAAAGAAGGCAGACTTTAGCAAACTTAGAGAACTGGTAGGTAAGATCCCCAGGGAAGCAAGTCTAAGGGAAAAAAGAGTTCAGAAGAGTTGGCACTTTTAAAAAGAGACATTATTAAGGGCACAAGAGCAAACTATTCCAGTGCATAGGATAGATAGGAAGTATGATAAGAGACAACTCTGGCTTTATCAGGAGATCTTCAACAATCTGAAGAGCCAAAAAGAGTCACACAAAAAGTGGAAACTAGGACAAGTTACAAAGGATGAATATAAAAAACCAATACAATCATGTAGGGACAAAATTAGAAAGGTCAAGGCACAACATGAGATTAAACTAGCTAGGGACATAAAGGGTAACAAGAAATATTTTACAAATACCATGGAAGCAAGAGGAAGACCAAGAACAGGGTAGGCCATTACTCAATGAGGAGGGGAAGACTATAACAGAAAATACAGCAATGGCCAGTATTAAATGCCTTTTTTATTTCAGTTTTCACCAGAAAGCTTAGCAGTGATTGAACGATTGGCATAGCGAACATCAGTCTAAATGGAGTAGGATCTGAGGCTTAAGTAGGCATAGAACGAGTTAAGAATTACATAGGCCATGTCTACTCTAGCACTTATGTCAGCAAAACTTTTGTTGCTCAGGAGTGTGAAAAAACACCCCCTGAGTGGAATAAGTTTTGCCAGCATAAGCACTCATGTGCACAGGGCTATGTCAGCGGGAGAGATGCTTGTTGAGTTGGTTTTATTATGTTGACAGGAGCTCTGTCTCCCGTCAGCATAGCACAGCTACATGAGCAGTCTTCCAGTGGCAGAGCTGTATTGGTACAGCTATGCCACTGTCAGCTTGCTAGTGTAGACATGACTTTAGACAAGGTAGATGTCTTCAAGTTACCAGGGCCTGACAAAATATATCCTAGAATACTTAAGGAACTGCCTAAAGAGATCTCTGAGCCAATAGCAATTTTCTCTGAAAATTTGTGGAGGATGGGAGGGATCTCAGAGGACTGGAAAAGGGCAAATATAGCATCTAGCTATAAAAAGGTGAATAAGGACAACCCAGGGAATTACAGATCAGTCAGCTTAATTTCAGTACTCGGAAAGATGTTGGAGCAAATAATGAAGCAATCAGTTTGTAAACACCTCAAAGATAAGGTGATAAATAACAGTCAACATGGATTTAAGAGCAAATCATGTCAAACCAACTTAATATACATCTTTGACAAGGCAACAAGCCTCGTGGAAATGGGGGAAGTGGTAGATGTGATGTATCTTGAATTTAATAAGGCTTTTGATACTGTCTCATATGACCTTCTCATGAAAAGAACTAGAGAAATATAACTTAGATGAACCTTCTATAAGGTGGATGCACAACAGTTTGAAAAACCATACTCAATGAGTAGTTATTAGTGGTACACTGTCAAGCTGGAAGGGCACATCAAGTAGGGACCACAGAGATCTGTCCTGGGTTTGGTTTTATTCACAACCTTCATAAATGATTTGGATAAAGAGAATACACTTAAAAAGTTTGCAGATGATACCAAGCCAGGAGGGGTTGAAAGTGCTTTGGAGGACAGGATCAGAATTCAAAATGATCTTGACAAACTAGAGAAATGGTCTGAAATGAATAGGGTGAAATTCAATAAGGACAAACGCAAAGCACTACACTTAGGAAGGAATAATCAATTGCACAATACAAAATGTGAAATGACTGCCTAGGAGGAGTAGTGCTGGAAAGGATCTGGGAGTTAAAGTGGATCAGAAATGAAATATGAGTCAACAATGGAACACTGTTGCAAAAAAACACCCAAAAGGCAAAGATCAATCTGGCGTGTATTAGTGGGAGTGCTGTAAACAATAGGGATGTAAGCGGCTAAACGGTTAAACATTTAAACGGTGAATAGCAGTCTCACTGTTTAGTGAATGAATTAAACGTTGCCCTTGGAGGGAGCTGCACTAGGCTTGATGTGTCCCCACTGAGCAAGAGCTGCCCAGTATGCACGTGGGGGAAGCCAAGCTGGGCTCGGTGCATACCCACCGAGTTAGCGAGAGCCGCCCAGCTGTGGCTCAGCAAGCGTGCGCTGGAGTTCTATTAGGATGAGGTTGTCTGAGAGCCTGATGTATGCTGGAAGACAGCAAAACACAGGACTGTATTGCTCACCGCCTTTGTTGCAGGGACAGCTTAGCAGGAGCTTAGGATCCTGCTTAGTTTCCTTTCCCCCCAGCTGAATGTCACAGAGGAAGGAGCTCGCTAGGAGTGGGGTGGGCGGGAGAGGTTGGGGGGAACTTTGAATTTTGTGCTTGTTGCAGCATCTGTTGGATGCGCACCGCCTCTCCTGCATGCCCAGGTCCTCGTGGGCAGGCTGCCTCCACCTCTTCCCCACTCCATCCTCAGACAGAGACTATAGCTAGGCCCCTGATGTTGAGGGGGCTGTGCAGCTGCGACCCCAGGCTCTACCAGCAGTGCAGCACCTGGCAGCAGCTGTTAGCTCTGTCGCAGTTCAGTGGGGCCGAGCGAGCCAGAGGAGAAGCTCATCATTGCCTGAGGGCACCTCCCGCCCCTTTTGCGCACACTGGAACTGCATGGTAAGTTTACGTTTAACCGTTTCATTCTTAGAAGTTTAAACCGATAGCTCAGTAAATGAATGTTTACATTCCTAGTAAACCTCACATGAAAAGTCATTCTTCTACTCTTATCAGCTCTCATAAGGCACCAGCTACGGTACTGGTCCAGGTCTGGGCACCACAGTGTGGGAAAGAGGTAAACAACTTGGAGAAAGTCCAAAGGAGAGTAGCAAAAAGTGTTAAAGGCCTAGGGAGCCTGACCTATGAGGAAAGATTGAAAAAATTGGGTTTGTTTAGTTTGAAGAAGAGAAAACTGGGGGTGGAGGGGACACATGATAACCGTCTTCATGTATGTAAAAGATTGTTCTAAACAGGCAGGTGATAAATTGTTCTCCTTATCCCCTGAGGACAGGACAAGAAGTGATGGGATTAAATTACAGCAAGGAGAGTTAGGTTAGACCTTTGGAAAAAATTCCTAACTGTAAGGCCAGTCAAGCACTGGAACAAATTACTGAGAGAGGTTGTGGAATCTCCATCACTGGAGGTTTTAAGATGGTCTAGTAATTAATGAGTCCTGCTTCAATGCAGGGGATTGGCCTGGATGATCTGTCAAGGTGCTTCCCAGTCCTACATTTCTAGGATTCTGTGGTTCCATGGGTCAATCAGAGGCAGGAGTCAACATCTCTATAGTGAATGAGAGATGACAGAATCTTGAGCCAAGATCCTCAAAGGTATTTAGGAGCCTCACTCCCATCATAGTAAATGGGAATTAGGCTCCTAAATCCCTTTGAGAATCTGGCCTTGGGTTTTCAAAGGAAACATGAAGAGCAGGTAGCAGCCTTTGTAAATTAAAGATTACTTTAATTTTCAGAGACAGATTTATGAAATAATGCTTTAAATTCTGCTTCATGCAAACTGAGTTTATTTCATAGACATAAGCCATTTCAGAAAATCCATAGATTGCTTTGACCAGTGAAGGGTATAAATTAACTCTAACTAACTTTTGTCAGTATAGCATGTTGAGCTATTTGGATAAAACATGCTTTTGACATTTATTACAGAATGATCCCTTCCCTTAGATTTCTAGTCACTGAACTGGGGCATGGGATAAATCATTAAGGGAGAGTAAACTTTCTGTTGACATAAATTGTATAGTTAAAGCTGAAGAAATTAGACTGGTTTTTTTGAGTTCACTGGAGTGACATATAATCTGACAGCAATATTCAGCAGTAAAGATGGTAAATATTACTAAATATCAAAATACATAGTTTAGGTTAGACAAAGATACTATATCACTAAGCATATATTTTTTACAAAGATAAAGAGAGAATCCTTCTGAAGTAGATACAAGAATTACCATGCTTAACTCAGTAAATAAAAATTTCCTTAATGCATACGTAGCCCAAAATTTCTTCCTCAGCCAAAACTTTTGGAAGCCTGTGCTTTGTGCAGAAAGCTAGTTCTGGATCTGTTCACAAGGCTATTGACAAATGACACTAAAAGAATATTAAGATTGCTTGGTTTGTGCTCAGAAGTTGGGAAATGACAGTTAACGTTTACAGGCTTAACTTTGCTGTATTGCACATGTTCATTATCCTAACACCTAACTACATGATTACATATTATTTGAGAATTTATATCTTTTTTACAATATCAGATGTACCTATAACATATGCGAGTACTGTGCACTGCTGTGTGTATGCCAGGTAGTCCACGGGTGTACCTACACTGGAGATTTGAACCACTTCAATATGCACTGACGCGAGTGAACCACTGTTAACTCCGGTGGCGCAGTGTGTCCACACTAGGCATGCTGTTCTGGATGCATGCAATGTACCAGATCCACAGAGCACTGAAAGCTTTGCAGGCCTGTGGTTTATTTCACTTATCCCACAATACCTGGAACAGTTTTCTGAAGCAGATGCATAGCGCCTATGGCATTTAGTGCACACTTGTATATGTCCATATGTTTTGATTTGAGCCGATGCCTGTTACAGGGTCAGACCCTCTCACCAGCAATAAGGGGGTAGCTCCTACAAGGGGAACAAACAAATCCCCTTCCCCAAAAGTATTCTCATCACCCCTTTCATGATATAAATAGGAAAACGAACAAAACTACCAGGCCAGACGATGGCCCAATCTGCATGGGCTCCTCCCCTAAGGCCAGACCATGCTTTGCTGTGTCAAGTCTCCATTGCAGGTATGGGAAGGCTAACAGGGTCTTTGTGCCTGGTCCAGCCCATGCCCTTTTACACCAGTGAGTAGGGGAATCAGCAGAGAGGATTAACTTTGATGTATTGAACGTGCACCCTGGGGCTGTGGTCGGGAGAACGAGCTCCTCCAGTCCCAGGGCCAAAGGAGGTTTCTCTCTCTCTCTCTCTCTCTCTCTCTCTCTTTTTCCACAGTGGCCCTGGGGATGGAAGAGCTCACTTTCCCCACCACAACCCTGGGGCCAGAAGAGCTCTGTGCCCCTCCAAAAGCAGTCAGATTTAAATTCTTACTCATGCCCCTTCATGCATTGAAATTTTCCCAGGCTCTTGACATTGCCTGATGAAAATTCACTAGAAAATTCAGTCCCTTTTCAATGAACTCTTTCCCAGCTAAAATTTAAATGTTAGTGCTAGAACTGCTTTCTTGTCAAGGCGGAATGCATCCATCCAGTGTTCACCCCTCAACTGTCCCACGTTCACATAAGAGTCTACAAAAGTCACCTTAATTCTGTACACATTTCGTCTTCAGATTTTAACTGGGAAGAACTGATGACAAAGAGATAAACCATGTTTGGTTAGCCCTGGGATCTCTAATTGTTCACTTTTATTACATTCTCCAGTGACTGGCTTGGTTTGTGTATATGGTTGAAAGGGAATCTTTCTTAATATCCATGTACTGTACTTGTAGAATTACCGAGTAAGAAACTACTGTGGTATTAATATCGCACATGATCTTCTCCTGGAAGAAGGTACGTTGAGGCTGTTTTCTAATTTTAATTGGGATGGCGTTATCATTATTAAATAAAACAAAATTATTCCTAGAATTGGCTCCATGTCAGCAGAAAATAATATACCTGTGTAGTGCTCATCTTTATTAGTGCAGTGTCTATTAAGCCTTTAAAATACTCCAGTGTACAGAAAAAGCCACTTAATGTAACAAGCTCATTATAAATTGTAAATAAATTCACATCTACCGTATAACACCACTTTACTGTGAATTCAAGTGAAACAAGAATCTAATCTTGTTAGTTAAACAGTTGTACTGCCTAGCACAATGAAGTCCTGGTCTGTGGCTAGAGCTTAGGGCTCCCAGGTGCTATGGTAATTAGTTTTATATATGTACATATATGTGCGCATATTCTGCAGTTTATATATATATATATATATATGTATATGTATACACACACACACATATATACATATAAACTTCACAATATGTGCAAATGCAAAACGTTAGCAATACATACTTGGTTTTGTGTTAAAAGATCTGGTTTACCCTCACTAAAGACACATAAGCTTTTAGTTTTAAAACGTTCTGTGCTCTTGTAATGACATTTTAAAAAAATATCTCCTAAAAAGAGTTGGACCTTCTCTAATTATTTTAAAGTTGGCCTTCAAAGAGAGCTCTGGGATTTTTTTTTACTTCCAGTAGGTCAGTGCTCTAGGTCCCCAGCACCTTTCACTGGAAATGTAAGTGCAGTTTATCTAGACAGTTAGTTATACATAATAGGTTTATGAGGAGGCAGTAATGGGAGGTCAACAGAGTATTTTTCTAGCTGCTATCAGCTGTAATTTTATGACATTCAGTTTTTATGCCTGTTCTGCATTTTTCTCCTTCAGCTTGTGCTTGTGTTTTTCTACTTTGTTTATCTTCCTATGTCTTCTGCTTAAGCAGCAGAGTCTAAGGCATTGTTAATACAATTTAATTTTAATATTTGGCTTAAGATTTCAGACTCAGAATTCTAAATGGTGGACTTTCAAAGAATGTTTTAAATCAATATCCTTCCTGGAACGCCTTAAAAATTGATCTACGGCTGATCCTCTCTTTAATTTGAGGAAGGATCATATTTTCTAGAGAACGAGCCAAATTCTGCTTTCACTTACATTGACTCAGAGGTGTTTTGTCAGGGAAGTTGACAGCAGAGTTGTAAGTTGTACAAGTTGAAAGTGAAGTGAAAGTTGTAACTAATGTTTGAAATTTGTTCAGTGATACATTAATAAAAAGATGTTGAAATCTCTACATATTGGAATACTGTGTGATGAGAGATGGCAGAGCCATACCTCTGCCACCATGAGGCTGAAAGATGCTGGACCTGTATTTGGTGTTGATGGACTGTTGGAACTTGAAAGAGAGATTGGTTGGACTCTACTGAGGAATTGTGGGATTTTTAAATAAATTAATCCCACAAAGGGCTATTTATACTCGTGGCATTACTGGGAAGTCTGGAAGAAAGGGGAAATTGAGTCACGTCTACTAATCATTCCTCAGGAAGGAGGCATCTTCCCACACTGAGCTAAAATGCAGGCTTCAGGAAAGGACTGCATATTTATATGAGCAATAATGACATTGACAGGTGCATTAGACAGGATATAAATAAATTCTAAAGGTTTATATAAACACAAATGTTGTCATGCTTTAAGTATACCAGTATAATGAAAATGGTATGACTCCCGTTCTCACCCAATGTGGATGCAGTTATATTGGCATAATATTGTTTATATTGGTACAGCTATTTCCCTGTGGAAAGGGGAATAAGCTATTCCAGTATAAGGCACGTTTTTAGCAGTGTAATTGCATTCATGCTAGGAGTTGTACCAGTACAACCATTTTGGTTTAAAACAAAATTGAACTCCTAACCGAAATAGTTAAACTGTTACAAAATTGACGTGTAACTCAGACCTAGCGAAATTGACCATGTAAAATGATTGCTGACTGGCAGGGGTTAGGAGGAAACTTCCCCTATGGTCAGATTGTTTCATAATTATGCATTTCAGGATTTCTTGTGCCTGTCGTTAAAGCATCTGGTATTGGTCCCTATCAGTGGCAGGATACCAAACCAGAAAGAGCAGTAGGCTGGCCAGTATAGCAATTCCTATACACCTGCAGTATATTCCTTTATTAATGGGGGTCAGGTGAACTGGGAGAACAGTTTGCGGCACCACTAAGAATTATCCCCAAGGTCAGACAGTTTGATCTTTATAACTGATGTTTGCAATGGTGGCACTTGTAATAGGTTGTGCTTACTCAGTGTGTCTCTCGGGCATCTCCAATGTATCTTGACCACCCAGGCCAACCAGCTATGCTCTAAATTGAGCACGCTGACTTTCAGGCCTCTCACGGCATGGTTGATAAAGGCTGCTTGCCTTTTTGCCGACCAGACCCACAGCCTGGCATCTGCTGGCATCAAGCAGTCAATTGAACCCATTCAGTAGAGGTTAGTATGCACTGTATTAATTCAACATATATTATAATTAATACACAAAAACACATGGGTGGGGAAATGTATTAAAAGTGGTCTGTACAAAATCCCTGCCAACATAAACAGATGTGACTCTCGTCGGAGCGTTTCTGGAAAGCCACATTTGCTGATGTGGGGAAAGGTGTGCTGGAAGACTGGCATCGCTGTTAGGCTGTGGTGTCTTGTTTCTGTGTGTGGTGTTTGTTTTAGGGGCAACAGGTGTGCTTCTAGATGAAGGACTAGAGTTAGATTTTGGTAGATGTCTAAAGTTTTATTTCCTTGCTTTAGTGGGTTAGTGCCAGTTATATAGAAACTACTCTTAACTCTCACATGACAGAGTGTTTTCATATATTTTTTTCCTAGTTTTTAGATTACAAAAGGATCTGTAATCTAGAGATGACTGCTTTTACAAACACCAGACTTTCTGGAAGTGCCCAAATGGCTCCAGAGCATCACTTCCATTGGGCACTTTCATGAAGCTCACTTTTTCAGAGAATCATAGAAATGTCAGGGTGGAAGAGACCTTAAAGTCCAGCCCCCTGTGCTGAGGCAAGGCCAAGTAAACCTAGACCATCCCTGACAGGTGTTTGTGCAACCTGTTCTTAAAAACCTCCAGGGATGGGGATTCCACAACTTAACTATCCTCATAGTTAGAAAGCTTTTTCCTACTATCTAACTTAAATCTTCTTTGCTGCAGATTAAGCCCATTACTATTTGCCCTACCTTCAGTGGACATGGAGAACAATTGATCACAGTTCTCTTTATAACAGCCCTTAACATGTGGAAGTCACTGCTGCTTTGTCAAAGATTTTCCTCTACAACATATTGCACATGTTGCTGGAGTAATAAAACTTGCACTTCTCCACCCTGTTAGTTCCCAGTTTTAGACGGTGGACACACCTTATAGGGATCTGTGACAACAGGCCGTTTTGGGCTGCTCTTCTGAAGTGTTCAGAAAAATTTGACCAACTCTAATTTTTTAATACAAAGCTTTATTTTTACTTTGTCAAAAAATGTCAATGTTCTCCATTAGTTAAGGGTCATGTATTACAGATAGTAATGCTAGGATCTCTGGCACAACAATGGTTTCCTGTACAAAGAACAGGAACTACTCTGAGTTGGCGAGACTTTTTTGTGAAGATCATAATTAGAGCTGGCTGGAAGACAAGAATTCTATTCTTCATCAACTGCCAAGGTTTTGGAATTTGGTTTTGTTCCACATAGGGAATGAGCACAGATATCCTGGCTTTGACAAAGCTGTTTTGTCAAAGATCTCATCTGTAGCAACACACATATCTCTGGACAAGCTAAAACCATTCCCCATGATAACCCTGGATACAGGGATGATTACTAGGGGGCATACAACAAAAGACAGACATATATCCCTGTTCTAAGCCATTTAAAAGGTCTTCTGCCTACTGCTTTGTAGAACAGAAGTAACCAGTATAGAAAATGTTTTCCCTCTGCTAACCACAGTGCATAAAATTCAGTTATGATGATTAATGCTTTTTTGTTAATTAAAAAAATTGTCTGACCCCCAGAGAGCCTACCTATTTCTCATATGTAGATTTTTTTTTTTTTACTTTTATTACTTTTAAGATGGAGGGGCATGAAAAGTCATAAGCCTTGGATGTGAACTCTTTTATCCAATTTGTAACATTAGAGTTTGAAAGCCTATATATTTACTTAGATATGAAAAGATTTACTCAAAGTATGTCCTGAAAAGTTTTGGTAGATACACTGTGGATCATACAAAAAACAGAGGCTAAACTTCTGTTTTAAGTGCTAAATAGGACCTAACTGTAACCTTGAGACCACAATGGCTCCAGTGTAATAATCTAGAAGGTGAATCATACAGCAATATGGCTGGGCTGAGAAAGATATTCCCTTTCACAGAAGAATGCAATATTTTGAAACTTAGTTTCATTTAGGTTGGGAGCAAAACTCAAAATTTGAAATTCTCCATGAAAGGGAATGGAGCCCCAGATTTGTTTGAGGACCCCAGGGCTTTTAGGGTCCATGGCTCCAACTTTGAGGCAGTAAGCCAGCCAGGCTGCCAAGGAAGGAAACTTGCCTGATAGTCAGGGTTTTGAAGGACCTCTGCCTAGCTGCCGGAGGAACTTAGTCAGAATCAAACTATCTCTGCAAATCTGTTAGATTTCAACAAATGGTTAATTCTGAAAACGCATTTCATCATTAGATTTTTATATTTATACACAGGATATGCTGTGGGCATAGGAGAGTTATTGTTACTACCACTGCTGAATGCTGGTACATCCAGGGCAGAATGGTCAATACTAACTGGAAATATTTCATTACAATTCTAGCCAGTCGGTTACATTGTTTGGTCAATTTACTCTATTACATTCCCAGACCAGGTGACTTTTTATGTCTGGCAGTGTAATCAGAGGCAATTTACACTTAATTCAATTTCTAATAATGTACTGGAAATGAGACAAAATATGGATTCTACAGCAGCTCTGTAGTTGAAATGATATTTGGCATCCAATCTATGTATATTTTTGAAAGGCCTGCAAGATTAATCACCATCTCAGGGACAATGAGAATTATGTTATGATCATTGACTCAAATTCATCTTCATCTGTGAAGGATTGCAGTGATAGACCTGATTTAGGCATTGCCTACAATAACTACGGGGTTCCACATTGCATCTTTACTGCTCTTTGGCATTTTCTTGATATTGTATGTAGTTTCTTATCACATAATGAAGTGTATCTCTGCATTGTCCATGACAACTATAGTGCACACTGAAGTTTTGGCTGCTGAGCACGTGAATCTTTCATTAGCACATAGAATTGTACAACCTCAGAGTCCACCAGTTAGGACTCATAGGTAACATTCACCAACAGCAATCAGTAGAAGCATTGAATATTCTAAGTGCTTTCCTGCCTCCTTCTCCTCTTTCATCTTCTCTCTTCTATGGCAGAATTTTTCCCTAGTATTGGCTCAGCATCAAATGGCTCCTGCTCCATTTTAGTTTGCCTTGTGGTCACTTTTCATTATTACTTGCAGTAAATGTTATGAAAAAACCTAAGACATGGTGGGGCCCCGAAAGCAGGGCCCCAGGTTTCCACATATAAAGCAGAGGTAAAATCAAACATTGCAAACATGCTGTTTGACAGATTTATTTTAGATAGAACTCTGTTTCAGAAGAGTGGGAGGTCATGTGACTGCTAAATTAGTTTACTAGATTGTAAGGTGTTAGATTTTGTCTACATAGCGTGAATTCTAGTGTGCTGCACGCTGTGCACTATGGCCTATCTATACTACAAAGTTAGGTCGATGAAAACCACCTTGCATCAACCTAGTTGTAAATGTGGCTATACTTAAAGCTGTCTCCCACTGATGTAAGCTGTCCATTATGCCGACATAGTAATACCATCTTCCTGAGTGGCATTGAGCCATGGTTAATATACTGAGGTTGAAACTGTGAGACGATAGACACTGCATTACCTATGTCGAACCTAACAGTCCTCCAGCAGCTGTCCCACGATGACTGAATCTCAGTACTCGGGTCACAATTGTGAACTGCACTGCCCAAGAGTCAGGGAGATTGGAAGCCCTCTCCCATCATTAAAATCCTGTGTATTTTTTAATGCCTTTTCCTGATTGTCCAGCTTGGTGAACACACCCAGCATCTCTCCACTGTTGTGTGCAACTGCCCAGCTTATCATGCCAGCCACATGCTCCAGATGCGCTTTGGCCTGGAGTAGACAGGAGATTTCTGGGCCTTTAGAGGAAAAAGCTGTGCAAGCAGAAGCATGGACATCTACTAGCATGGGGCACGCAGGAGAAGTGCAACAGGGACCAGCAGCAGTGCTGCATGAAAGTGAAGGAACTGTAGTAGGCATATCAGAAGGCCAAGGAGGCCAATACCAAGCTGCAGATCTGCCACTTTTACGAAGTGCTGTATACCATACATGGTGGAGATCCCAGCAGCACCCGCACACTACCACGGACACCTCAGAGGAGCCCAAGTCACAGGTCCCTGGCATGAACAGTGAGGACAAGTAGGAGGTGGAGGAGAAAGAGGAGGATGATGTGGGACATCCAATCGAGGAGTCCAGCTATGCTGCAAACCAGGACCTGTTTGAGACTCCATTGCAAGCCAGTCAGTGCTGGTAGCTGAGCATGGGTGAGCCCGATAAAGGGGAAGGAACCTCAGGTAAGTGTGTAAATGTAATTCCCATTATAGTGATGGTGCCCCCAACTTACCAGGACACTGCTATTGACTTTTCATTAGTTTACTCATACTAGAATAGGCAGTGGTACAATCATGAGAGATAGAATTGTTGTCCGCTTTTCATTCCCCTATAGAGTTAGGAGAGCACGAGGAGCAGTTTGTTTATGTACGCAGGAATGGCCCCTGACTCCACCTGAGAGATCTCGATGAAGCTTTCATGGAGGTGCTCTGCAATCCTCTCCCAGAGGTTTCTTGGGATGACAGCCTTATTTCTTCCCATGCCAGTCAGCGAAAACTTGGGCAAGCACCATTGCTGTGAACAGGTTAGCAGCATACAGGCGGGCGGCTTTGGGGTGCCAGCAGCAGCTGTACTCTCTATGCCTTTATTACCCTCAGGAGTGAGACATCAGCTAAAACCACCACTGCCTGTGGAAAATGGCGCCAGTATTCACTGCCAGTGCCCTAAAATCATAGTTTCATGCAACTGAACAATTCCCTGCTGATATTCCCTCATCCGTGGCAGGCCACGCACACCATGTCTGGAGCTGTGAGCGCCCTGCACAAGCACTCCAACGCAGAAGTGCCAATAAGCACGTCTTGTTTAAAAATTAAGGGGAAAAAGGGAAGGGAGTTGTGAATCTTCTCTTTCACTTTCCATTCTGACTGCACTCACAATGGTACCTCTGTGTGTTTTCTCTGTAGCTGCTGCCATTACAGTTTCGAGGGGTTCTCCCACTACACCTGTGGAATGCCTGAGCCAGATAAGAAGGAGAAAGAAGTGGACTCGGGATGACACGTTCAGCGAGATCATGAAAGCCAGTGTTGCCTCAGGCCATGAACAGAGGACCTGGAGGATGACTATTGCAGACTATAAGGAGAAGGAAAGCGTGGACAGAAGAAAGGCCCAGGAGTCTCAGCAGCAAAAGGTGAGGGAGATGCACCAAGACATAGTAGAGCTTCTCCAGCAGCAAACACAGGTGCTGCAGTGTCTTTATGGACCTACAGGTTCAACAATCCCAGACCTGCCTTCCTTTTCAGTCCATGGAGAACTCCATTTTAGCACCTTCCTACAGCCCCCTCAGCATTCCACGTGGCATCAGGGGCCACGTCCCTACACCTATCACTCCACCGAGGGGAACATTAAGGACAAACACAGCTTCACATACACTGACTTGTGACAGCCACAGATTATATTTGTCTAGCTAAAATGGACATGAACGTTCCTTCCCCTTCTTTAAGCTCCATTCCATAAATTTATTAAGGTTTTAATGTATTTGCTTTTATCTTGTACAGAATTATTTTTGAAGTGTTTTTGTTACTTAATAAAACTATGTTGTTTGGAAAATAATTAACATTTATTAGTTCCCAACATACACTGCAGAGTGGCTGGCAATATTGAAAGCACCCACTTAGCTTGTGATTACACACTTTGACACAACTCATCGGATCAGTGACAAACACAGTGTAATAATCATAAATGTACAGCAAGCACCACAGAAATAGTAGGTGGATTGTTGGTGTTATATTCATAGATGTGCACCAAGTACTGCACAATTCATAGCAGGCCCCCAGATTGCAGGGCCAGGTAAAGCACATTACATCACAATGCATTACTGTGGCTTGCTGCTAAAGGGCTGTTTCAAAGCCGCCCTGAGCTGCATAGTGCTGCGTTGAGCTCTCCTGGTAGCCCTTGTGTCTGTAAGTAAATAATACCAGTGCCCTTGCACTCTACCAAAAGCACATTCAACTTCTCATTCTGCACCTTCTGAGCTGGTAGTTGACAATTACCTTGGTGCTGTTGAGGTGGCTAGTTTATAGCTTCATGAGCAAGGGGTAAGCTAGGTCCCCCCGGATCACTGTTGGCATTTCAACATTGCCGAAAGAAATCTGCTGACCAGGAAAGTAAGTCCCTAATTGTAGCTTTCTGAACAGTCCCGTGTTCTTAAAGATACAAGTGCCATGAACTTTCCCGGACCAGCCAACACTGATATCAGTGAAGCATCCTCTGTGATACACCAGCGCTTACATAACCGTAGAAAAATAGGCCTTTCTCTTGATGTACTCTGTGGCAAGGTGGTCTGGTGCCAAAACAGGCATATGCGTGCTGTCTATCATTCCACCACAGTTTGGAAACCCCATTGCTGCAAATCCATCCATTATGTCCTGCACAGTGCCAAGAGCCACAGTCCTGTGTAGCAGGAGACGATAAATGGCCCTACACTCTTGCATAATAATGGCCCCACTGTGGATTTTCCAACTGCAAAATGATTTCCTGCTGGCAGGCAGCAATCTGGTGTTGCAAGTTTCTTCAGTTTGATCGCCACTCACTTCTCCATTGTCAGTACAGTTCTCATTCTGATGTCCCTATGCTGGAGGGCTGGGGTGAGTTCAGCACACAGATCCAGGAATGTGGCCTTCTGTATCTGAAAGTTCAGCAGCCACCGCTCATCATCCCAAATCTTCATTATGATATGATCCGACCTGTCAGCGCTCGTTGCTTGAGCCCAGAAGCAGTGCTCTATCTTTTGCAGCTGTTCTGTGAATGCCACCAACAACCTTGAATTGATTCTCGCTATGTCGCACAGCAATCTGCCCTCTAGAAAATGGTCATGTTCCCTATGGCTCTTCTTGCGGCTCAGCAAATACAGGCTGATCGTGTGTCCTGTGCTTGCAGTGCCCATGACAATAGTGCAGGCTCCATAATCTGTAAGAGATGGCAGATAGTGACAAGTTCTGCACAGGTTTGTGGGGCTTTCAAAAATACGTGCAAAAATTATGGGCGTGAGATGGCATTATGGGGTGGAGAAAGTTGCACGATGGTAACTTGACCCCTCAGTCCCAGTCGACCCCTGCATAACTTGTTTCTGCTCCACCATGCATTACCAAAACTTCCCAAAAGAAAATGTGCAGGACAGTGGGCAGTTGTACACTGAGATACCTACCCAGGGTGCACCTCACTGTGCATCAAAACAAGCGGTCGTGCTGTGTATGCACAATGCCAATGCAAGGAGCCAGGCATGCACACAGCCAAGCAATATGCTAACTGTAGCGGCTTTGTTCTGATGTAACTTATGTTGGCAAAAGTTTGTAATGTAGACACGTCCTAACCATTCTTGTGGACCCTGCTGGCACACAGTAAAAGTTCTTTAATGTGCACTGAGATAGTACTGTTTGAAATGGAACTATATAAACACACACTAGGGAACTTTTAGTGTGCAGCAGGGGGCCCGCACGGATAGTTAAAATGTGACACACTAGTACATACTAGAATTTATACCTTAGCTGGTGTTCACTAATGCACCATGTAGATAAGTCTTTAGACTCCAAATAGTTACAGTTGGCCTCTCTTAGACTTGCTTACAACCAAATAGCAACATGTGAATGCAAAGGAGTTTAGGGCAAAAGGTGCAAATTCAAAATTTTACCCTGCTTTAACTTATACATTCTTGCTATGTTCTCTTCTGTCCCCTCAGTTTGCGATGTATGCTATCTTAAACTCCTATCACTCAGTTGGACACAGTGGACCAAATTCAGAGGTACTGTGCAAGGAGTATGAGTGTGAGTCTTCATAACTAAGTCTAAGTGTAAAGCAGTTCAGTTCTCCATACCACTACCCTAGTTTTAAGCCAGTGCAACTCCACTGAAAATCAGTAGCATTACATCAGCATAAATTTAGTATAATGAAGTGGAGATTGTCTTGAGGGACTCTGAAGTGTTTATCTTGGTGGTTGTCCGCCAGAATGAAGTTGTTGCCCATTTTATTGTTTGGAGTGGGAAAGGGCTGACTAAAAATATGAATCTTGCATAGGTTCCTAAGCAGTAGAAAGAATTGTATTCATCCTGATCTCCTATCTCTAGGAATCAAAGCCTATGACCCGCCAGTGAGACTGCTCCTTTTTCTCCCTTTGTGAGCTTCACACAGCCACAGCTGCTATAGTTGCTCCTGGAGTCAGAGGCTGTCACCGAGATTACTTTGTGCCAGATAATTTAGGTGCTCAGAGCTCATGACACTGCAGGTGAATTATTTAGAATTTCGCCTTCAACCTCTGTTTGCTAAATGCTAGTGAGCAATCCTGAAATTCTTGAATTGCTGTTATTTAGAATTGTTCATTAATTTTTTCCTCCTGCATGAATAGCACACGTACCTCACTGTGGTTGTTTGGTTTTCAAACTAAGATATGTGTTGTGTTGACTAGTTACAGAAGTCAAGTGATACTGTGCCAGAAAAACTTGAGTGTTGTAATGTTTGTGGGGAAGTGGGCACAAAAGGCCAGTGCAACTAATATTAGTATTTATTTGCATTCAAAGCTAATATTCATAGAACCATTTTCCCTCCATTGTATGATTAGCTTAATATAATTTAAGTGGAAACTGGAGCTGGGTGAGGAAAAGATTCAGAGCACAGTGCTATGTGCCCTCACCTATTCTTTATCTTTTGGTAGTTGACTGAGCATAATGGGCAGTTGCAGCTTTCAAGCAGCCTTCACACTGCAACCAAATCAAATAGTAATTTAATCTAGGAACACAAAAAGTATGGTTCATTATACCCAGGTTGGCAAGACAAAGCAAGGAGTTAATATTTTTAGCTAGGTGGAGAAGCATTTCTAGCTGGTGTAGTTTATTTGAGCATCCATAGGGCCCTTATACACTATTGTACTTTAATGATTGGCCAGCAGATGCCCTCTCCTGTGGGCAACTAATTGCTTCTATCAGTTCTTCAAAGTACTTTCATTTTCTGATTAGTATTCTTTCTGTTTTATCCTAATACAGCGTGAACAAACTATTTTTCATCCAGGGTTCAAATTCCCCTCCCACCTCAATCAGTAGAACAGCAGGGAGACAATATTGTTCATTCTTTAAAAAGGGGCAGGCTACCCTGGAGGGTTAGCCTGTTGACAGAACTGTAATGCTTGAGGTCAAACAATTTCCTCTAGTGGCTTTATATAGATCAGGAGAGGAAAACAGGATTGAGTCCTGTAGGATTCCACAGCAGAGAGCTTTTAGGGAAGAGAAGCAGCTCTCCATTACAAGGTTTTGGGCTCTATCAAAAAAAAAAAACAACTGAAGCACACCTGACTTCCATTTATAGGCAACTCAACAGTCCTGTACCTTATGACTGACTGACTGGTGTCAACATCAGCCAGTAGCTCAAGCAGCATTATCATGGATGCTTTGCCTAAAGTCATAGGGTGAATCTCTATTGGTGCTATCAGCACCATCTCTGTACCAAAACTTGCTTTTTGTTCTCCTATGTTTTATACTGAGCGCCAAGTTGGTCAGTTTGGGGAAAATATCATCTTGGATGAGGAAAGCATATGAAGAATGGAAGATGCTAACAATTTGAAATTGGCCTTGATTGCTGTTGCTTATCAATCAAGAGAATTTACACATCCTGCCACACTGGTGGATCTGAGATGCAAAATCAGTATTTGCAGATATTCTTTATTCTAGTCTTTGGCCAGAAATCTGAAGCTATCACATTTTCAAATAATGGAGCAAATCCCAAAGGCCTGATATATTAAAAGGACCCACAGTTTGTTTGAAATGTGTTAATAAAAGAATGGCAATGTCACAATTATTTTAGAATGCTTTCTTATATACAATCCTACAGTCCTTTGTATAACACCCACCATCTTCCTGACTACTTAATGAATGATGAAAGTTACAGTGCCTCCATCTTGTGGCAAACTTGAGGAACAGATCTTCCTTAGTACTTTGCCAAAATGCGGTTCTGAAATAACATGATTATACAGATCTGCCCAGATATAGGACCTCATTCCACAGCATTTAGTAGGGCAAATCTCCCTCTGACTTTTCTCAGATTCCATATTGCAGCTGTCAGCTGGGGCTGTCCTTTTTCCAGACCCCTTAATTCTTCATGGCTGACAGCAGAAAGAACTTGCCTTCCCTTAAGGAGTCAGGGAGGCACTGTGCTTCTATGAAGGGATAGTTCATACTATAAATGAATAATAGTATTTAGGACCCCAGAATTCTAACGACTTATACATAATTGTCACAGCAGAAGCTCTCAATTACCATAATTCCATTGCACTATTAAATAATTTTTCTTCAAGCTAAAACATCAAGACAAAAGTCTTCAGTTACTTTAGTTGACTACTAGCATAGATACAAATTTAACATGTTTGTGTGCATGTATGTGCGCATGAGCACGTCATGTCATGGCTTTAAAATGCAATTTTTCAACTTGGTTGAGTGTAACATGACAACAGAAGCTTTGCGCGCACAGAAGAAGAGAGCTTTGTGGTCGGTGCTGTACAGAACACAGAAGATAACCAGTCCTTTTTTGCATTCTAATTCAGACAGACACTACAGTTCAGACTCTTACAGACTGGATTATTGGATGAAGGCTTAACCTTCATCCAAGAACGTGGCAGATGTGTCACTTTTGATTTGGTTTTGACAAACAGTTCTCTTTGGTGTTCTGTCTCTGAAATGCTACTTTGAAGCAGGGTGTTTTGAATATAGAAATGATGGCGTTTGATGGGCAGTTCTGTAGCTAAGATGGTCCCCTCTCCCCCCAAGTACAGCCAGTGTTCTCTGGCACAAGAGGGGGCTTTAGTGGATGGACTCTCACAGGCAGCTTGTACTTCTTGTCCAGTATGGACTTTATCTCCCCTGCATGGAGGGAAACAAGCCAGGTGTATGGGATGGATTTCTTATTAACTCAGAATAGCCTCTATAAAAGAGCTCTGCAGTTGCTCAATCTCCATCTCCGCAGGATCAGTGGGACATGGAAACTTGATCAGAAATGTAGGCTGGCGCTGGGAAATCGTTTATTTGGGGATTGATTCTCCACTCCTTTTTAGCACAGCTGAGATAATATGGATGGGAGGCTGGTTGCAGCTCCTTGATTCAAGGCTGCCTACTTCTAGCACAAGTTATGGCCTGCACAGGAGCAACCCTGGCTTATACCAGTGGCGTAATGTGCCTCCCCCTTTTCCTTTACATTCGGGGTGGTAAAAGCATCAGGAGGCAGCAAAGCAGCCTTAGGCAGCAGACAGAGCCCCTGCTCAGGGAGGAATCTCTACTGGATGTTTCTGGTCTTTTTGGGCCACTAACGTGGCATAAAGTGGCCTTACCAGACCAGGGAGTCAAGTCCTAGGATGAGAAATTTGTAAAAGATATATTTGCTGAGACGGAGCTAGTGGAGGGATTTGAAGAGTGGCTGACTTGGTGAGAGTGGGATAACGGCCACTGATGTAAATGAATGCTTCTGTTAAGAACAGGTATAATATCAGAACACAAGAACACCTGCTGTTTGGTAAATGAACAAACAAACAATCTAGCCATTTCAATAATGCTTTTTGGGGAAAATATCTAAAGTATATAAAAGGCCCAAATTTTCATGAAAAATGGAACATTCTGACTGTCATTTTTTCACAAAAAGTCTTTCGATTGAAAAAGGCTTTTATTTTTTGGAAATGGTGAAAAAAATCATTCACAACTTTTTGACCAGCTCTGCTAGAGAGTAAGGAAATACTAAGATATGGAATACTTCTTAACCATTCCTTAATGGCCACCCAGCCTGTAACACTGACAGTGGCAGACTATACTCTCCCAAGGAACTTTCTCCTGCTTCTAGTTGATAAGGAAACACACCACACATTAATCTTTCACTGTAGAATTGGGTCACATCCATCCATGGAGTAAGTTCAGCCATTTAATGGAGTTGAGGTGAAGATGAATTTGGCTCACCATCTACATTTTGCAAACATTCCATGTGTTGGTCTGGACTGAGGGGTACTTTTTGAGTTACTACGAGTCATTGAGCCTGCTCTGTTCTTGCCCACATATTGCCAGTGAGGCAGAAACACCCAGCTCAATAGCAAGCTAGCGCTATCCATCAACCATGTTTTCCCTCATTTGCTTGCTCACAATATGTAGTCCTTGCACCCACACTGCCTTCTGTACTTGACATCTTTAAATTTTGAGTTATAAGTTACTCTTGTACTTAGCGCAGTGTCTGCATATGAACTCCAAAAGATGTATAAACTGTGTTCCTCGGTACAGCATGCTGATTTTTGCTCTGACCATGCCTTTCTCCTGGCATGAATGGACTCACATAAAAGATATATATAATATATACACTTAGTGTGAGAAACATGGAAGAGCATGCGAGCAAAGTCTGGCCAGGGGCATTTAAAAGCTATGTGACATGCAAATATGAGAAGAAAATAGCTTTATTTTCTTAATAGCTTTTAGTTTAGCTTTGAAATGAATAATCTCAGGTTTCTAGAACATATTTTCCCTGGTTCCATGATTTTCTGTTCTGAGGTCTGAGTGAAAACAACAGGGTACCTCAGCATGAAACTAGATATGGTTCGGGTTGCCTATATAATTTATGCATGTACATAATTTTACTCGTGATTAGACCCAGTGCAGACAATGGTATTACTCACATGTTGAAAGTTAGGGCAATAAGTAAGTATTTGGAGGACCGGGGCCTATGTTTTCATCCTTTACGTGGAAATTGGACATATGAACAGGAAAATGTTCTGAGAGGGAAAAAAGATATATAAAAAATCTGAAAATGGCACTTTCATGTACAGTATGTGTTTCTAAGCTGACCTCCTTCATAATCTGCAGAGTGCTTTTCATGTATTATTTCTGGCTAGTATAGATATATTGGCAGTGTCCCAAGGCAGGTTCGATTAGAGGTAACGTAGCAATTAGAAGTAACTTTATTAGTGAAAATGATGATAAATAAAAATTGCATTTGTTTTTGGCCTGCAAGCATTTTTTAGTTGGCCCTAAACTTATGGAGAATATATACTTGCTTCACTCTCCCCTTTTTGTCACCATCATGTGTGGGACTCGATAGTACTGATACAAAGAAAAGAGGACTTTTCTAATAAGATATCTACATTATGGATTGATTCCTGTATACTCTGTTCCTTTTTTTTTAAATAAAATTTTCCTGAAATCCTTCTATTTGCAGTATAAATCCTTAGTGAATTTTGCATATTCTTTCATTAAATGTTAATGTTTTCAAAAAGATTGTATGCCTCATGATGAAGAATTTATTGACTTTCTTCATAGGTTTAACAAAATATTTTATTTATTTGCTTTTTCACCTAAGGTTCAAGACTATTTGCATATTTTAATTAAATAAAATAAATATCAATATTATCATTTCAAATATTATTGAATCTAACATTTTGAATATGAAATATTTTCTCTTATATAAGTTAGATCCTACCATGGGGCATTCAAATATAGCATACAATTTCTAGTTTTGATTAATTCATTTTCAAATACTGAGTTTGCTTAAATTATACATAGGAGCCAGTTTAGTGCCAGATCCTGAGGTGTGCTGAGCACCTAGAATTTCCATGGAGGTCAGCTGAAGTTTTAGCATTTACCTCAATGGGAGCAAAAGCAAACCTTTATTCTGGTGTGAATTGCTAGGCTACTATTTCCTTTTTATTTCTGACAACTAAAGTTATCCATAAATGTTTATACTTTACATCTTTGGATTTCAAGACCAGAAGTCTAGACTAGTGATGATCTCAGAAGAAAAACAAAAGAATTTAGTCAAACTCACCTGGAAAGAGAGTGCATTTGATATTATAAGGCACTGTTTGGTTCTCTTTCCTGTTCTAATTGTATCAGATTCTCATTGTTAAAGAATTCGTCATCCCAACCTAATCTATTATTTCTGAAACTTGTAGAAAGGTTAGTGAGTCTCCAGAGTTGTGATTACTTTTTCTAGCTGACATTTATTGATCTCATTACCTTTATGCTCATATTTCAAAAACTTTTTTTCATGTTGTTACCATTTCAAAGATGACAGAAATGCTGCAGTGCTCACTCTATTAGAACTGTATGTAATTAAAATTTGTATTCTGTGTTTCATCAGAACTTCACTGTCAAAACCTCGGCATGTGTTGTTTACAAATTAGATTGTTATAATTAGAACACAAAATGATTGCAAAAATAAAGACTGAATTTATATTGAACTAAGTATCTGTTTTATTTCTGCTCTTAAGTACTGACTGTGACACCCTTGGCCATAAAGCAGGTTGTCATTGCAATACACTTAGGGTGAAATTCACCTCTGTGCAGATGCTAATAGAAGTCCACTTAAGCCCTCTTTTGAGGTTGTAAATTGGAATTACAAGGTGAATTGTTCTTCTGCTAGCCCTCTGTGCAGAGGTGAATTTTACTCTCTGATCTCATCACACATTTGTTTTCCTTATTTCAATTATCACTGAAATTTTTACATCGTTGTTAAATTCTGTCTCCTCTCCTCTCTCACTCCAAGGTACAATAAAATTCTACAATTATGCTGGAATAAAGAAAGAAATAGTTTCATTACGATTGATTTAGATGGATTGTGTGGGATTTTAAAGCCCTTCACCTATTTTAATGGACAAAAAATAAGACATGATACACTGAGAAAACAAATCTTAGTTTACTTGTCTTCCTTAGATAATGTATTAAGGGGTCAGAATCTTAAAACTGTTGTTTCATAGACAACGAATAATATAAGGATATTCATGTTCAATTAGTAACAGAATTATGAAGGACACCAACTGACAAAACTTTTGTCAACCTACAATTTCTATAATGTCTGATACTGTTCTTTGTAAAAGCTCTTTAAATGATGTCTGCTAATAAACTACCAAGGACAGTTGACAAAATGATGGCACAACAATACATGCATAACTAACATGATGGTCTGGTATTGCATAATAAAAACTTCTGTAGAAATATGTATATGGATAATAGGGCTGGTGTAGGTTGTGCAGCAGTCTAAGTGGTGCCTGAGTAAACATCTGATTTAGAGGGTGTGAGTTTTGTTGATTAAATGTATTCCATAGTGGAAGTTTGCCAGTATCATCCTCCCCCCCCAAATTAATAGTTCAGTATGATTGACAGTCTGCTAAAGGGAAGCAAGGACTGGAATAACAAAGGTACTTTGACAGGGTTGTGGGGGGAAGCACTTCAGGGAGAGAGTGAGCAGGAAATAGGAGATTTAAGGGCATTTTAAGTCTTTTTCATAATAAAGAGCATTGTATTTTGCTGTATTTTGATTCCAGATTTTAAAATATCTCTGTTCCTTCCTGGCTGATGGAGAGAGACATAATTACCAGATTTCTTATTGGCTGTTTAGTGGACTATTCATTAAATTTTGTCCTCTCATGTTCACACTAAATGGTTGTTTGCTCATTCTCAGGCCTCTGACCAGAGCCATTTGGTGAACTACCACGTGAAGTGCCCCACTGATAAAAAAGTGGATGGTCCCCCTTCACTGACACATCTTCCTTCCCGTGGCTGGAATATATGTAAACTGTTGCAAAGCATGTGACTTTTCTGCCATATTACAGGCACTATATTTAGTTAATAGTCCCCTGAGTCTGTAGACTTTTAAACTAACGTACACGTGTTGACAACATTGGACAACAAAGATTTTGCTTTCTGAATACTTTTGGGTGTCTCTTATGGATTTGGGGCTTGATTACAAAAATCACCATGAAATTTCCCTATCACGTACCGTTTTTTTGAAATCACCTATATTTGTTATTTCAATTCATAGTTTAAGTCTATTAAAATGTTGCCCACAATGTAAGCTGAAAAGTTTTCTATCTTGTGTCCAAGCATGTCTGGGCATGCAGTGACACTGCACCTAGTGCAGGCCACACAACATTCAGTGGGAATGCTAAGGCTTAGGCAGGGCGGATGCTGGCTGGACAGGTTTTAGAAAGGCTATAAAAGCATTTTGCACACGCTGTTCTATGCATTGCGTTTATATCAGTTTGCATTCATGTTGATGCGCATGCTCTATGCACATAGAATATTGTGTGTACTCACAATAATAAAGCAATTGTATTTTCAGGAGGATTCTTGATATCAAAATGTCTCACCAATGTCGCAACAGCCGCGATACATTTCTTGACAACTACAAAGCACCAAACTATGTGCAGCTGGTTGACAACATGCTTCAAGCATACAAAACCATGAAGTGCAACATGTCACTAAAGATTCATTTTCTGCATTCGCATTTAGACCTCTTCCCTGCAAATCTTGGTGCAGTCAGTGACGAGCATGGTGAAAGGTTTCCCAAAGTCATTGTGATCATGGAAAAATAGCATCAGGGCAACTGGAATACATCAATGCTGGCCAATTATTGTTGGACACTTAAACGAGAAGCCTCAGACACTGAGTACAAACGAAAATCATCAACAAAACGTTTTTAGCTCAGTTGAACGATTGCAAAGCGTCAGCACCGTTATGTGATTAAACGCATTACATTCAATAAAAGTTAATTTCTTGTTTCTCCAAATTCCTAAGTGATACAAGTAGTCTGAAATTATATTTGTGTTCAGCTTCAAGTGGTCTAGCATAATCAAAATACTTTCTGAGGAAGCAACACTTTTGACAAAATTTGTTGTCGAGTGCAATTTGTGGGTGTCTTATGGTAAGGCAACAGGGATGATGACTCAAATGTTAAGATAAAGTAAAACTCAGTAGTACCAGTCATTGGGGACAATATTGTGAATATTAGGGCAACATTAATACAAATAGATGAATATGTGCAATCTTGATCACGTAACACAAACAAATATCAATTCAGATAATACCAGAAGAGGAGGAGATTGATTGCCCTTGACTCTGGGAAAAATCCAAAGGAGGGGAGTCTTCATCTATCTATTGTGTAGGCAGGTTTTGCTCCACTGCTGTATGGTTAGTGAGTTCTGGCCCCAGAACCTGCATATACCAGAGGATCTGCAGGGGCATACAGTCAACTGTCCGCAGACCAGTGCCTCTTTTTCCAGCTCGCGGGCAGCCAAGTACCCCCTTATGATAGTTGCTTTTGGTGAACTCCTTGAGAGAGAGTGCATGTGTGTGTATGTGGTAACAGCTTAGATAACATTTCCTTCTGTTTACATCTTAGTTTTAATGTCATTTTAATAGAGTTGTTTTACATTTAACATTCAATTCTAGTTCCCCATTCATATGGACAGGAATAAAATAAAGGAGTTTTATGCAGCTTTTTGATATCCAGCCTATCAACACATACATAATTTGCTAATACAAGGAGACTGAACAGAGTAAAGGCCTTCGCTGAGAAATCAAAATTTGAGTCTGTCTAATGAAATTTTCTTTGTGGAATTTACTATTAGGCAAATGTAATAAAAAGAGATATATTGAAATGCAGAGCATGTTTGTTCTTCATAAAGAGATTGATGTATTAAATATTTATGCAAACATATTAATTTGGCAAGTGTATGAAAACATTACTACATCTTCATCACTTTCACATCTCATCTTTATAAAAAAAACCCTCTTTGCTATAATGATAGAATTGAATTGTAACATTAGAGTCATTCTTTACAATTTTCACACTAGTGGCTACATGATATTTTTCTTTCTATATCTTTTCCTAATTCAGCTAAACAAAACAACTGTGATGAGAAACCAATGAATTCTAATTCTTAATAGAAAAAGGAAAGGATTATTATATCAGTGGACACTATTACCCACTGGAAATATTGGGCTATTGCTAATGCTGGTGTTGGGTCCTATTATGTAACTGAACTGCTCGCTGGTGTGAAATGGAATATGCAGCATTCTTCTGAAAATAATGGATGATTAATTGTTCAGTACTGAACTGGTTAAGAAATGACCAATCTGACTGGCTATTATCTATGTAATAATAGTTAGCACGTTCCATGTCAAAAATGTCATTTAATTAACTAGTCCTCACAGTAGCCTTGTGAGTAACGTAAGTACCATCTCACTTTTCTATTTTTTTAATCAGTAATGGGGAAATTGATGCAAAGCCGCAGAACAGATTACATGTCAGAGCAGTTAGAGTTCAGGTGTGTGAACTAAATTCTGTCAGCTACACAAACTACTATACCTGACTTCTCTCAAAGTCAGTGGGAGTTCGGGGACCATAAGGAATGGGCCTATCACTCTCCGGCTTTAGTACAATCATTATGCAGGCTGTGGCATTTTACCAACTATGGAATGAATTGCAAACTGTAATATGTAAATTGACTAGTCAGCACTTGTGGATTTCAAAAAGCTCCACCCAGGGTAAAGTGATGACAGTAACCAATGAATAAAACAATCTAATTTATCTACTCTGTTTTAAGGATGCCAAAAATATACAGATACACGGGGGACTGGGTTGTTGGAGGACTTGCTAAGTGAATGATTCACACCATTGAATTTAGCTGGATTCAGATAGGAGGCTGTTCGGGTTTGGATAAACAGTCTCTTATTTACTTCAAATGGACTAAAACAGGGAAAGGCTAAAATAATCCTAATGAGTCCATCAAATGAAGACAAATATGTAATGAAGTTTACCGATATTTTTGGTAGACAAACCAAAAAAACTGGCATCTTTTTAAGACTCAACAAAAAAGTTGTTCAAAGATGAAAGATTCAAAAGAAACACTTTCACGGAAAGCAAAACAAAAAGCTTTGCAAAGACCAACTTCTCATCCAGCCAACTCTTTATTGTAATACTTATAAGGCACTAAGTATAAACGACTCTTTACAAAATGTGTAAAAAGACAATGTGCCAACCCTGCAGAGAAAACAATCTAACTCATACCATCAAGTTAATTCACACCATCTAGGGAAACAGTGCCTATTGCTAATATTTGATTCTAATTTATAAAGCGCTAGGAGACAGTTATGAGGAAATTAGAAGACATCTTCCGATAGAATAATAAAAGATTATGTATAATATAGAAGCAAAAGTTTTGCAGGTTTCTATGAGAATTATTTTATATTAGATGAACAAATTCAATAAATGTCCAATCTCCAATGAAATCCAGGCCCCCTTGAACCTTCACTGGGGCAGGATTTCACCCCTTGTGTTCTAGATTGCTTCAAGCTATGATGAATCAGCTACAGATCATATTCCATTAAAATGTACACAAAAGATGCCTGTCAACTGTGTCTTGGTATATACTGGTGAAACTAAATGCACATTACATCAGTGATTAAATGAACACAGAATTACAGACAAAGCTTTAGTTTAAATTTAGTTATGGTCTAGTAATCTGGGCATCAATTGGTTGCCAGGAACTCCAACATTTTTATCCCAGATTTAATATTTATTTTCTCTGTGGCAGTAGGTAACACAGTGCTCTCAAATTGGGCAGTTTAAAGTCAAGCCTTTACTTTTATATTTTGACACCAAAGTAAGTGGTCTGATTTTCAAATATGCTGTGCTCTTTAAGCTTCAATAGATGCTGAGAGGAGATCAGCATCTATGAAAATCAGGCCATTTTTAAGTAATGACTTCACTGGAGAGTTAACTCTCTCAAGTTAGCCTCACCACACCATGAAATAACACTCAAGCTGCTTTGTCCACACTCAGATTGTACTCATTCGGGTATGGCACTAAAGACTTCTATTAGCATATCCCATGAAGGCATTCTTTGCACCGCTTTCACCTGAGTTGCTCTTTGATTTCTTTCCCAGGGAACTATGGGAGGACTTGTCTATCCTTTCTGGGCACCAGAAAGAAATTTGGGAAGGTACTGGAGGACTAGTGGAGCTAGCCTGCATCAGCACTGCAGGCAGATCATGTTGGCAGCTGATGAGTTGTGCTAACTCAGGCTTTAGCCAATACCCCCTAATGTACTAGCTAATTTGAATCAAAAGTGTGTGGATGGGACCTGAGTTGGGGACAACACTCAAATTAACTCTGCAGTGAAGATAAGCCCTTATGTAGGTGCCTAACTTTAGACATCCAAGTTTGAAAATTTTGGTCTAAAACCTTTCTCTTTTAGCTTCTCCTTACTCAGACAAAACTGACGTCAATGGGAATTTTGCTTGAATAAGGATTTCGGGATCTGAGTCTGTAAAATGGAGATAATAACAATAACACCTCTCAAGAGACTGTGAGGATTAATTAATGTTTATAAAGCAATTTCATGGTAATAAATGCTAAGTACTCTTATTAATAATACAACCCTTGTGTAAATTGAGTGGACATATGAGCTGGAGAACATCTCATTATTTCAATTAACATTATAGACAGATGACCTGATTCTCTGCTTCCTTGCATCTTGAGAAGTCACTTAGGCATCTGCAAAGGGAGTATAGAGTGGGTGTAAAATGTTACCAAATCAGAATAGTAGCATTTTACACCCACTTACAGAACTGGAAATGACAACACAAAGTCCAAGACAGTGAAGAATGAGGCCCAGGTAGTATAAAGTATTTTGCATATAATTAAGAATCATAATTCTGGATTACCTGTGATTAATGAGAGGAAGGCACAGTACTTCCAGAGCCTAAATTTACTCTTTAGAGACTGACAATAATTAATCTCTAATTGTTCCATTTTACAACTATTAATCTCATTTCCTCATGAATGTGTCCACCAAGTTGTTTATAAAATAGATCCATTTAATAATACCTATTATTTCCCTAAGCTTTCAAGTTATAATGATCCTAAAATGACTTTTAGTTTTCAAAATACAGCAGGGTCAATTGATCCCTTCATCCTTCCCAGCTGGGTAAAATGAGCACTGTGCAGTCTACTCTATATGCAAAGAACATGTTTTGCCCCAGCCTCTGTAAATGAACTGGCAAAGCTTTGTGGGGTTTGAGGAGGAAAATATTCTCCCTGCCTATGAGGCCATGAGCCTACTGCACAGCCACTGCTACATGTTCAAGGCTGCAATTCCCTAAACAGGTGGTTTGGGTTGGCCAATCCATCTGTGTAGTTGCCACCTACCAAGTTCCTCTGCATTCTAGTGTGGAAGGAGCACAGCTTCCTAGTGTACAGGGGGTGTGAACAGCTCTTCAACTTCTCTCTAACCTCACAGAAGAATTGCACCACTTTCACAGTGTGGGAGGCCATTCACGACACTTTATTGGATTGAAGGAATTGGCTTTCTCTGTGGGTCTTTGATAGGACCTTAAATTGCTTTTATGATCTGAAAAATGAGATTCATATCATGAAGAATCAATGACTCACAAAACAAATTTACTCAGTTCACAGGTGAAAAAGATGTTCTAACTGCCAGACCTGCAAACTCAGCCTTGCATCTGAAAGTCAAGTTACAGGCCAAAATGCTACCCTGAGTTACATCTTCGAAAGCCTATTGTTTAAAATAGGGTTGCAAAGAAGTAAGCTAGGGAAGAATCAACTCTACAGCTGGAATGTGGTTAACAATTCTGCTAATCAGGTGTATAAATCATAAAGAAAGAAAGAAAAAGAATAAATTCAAGTTCACTCTTACAGCTCAGTTAGTTATGGAGTGCTAACAGGAGAAAAACATATTTTTGTCACTAGTACAAAAGGAAGTGATTCTGAATTAATACATATATCAAGCCTGTTGGGTAAGAGGCTACCATCTGCACACCATCACTTTCCATGGTAGAACCATGCTTAAAAAAACAATAGTTTAATCCTGCTTCCATTAAAGCCAATGATAGTTTTGACATTGATTTCAGCTACAGGTCAACCTGGTCTCAAGATCTGCTTTGTTTTGTAAAAATATTAATGCGTTCAAGTCACTTTTCCCAATATCTAATATATAAATATTAATAGGCTAAAATATAGTGTTTTTCTCCTTTGTGTTTGACCAGTATTTCTCCCCACCCACACCTCCAATAACTGAGTATGCTGACTAGTTGTCACTCTTCACCACAGGATACTTGAATTCCAACAATTCTCCATGTCTACAGTCTTTGAAACACTCAGGGGATCCTTTAAGCTGAAAAACACTGTATAAATGTAGAATATTATTGTTTCTGTAGAGTTAATTTTTATGTTCTAAAACTTGCTTTTTAATATGTATTTTTCAGGGCTTAGCCCTACTTTTTCTCTCTAGGTGTGTGTGTGTGTATATATATATATTCAAATCTATTGTTAGATATCATGTGAAATGTCTTCAAGTATGTTCAGTCAAGATTGTACAGGACCTGAATACCTTATTTAATTGAGACAGTCACAGAAACAGTTGAATTGTGACAGCCATTTGATCTTTTAAGTTTTGACATCCTGATTACAGTTTATCTGGTAAAAAAAATTATATATCTTCAGAATCTCAATCTAGAACTTACTAGGTTTACAACTTTCATTCACTATATGTTTGGAAATGTAAAGGAACTTATTGGATTTGTAAAAGCAGGATTCCTAAGTAGTTTCTACTTATACTGGATTTTTAAAATATAGAATACTATTCTGGAAACAAATTTGCGATTTACAGGTAATTACTAAAACATTGGTTGTTTTTTTGTTTTTTTTTACTGAATTAGCTGAATATATGCAATATTTACAGCACAGCTGCAGAAATAATGGTTATGTATTGATGAAATGAAGCTGAGTTTGCATAGCAAGGTATGAGATTTAGGGTGAGTCTGTACCTTGCAAAAAGGAATGTGACAACCTGTTTTAGCTGCCTAATATAGGAAACATTTCACGCTTGTAAAGTCTTTGGGTTGTAAGTTACAACCCCCCCCAAACACGAGTGTTTTTTTGGGGGGGGGAGGGAAAGAATCAGGACAAGGGCAGAGACAGAAGTTGGGGATCTTTCCATGCAGGCAGGGTTGATCAAGAGCGAGACACGTGCAGCTTTAGCCTCTTTCTTCACGGTCCTATGCGAATCTGTGCCTCCAGCCAACAGGGGAAGCATCAGCAGGAATTTCTTCCGTTCTCCTAGCAGGCTGTTGAGAGGCTGCGATCCTTCCCCAGTACAGCCGGGGTGGAGAGCAGCAGATAGGTAGCGGAGTCTCTAGGCTTGAGGAGGGGGGCGGCTCGGGCTACTTCACCAGGTGGCTGCAGACAGGCTTCTCCAGCCGCCCGAGAGCCCGACGCCATCCCCAACGCAGCAGCAGCCTCACGCCCGGCTGGCTTGCTTTGCAGTGAAGGGCCCCGTCGCACTTCAGCGCCGCTCCCCCGGGGGGGGGGCGGCTGGGAGGGGGAGGCCACGGCGTCCCTCTTTAGCACCGTGCCCGGGGCGCTGCCGGGGGCTGGAGCAGCTCAGTCCCCGCCAGCCGGGGAGCGGTGGCGGCAGCGGCGGCTGCCTTCAGCCGGGGGGGCGCGAGGCGGAGCGCGGGGGGTGCGCGAGGCGGAGGCTGAGGGGACAGCCCCGGCCCCGGGCAGAGGAGCGGGGCCGAGGCTGGGCCGAGGATGCTGTCGGCGCCCGGGGGCTCCTCGCAGGCTGACCCCGTCACGCAGGGGGCAGCCGCGGCGGTGCGCCCCCCGCCCGCGCGCCTCTCCCGCCGCCGCTGTCCCCCGCCGGCTCGGCTGCGGCGCGGCCCCGGCGCGGGGCGGCAGCTCCCACCTGCTGCCTCGCCCGCGGGCCGGCGGACGCCTTTTCCCGCCCAGCTGAGGCGCGGGCCGCGGCGGCAGGCGAAGGACTTCGGCGGCGGCGGCGCCCGGCCGGCCATGGGCACCGGCTGCCGCGGGGGAACCCCTCCCCGGCTCGCGCCCGCCGGGGCCCGCGGCGGGGGGGGGCGGGGGGAGGCCGGGAAGTTGCGCTCCGCCCTGGCTGCTGGCGGAGAGCCGCGGAACGGCATGCGGACTGGCTGCTTCCCGCCGCCCCTCGCTGCGCTCTGCCGGCCGCTGCCCTCGGCGCGTCCTGCTGCTGCTGCTGCTGCTGCTGGGGCGCTCCTCGCCGCCGCGCTCCCGGCTGCCGCTTCATGCCGGCGGCTTCCCCGGCGGCGGTGCCACTCGCGCCTGCTGCTGCTGAGGAGGGGCCAGCCCGCGTCCCCCCGCCGGCCGCGCCGCCCCGTCCTCACTGCGCCCGGCCCCGCATGGCGTGCTACCTGGTCATCAGCTCCAGGCATCTCAGCAACGGGCACTACCGCGGCATTAAAGGCGTCTTCAGGGGCCCGCTCTGCAAGAAAGGCTCTCCTCACACCCCGGTAACCGGCGCTGCGCGTTCCCTCGCACCCCGGCGGGTAGACGCGCACCCAGGGGCGGGCGGGTGGGCTGCGCGCACAAGGGTCGGGTGTCAGCGCGTCCCCGCACACGCGGGGGGTCAGTGGGCGCTGCTCTGCCTCGAGGCGGGAGGCGGCCAGCTGGGTGTTTGGCAGAGATGGGCCCTGTCTGTCGCTCTGCCTCTTTGTGCCACTTGGAAAAGTTTCTCCCGAGACCGTTCTTTGTGATGTGAGTGGCTGAGATGAAGGGGTTTTAGCAGCGGTTCTGAGGCTTTGGTTGTGGGCGGGGAATCTTTCCCCCTTACGGCTGTGTACCCAGGTGACACAAACCGAAAGATGTTGGGGTTATTTTTGTAGCTGGCTGGTGAGTTGCAGCTTTGTGTTTTACAGAAAAAGTTAGACTGTGAGATGATGTGCTGTAACGTTTGCCTGATCAGCTCCAAGTGTAAATGGCTAAGTAGTTTCTGCAATGTGTAGACACTGAGAGGAATGATCAACCTTTTTTTGCCTGTCTGTTAAAACTGAACTTGTATGTTGCATCTATTTGACTTTGGGGTAATAAACTACCTACCAAGACCAATCCTGAAAGATGTCACAGAATTTATCAAGATTTGGGATAGGTTGCTAAAACTATAGACTGTCAAGGTGTTTAAACAGAACATTTCTGGGTTGCTAGAAGGCATTTTATACCACTTACTAACTGCGTGGTAGCTGACCTTAAAAGACTAAGAATTCCGTTCCCCCGCCTTAAGAGGAGAGAAGTACATAGAGAATCACTTCAAAAGAAGGTACAGTAGGTCTGATTGGGCTGTTGCTTGCTAGTTATCAGAATGACTAGAATGCATAGTGTCTTTAATCTGAATAATTATGGTGACATCATTTTTAAGTTTTTCAGTGACTGAAATTTAATTGTTCTATTCACAAACATTTTAAAGCTGAATGTGTAAATTATATATGGATGCTGAAGCTCAGATACCATAAACAAAGCTTATAATTACAGTACATTGCTAGTGTACCATAAGTGAAGTCCTGTCCCAGTTGACATCACTGGCAAAACTCATTGACTTTAATAAGCTCAGACTTCACTCTATAGATGTTATCAATGTGCACTTTGGAAAATCCAGTTGTAATTACAAAGTCCCTGCTTCCTATTTATTTCATAATTCAAAAACAGTTCAATAGAGTCATCTGAATAGCAATTCCATTTATAACTAAAATCTATACAGTGTAAGAGGGCAGGGTGCTGAGACCTCACATAGGGGGATTTTATTTCCATTGCTTTATTTTTAATCACACAGTATAGTAAAACTACCTGCATTGTATTCATAATAGTGTAATACTTCTTGAACTGTTTTCAGGATCTGTGACCTAAGGGCCTGATCCAAAGCCCTTTGAAGTCAGTGGAAGTCTTAAATATTTATAAAACTGTATATTTGTTTTTCCTTATTCACTGAGCTTGATTCTATTCTCACATACACAAGTTTTACACCAGTATGAGTCTATTGATTTCGTTGGAGCTGCTTCTGGCTTACATCACTTCTAGCAACAGCAGAATCAAGCTCATAGTATTTCATATAAAACTGTGTATGAGATGTTTGTGTAAAAATTTAGCTCTGTTTATGAATGCATGTACACATGCATTGTGTTGCTGTGTGCATGAAATATGCATATTTGTATGTACTGTGCAACAGAGAAATAGAAAACAAATATGGATTTTTTTCTCCTACTTTTCAATTATGGATAATCTAATATCTATAGTATGTGTATTCTAAACTACTTTGTAAGAGTTCTAACATATAGGCCCAATTCTGTATTTCTTGTTCATATGCATTCCTTGCACACATTGTCCTTAATAGGAGATTTGGGTAACAAAGTGTTAGAACTCTATGAATAGATTATTTGTGGTGTATTTAAAATGGTTTCTGTCCAAGTTAAAAAGTGGTAACTATCCTTCTGCCCCATCCCCAAAAGGATCAAATATTCTTAAATGGGAGATAATTAGACTGTAAACATTTTATATTTAGTATAACTTTCCTTATATTTAATTTATCAGTGCTCAAATTGGAATAAAGGAATTGGAAATATTCACCCTAAAATGATAGTTGGAATATACTATTTCTTTTTTTTTTCAACTTGTTTCCCTTTCTTTCAGCCTACAACCCTACACAGTGGGCTATGATCTAGGCACCAAATGAAATAAATAAAATGTGCCGTTTCTCATTAGCATACAATTTATTTGGGATAATTATGCAAGATTATTTGGGAACTCAGGAGTAACTTTTGTTTTGATACAAGTATCAGACAGAAGAGCAGACACACTGAATAGAAACTTTTTTTTACAAAAAGTAAGTCAAGTATTTTTTCCTAAAAATAAATATAAATAAAAAATTAGGTCGTTTAAAAGATTTTGTTGGTGTTTGCCTTGCTTCCCTCTGTCTGTAAATCCAAGTGTCTTATCATGGGGCCAACTGTGGGAGAGAGAAGGCTCATTTGTGGGAGAGGGAAGGTCCCATTTGTGTCTCCTTTCCCATGTATAAAGACAAAAGCTCTTGTTTCTGGACTCATGGACTGTGAGAGTTAAAGTTGTGAAATTGTATATCTAGGAATCTTGTCACTGGGACAGGACTGAATGTTGCCAATCCATGAAGGTTGCCAAACCTTCATCCAGAATATTTGCAAGGGGAAATTCCACGTTTGAAGGGAAAGAAAGATCTCTCTAATAGGGATGATTTTTAATGGCTGCTCTTTGAAGCTGTTCAGAGGTTTGGAAAGTTAGACTAAGTCATGGGGAGATGGCTCAGTAGGCAGTTGATGGAAACACAGGTGTATAGTAAATTAGCTTTATAAAGAATTGCTCCTCTCCCTTTTGGCAGCATCACTAAATGAAAACTTAGCTTAGTTGCACTGACTTTGGTCTTGGTTTAGTTCAAGGAATTTACAAGTTTTTCTGAGCTGTGATCACACCAAACCAATTAAATCTATATCTATATATTAATGTGCTATTCCTTAAAGAAAAAAAGGAAAAGAAAATACTGGCTTTAAAGAAATATTTGGGTAGAGAAATCAAGCATTCAGATGTCAGGAAATTCAAAAGTAAAGGTTTCTTTAGGAAGGCTAACTCAGCCATGTTGTAAACATAATATTTTGATTTTTATGTTTTTGTTCTCAGTGCTACCTGTAAATAATAACGTACAATATTTTTTTTATTAATGTACACCATAAAGTATATAGGATGTGTAACATTGCTGAGTTAACGTTGAGAGTAACCTTAGCTCTTGACTTTTTGTACTTCTGAGTGCTTAATTTCTGAATCTTAATGTTGCATTAATGCTATTTTTTACATTTAATCTGAGAATCCCTGTTTTAAGTGGAAACACTGAACCACACTTTTTAACTACAGAGTAATAAGTACCTTCATAATTATATCTGTGGTTAGTCAAGGCAAAGACTGGCTCATTTTACCCGTACAAAACTCCAATGAGACTATTCAGAAGTAAAATTACTCATGTATTTTAGTATTTGCAGAATTCCCTTCCTTGTCATCTACATTACAATTTGCAATGATGATAAAAGAACACAACATTTTTTTAGACAAACATGTTACAAGTTACTAGTTGCTAAACTAGGTACTACTTCAATATCATATTTAGGAAGTAGTGGTACTGTAGGTTTTCCTATGGGTGGCTACATAGCTATAACACTCCAGACTTCTTCCTTATTGATCAGCTCTATCAAAATAAAACTCAGGTGTGAATAGAAAAAAGCATCTGCATATATTTTAACATTACTGATGCAAAACTCTACATACCAAGGTTTGGTGACTAATCAAATTCCTTTTAATGCTTAAATACATTATCCAATATTTGTTATGATTTAAAGATTCAGAAGGGAAGTTTTGAGCATGAGACATTTATATGTTCTGTGTTATACTGCAGTGGTGATTTTATTCAATAACTCCAAATTTAACTTTCAAAGATATAGGGCTGTATCTTGCGGTAATATTTTATGGCAATAGTCTTGAATATTCAATATTTATAACTTGTACCGTTAAGAAATCCTACATTGATACAGTACAGGCTATCTGATGCATGAGTCTATGTACTCTTTAATGTATAATGTGTACCTTTCTATATTTAAAGAGTTCTGTATTACCAGACCATGAAATGTCAGAAGGCTTAAGGCTATGCTTTCAGAAATGAGAACAGTAGTGAATATTTTAAATACCTTTATCAAATTTCATGGCTTTGTGAGCAAGGGTTTCTCAGACTGGATCTTTCATAGTATTTACTTAGTGTATTTTGCTATTGTTCAGTAAGCAAATCCAGCCTACCCTCCAGGTCTATAAAAGGTCCTTTGGCCATTGATCCAATAAAGATGGCAAGATGTGGGAGACTGTAGGATGTGCATGCTCTCTGTGTAGAGGGAGGTGATGTGGCATAGGGTCAGGGGAGGAGCAAAGGCAGAGGATCAGTAGTAAAGTGGTTTGTCTGCCCCAGCCATCCCACACTCTTATAGGAAGGGGTGATGTAAGGACCTTCAAATATGGAAATATAAATGAAAGGTTATGAGAGTACTCGTGAGGATTTTAGCAAAAGTGGAGTGGACTCAGTAGCACACATTATGGAGTTGTATTTGGTCAGTATTCTAGAGGTGGTACAGGCCTATTAATGGACACATTAATGGATGTGGAAAATACACAAAATTTGGGGTTCAGATATATTGCCAAGGTGATGGGAAAGAATGGGTGGTCTGAACAGAGGAGAGACATATTTCGTCCAAGAGAAGCACTTCTGTCTTTAAGATATGTAGTCCTTCTGACCTTAGCTGGAATAATTTATGCTTTTGAGCCTTTCGAGTGTAGGTGGTAGGAAATTTTCTGACTACAAGCGTTCCTACCCATCTCTTAGCTAAATGCAATGAGATCCAAACATAAAATCAAGCATTTACTAGGGATTTGTGACACTCTCTGGAGGATTTTATGGCCTTGAATGGATTACATTGATCCATGCACTGCATGTAGTTTTTTTCATCTGTGACAGATATACTGTAATACTGATCTGCAGCCAACCCGCTCAGAAAGGCCTCCTGTCAGACCTCACAAGCTTGGCAAGGTTGGAGCTGGTAAGTACTTGCATATGAAACTTCCAAGGAAAACTCAGGCTGCTTCAGGAAGTGGTGCTGGTGATCCAGCAGATGGTTCTCTTCCCTCTGAATCAGTTCTCAGTCAGTGCTGTTACAATGCTCTATGTTGCTTGAGGTTTTTCAGGTCAGATATAGACTTAAGTCTGTATTACTTATAATTATTAAAAATTCCCTGGTATTTTTTCAAAAATGGAATTAAACCCAATGCCCTAGCTAAATTTCAGCTTCTTTGGTAAATTTCCCTGCAGCTTCAATTGAATGCAGTATTTTTCACCTCCTTCCCCAACTGTTTTGCAGTAAGGGTTAAAGAGCTAGTATGTTACACTTCAACAGTGGCTTCATTTTACCAATGGGCAAAGTGAATTCTCACTTGTATAACGCTAAATTTTCAAGAGTGCATGTCTCATCCTGTCAGCAGAGGCTAGAGTCTGCATGTGCGCTGTTGTTCCATTAACTAAAAAAATAAAAACCATTCAAATGTACTTAGAAATAATAAATAACAAGGAGGTGCGATAAGGACTCTGCAGCTGTCTCCTCTCCCGTCCCTCTGTGTAGCAAGTAGCAACAGTGGGAGTTTTTAAAATATCTCAGGAAATAGAAGATGGTGTGAGGATTGTGGAATTAGGGACACCAAGTGCAAAGGAGGAGGGTCAGGTTTCAATTTTCCCTTAATGTGGAACTGCTAGCCACATAGGACCTGAACAAAGAACAGTTCCTTTTCAAAGCCACCAGGAAGAAGGGACCTGCACCAAGCACAGCTATGGAGCACACTAAGAAAGCAAATTAAGGGCCAAACAGTTGTCCAACACAGTATATGAAATTAGAAATAGATGGTGGCTGCTTGAAAGTATGGCTCCCCCTGAGAGAAGCATGTCTGAGTGAGTAGATGACAGGCCAACTAGCCAGTAAATCTCTCAGCATCAACACATCATCGCGCAATGCTGTGTCCCCTTAGCAGTTCTGACAGCAGTGAAAATGGAGCTGCTGTTGGCTCTGCCATAGAATCCACTGGGAACATACTATAGACACAAAAATAAGAAAATAGAACTTTTGGTTAAAAACATTCCCTAAAATGGAACCAATATTGATCCAACAGCTGTAACAAATAAACTGACTTGGAGAGTTTCTTCTTCAGCTTCTCTGAAAAGGGAGGGAAAATGGAACCAAAGTTACAAAATAATCAAAAAGCAACAAAACAGAGGGGGATAACAGAAAAGAAAAACACAAAATGATACTTACATTCCTCAATAACAAAAGGTTCTGGGAGCTATCTTAGGAGCAGTAGACTATGGCCACTTGCCAGGAACCGTCTCCTTTCCCCTAGAATGAAAGCATATAGCACGCTCACAAAATTATGCATCTTTGTAGGCATAGGTGCAATAACTAGGCAAAGCCACTCCCACACAGATCTAGGTATTTCTAAACTTGTCATTTCAGACATTTTACACATCAGAGGTTTTCCTATCTCTTCTGCTGACTTGTGCTGTATTTCCTACAAATTCTAACACTTCTACCCCTTTTGGGAGCATAAACAATTATGCAGCCCACTCACTGAACTTCACAGGTGAAATGATTTCCTGCTTTTTCAATTCTTCTTACTGCCTTTCTATGAGTTCCTGCAAAGCATAAGGAATAGGACAGCCTTTAGAAATGTATAAATACACTTTTAGCCACATGCAGCTTTGCTGTTATACTTTTTATTAACCCTGTAAATGTGTTTTATACAATTTCATACTTTGTTTTTAATTCTGTCACCAGATTAAACACATTGTGCATGGCATTACAGTCCAATTTAACCTTCTTCAGCCAGTGTCTGCTATCAGCAAATAGTCATTTCTTTCATCTACAAGTAATGGTTATGATGCATTTATGTTTTAAAGTGATCTCCTGCCACCCTAATACTTTTGTTGTTCCTTGATTATAGTTTTATAAAATTAGATAAGTTTCTCTCAATTCTGCATCATGAAAAATTTATTTATTAAAAAATCACAGGTATTGTTACCCTTGTATCCACTTCTACTCTCACTTTCAGTTCATGTCTATTTACACCCACCCCAGCATTCTGGTTCAGTTTGTTCTGCATTACTTATAGTTTTGAGAAATGATATAGAATGAAGAGGCACAGTTTCTGAAATAGGCTGTGCCTTAAGTAGCTAGGTTGATGGGTCACTCTGGTAAGCATTAATTACTACTTCCCAGTACATTCCTTGCTGAACTGTTGGGGTGCATTTCAGGCCTGGCTGAACTTCATCTCCCATGATGCTCCACATTCTCCCTTCTTGGTGAGGGGAGATGATGTATCATGAGAATCACAATCCACACCACAAATATTAATCTTTCTTTGACAGCTTATGATCTAGGACATCACTGCAAAACAGTACTGCATATCTAAGTTAGCTATACTTTACATAAGGAGTAAAAATTTGTCCTCAAAAGTGTGAAGTCAGTGCAAAAGACCACTAGATGTGCATAAGTGAGCCTGCAGAAAATGAACCCTCAACGTCAAATGTAGCATCATTGAGAGTCTGATTCACCAAATCCAGGATATAAGATATCCTCCCGGAGAAGAACAATCATTCCCAAACATGTCTGCTTGCAAAAGTCCTTCCTTCCAAATGTTCCTGAATAGCAAATAAATAGGGACTTCAATATGGTTGAACCAAACAGGTATTTGGAATTCAAATGAACATCTATAAATACAGTTTTTGCAGTATTCAATCAACTCTATTGTTCACTCATATGTTTTAAAAACATTTCAAAAGTTAACAGTATTAAAAATTATTTGGTTTATGATAATACTCTGCATGGGTTATATCAGAGGCAGTCACTCTAATATTAAACTAGACATTCAGGACTCACTCCTGCATTTGTATATTTTATGAGGGTACCTGTGAGGGGCTGGGTTAGAACCAGAGGCCCCCTGCTGGAGGCCTCAGGGTCCTGCCACACCCATCCCAGGAAGGAGCAGTAGAGAGGGCCTTCAAGCGGGCTATAGTGGCTGTGGGGAAGCAGCGAATGAGAAAGGCTTCAGGGAACAGCCAGTCAGGGCCCAGGAGGGCCATATAAAAGGAGATGCAAATCTGGCAGCAGCCAGTTTTCTGCTGGAGCTAGAGGAGTGCAGCTGGTGCTCCTGGTTAGCCAAAAGGAACTGCAGCACCATGGACAGCTCAGTGCTTGGAGGGAGCAAGGAAGAGCTCTTGGCTGTCCATTGGCTGGCTGAATTTAGATAAGCCTTGAGGTAAGGATGAAGCTTTGAAGGCTGGGGTCATGGGGGAGTGACCCAGGAATTGAAGGGAATTTTGCTAAAGGGACACAGTGGTGTGTGGCAGCTATTCTTAGGGTCCCTGGAGTAGTGGGTGGGTCCAGGTGTCCCCAACCCACCCATAAGCCACTGTGGAAGCGAGCCTACAAGTGAACTGTAATACATCTTTGGAAGGGGAATGGAACTGCTAAGATGTCCAGATGGAGCCAGAACAGATCAGAGAGGAAAAAACCATTGCTTCCAGGGAGGAAGCCCTGAGGATATGGCCTGATGCTAGGGCCAGGGCTATTTAAAGACTGCAGACACACACCTCAACAGAAGGGGGTGCCCACGCTGCTATTACAGTACTCCTCACTGCTTATCTTGTGAAATTAACTAATGCACAAGAGTAACAAGATTTTTGTCATGAGATGTATGTCTGCATGTCTGAGTGGTGTTTATTGCTCTAGAAATACTGCTGGGCATCTGATAGTAAGATAACCATTACTACTTTAGTAATAAAATGACAGCTTTTGGGTTTTCTTTTATACTAGATTAAATGTATGTGCATACCAGATGAGATGTGAATATTATCATCAAAGGTTTTTTTTTGTCCCAGTTTCATAGTTATGCATAATGATAATTGGCAAGTTGGCTTAAGTAGGGAAATAGAATTATTGCCAAGAAGATTGCATGCAGCTCTGAAACAATGCATACATTAATCAACTCTAGTTGCTATCAATTTTTCAGTTGATGTTTTTCCCACAATACCCTCTAAAACAGTTTTAGTGCATTTGTGTCAACAGAAATGTTCTATATATATTCTGCTCAGACTGAACCGGAGAGAAGTATTTGATGTTGTTGAGAAAATTCTCAGTTGTAATCGGCAATAAATCTGCAGCATGCATTTCTAGCTTAGATTGTATCATGTTAGAAGGCATGTGAAACTAGATTACAAAGTATAAGAAACAGAATTTCCTTACATATATTTGATAGCAGAACACTTTTACAGAAGGGGTTTTGGTTTAAAAATGAAATAAATTTCTAAATTCGTATTTGTAATCTAGATAAAGACTGTGATCACACTGGATACTGAAAATTTGAATCCATATAATTATCTCCCAGTGAATATACATGTCAGGACTATGCATCCTCTTAATCAGTCTGATAATTATGCTGTTCCAAATATTTCTCAATGACATTTTCAATGGAAATTTAGGGTGGCATTTTGCATGTGTTTTAAAAGTTAACAATACCAACCTTTGCTCTGTTCTTATCACCAGTTCCGTAGGACTTTAGGAGCTGTTTAGGAGTGAAATGGCATGAGCTGTGAAAGGCTCTGAACACTAATTTTTTTGGGGGTGGGATGTTATATCAGGGATAGTCTCTCTTAAATAAGCTCCTTAGGCTTCCTCACTCACATTCCATTGCCTTTAACTATGTCATTCTTTCTATGCTCTCTGCTAGACAAGATCTGGGCAAAATCTGTCAATTCTGGTTCTCATGAATTAGGGGACTTAGTGTGTCTCCAAAGCAGCACTTCTGGGTATTAGAGGATTTTCTAGGAGCCCTGTGATGATCTCCCCCCTACTTTGATTGGCCACTGAGGGGGTAAGTTTTTTGCCCCAGAAAGCCCCAGTGATGTCCGAAGGCTTCATTTCAAGGCTGTTAGGTGACTCCACTGCTGTGGGAGAGTAGCGGACTACTTTCCCTTTTGCTATCTTCCTCTCTTCTTGCTAGAAGCTTCCCTCATGTAGAGACGTTCAGTAGGAGAGGCATTGCATTCCTCCAAATGTCACGCTGAGAACTGCACTGCTATGTTGGCCAGTGTGGTGGGAGCAGAGTCTGAGGAGTGGGCAAGGTTGGGTAGCCATGGAGCAGCTCTTTAGGCTCTGTCCAGGGTGTAACCTCCCGCTCTGGTCTGGTTGGGTCCCACACTTGCTGGGCACCAGCATCAGGAGTTGGCCTTGTGATATTAAGAACTATTTTTCTCTTTCTTTTTTATAAAAGAAAAATAAAATTAAAAGTCCAGTCACGTGGGTTCACTATTCAATATACACTAATCCTTTGTGTGTGTGTATGTGCACACCCAAGCAGTTTACTTATATCAACTGATGAATGCACACCCCATGTAATGTTGCTGACTGCATATGCAGCAAAGTCCAGTTTTTCCTAGCTGTATAAATGTGTGTTAACAGCCTTTATAAACCTACGCTATACTGTTTCTTCATAGAAGTAAGAATATTACACTGAATGAATGCATTTGTATACATTGATAGCAATATTAGTCTCATAGCATTCATTCTATTTTCTTTTGAAAGACAGGAACCCAAAACTCATATGGAAAGGTGAAGTTTAGTGACCTCAACAAGTATGCTATACACAGAGCTCTTTAACAAAAGTTTCAAAGTTCTGTTGGAGTGATAAATATATTGTAAGCTATTTTCTATGGCGAACAGACAATCTAAGAGAGGCCTAGTAACATTGCAGATTATGATTCATTCACAAAAGAAACATCATTTTTGGTACTTTTGCCTCCTGTGGTGAGTGGAGAAATGTCCATTGGTCATTAATAATCGATAGAAAAATGACAAACTTGTGCCTCTTGATGCAGAAATCATTCATACCCTATAAAATGAAAATTGTATTAAAATAAGTATTGAACATGTGAACTTGCTGGTTGTATACTTCGCTACCGAAGATCAGTTTATATCTGTGGTGACTTTAATACTTTGTAGATCAGGGATTAATGTTTCTTGGTATATACTATATAATGTAGAAGTTTTTTATTGCTGGTAATGCATAAATTATTGTTTATCACTTCAGCTTTTTAAAATACAACTATCAGCCCCCAGCACACATGAAAAATCACAACATAAATGAAAGGACTGTCCCTACTTTTAGCTCTCTCAGTCCATGTTCTCCCCAGCAGCCGTAAGAAAGAGGGGAAAAGATGGACTTGGTTTCATGCCAAGAAGGATAACAAATCTGTTTAATGTGGATTTGGAAGTCTTCTCTTACTATGTGGGGCCTCAATTTTTGTCCCGTGAAGTCGGTGGGAGTATTGATATTGATTTCAGTGAAGCCAAGGTTTGGTCCTTCTTTTTTTTTTCTTTGGTTCACACTGAATATCTCTAAATGTTATACTATCCATTTGGAATGTCTATTCCTTTCTCAACCAAAATATCCACTGATTTCATATGGGAATGGAGTGCTGCTTCTACAAGGAGCTGTATGCCATCCTTAGCAGTGACCCCACCTCCACTGGCATGAGCCCCATGGCTACTTTGAGGGAACTGGAGGCAGCAGCCAACAGTCAACTGCAACAAAGTGGCAGACAAAGTGGAGATGAAGAATGATGTGGAGCACTTGACCACAGAGCTGTCTGGTGATTTGGCAAATCAGGGCCTCTTTTTAACTCTGGTGGGATCTAATCAGTCCCAGCACTCTGGCTGTGGCATGCATGATGCAGGACAGGGGAGTTCTGGTACACAGGTATGCACCCCTCCCCTGTTTAAAGGCCTGGGAATTTTTAAAATTCTACTTCCTGTTTCCTCAGCATGTACAGCTCACACAGCATCTGCCCACCTGATCATGCCAGCTTTCTGCAGCAGACACTATCCTGCGTGTTCCTTTGGTTCTGAAGATGTGGCCTTGAGGACCACTCCTCAGTGCTGGCAGAGCGCCTCCATCAGATAAGGCAGAGAACCAGGTGGAGTAAGGAGGATATGTTTCACGAAGTGCTGTAGTCAAAAGAAGACAGCACATTGTGGAACAAGCGCTTGGAGGGAAACAATTAATGAAAAACTCAGACTGGATAGCCTGGAAAAGAGAATGGGCAGGAGCATGTGATAAAGCTACAGGAAGGGCAGTCCCTCATTACACTGCAGTCTGAGCACATCTGTGCCTGAGTCCCCCGGAAATCAATACAGAACTCCATTCGGTGCCCTCTCTGAACTTTCCTTCTTCGCGTGTTCCCAGTATCCCATGCACTCCACCCATAGGGAGTGGTTTCACAATAAAAGCTGGAGTTACACACAGCTGTGGGAGCAGTAACCAAGAGTCTGTTCCTCACTGCCTTGTCCCGTTTCACCAAAATTTGTGTTTTGTCCTGATATTAAACTTGAGCCTTTGAAATAAAATGAGTCTTTGTTTGTGCTAACATTCAAACATAGTGTCTATAGGCAGGAATATTTGCTCAGTACAGTTAACACTCAGGAACCAAGCACTACAGGGGCCATTCAAGGCAGCAAGTAAATGTTGCCTGGCCAAATGTATCAGGTAAAGATATGTCAAAATTACTGTCAAAATGTTCCTTCAAAGCCTCCTTGATTTGAATAGCCACCTGCTGTGATACTCTAAGTGTGCTGGTATCTGGCTGCTCAAAATCAGCAGTCAGCTGATCATCCTCAGTGCCCTCTCCCCACCCGGGAAAATCCCCCCCCCACACCTTCACTTTATACATGTTATGCAGAGTACAGCAGGCCCCCGTGGTCATGGGAATATTTTCTTCAGTGAGATCTCAATATGTCATTGACATATTGAGATGTCAATAAGGCAGTGGCGGTGACCTTTTAATTGGCCAAATGCACATTCATTGGTCATTTGGCGCCTGTTGTTTAGGTTCCAAGTGTAAGGCTTTATGAGCCATAGGAGCAAGGGATAGGTAGGGCCTTCTAGAATCACAAAGGGCATTTCCACATCCCGTTAGAATCTTCTGGTCTGGAAAGTCCCAGCGTGCAGCTTTCTATATAGTCCCATGTTCCTAATGATGCGTATATCATGAACCTTCCCTGACCACCCCGCACTGATGTCCACGAAATGGCCCCAGTCATCCTTCCAATGCCTGCAAGACCATGGAAAAATAGCTTGTTCCATTGATGTACTCTGTTGCAATGTGGTCTGGCACCAAAATTGGGATGTGTTCCATCTACCACCTTGCCCTAATTTGGGAGTCCTAGTGCCTCAAAGCCATCAATTATGTCCTGCACATTACTGAGTGTCACAGTCTTTTGTAGCAAAAGGTGTTTAATGCTCCTGCACTTTTGTATTGTTGCAACCCAAAGTGGATTTTCCAATTCCAAACTGATTTGTGAGTGATCAGTAGCAGTCTGGAGCTGCCAGCTTCCACATACAAATCACCACTCATTTTTCCCGAGTGAGGGCAGCTGTCATTCTGGTGTTCTTGCACTGCTCTGTTAAGATGAGCTCTGCACACAGTTCCAGGAATGTGGATTTGCGCATCTGAAAGTTCTGCAGCGGCTGCTCGTCATCCCATATGTGCATCACAACATGATCCTGCTTGTTTCCCTACCCCAGTACTGACAGTCCACTGTGTGCAGTTTGCTCCATGAATGCTAGTAGAAATCTTTAATTATTTCTTTCCGTGACAGACAGCAGGACAGGCATCATTGATTCAGTCTCTGTTTCACAGCTCATGAAATACTGCAGGACCAGCCTGGTCAGCAGTTCAGGATCCATGCTTTCAGGGAGAAAGGGTGGGTGCACAGTTTACATCGGCTGTTCTGAACTGCATCATGGGACAGTGAGCTCTTGGCAGCAGAGGGTGGCAAGTTGCACAATGGGATAGCTACCCAGGCTGCAACATTGTCTGTCAAAGCAAGAGCAATTACTGTGGATGCACTTCACTGATATAAGGAGTATTGTGTGGAGAGGCACAACTGACATAACCAAAGTGGCTTATGATCATCAACGTAACTTAAATCGACTTAACTCTGTAGTGTGGAAATAGCCGAACAGTAACACCTGGAGCCAGAATATTGACTGATTCCTGTAATGTGTGAGGTTGGTATAATCCTGACTCATAAAACTATTTCCTGACTGGAGCCAGGAAATAAAGTGTTACTAGCACTCCTGGGTGTCATACCTCCTGAAGCATTCAGCCCCTTGAATAGAGGAAGAATAGGGAAGAGGTGAAACCAAGTCTTTGCTGCCCCATCCTTCTCCTCTGTTATATCAGGTAGGGAGCTGTGGATAACACTGAGGCACAATTTACCCCAACCCTGCAAGACAAGATCACACTATATAAGAGTTGCCTCTTCTGCTGCCATCCTGAGCATTGGGGTGCAGAAAATTATGTGCCAGCATTTAATGTTTTATGTGCTCAAGAAATAAAATGAGCACCACCTTCTGCTATATAGGCCTGGTCTTGTGTCATATGCTCTCTTTAAGAAACTTGTAAACAAGCCTTACCAAAACTAAGTAATGTAACAACTTAAAATATTTCTTCTCCTCCCCTTTGAAGCTCTGTAGAATTCCACCTGCCTTATGTATTAACCCTTGCTTCTTATTGCATAATTAACAACTCTCCTCACTTAAGTTTGCCAACAATGCCAAACTCAGTGCTTCATTTGCCCACTCTTGTTGGAATGGCCTTATAACCTTCCATTCACTATAACAGAATTAGTGGAACTAGCACGATATGTGGCTTTTGAAAGCAAACTCCTGCCTAACATTAATTTGCATAAACCACCCCCCTTCTCCATTACCACTGCATCATGTTTTATTTAAGCCAGATTGTAAAGTCTTTGTGGGTTACTCAATGCCATGCACTCTGTCAGCACTAACACACAATAATATTTTAAGATGCAGTGTCATCAGTATGTAGATGACACATAACTCTGTCATGTTTTTATCAAGAGTGGATGATAAATAGTGACAAGGGTTGGCTGAGAACAAACTGGCTGGCTGATGCTCAATGTGGATAAGATGGAGGTGATGCTATCTGTTTGGTGGAGGGATCCATCCTGGTAGTAAATTGACTTTGATCTATAATGTTCTTGCTACCTGACATACCACCTCTTTTCCCTGACATACTACAGTGGCAGATGAGGTTAGCTGAGACAATTGAGATAATAGGCCCTTCTTTAATACTGTCTTGTCAGTAGAGGGTGCTTGTCTCTGAAATTCACTTCCTTTTCTCATCTGACAAAGCCCAAGTCTGTTAAGCATTAGAGATAGAACTAGATCCATCTCTTTTTTTCAAACATTTGCTTGAGCAGGGAGGTTTGAGTGCCTGGAGGATATTTGTGGAATGTCCTTTTAAGCTCACTGCTTAGACAAGAGGTAAAAAATGTTATGTTAAACTTGTATATGTATCCTAAGATATGTTAATAAGGCATATTTTATACATCAGAAAAATAAATCTGTGGTTCTTATAGCATAGGATACAATAACTTGCTCTACCCTGCCTGTGAGCCAGGATATTCCATTTCTCATCAGTTACACCAGTCTAAAAGAATGGAACAGAAATTTGCCAAAATGTTCTTAGGGAAATTCAGCAAAATTGTACCCTTAACACACAAGTGTAACATTTTCATGGATCTCTGCACACCACCCGGGGCTGTGTAAACTTACATGATATCCTACCTGTTTTAGAAGTTATATGTTGGTGGATTAAGCTGTTTCTGAGGACGTAGTTATCCAGAAAAATTATTTTGTCATTTTAATGTCTTTTTTTGCAGAAGGGGCAGAGAACACGGCTTGTTGTCATTCTAGGTTTGGCAGTCTAGTGGAAACAGTAGTGTAGAAACAGCACCGAGTGAGGTCATGCAGAGCAGGTGGGGGTTAAAAGATTATCAGGGAGATTTGAAAGTTACGGAGTGGGTATCTCACCTTAGGAGTGGGTTAGGAGTGTGCACACACAAGTGTACATAAAGGGGGAAGGAGGAAGAATATGTAGGAAAGAAGAGAGGAGAAAGGAGGACAAAGTTAGAGATGTTAGGTCAACCCATGCAGAACGCGTGTGTGTGTGGGATGGGGTGGTATTAAAAAAAACAACAGCATTTTTGAAAGGTGCATGTAGAAGAATATTTAGTTTTATATATTGGATTTATCTGAGATCAGACCATACATTGACTCAAACTATGAGGAAATAGTTTCATATGTTACAGTCCACACACCTGTAACATCACTATGTAACATCTACGTACACACAATCCTTATGGCCTTTTCCACTGGGAATCTCAGCCTTTAGATATGTAAGCCGAACCTCTGTGAAGTCAGTGGGGTTTCATGGGGGTAATTCAGGGAAGAATTTGGCCAAATATCTATTTAAGCAGCTGATGCGCCAGGTTGTAGCAAATGAGGTGGTATTTATGGTATTTACTTATTTATTTAGCACCCAAGAGCAAAAAAATTCAGTCACTGACAGGAATCTTTGTGTTTATGCAGAGTTCACCCAAAGAAAGTCTACCAACTTCTCTACCACCATCCCAAAAAAGTTGAGTCCACCCACTGTTGTTAGCCAAAAGTATTTCCCTTAAGTAGCACGGATTGTCCTTCTAACTTTCTGCACAGCATTGTCTCAGGAACAATCAGTATTCTGATGAAAATCATAGGTCCCAACAGCTTAACATATTTAAATTTTAGAATTTTTAGTGATTGTGTTTGATACTGAGTTGGACAAAGTGATATTTGCAAGCCTTTGTAGTGGTTTTGAGCTAGCTATATTCTATATTCTGAGAACAATTTAATTAAACAATAAGGAAAGCTGTCATTTATGATTAAAGTAACAATTGTAAAATGGTAGTACTTTTCACTGTTAGTACTGGATTGCACAAGGGTTTGTAGCTTATTAGTTTAACAATTTATGTTGTGACATTCAGACTGTCAAAGCCTCAGTTTTTCTGAAAGTTTCAACTAATAATTCTGTTTGTTTTGTTTAATGCTTCTATTCTAAAACAGCTGCAAAAAATTCAACAAGAAAATGTAGCAGGCAGATCAGTAAGAATGTGATACAGTTGCTTACCTTTCTTTTTTTGGTCTGTTCAGGTAAACATCTTGTTCTTCCACTTGGCTGAGAGCAGGTATTCAAATCTCAATTGGCATCTCTTCCTGCAAGTTGAGTGATAACTAATGGAGTAATTATGGTGTCCTACATGCAAGACCTTTAAACATTTAAAGTGGCTGGGAGCTGTCCTCTTACAATAAAAAATGTATTGCTGCTCATATTATACAGTATAGGAAAAATTGCTTTCTTTTCTATCATCTTTATGTACTTATGTTTATATTACTATCATGTGGCTAATAATGGTGGCAAAAGAAGGCATTGGACATTAGACAGCTTCAGTAAAATTAAGCTTCTGATTCTAAAATATGCTGTACAGTAAATTGTAGGGATCAAATCTCTTACAGAGTTAAAATGGATATGCAGCATGTTAAGAAATATAAAGGTATCAATTTTCTGCTTGGTGGCACTCATAAATTTTGATTATACATGCATATTGAAAACAGAATAACCCACAGAGCACTATGATTATTATTTATTCATATAATGCCATAACTGTACATGGTCCTTTACAACAGGTAGAATATATTCAATAAAAATGACAGTCTCTACTTACAATCTAAAGGGCACAGTGCAGTGAACAAAGCATCTCATGCTGATATTGCCAGCAGGCTTGCAAAACTGGTTGTTTTTCAGAAGTGACTGGAAAGAGGAGAGTGGGCTTGATGTATGCAAATATGGAGACTCTAAAGAGAGCACTAATGATAAAATTCTGCTATCATTTCACAGTGTAAATCTGGAGTAACTCCATGGATGCAGTGAAGTTACCCCAGATTTTCGTGAGCATACCTGAGAGCATAGTCTGGCCTGAGATAAAAGGTAGTATGGAGGGATGATTGTGTGGAGTGTAGGTAGAGTTTTAGGAAGTAGTAAGGACAGAGCAGCTGCAGGAGTAGAATTGTGGAATGTTTTGAAAAGTAAGAAAATGCCTGAAGGGTATTTGGAGAGAGTATAAACCACAGGTTAGATTCAAAGAAGGGGAGGATTATAATAAAGAGGTTAGAGTAGTCACAGTGGGAAATTGGTAGAGCATGGATTAGTGTTTCAGCAGGAGAGACAGAGGAAAGAATGATTCCTTGAGAGATCATAAAGGAAAAAAGTGACAATTAGATCAGGGACTGGACATGAGGGAAAAAGAGAAGCCAAAGATTACCCAAAGGTTGCCAGCTTGGGTGACAGGAGGATGGTTGTTTTGTCAACAGCAATATAAAGAGTGGGAAGAAAGGCTTAGTTTTAGACATGTGAAGTTTGAGGTGGCAATAACTCAGAAGGAGATCTGTGATTGGACAGCAGTGAAAGGTCAAGGTGGGGAAGAATTTAAACACTCATCATAACTGTGTGTTAGTTGAATGTGTGGCAAATAATGCACTGGAAGAAGCAGAAAGGGGCCAGTAAAATGTTACCATTTAGTAACCTAATTTATTGATCTAGTATGAAGAGTCACCTCTGTGCTTTCCCAGGAATCTTCATAAATACAATACAGATGCACAGATATATAAAAGAAAACTGAGCTTTATAGCTTAGACTGTAAGCTGCAAAATTAAAGAATGGGTTAAGGAATCCTTAACAAATAGCACAGTAAATGTCCAGAGTTCACACAAGTGAGCACAAGTGCCCTCCTCATATTTTTGTAACTGTAATGAGTGAGGATTATCAATAATATGGGATGGATTTTCCAGGTTTGATTGTACTATAGTCCTTTTAGTTTTATTTTCAGAATTCTAAGCTCACCTTGTCCTTTGATTGTTCCCTTTTACAGAATATGTAGCAGGTCTCACCAACAGCCATTATGTGTAATGACACTGTAGCCCTCTACAGTAAAAACTTTACTTTTTAAGGGTCAAATGTAGGGGATCCTGCACTTGGATGGAGTGAAAGGCTTGACATTTATTATGGCAGAGTATCTGTTATCCTCCCTACCCAACACCCAGAGTGGCTTTGCATTTTCCTTGTGAAGGCTAGTTCAGTTCAATGGCTGACATAACCTATTATGGCTCTTGCCATGTGTGGGACAACTGGAGAAGCTTTGTAGTAGTGAATGCTCTGACTCTGTCCATGCCCCGTTTTTTGCCTTTCTGCTTTCTGTGCATTACCACACAGGGATACGCAAGGTGCTAGCACTTTGCTGCATGGAGACGTGCTCCCAAATCCCACTGGGAAACTGCTAGTTTTACTGCTGGAGGAACCTCTATTCATTCAGGTGAGAGCTGGATTTGCCCCTTATCGCTTAGTTTATAATCCAGACTTCATAAATATTTCCAGTTTCAAGCTCACCTCACCTGCACAGAGTGGCCAGACATCACAATTTATGGGGAATGTCCCAGGTTTTGAGGGACCATTCCAGTGTCAGTATAATCCTGGGATATAGTCAGCTGTCTTTGCCTATTCAGCTGTCTGTAGCTCTACTAGTGCTGCCATGCTGTAAGCATTTTTGACAGCTAGGCAGTAGCTAGTGCTAATCTACTACTGGCTTCCAAAACCTTCAGTGGAGAACTGATACTGACTATCAACGGGACATTAGAGAGCTGTGAAGAGCTGTGATCACAGTTGCCAGCATTCTGAGAAGATGTTTGGGTCATCACAATTTTAATAGGAAGAATCCTGGGTCTGCTTATGCATCGGAGTGAAAAGCAGAACTGCCTGAGGTAGAGGAAAAGAGAAAAGGAAGGAAGAACTGGGGCAAGGGAAGAAGTGAAAGAAACAGAGAAAAAGAGGAGAGAACTGGGGAGGATGAAGGATAAAATGAGAAAGTGGTATGCAAAATTTGAATGCCCTGGGTCTTGTTTACAAAGTAAGGTTATGCTGCATCTGCCACTAGGTGGGAGGCCACCATCCAAAGATATACTTATGTAATATGCCACTGGTTCTAAAATAGAGATCACAGAGAAATAAGAGGTGCAGAAAATATACTCTAAGATATGCCTGTCTCTCTTGTCACTCTCTCCCTAGAGAAAGCCAGTACACTAGATTTTAGTTGGAGCCAGAAATGGGAAACACTGTATCAGTATGGAACCAGCTTGACCATCTCCAAGCACCTGGGATAGCTGGGTTGTGATTCCTACACAACCAACAACGAGGATCTACACTGACTGCTAGGAGTAGCAGCTGTTACACCAGCATGGCTCTGGCTAGCCTCCCCCATCAGTTAGGATAAGGTCAACACGTTCTGAGGAGGAGTATGATTAATCTGTAGATAGGAGGTAGTTGGAAGAAGGATTTGTCATTTTAGTTAGGGAATAAGATGCTCTGTGGGACTGGGACTCTCTCCTTTACAAGATCATAATACCACCCGTCTTCTTCAGATTACACAGGCTGGATACTGAGCTATGCTATCAACACAGTATGTATATTCAGGAGCAAAGTCTGAACACTTGTAGCAAAGTGCAACTTTAGTTTGTTGCCTCTGTCCTTGGTTATGGTGTCTGTATAAATGGGAAAACAAATCAACTGATTCTTCAGACCCGTGCACACACCTCTCTAAAGCAGGTGCATCCCTGAGTCATGGGGTTTGTGACCAGCCATGTGGGAAACTTTTTGTCTCAGCCCTTTACTAGTATTGGCAACACATCACTGCTGCTCCTTATGGTACACAATGGGCTAGGAGGACAATGCAGCAGAGACAGCTGACCTTCCCCACAAGGTGTGAAGGAGGGGTGAAATTGGCACACAGCAAGTGATTTTGGTGGAACATTCCTTCCCCTTTGTAAATCATATAGGGATCCATTAATCTGTGCTTCCTATAGGCTACTAGTTTAACACAACTTGGACCTCGTGATTCTCATCAAAATCTAGTTCAGTATGTTAGAGCCAATAAAGATCTTATAATACAGATCAGTTCTGTTTGGTTCCCGCACAATCCAGAGTAGGAGATCTTGGTCTGTTTCAAAACTTTCTACTCTGAGGGATTTAAGGATAAATACTACTGTAGAATCAAAAACTAATACATCATATTAATTTTACATTGTATTCGCTTAGGGATGAATAGTGCAAATAAGGGCTTAATCTTGCTCCCAGTGAAGTCAACAGGAATTTTGCTGTTGATTTAAATTGAAGTAGGATTAGGCTGCTCAATTTATACAAACCAGTTCAAGCTACGTGACTGGAATGTAGAAAGTTCTTGATTTCTGCTGACTGACTAAATAGCATGAAGAATATTTGTTATGCAATACAGGAATAATACCAAAAAACAAAACCCCCACACCTGACTCTGGGACCTTTAGGTTCTACCACAATACAAGCAAAAATATTAACTCCTGCCAAAGTCTTTACTTGGCCTAAAAGTAAATACATCCCCAAATGTGTAAATTATTTTCTGGAGGACGTTAGGCAGATACAGCGATTACTTTCAGATCATTACATTCGTATTCCATGAATTACTAATTAGTGATTAGCATTTTTCTCTGTCAGATTTTGCTTAACAAACAAGCCTCACAAGCTAGAGCCGAGATGACCAGATTCATCACATTAAATGACATCTAAAGCTGGAGATGTTTAGAGACCTTCAAATAAGTTAGGAATAGTGCTTGTGTTTAGGATGAGATCTACTGCATATCTGTGCTGCTCCTACAAAAAGTTCTCAGCTTTTTATATAAAGTTCAGAATCAACAAAAAATCTTGAGCAATGCTGCTTCCTTCTTAGCTTACAGTATTTAGAAAAATGTAAACATTTTTAAAGTTTGAAAAGCCATGAAAATCTTAATGTTTGCAACTTTTAAAAGTTATGTGTCAACCTGGATTTTTCAGGACATAGAATATGATTGGTTTTAGGGTGGGGAAAAATGTGGTTTATTTGTGTAATAGTGCAAGAAGTCTGGGTTTGTAAAAAGGAGTTCGGATTCTAAGAAAGGTTAGAAAAATTGCATATGAACAAAAATGCTGACTAGAAGAGCTTGGGATCAGTATCTTCCTTCTCCCCCACCCCTACCCCACCCCCCAAAATACATCAAAATAAATTGTTCTATTATTCTGGATCCTGTGGACCCCTGACTACTTCCCTTTCCTCCTCACTGTATTTGCCGAAGTATGCTAATGAAAGGGCCAGCAGGATAGAGAGAGGGAAAGGGGTGAGGCAAGTGAGGACAGGAAAGCGGCGCGGAGGTAATTCTGAAGAGTTCAGACCGTGAGATGCATAACGGATCCAAATCTGATTCAGTTTGCCTCCCATTATATGAATTAAATAGTTAATTGGGGGGAGGGGTGGGTGACCAGATTTCCCAATTTTATAGGGACAGTCCTGATATTTGGGGCTGTATGTTATATTGGTACCTATTACCACTCACCCCATCCCTATTTTTCACACTTGCCATCTGGTCACCCTAGCAGAGGGGCTGTATGTGAATAGTTTATTGAGGTCATTCAGGTGCTATACATATGCAAGTTTTTGCCCATGCAGAATGCTTTGTGGGATCAGACCTATGCTGTGATACACAAATGCTGATAAAATGTGTTTACATAGTACATAAACAGAATAAGAAGGGTACATTTACACCAAATACTGGAAAAAGAAAACAATTTTCCTGCTGGTAAAAGTACCAAATCACCTGATATCATCAGGTTTTTTTTGGGAAAATCTCCCTATACAATTAGAGAAGGAATTTCGGTTTAAAAATGAATGATATAAACCCCCTAAATTCATTTTCTGTTAATTTTAACATGCAAGTATTACTAAGATTTTTTTTATTTAAAAAAACAGAGAAAACTTAGCCCCTGATCCTGTAAAGACTTACATTTGTGCTTAGCTTTACACAATATGAGAATATAATATAAATATATTATAATATAAAGAAGTATGGTTTGGTTGGATGAATGGACTATAAGATGGATAGAAAGCTGGCTAGATCATTGGGCTCAATGGGTAGTGATCAATGGCTCCATGTCTAGCTGGCACCTGGTAACAAGCAGAGTGCCCCAGGGGTCAGTGTTGGAGCTGGTTTTGTTCAACATCTTCATTAATGATCTGGAGGATGGGGTGAATTGCACCCCCGGTAAGTTTGCAGATGACACTAAGCTGTGGGGAGTCGTAGATACACTGGAGGAGAGGGATAGGACACAGAATGACTTAGACAAATTAGAGGATTGAGTCAAAAGAAATCTGATGAGGTTCAGCAAGTAGAAATGCAGAGTCCTGCACTTAGGACAGAAGAATCCCATGTACTGCTACAGACTGGGGACTGACTGGTTAGGCAGCAGTTCTGCAGCAAAGGATCTGCAGGTTACAGTGGACAATAAGCTAGATATGAGTCAATGGTGTACTCTTATTGCCAAGAAGGCTAACGGCATATTGGGCTGCATTAGTACATGAGAGCAATTAGTAGGAGCATTGCCAGCAGATCAAGGGAAGTGATTATTCCCCTCGATTTGGCGCTGGTGAGGTTTCATTTGGAGTACTAATCCAGTTTTGGACTATGTCCACTACAAAAAGGATGTGGACAAATTGGAGAGAGTCCAGCGGAGGGCAACAAAAATTATTAGAGATCTGGAGCATATGACTTTCGAGGAGAGGCTGAAGGAACTAGGTTCTTTAGTCTGTGGAAGAGAAGAGTGAGGGGGGATTTGATAGCAGCCTTTAACTGCCTGAAAGGGGGGTCCAGGGAGGATGGAACTAGGCTGTTCTCAGTGGTAGTAGATGACAGAACTAGGAGCAATGGTCTCAAGTTGCAGTGGAGGAGGTCTAGGATGGATATTAGGAAGAACGTTTTCACTAGAAGGCTGGTGAAGCACTGGAATGGGTTACCTAGGGAGGAGGTGCAATCTCCATTCTTAGAGGTTTTTAAGCTGTGGCTTGACAAAGCCCTGGCTGGGATGGTTTAGTTGGGGTTGGTCCTGCTTTGATCACGGGATTGGACTAGATGACCTCCTGAGGTCCCTTCCAACCCTAATCTATGATTCTAAGTCTCATTGAAGTTAATGGGTCTATTCAGAGTATGCATTAGCCTTGATGGACTGTGCCCAAACCTTCTTAAGAAAAAAAGACATCTTCTATAATGCAGTGGAATATAAAAATAAATCCTAGATATTAAACATTGTGTATAAAAAGCTACATGTGTACCTAAGGCAGTATACAATGGTGTGATTCTCAAATAATACAATAGGATGCCAGAAACAGGATGTGAATCATGTAAAAAGTACTGACTCCTAATACACATGTGAAAGTGGGCAGAGTTAAGGTTGTGCAAGCGACCATAAACAATAATTTTGTTATTTCCAAATTCTGAGTGCGTCACTTTGCAATTTAATGTTTTTAATGTAGTTTTGTAAGAGACTGTATGTAAGTTAAAGTAAGAAAAATACAAAATCATTGCAATTTTTTCTTGATAAATATTTCTTTTAAAACTCCTAATCAAATCTATTGTTTACCAACAACTAAAATAGATGGGGTGAGTCAACTATTACTTTACTTTGTGAGCACTGCTTTAGAAATCAGTGTTTACTTCCCTTAAAATCAAAAGTAATACTTGCAGGAAAGGTACTAATCAACAAAAGTAAGAGTGGCAAAATCTGTCCCTTAATTAGCAGGACCAGGAGGTACAGAATACATCTGATTTTAACCAAGGCACCTATTTTTTAATATGGGTCACCAAAATAGTCATGGTTTATGGGTGATGATTTGTTAATTCCTTCACCACCATGGTAAAAAAAGTATCAGAAAACTGAATGTTAATATACATGCAATGCAACAAAAATCATCGTCTAGAAATGAAGACAGGTATAAGATTACTGTGGTGCCCTAATTCCATTATTTGTACTGATGGGAACAGGCTATAAAAGCTAAAGATCAATTTTGAGCCCACTCAGGGAATAAAATGGTATGATAGGTAAGAAAAACGAAGACTTTTTGCACACTGGGAGGCGTGGTTAGAACATGAGAATAAGAGATCTTGACTTATGCTTTCTGTTGGTGGTTCTCACTACCTTATTGGATGACTTTAGGCAATTCACTTAACCTATGTGAGCCTCAGTTACCTCATCTGTAAAATGTAGGTAATACTTGCCTACCTCACAGGATCTTAGTAGTTAATTTTTCTAAAGTGCTTTGTGCTTCTCAGATGAAAAGCACTATACAAATGCTGAAGTACTATCTAAGTACTGTTATTACTACTTGTCATCTTCACGTTGCTTTGCAGTCATTAACTAGTAAATCCATACAACACCTCTGTGAGGTAGGTAATTAAGGGTGCGATTCACAAAGTATGTAGGCACCTAACTCCCATTGATTTCAGTTATCTTTATTTTACAGGTGAAGAACTTGAGGAAAATAGCAATTAGCTGACTTGCCCATGCCAACAATGGGAGTAAGTAAAACAAGAAAGGTGGATTTTCTGGTTAAGACATTAGGTTGGGGCTCAGGAGATCTGGATTAATTTTCTAGCTCTGCCACAGACTTCCTGACTGACCTTGGGCAAGTCTCTTAATCTCTGTGCTTCACTTCCTTATTTATATAATGGGGATTTAAACTAGTTAGTCTGTCAGATCTTCAGGATGAGGACAATCTCCTTTACCACACCTAGCACAATGTGGTCTGATGTTGACCGAGGCCTGTAGGCATTGTTGTAATCAAAATAATAATAATCTGAATTTAGAACTCAGGAGTTTGATTCTGAGTCTTGTCTCTTTGTCCAACTGTGCCATTCTCTCTATTCTATCTTTAGTAAATTGAATTAGTAGTAGTAATTTTATTAGCATTTCACTAAAACAAGCTTCTGGTAATATGAAGCTTTAGTCTTTTCCTGTCTAGTTGGATAGGACTTTCTTAAAACTGTGACTTTTTGAAAAACGGAGATATCCCAGGTTTAGCCACCGTTTTTCGACCAATGTCTACACTAGTATCTCTCATTTTATTGTTTTGGCTGGTGAGCTCTGCAATCTTGGATGCCATTGTTTCTAGAAGTACTCTCTTCACAAGCAGCTATTCAGGAGATGACATCATATCAGAGAGCACTTCCTGAATGATAGTTGGTTATTCACAACAGCAGTGCATTCTAGAGACTGACGGGGGTCAAATCCTTGCACACCTTTCCCGTACTTGGTGGGTGTGTAAGGACTCAAATACATTGGAAATATCATATTTCAGTTGCATTGGAAGTGGGTAGAATATGGGGACCCTGCTTAGTCACTCCATATGCATGAGAATTGTGTTTTGGGAGGAGGTGTGGTAGAAGAGATGTGGGCAGGCCAGGGCAGAGTTTTAGCCAGAGCGTCTGCTGTCCCAAAGCCCTGTGTAAGGGAGAAGAAGCAGGCAGAGTCCACTACTCCGATGGTCTGCAGAAATGGCTATTGTGGGTTTCTTGGCATATATTTCAATTTACCTTTGCAGTGCACACTTTGTGGGGGATTTGGCCTTAAAGGCAAAAATCGCCTCATTTATTTGCAGAAAACTCCAGTGAATTAGTTGGGTTGTACACATGTAAAGAAGAGCACATTTTCATTCAGCATTTTGTGAAGTGATTAAAAATGCACTCAGCTTCCACAGTTCACTATACCCAGGAGTGAATTGGGTATCCTTTAAAGGCATCCTTTAAAAACTGGAAGTTAAATCCTACTGAGGAAAATAGAAAAGAACACAAACTCTGTCAAGGCAAGTGTAAAGATATAATTAGGTAGGCCAAGAAAGAATTTGAAGAGCAACTAGAAGAAGACTAAAAAACTAAGAGCATTTTTTTTAAGTACATCAGAAGCAGGAAGCCTGCCAAACAGTGGAGCCACTGGATGATTGAGGTACTAAAGGGGCACTTAAGAAAGAGATGGCTATTGTGGAGAAGCTAAATGAATTCTATGCATCAGCCTTCACTGCAGAGGATGTGAGGGACATTCCCAAACCTGAAACATTCTTCTGAGATGACAAATCGGATGAACTGTCCCAGATTGAGGTGTCAATGGAGGAGGTTTTGGAACAAATTGATAAACAGTAATAAGTCACCAGGACAACATAGTATTTCCTCAGTGTTCTGAAGGATCTCAAATCTGAAACTGTGGAATTAACAGCTGTGATATGTAAACTATCACTTAAATCAGGTTCTGTACTATGTGACTGGAAATTATCTAATGTGACACCAATTTTTTTAAAAGGCTCCAGAGGCGATCCTGGCAATTACTGGCTAGTAAACTTAACTTCCGTAGCAGGCAAATTGGTTGAAACTATAGAAAAGAACAGACTTATCAGACACACAGATGAATACGATTTGTTGGGGAAGAGTCAACCTGGCTTTTGTAAAGGGAAATCATGCCTCGTCAATCTATTAGAATTCTTTGAGAAGGTCAACAAACATGTGGACATGGGTGATCCAGTGGATATAGTGTACTTGGATTTTCAGAAAGCCTTTGGCAAAGTCCTAAGGTTCTTAAGCAAAGTAAGCAGTCATGGAATAAGAGGGAAGGCCCTCTCATGGATCAATAACTGTTTATAAGACAGGAAATAAAGGTTAGGAAAAATAGTCAATTTTCAGAGTGGCATCTCCCAGGGGTCTGTACTGGGACCAATACTGTTCAACATATTCATAAATGATCTGGAAAAAGGGGTAAAGAGTGAGGCGGCAAAATTTGCAAATGATACAAAACTGCTCAAGATAGTTCTGTCCAAAACAGACTGCGAAGAGTTACAAAGGGATCTTACAAAACTGGGTGACTGGGCAACAAAATGGCAGATGAAATTCAATGTTGATAAATGCAAAGTAATGCACAATGGAAAACATAATCTCAACTATAGGTACAAAATTATAGGATCTATTAGCTGTTACCACTCAAGAAAGAGATCTTGGAGTCGTTATGGATATTTATCTGAAAACATTTGCTTAATGTACAGCAGCAGTCAAAAAAGCTAACAATGTTAGGAACCATTAGGAAAGGGATGGATAATAAAACAGAAAATATTATAATGCCACTATATAAATCCATGGTATGCCCAAACTTTGTATATAGCATGCGGTTCAGATTGCCCCATCTTAAAAAAGATAGAATTGGAAAAGGTACAGAGAAGGGCAACAAAAATGATTAAGGGTATAGAACAGCTTCCATATGAGGAGAGATTAAAAAGACTGGGACTTTTCATCTTTGAAATGAGACTAATGGGTGCTATGATGGTGGTCTATAAAACCATGAATGGTTTGGAGAAAGCAAATAAGGAAATTATACTTACTCCTTTACGTAACACAAGAACCAGGGGTTACCTATTGAAATTAATAGGCAGTAGATCTAAAAGACACAAAGGGAAGTACTTCTTCATGCAACTTCTGGAACCCATCAGGAAATGATTTGAAGGCCAAAACTATAACGAGGTTCAAAAAAGAACTAGGTAAGCTCATGGAGGATAGGTCTATCAATGGCTATTAACCAAGATGGTCACGGATGGAACCCCATGCTCTGGGTGTCCCTAGCTGCTGATTCTGGGAGTGGACAACAGGGGATGGATTATTTGATTGTTGCCTGTTCTATTTATTCCCTCTGAAGCACCTGGCATTGGCCACTGTCAGAAGACAGCATACAAGGCTAAATGGACCATTAGTCTGACACGGTATGGCCATTCTTATATTCTCATTTTGTTGAGTGTTGCATTCCCAAAGCATCACTAATAAGAGCCTTGGCCTGCTTGGCAATCTATACGTAAATGTTGCTTCGTTGTGATCCAGACATTAATGGTTATCAATTATAGCAGTTTGTGAGCCTAAATCAGTTTAAATGGTTGGAACACTTGACACAAAAACATTAATGGGTAAACACAGACTGAATCTGAAACACAGTCTGGGCTTATGCGTCAGGCTAGCCTTGGAGATGAGCTATCCAGAGAGCTCTGTGTTGCTCTTGATGGTAGAATATTGGAAAGCTACTAATCACAGGGCTAGTTACATGCACAACAAACAGGCTTTGTTTTACTTCAAGACAGTCATCTTGTTCTCTGGAGGCTGATAATTGTAGGGTCTAACCATTTTCAGTAGGATGAAGGCTACAGGAAATAAGTATTTTATAATTATAAATCCTGATATAGGCCTAGACAATGCCTCTATGTAGAAAAAAATCTAAGTAAGGTTCTGAAAATAATGATGTTCCCATCATGGAGTTTCCTTTGAATTCCTCCTTTTATGGGAGGGATTTTATCCCTTCTGTCATACACACACAAGTAGAGGATTTGCCCTCCTCAAAGTCACAGATTTCAGGAGATCAGCCAGAGGCACATGACCCTTTGCCTTCACACTAGCTTTGAGATGTTCTGTTTTCCCCCTCTTCAACTCCCTGGCAGCATGGCTCCAATTCTCTGTCACTAACACTAGAATGCCCTATAAGTGGGCTCACAGAGCAGAAGGGACTCTATGGGAGAGTTAATAATGCTCCAAATTGTGATCATTCCTAATGATATGGAATATTAATAGTGATATCTTTGTATAGCTTTCAGAAATAAGAACCAAATCCTGCACTTGTTCATTCTAGTATTCTCTTTGGAGTCAAAGGAATGAGTAAGGACTAATGTGAAAACACTACTTGCAATATTATCCCCTATTTGCACTCTCTAACATTCTAAAACGTTCTCTTTTATGGCCACAATATTCCATGCTATTAAATTAGCCATGTGGCAAAATGTATACTCTTCCTATTTAAAAAAAAATCAAAGATTTTTTATCCCCACACAACTAAAAATGTCTTAAACTTAAAACTTCAAATATGTGTGTGGCTAGAGCATACTGAGGAATAGTGACTAGGCAAATTTGAAATTTTATAAAATATAAGAATTCTAAGTTACTAAAACTTCATGTCCATGCCTGTGCAATAAAGTACACATCAGTTAGGTTTTAACGGATTCCATGGACTGCAATTTTATGACATTGCAATTCTATGGTGCCTAATCATGGAGCACTGTAGTACCACAGTTAAGATGTGTGTCTACAGAGGGCGTTTTAAAATTTGTAGAATTATTAAGCACAATTGTACAACTTTAAAATTATGGAGGGAGAATTTTTGTATCATACAATGGGCTACAGTTTATGAAGCTGGGTAAAACATAACTGCACAGCTTCATATTGCCACAACTACACATCAGTCTTTTTTAAAATATAAAAACCCCTCTCTCCCCTCCACCCGTAGACATTAAATCAAAAAACCTATGTTCATGTAACTATAACTTGCAACTTTAAAATAAAAACTCAGTACTCTTTAATATACGTGAATTTGATACTCAGTGACCTGAATGTTTGCCAAGACAGTTTGTATTTACAATCAAAGGATGTGTAGTGAATTCAGGAGCTGCCTGTCATTCACTGATAAAGACTACTGTTTGCTTTTATTTAATAATCTAATGGTTGGAACTTAACTTCTCTCTGTCTATCTATACAATCTGTCTATCCATCCAGCTTCTTATATCAGCACCTCTATCCACAGTATCTGAATACTTCACAAGAGTAAAAAATTACAACTGTGATATGTGCCTCTTCCTTCTCACCAGTAAGATTCAGTATTAGGTTTTTTTGGTTTATTTGTTTGTTTAAATTATTGCTGGATATAGAAAACATATAGTGTTAGTGTGAATAAAGGGACTTTTTTTAGAAGGCGTGGACAAAATATTGTCCAAGCTATTGATATTAGAAGACATGACAAGACAGGACATCTGGCACGGGAATTTATAGGTTGATGAGTAGAATGCAAAATTAACTAAGATCTCTCTTCATTATATCCCTGGTTAACCCTGTTAATGTCACTGATGTTATTCAGTTCTGTTCATGCTAAAGATCCTCTTTTACAATATGCTTTACCAGCAATGTACTGTGATCTGTAGATTTACAAAATGGACCCCCTGTTGATCTTATCGACTTATGTTCACGTGCCCTATAGTACTTAAGCATATGCTGGAGTCTGTGTGGGCATTTGTGTGGCATTACAATGGGCATCTTGCTGTCTCTTTCATGTATCTTTTCATGTGGTCATCTGAGATTCTGAAACACTTGAATCCATGCACTGGCTTTCTTGAGCCAGATCATCAAATTTTTTTCCTTCTCTTTGTAAAGGATTGGTGTGGCTAGATTGGTGAGACTAGAATTTGACTCTTGAAATAATTCTGGGATCTATGTCAAGAATAGATGCGTCCTGAAGCTCAAATTAAGCCTACTTGGAGGATGGGCCTTAACTTGCAGCTATCACTATAGCTTTGTCCATCCTACAACTATGGATGTAGTAATGGGGGCAGCTAGAAATCTCTTCTGGGTACTTAACTCCCTCCATCCATAAAACAGTAGTCCTAAGACTAGTCAAGTCCTTCACATAAGACCACATCAGAGCTTCATATCAATCAGTTGCAACATACTGTAACTCCTTAAACACCAATCATTGAGACCTGACCAGTAGGTACACATAATACATAACACATGTAAATCTCCAACTCCTTTTAAGCTTTATATATAAGCTACAATCAAGTGGGTGGCAGGTGGAAATGCAATTAATTGTAGCAGGGAAGCAAAGGAATCCTCAAAGCAGCTTTCTGTTGCATTGGGGGCAGGAAGATCAATCCAATTGTTTGTCCATATTCTCTAACCCGATGCAGAATGCCAGCCAGCACAGCCCCGTGCAAGAGCAAGGAAAGGAAGAGGACCCAACCCTTGCAGTCAAGTGTACAACCTGGCATCCATCAGTTCAGGGTGCCTAGCAGGACATTCTTGGGTGGTAGAGATGGGAATTGCTGCCTTATACAGTGGATTAGTGAGGAGCCATGGCCAGATGGGCCATAATCATTATATAGCCTCAAGATGTAGCTTCCAATATTTTTTAGGAGAAAAAACAAATAGAATCATATACATAGTTAAATAATGCTTGCTTATAATGATTTTAGCAACTTGATATGGAGTCAGTCTTGCCCACATGGATTCAAGTAGAAATTATTAGTTGAAATTTGTTACCATCATATGATGGATGTTTAGTAGTTCATGTGAAATGACTTAGTGACTTCAGGCTATTTTCTTGTGGACAGATGTTCATATACCCAAATCACATCTGTACTTGGTATTAATTGGCAATCTTCTTGGCTGTCTCTTGGCCAGGGAATAAATGGGCATGAGGACTAAGCTGCCCTCTCATCCACAGGGGTGGTTTATAGCTGGGACACTCTGGTGTGCAGTGCTGTGAAGCCTGCCTTCATGTTGTCTGTGGTTGTCTCTTGTGTGAATAGATAGGGGATTTGTTTCCAAGGCTGTACATCCCTCACTTTTCACAGGTACTGAAATGTTTAAATAAAAAATAAAATGCTCAGGGCTACTCACAGGAATCCAAATACAAAATAATGTGATGATTTAAAAATATATATGAGTTGGTTTGCTTTTGTTTTTGGCCAGCTGAAAGACTTCTTGCCTGACCCATTGCATAAGTCTAGAGTTGGTCAAAAAACAAATTTTTGTCTCATTAATTTTTTTATTTTATTTTGAAGAATATTTCAAAATTGGACAGCCATAATTTTGAAAATATTCACTAAATTAAATTCCTAAAACATTTAAGTTTGGTAAATCAGAATGTTTTGGTTTGATTTTTTTTAATATAAAACAAAAGATTTCTAAACAAAAAGTTGTGTCAGAATTAAAAAAGTAAAATTTTCCACTCATTCAAAAACATTGAAATGGAAATTTCAATATTTTTGAATAGTTTTTCCAATAAAGTTCATATTATTTTGTGAAATTTCTTTAATTGAAATGGCATTTTTTATGGGAAAACTGTTTTGACAATTTTTTTGGACCAGCTCACTATAGGTCTAGTATTCACTGATATGACAATTGTGGAAGTTGCTATAGTGTGAGTTCAATCTGATTTTATTCTTTTTTCAGTGACTCATCCCTGACTGTTTGAAGTTTGCCTCTAGTTAATGTTGAAAACAAAGTTATTCATAAATTCTGTACAAGATTCTTCTCTGGACATGTTCAAAGTTAAAATTCATGTTTGTTTTATGTGGAACATAGGTGCAGGTCCTAAACAGTGCTATTCCCAAAACTAGGACACACCCATTTCCACATACTACTCCTTTGTGAATCAGAAGCAGAATCAATAGCCTTTCTATCTTGTCTTTAACATATTGTACATTTTTTATGTTCTTATGAAAGTCATCTGTTTAATAAAAGAGAATAGCTGTTTTTTTGAGTCTTTCTTGCCATGGAACTTGAAACACCCCTAGAACTCTTGGCACTGAACAAGGGTTTGGATTAACTAAAACACATTGCTTTTAGCCTTTCCTCTCAGGTGTCAGTTGGATGAATTTTTATTTTTATTTTTTAATTTTTATTTTTTTTCGACTATGGAGTTTTTTTTAAAAACTCTATTACCATTGCCAGGACAAAAGTGGTTATCTCCAAGACCTGAACTATTACAGTTTTCTGTTAGATCTGTTGATCTGAGTTACAGTTGTGGCTTTTTGCCTCTAGTTCCGCAGTTTAGTCACACAAGTTGCTAGAATCTGAATTTTTGCAGAACAATTAACAGACTAGACATAAAATGTTTTTCTTTTAAAAGAGAAAACTAATACAATATTTTAAAAACACCAATTACAGTAAATAACTGCATAATATATCTGCAAAGTTTGGAACCTTAAGGTTTTTTGAGTGAGAACAGTGGAATCTGCTTCTGTCATAATACAATAGTCATATACCTATGTATTTTTGTTTTGGGTTTCCTAAAGTAAATTTTAAACAATTTACACTTATCCTTTGACAGATTTTACTTATCTAGAAATACCTACTTGAAGAAATACCCCACTTGAAGGAAACAAACAAAAACTGAAAACCATGTACTAAAAATATAGAAAGCAAACAATTCGTTTCTCCCTTTTCCCTAGTGGACTTCAATAGACCTATGCATAGCTGAATCTCCAATCTATTGAGTACAATGTAACTACATGTGCAAGTAACTTTTCACCAGTGTGATTAAAGTGTTCACAGTCTGATCCAGAAATAGTTAGATTACTGCAATTTGCTTTGAGAACTCTTCCCTATGCCCTGATTTTATTTACAGAGATGACCATAAAAGGAAAAGACTTGCAAAGTAAAATTATATTTTGAAATGGGCATGTTTTCAATATACTAGAACTTCGCCTAAACAAATTCTTCCAGCCTACTCTCCAGTCTTTCAGATGGAACACAAAATGAGCTGATTAAATAGCTGTTCACCCACTCTTCTCTCTCTCCTCCGAGCTCCCAGTTGTTGCTGTGCTTATAACAAGAAATGGCTGTACTTACAGCACCATCTCCTGAAAATCTAATCCACGTTAAATCCTGCTTGTCAACAAACAGAACCCCCCTAGGTCCCAGAGCAAATCAAGTTACAAAAACGAAGTTCTCTCAACTATGGGCTGGATCATGCCCTTTTGATCTATATGCACAAGGTCCACTTCATGAATGAATCTCCTCTACCTCATCTATGCCTTGACACCAGAGAGGGACCGGCGACCTTTGTTGAGACAAGGTCAAAGTGAAGCGAAACATATGTCCAGAAGAGATTCCTTCAGAAACGTAATATGGCTATAGGATATATTACATTCCTAATGGCCCCTCCTCAACAGTGGAGATTCACCCCCCACTTTAGGTAGAGCCCTAGGAGGAGCCACAGTTAGAGCTTATATGGCAATAAGCTTCACATGAAAACATGATGACAAAAACCTGGTTCAAAGTTACTGTGGAGGCACAGAGCTTCTGAATGGATAGCACTGTGTTCCCTAGGAATGCATGAGATTCCCATCAGTCTCAGGGTATCCATAGTATTTGTGAGGCAGAACCTTGCTTTATTTCACAGGGAAAATTCTATCCCTGATAAAAAGCCACATTGTTTTCTTAGTTTACTCTATGTGGATGTTGTCATTTTGGGATACCATTTGGGTCTGACTGTTACCAAGTTACTGATACTTTCAATTAGGTATGCTATAATTATGCTACAATTTATGTAATACTTTGTTTCAAGTGGCCTGATTATGCTTCTGTATTTAGAGTTAAGCTGTATGCTATATGATACTAAAGCAAGAAATTTGAACAGAAAGAAATCAATTTAAAGTTTATGTATTAAAATAAAAAGGAAACATTTTTGTCTATTAAGCTGTTGGCATAAATAAAACTAAGTTCAGCCACAAAGTACAGAAAAGCTCGATTATATCTGTGATGCATTGTGGTTTGTGAGTGGAGGAGAATGATTCCTGAATATGTTTTACAACTTCTGAGTGGAAACACTGATGCTACCGCACCAGGATGGGAAATGCAATCAGCGTGGCTGAAGCCAGCATCTATTTATCTTAAATTAATCATTTTCTGAGTAGGCAGTTGATATCCTGGTACTGGATGCCAGCTTTTTTACATTCATGCTGCAGACATAAAACCAGAGAATTCTTACAGCAGAAATATATTAAAGCACACGAGCTGTAAACGTAAAATATTTTAACTGTTTCCTTTGCATTAGTTTTACAGCGAAAGTTTGTTAACAATTTATGTTTGATTTCAGTGGAATTATCAGACACTTGAAAAATATGTAAATCTCATCTCTCATAATTTTGGAATTTAAGCTTTCTCAGTTCAGGAAACAATATAGAAAATAAAAGCAGATATCTAACAGTTACAACAGTGTTTAGTTATTTTGCATTTTTAAATGTACAATGGTTTCTTTATCAATAGTTGAGGTTTGTCTTATAGAAAAGCTGATCCAAAATTAGAACCCTGAAACTGAACCCTTTAAAATTTAAGGAGACAGTCAGGATTTGGATTTAAATCTCTATATCTGACTATGTCTCTATGGTTTTATTTCCAGGTTTGTTCCAAAACTGGATGGGGCTTATTTTTCTAGCCTCAGTTTGGACACATGTGAAATATCTCCAATACAGAGGTTCTCATGAGATTTTTGACTCTTGTGATTTTTCTGCCATTGAGGGACAGGAGGTAGTTAGCCAAGTTTGCAGGATCAGGCCCCAAATGCTATAATAAAAGAATTGAATGAAGAGATCACACACCATCTCTGGCAGCAGATACAGACATTACAAGAAAATTGGGGAGGAAAAGGAGCAGAGGTGGGGAAGAATTTTCCATTAGGAGTTGGTATTTTTTCACCCAAATGCTGAGGGTACCTGACAATAATAGCCAGCAAATAAAAATAGAGCCTTATTTACTGACTGTAAATCTCACATTGTAGTCCACCTTCTATCCCACCAGTCAGCTATTTTCCCTGAATTTAAATCCCAAGGAATTTCAAAAAGTAAGAAAATGCAACTCCTAAATGTGTCACTTTTTACTCCAGTTATAATTTCATAATTTCATACAATTTCCAACATCTTACTTAAGGTATTTTTTTTTTAAAAAAAATCTATTTTATACTTCTCACAATGTCTGACACCCATTATACAAATATAATTACCAATATTTGTTGTGTAATATCCTGAAACCTAAAGCAAAATTTGTGTTTTTACCTTTTAAATTATTGGAGACTAGAACTAAATTTTGATTCACTAAGTTTTCCGTGTTGTGTATTGGCCAAGTTGTGTCAAAGTGAAAATGGTGACATTTTATATCTGCATCCATCTCTCTTTTGATTTATTTGTCTTACTAATGTTGTTTTTACTGTGTACTTATTACTCTTTAGTTGCAGTGTTCTATGTGGTTACATATATCCCTTAGTTGAATTTACTGTCATCTTCTTCAAATGGGTTGCCCGTGAGGAAAATGTGACACTGATCACAGATTTGAACTGTCTGCTCATCACTATCAGATTGTAAAATATTCAGGGCGAGAACCATGTTTTTGCATGTGTGTACCATGCCTATTATAAAGGGTCTGCAGTCTTGCTTGTGCTCTCTGGGCACAAAACAATATTAATAATAATAGAAACTGTTTGTGCACATTATAAGTTATGTTCACAATTAATTTACTGACCTCACTGTGTCCCTCTCATCTTTATGAAGGTCCCTTTTCACCACTATTATTACACTACACTCGGGAGAAACTTACATCAATGAAATTCACACTTGCAGAAAAAAGGAGAATAGCAAGTAAGATTTGTAAGGGACAAATTCAACATCCTGAGCTACAGCCAGGGTGCGCTCAATGCAGTTTAACTGAGGCTGGGTTCACACTGACGGCGGCAAATTTGCCACCGTCAGATCGACTGCTCTGGATCGACTGAGTGGTCTGTGTAGACCCGCTCAGTTGATCCAGCAAGCGACCCAGGAAAACCACCCTGGTAAGTGGCGTAGCGCTGCGTTGAAGGGCATGCTGGTTCCTTCAACACAGCGCAATGTGGACAGCATGCGGAGGAGATGCTGCAAAGTCGACAGGAGATACGGAAGTGATTTATGTCACTTGCGTATCTCCCGTCGACTGCCACCGAATCGCAAAGGTAAGTGTAGACCGGACCTGAGGAGGCCAATGGTAGCTTTGACTCACCTTTATGCTCCCCAGATACTGAGGCTGTCTGGGTGCCAGCCTTGGGAACAATCTTGCCTCCTGCCAATGGCCCTAGCCATAAAGTTTGCATCAGCAGCTGGGAGGGTTGATGCAGGAGCCATTACAGTTGCTCCATGTTACCCAAGGATTCCTGTACAGAGGAGAAATCTTCCAGTGACAATCTAAGCAAACTTTAGGGCTGCTTTGCATCCCCAGATCAGTGCAAAGCTGCCCTAATGTGGGGAAGGATCTAATCCAGTGAAATTATTTAAATAAACTCCTTCCAGAACTCAAAGAACACTCAAAGAACAGATGCTTAATTAGTTATCTCAGGGTAACACCATAGTGCTGTTACAAATGGATATGCAAACCATTGTGCCACAGCAGTACATGGGCTAAAATAATCCCTGACATAGTATACTCTCAAGATTCATGCAGTCCAGAAAAATAAAATCTAATGTTAATGTAAATTCAAACTAGTAGTGACTGAGATTTTAAAAAATAGATGCCTAAAGTTAGACTCTTAAATAACTATGTAGGCTCTTAATTTAGTGACCTCCTTTTAAAAGGGCTGAGCGCCCAATATCTATGATTTTAGTGGGAACTACTGTGTGCTCAGTCCTTTAGAAAATAAGGTCCCTTAGGGCCTGATGAAAAGTTCACTGAAACCAATGAGAGTCTTTCTATTGACTTCAATGCATTTGTATCAGGACCTTATTTAGGAGTCTAAATAATGGACAGAGTGGACTGAACACCAATGACCAACTGGCAGGAGCAGATACTGGTAGGGAAAGCCCAGAAATAAGGTAGGGAACTCTAAACTAATCTTGTGCCAGCAAGGTCAAAGCAGGAGGTAGGCGGTATGAAGGGTAGGAAGCCACTGAAAGTGTGTTATTCTCTAATTGTACATTGTGGTGTTCTCTGCCCCTTCCTCTGAAGCATTTCAAATTGACCACACTCAAGAGATGGGGTAGTTGACTAGATGTACCATTGACTTGATCTGCTGTGGTCCTATTTTCTACCTCCAGATGAGAAGGCTCCATGCTGGTTTGAGTCAGAGAAACAGGACAATTAGAGACACCAGAACTTGCATTTTAACCAGTGAGGGAGTTACAGAGTAGAGGTGAAGAATACAAGGGGTGTGATTTGTAGGCATATGTCTGGTGCACCATCAACAAAAGGCTCTTTATCTTTATGCTACTGAGCAGAAATGAAAACATTTGCACCAGAGTTGAGACCTCTGAAAATGAAGACTTAAATAGAAATGTAGGAAGACCCTGAACTATAACAACCTGAATGGTCCCATGATAATATAGTATATAGGTTTATATACTATAATAACAGTGATCCCAAATAATGCATTTTGGTCCTCGATCTCAAAGAAATTCCTTATCTAACAATAGAATTAATATTGCCTAGTTTTTTCTTGTATCTGAGAGCCTGAAAGCTAACTTCATGCTTATAATGAACGTGAATTGCCTGCCATAGATATTCAGAAAACAATGGTTAACACATAGAACTTATCGGTAAACGCTTATTACCAAGGAAAGCTCAATATATCTATACATATGATGAAAGATTTACTTCTACATTAAAATGGATAATACTCATACATAGCTGTTTGTGCAAAGCTGCAGGATATCAAAGAAACAATGTGCTCTGTAAGACAAGGCAGCTCAGGTAGCTCAGATCATAGTAACCTACATATCCAAAGGCAAGTCCAGGATCATTAGCACAACTGCCTGCTGAGTTAAGGTAGGACTAGTCTATGCAATCATTCAGTTTGTGGCAAACTAGGGTGTGAATCTACTTTGCACTAATTTGCCATACATTAAGTGTCTGTGTGGACCCTGCTAATGCCCACTAACAGCTCCTTAGTGCTCGTTGATCTTACTCCATTTTGACACAGGGGTATATCAAAGTGCCCCAAGGAACTGTGAGTGCATGTCAGTAGGATCCACTTGGGTACTTAATGATCAGCAGGACAGTGTGGGGTAGATTCACATCCCAGCTTGCCACGAATTAAATGTAGACAAGCCATAAGCAGCCATATATTGATATATGAAGATACTCTCATCACCTCTCATTTGAGTCATGTGCAAATGAGTCAACGGAAAGAAGTCAAAAGCAAAAACACCTCGGCCTGTGCCAAAGGAGCGTTAGGTTAGATATTAGAAAAACACAATTTAACTAATAAGGCTACTTAAGCACTGAAAAAGGTTGCCAAGGGAGGCAGTGGAATCCTTGTCACTGGAGGTTTTTAAGAACAGATTGAACAAACACCTGTGAATGATGGTCTAGGTGTACTTGGTCCGGCACTGGAGGGCTGCACTAGGTGACCTCTCAAAATCCCTTCCAGCCTACATCTCTATGATCCTATGATTTAAATTATGGTGTTTAGTTGTAATTTAAAGTACCCAGGAAAAAAGGAAAGCGAGAACCCAAAGGGCGTTCTTCAAGTAGTTTCTGAAGATGTTGTATTCATAGACCTCAGATTTCATGATCCTGACAGGCTGCCCCTTCTATGAGGTGGCTCCAGGCTCTGGGGTATTGCACCACAAGGGGAGAGTCAGTCATTGCATGAACTTGGGAAGACGTGATGATGAAAAAGGAATAGCCAAAATGATGAGTTTTTTAAATGTCAACTGCTATTCATTATCCTCATCTTCAGATCACATCTGCCTCTCTGTAGGATGTGCCATAAACTTTAAATTTCTACTGTTAAACGGTTCCTCTCATAACTGCTTCATTTCTTTCTTCCCCCTCTGATATGCACCTTCTTTCATGCTACCCTCTTCTGTTGGAACAGTCTCCCACTTCCCATGAAAGGCACATCACTCTTCTCCTTTAATCCTCTGCTTGAACCCATTACTTTTGAGAGTCCTTCCTTTTGATCTTGGCACCAGCAATGTTACCATTGTTTCTTATAGTACTTCTGAATTGTACTGAATTTTTCTGAGAGCCTTAGGGTAGGGGCCTTGTATATTTTAATGTTTTTCTAACATACAATACACACTTACCGTGCTCTCTAAATAATTATTACAATGATAAAAGCAACCACTTTATTCTGCCATGCTGCACCAGCCATGCATTTATTTTCTTTTCTATCTGACATTCTCAGGATATGTCAAGCTGTGTAACAAAATTCTTATTTTTAATGTTCAATTCAGAGGAATTTACAGTTGGCTTGTTGTGTAGCTGTGTATATATGTATAGTCACATATCTATATGAATGTGTATTTGTGTGTGTATACACAGCTGAAACAGCACAGCATATCTAGCTACATATACAGCACGGCATAGCTACATATATTTGGTGTTGGGGTAGAGGGAGAGGAGGCTGTGTTATTGATGCAGAACTGAGCATAATGCACTCCAAGGCATAGAGTCTTTTTACCCTGGATGTCGCACAGGGTGTCCAGTATGCATAATGTAAACACTGTGCAAAGGAGATGGTCCTGGGACACTTAGAGATTACTGTGCTCATACATGAAAAGCAACCAAAAAGTCATTTTCCAATAAATCTGTGCCCAGGCAATGAAGGAATTCTGGAATGCAGGACTAAGTATTTATGGGAGTTAATTCATGCCAGTAATGCACAATTATATACCAGGCCCCTAATTTCCTCTGTAAAAGTATAATAAGATGTAACATGCAAAATACCAAACAACAATAATGTAGTTCCTACCAGCTGGAGGAAATTAGAATGTAAAAGGTACAGTACTAAGCTGTCTACCAGAATAAAAAAGAAATAGATTATGTAGATTTATGTTTTTTTTCTTATCTTTTAAAAAAATGAAGAACCAGAGAATACGTAGCAAATATAGCCTCTCCCTCTGAGAAAGTAGATTGAGAATGGCTTCTGCTGATTTAACTGAAATATAGGGTAGGTTCAGCCAATCAGGAACCAGAAGAAATATCCGGTGACATCAACCGTGAGACTTCTACAATATGACCAATCCAACTAACTCACTTGAAACTCAAAATGCATTGTATAAAGCTGTCTCAGAATACAGTATTCATGGACATTCAGAAAATGCAAAAGAAATGTGCCCAACTCCAATAGAAAATTTGTAAAGGAAAAAAAATTGGATGAAAAACTACATGTTCATGTAAGCAAATAAAACTCAAAGAATGATTCTGAGTACTCTGAGTTACAAATTCCACACAACTTTAATAGGCATGACTAAGTTTAATATTGTGCATAGTGAAAGTGAAAGTGAAAGGAAAAGTTGTCCAGTGGTGAGGGCCCTAGCCTGGCATTTAAGAGATCAAGGTTCAATTCCATGCTTCTTCACAGCTTTTCTCTGTGATGGGGGAAAAGTCACTTAGCCTCTCTGTTCTTGGGCTGTCTGAGAAAATTGGGCACAATAGAATCAGAATATTAGAGTTGGAAGGGACCTCAGGAGATCATCTAGTCCAACCCCCTGCTCAAAGCAGGACTAACCTCAGCCAAATAATCCCAGCCAGGGCTTTGTCAACCCACATTTTAAAAACCTCTAAAGGTGGAGATTCCACGACCTTCCTAGGTAATCCATTCCAGTGCTTCACCACCCTCCTAGTGAGAAACTTTTTCCTAATATCCAATCTAGACCTCCACCACTGCAACTTGAGACCATTGCTCCTAGTTCTGTCATCTACTACCATTGAGAACAGCCTAGCTCCATCCTCCCTAGAACCCCCTTTCAGGTAGTTAAAGGCTGCCATCAAATCCCCCCTCATTCTTCTCTTCTGCAAACTAAACAAGCCTAGTTCCCTCAGCCTCCCCTCCTGAGTCTTGTGCTCAAGCCCCCTAATCATTTTTGTTGCCCTCCACTGGACTCTCTCCAACCTCTCCCCATCCTTTTTATAGTGGGGGGCCCAAAACTGGACACACTATTCCAAATGCAGCCTCACCAATGCCAAATAGAGGGGAATAATCACTTCCCTCGATCTGCTGGCAATGCTCCGACGAATGCAGCCCAATATGCTATTGGCCTTCTTGGCAACCAGGGCACACTGCTGACTTATATCCAGCTTCTTATGCACTGTAACCCCCAGGTTCTTTTCTGCAGAACTGCTGCCTAGCTCGTTGGTCTCCAGCCTGTAGCTGTGCATGGGATTCTTCCGTCCTAAGTGGAGGACTCTGCACTTGTCCTTGTTGAACCTCATCAGATTCCTTTTAGCCCAATCCTTCAATTTGTCTAAGTCACTCTGTATCCTCTCCCTACCTTCTAGGGTATCTACCACTCCCCTTAGCTTAGTGTCATCTGCAGACTTGCTGAGGGTGCAGTCTATCCCATCCTCCAGATCATTAATGAAAATGTTGAACAAAACCGACCTCAGGACCAACCCCTTGGCACTCCACTTGTGACCAGCTGCCAGCTAGACATGGAGCTGTTGAGCCCAATGATCTAACCCAATGGAGCCATTGAGCCCAATGATCTAGCCAGCTCTCTGTCCATGTTATAGTCCATTCATTCAACCTATATTTCTTTAACTTGCTGATAAGAATATTATGGGAGACTGTATCAAAAACTTTGCTAAAGTCAAGGTATATCATATCCACCACTTTCCCCAAATCCACAGAGCCAGTCACCTCTTCATAGAAAGCAATCAGGTTGGTCAGGCATGACTTGCCCTTGGTGAATCCATGTTGACTGTTCCTGATCACCTTCCTCTCTTCTAAGTGCCTTAAAATGGATTTCTTGGGGACCTGCTGCATGATTTTTCCAGGGATTGAGGTGAGGCTGATCAGTCAGTAGTTCCCTGGATCCTCTTTCTTCCCTTTCTTGAAGATTTGCCTTTTTCCAATCATCAGGGACCTCCTGTACCTCACAGGGCTCTCGAGACACTTTTAGATACTACTGTGATGGGGGACCTGTAAGTACCTAAGATAGATAGATGGTATGACCAAATGTAATTGTGTGTAAGTAAAGGATGGAAGGAAACGACAAGGAACTATGCATGTTGAGTATCTGGAGAATCTCACTGTGCTGGAGCAGTGAGCTTAGGTGAAGAGCACTGAGAGGAAAATCCGCAAACAAGACCACAAACAGGCAGTAATGTCAAATCTGTAACCTCAAGATAATTATGCCTACTTTGAAGGAGTGTTTGAAAGAAGCTAAAATATAAGTACTACTCACTACTCACTACTACTGCTCACAGCCATCTGCTAGAGCCTGGATAACATACATTGACAAGTAGAAAGGCCAAATTACTATTTTGTAATTTTGTGGAGAGCCACAACCCAACTATGGGATGGTGGAAAGCTTGTTATATGTGTACTGCAGAAGGCTTTGGACAGTGGAGGATAAGTTCAGGGAGAAGGCTTTGTCACAGGAAGTTCAGAAAAGTTTTGGCAGCAGGAGCTTGTGTTTAAGCAGTGCTTGCTATTTGAAGTGCATGACAGTGTGACCCAGCTCAGCCTAGTGGCAGCCAGAGAACAAGCATGGTTACTTGTTATGCAAACTATGAGGTAAAGCTAGGCCATTCTTTTTCAACAAATAGTAAATTTCCCAAAAAATGCATTTTGGGGAGCACCAAAACTATTTGCAATTTGACACAAATTCTCCAAATAGTTTTGGGCACTTAGTTTTTTTTTGGGGGGGTGGGGGTGGGGGAGATGTTGATGCCATTCACAAAATGGGAGGAGGAGGAGCTGCCTCCCTTAAACTCAGCAATTTAAGGAATTTATGTGAGATGTATGAGACATAAATTCAATTCCCCCTTTGCCTGTTGTGGAGGAGGAATTTGAACTTGGGTCTCCCACGCAATAGGCGTGCCCTCGGCACTGGACTATGGGATATTCAGATGCAGGTATTTCCTGTTGAAGCGATTCCATTGTGCATTAATAATTAAATAGTCAATGGGCCAGCAAGAGAGAGAGATTCAGAGTGACTCTGTAGCCTAGTTGCTAGGGCACTTTTCTGCGATGTGGGCATCCCAAGTGCATGTCCTTGCTTCAGTGACTATTTAATTATTTATAAAAAATGGATCAGCTTTAAAAGGAGAGAGTGAGAGAGAGACCCAGAGCAGAGCTCACCTAGCTATTGTGAAATTCCTAAAGCAGAAAGCCATCTAACACTCAATTATCTGAAAATTACATTTGGTTCGGAAGGCATTATCTTTCCCCCAATTTGAGCCATTATTGTTAGATTCTTTATATAACAGCACCATTTTTCTAATTTCTTTATGCTCAGCCAGGTGCACTTTGCAGTGAACTATTTTCATTATTAATGGAGTATCTACAGTTTGTTTTAATGCTGAGCATTAGTAACCCACTGGTCAGTTTGTATTAAATGTGGCCCTGAGCCCATTCTTCAGGAGATGTGAGGCCACAGCAAGAGAAAGATACAGAAAAGACATCAGGAAGAAAACAAGGGAGTTGCAGAAATAGCAGGGGAGACAACAACGGCAGAAAATGTTGGGAGGGGCAACACTTTGCAGGGCCTTGAAGGTGAAGGCATTGAGTTGGTGCACATTGGCTTAGCTCTATTAAATCAAAGAAGCTGTACTGATTTACTTCAGCAGAGAATCTGGCTCTTGAACTTGATGTAGAAGGTAAGAGAAAGTGAGTGGAAGGATTCAAAGAGGAGAGTGATGTGATCAAAGTTGTGGGAAGGAAGATTGCTTTAGTTGCCGCATTTAGCTACTAGCTTTGTTAATAAAGTAAAGTTTCTGTTTATGTGGACAAGGTGATTCTGAAGACAACTCAGAAGTTCATTCCAAAGGTGAATTCAAAATTTTATGGGGTATGAATCAATATACTGCAATTCATTTGTTTAAACCTGAAATTGCTGAAGGAAAGGAAACTTCATTGTTAGAAGCCGTGTGGGCACAATTCAGGAAAAGTCAATCTTTTTTGTTTGATTTGGAATGGCCAAAAAGTTATTGGATGAATATGCTCAATATATTTCATAAGGTTCCAAGAAATGAGAGGATTCCTCTCCTTTTGTTATCACATTTATAATACATTGCACTTATGTAATTAATGTCTTCTATCCAAGCACTTCAGTGTGCTTTATTATTACAACATCCCCCGCATAGCAGCACATTCAGCAACAACCATGATATAATCACTAGCCTTCCGAAGCCTTATGACATCGATATGTGCAGGAATGCAGATTGAAGTTTAGACTATACATTTGCCGGAAAGTGTAAACTGGATGTCTGGTCAGACATTGCCAAATACATTCTTTGTAAGAAGATTTTGGCCTGACAAGGTCTAGTCCTGCATGTTGCTTTTCCGGTTGTGCAGTGCTTCTTAGTTCCTAAAATTCTGGTTTTGTCTTAAGAAATAAAGCATAAAAGAGATTGTTTTTGTCCTGTTGGAAAAATGCTTTTCTAATAGTTTCCCTGAACCAATATAGAAACTACTCTGCCCTTTTCTGTTTTGTTTCATATAGGTTTTTAAACCATGCTCGTCACCATAGTATCTGAGCACCATCCAGTAAAGCATTAAGCTATGTGGCTACACATCTCTCACGTGTTGTTTGTTCCCTCATCCTCTCTCCTGGGGGAGAAGCATGTGCAGTGGATCGTCTTATTTTGGTAGGGCTTTTTTATTAATATACATGTACTGTAATGCCCTGTACTAGGGTGACAATATCCAGTTTATGCTAACAAAAGAAAATATGACTATGATGTTATAAAGTTGCAGCTTCTAAATTCATGTTCTTCTTTGAGTGCTTGCTTCTGTTGATTCCATTGTAGATGCGTGCATGCCCCCGTGCACGGTTACCAGAATTTTTTTCACCTTAGCATTACCCAGAGGGCCAGCTTTGGCGCCCCTTAGAGTCCTGCACACCTGCTTCAGTATATAAGGCACCACTGGCCCTACACCCCCTCAGTTCCTTCTTTCCACCACTGATGGTTACTGGAACTGCATTCATTGCTTGCTTAATCTGCAAGTGCCTCTTAGCGTTTTAGTTTTAAGTTCCAGAGGGGTAGCCATGTTAGTCTGTATACAGCAAAAACTACAAAAGTCCTGTAGCTCTTTAACAAATTTAATTTCTGAAGTGGGTTACAGCCCACGAAAGCTTATGCCTGCAAAAATTAAATTTGTTAGTCTTTAAAGTGCTGCAGGACTCTTTTTTTTTTTTTTTTTTAATTTTAAGCATTTTTAAGTAGCTGTTAAGTAGAAGTTGTTTAGTGTCTTATAGATAAGTAGTTATAAATAGTTTAGTAGTTAAGACACATTAGGGACCTCTGCCTGGCAACGGGCATGCCCCGATCTTCATGCTTCAGGCCTTGGAAGACTTGAGGCAAACCCTTCCTGCTTAGTGACACCTACTATAGTTGTCTGAAGTGCTTGGGGGTATCGGATAGGAAGGACAAGTGCCGTATCTGCAGGGCGTTCAGGCCAAAGACTCAGAAGGAGTGGGAAATTCATCTAAAGCCCTACTGTTGGAGACCACCTTAAGACCAGAGTTAGAGCCGTTCCGCTCCCTCTTGGTGCCAAGCACCACGTCAGTGCAGAGCACCCCTCCAGCACCAGAGATTCCACGGCACTGATCTGCTTCGCCATCAAAGAGAAAGCAAAAGAAACATCGCTCAGAGACGGCTCACTCCCCCGCACCTAAGAAGGCTAAGGAAACGGGGTCAAGCTCAGGGCTGTCACACCAGGCTGAGAAGACTCCGCAGGAACAAAGCTTGCCACCTAGAGCCCTCAGTCCCCCGAGGGAGCCTTCTCCAGCTCTGGGGAGTGGAAAAGGCCCTTCACAGCTCATGGTGCCATTGACACCTGAGGCATTTCAAGCAACAAGAGATTTAATGGCACTGCCTTTGCCTCCAACCCCTTTGCCCCAGTCTGGGCAGGAGAAGACAGCACTGGCATTGAAAGGGAAGCCCTCAGTGGGACACCTCAATGGCTGGACAGCTCTCCGGAGCCTCGCGTGCCTCCCCACAAGCCAGATCACTGAGGAAACAGTCCCCTCTGCCCAAACACTGATCTCTAAGGGTGTATTCCCTATCAATGGTCATATCGTTGGAGAAGGAATGCTGTCAGTGGGGAGCATTCAGTGTTGTCATCTTGGCACCATTGCCAGTTACTGGCACCCAATACCACAGAGTTAGCTGGGCGGTGTGGTTCTCAATCTGGGTCCAGTAGATGATCGCCACCGAGGAGCCGGAACCGGTTATGTTCTCTGACACCGACAAGTTTGCCCGTGTGCTCACAGCACAGAACCTGGTCGCTGGCACCATGGCGTTCCCCCAGAGATGATCAGTGCTGGATGCCCCCTCATCCTGAAGGATCAATATTTCCATATCTCAATATTCCTCGAACACCTGGGCATCATATCTAGCCATGTGGAAGAGATTCACATGCTCGGCTGCAGCCCAGGCAGTCACACCCCACCAAGCATCAATCCACTATTTGCTGCACCTTAAACTCCAGGGCCTAGCCATGGCTTGTTGAAGGTGCACCTGGCTGCCATTTCAGCCTTCCATCTGCCAATTCAAGGGAGATTGGTTTTCTCCCACACCCTTGCTATTAGGTTTCTCAAGGGTATAGAAAGACTTTACCCCCAGGTTAGGGATCTGTTACCCTCCCAGGACCTAAACTTAGTCCTCTCCAGGCTTACAGGGGCACCGTTCAAGCCCCTGGCTACCTGCCCCTTTTGCTGCTTAGCAAGGAGGTAGCCTTCCTTGTGGCCCTCACCTCGGCTATGAGAGTGTCTGAGAATAGGGCACTTACCTCAGAGCTGTCTTATATGGTCTTTTATGGATACAAGGTCCAGCTGAGGCCCCACCCGGCCTTTTTCCCCAAAGCAGTATCACAATTCCATGTCAGTCAGGACATTTTCCTGCCAGTGTTCTTCCCGAAGCCACATGCTTCAGAGGATGAGCGGAGGTGGCACATGCTGAACGTGCGCAGACCACTGGCCTTCTACACTGAGTGGACGAAACTGTTCCATAGGTCCACGCAGCTTCTTGTGGCAGTGGACAACAGGATGAAGGGCTTACCTGTGTCCTCACAGCAAATTTCATCCTGGATAACCTCCTACATTAGGTTCTTCTTTGAGCAGGCAAAGGTTCTCCTTCTGAGAAGTGCCACGGCTCACTCTACTAGAGTGCAGGCCTCTTCTGCGGCATTCCTGGCACAAGTGCTATCCAGGACATATGCAAAGCTGCTACATGGTCATTGGTGCACACCTTTATGTCCCACTATGCCATAGTTCATCAGGCAAGGAATGATTCCAGCTTCGTAAGGGCAGTGCTGCAGTCAGCGCAACCCACTTCCAAGTGCTGCTTGTGAGTCACCTACAATGGAATTGACATGAGCAAGCACTCAAAGAAGAGAAGACAGTTACCTACTTAGTAACTGTTGTTCTTTGAGATGTGTTGCTCATGTCCATTCCATGACCTGCCCCCCGTCCCTGCTGTCGGAGTTAATGGCAAGAAGGAACTGAGGGGGCCTAGGGCTGGTGATGCCTTATGTACCGCGGCATGTACGTGTCGCTCCAGGGAGCACTGAAGCCGGACCTAGGGGTACTGCCAAGAGGAAGAACATTCCGGTAACTGTGCACGGGGGTGCGCACGCAGCTATAGTGGAATGGATGTAAGCAATACATCTCAGAGAGCAATAGTTACAAGGTAAGTAACTGTTTTTTCTCTTCAATTTTGATTTATCCTGTTGTGAGAGCCAAAGCTGTCATACTGAAGAAATTGTTCAACATCAGCACAGATCTAATTTGCAGTCTGGCTTCTTCTTTCCCCTTCTGGGAAAGAATTGTATCATTGTGACATACTGTACCCATGTACACCCTTATAGTATGATTTGTGTATCATTCATGTTCACTCTTAGAGTATAACTGTAAATCTCATGCAAAGTATGTCATGTAAGGTGTGTTTGGAATGCTCATGGCATACTGAACATTGTTGTGATAGCATGTACAGATAGCAGAGTTTCATATGTCACATCCCCAAATGTGTGTTTCACGTGGCTTGAATAGATGCAGACAGACACAAAGCTGTGTTTCCATGCCCAGCAGAGGCATGCATACAGCAACAATGGACTAGCTTAAGCACCTGTGAGCACTTTGGCTCAAGTGGAAGAAAATATGCCTGTTGCCAGACATGGCCGATCACTTGACCCCAAGGCGTATTGAGGAAACTTGTTAAAAGCTGAGGTGTCTTTGTCTCAGGGGAGGGGCCTGGTTGCAAGAGACATCGCAACCAGCTGTGGGTAAGCTGACATTACAGAAGCTACTGAAATGTCAAGTCTAGTTTAGCATGTGATTTATTACTTTAGTTAATTGTGGTCAAATCTCTTGATTAATATTAATCTGATTTATACTCACTTAAAATCTTGCTGCAGTCAATAAACTTATTTGTTTGTTTTATCTAAAACAGTGCATGTGGATTGAGTGTGTGCAGAGACCTCACTTAGAGTGACAGAGCTTGGTGCATATCAATTTCTTTGATAAATTGACGGACAGATGTAAATGAGCTTGCAAGGTGCAGCACAGCACTGAACCCTGCAAGACGGCAGTTCCCGAGATTGTATCTGGGACTGGGGGTGCTTGTTGGGAGTCTATCACATGAGTGGCTGGTCGGAAATGCTCCTTCACTAGGCTAGGGACTGATTACTCTCAGGAGGCTGGGCGTGGGCTGACCCAGGAGTAGCTGGTTCACACAGCAAAGTGGGGTAAATTGGGGCCCAGGAGTGAGGAATTGGGGTGACACAGCTACACACCAGTCTTGATTGCAGGAGGGGAACGTCACAACCATACATTTCCAATATGATCCAGAATCAAAATTATTTCTACCGAGAAAACAAAACCTTTGGTATTTTATCTTGGTCTTCTATCCCCTATTTTCTGTCAAGAAATTTTCAGGTTTGAGATTAGAGGCTGTAAAGGTAAAATAAATCAGAAAGAATAAGAGAGGGAACACTTCTGAATCCATTGACCATGAATCATAATTTAAAAAAACTAAGCAAGAATGCCTCTAATGCTTATTTCTTTGATCTGATATACAGAAGGCCCCAAAAAACCTTAACATGGTCTTGATAGCTAGCTATGTAGCTCAAAAAAGATGGTAAAGAAAAAGTTTCTTTTGAGAAGGAAAGTATACATCTTGTTTAAGTTCATTTTTATGGAGAAAAATTAGTTTTTTACATTTAAAATCTGTTCCATAATATAATTAATCTTGGGATAAAAATTTAATATCACATTACAATATTTGATCTCACAGAACTACTGTATTTAGCTCTTTTGTATTTGAAAAGAGACCAAGCAGGAGGCTTGAGTTAACATTACACTATTTATCTTAATAAGATTTTATTTGGTAAGTTACTATAGTTGTTTTAATTCTTTTAATTTATTTCTAGACTTTGAATATTATAGAAGTTTAATGCACTTGTAAATTAAAGTGCTACTGTTTTGTGGAAGTCAGTCAGGTATTCCAATGATGAATACATGGTTATATTATCTCTGCTCATTGGCATTTCTCGTATTGCACTACGATGCTTTTTTAATGATTTTGTTCAACACTGACTAGAAAGGAAAATAAAATATTGCAAATACCTCAGAAAAATGTAAGGAACTGTTGTGAAATAGGGCTGGGGGAATGTGCAAGGTTAGACTCATTATAGCTGCCATTATACGAAGCATCTTTTGGAAAATCACAAATTAAACCAAAACTGAAAACACACCCACCCACACATACATGAAGTTATTTTTAAGTAAATACTGGGTTTTCAAATGTGGGTGCCTCAATAAGATGTCTAAATCCCACAGCTGGATGCTCAGTGGTAGGACATGTGCCCATTTTAAATGCCAGATTATATATCCAGAAACAAATCTGGGTGATTTTATTAAGGCTCATATGTTAATGGGGTCTACCAATGTTCATGTCAACCAAATCATGTTTTTTTGCTTTTTCTTTTTGAATATATATTTGTAAATTAAATTAAGTACATAAATGCATATTCATCAAGGGGTTTTCACACAGCAAGTGGGTTGTAAAGTTTCTCAAGTCTGTTGCAGTGCAGTCACATCATTTCAGCTTAATATAATATATTATAAGGTCATCCATGACAACATGCTGCCAGACATGTAGAGATAGGCACTGCAGTCCTATTCATCTCACTGTCTCCCCAAATGGCCTTTTATATACATTAAACAGAAAGGGTGACAGAACAGAAGCATGTAGCACACCTCATGAGAGCCTTCATTGCTGATGAGTTATTACTTGAAGCTAACATTTGGGCCTTTTTGGAGACAAAAGAACAGAGCCACTCAAGTACAACCCAATAAATCCTTTCCAAGGTCTGAAAACATGTCAGGAACATCTTATGGTCAAGGGCATCAGAGGCACGAAATTGACAAATGTAACAAAATCAACTGGGATGCTTGACCTTCTTGAAGAATAGCCAGTGTTTGTATCAAAGAAAGGCTTAAAAGTAGATTAACACAGGTCAACAAAATCCCCCAAAAGGGATGCTGAAGAGGAGAATACAACTGGGGAGATTCTTAGTATCAGAAGTGAATGATTTCTTGAACATGGCACTAAGGATACAGCATGGATTTTTATCTAAAGTCATTAGTGTTTAAAGGGATCCATGTAAGCAATTACTATGGCTTTTACATTTGGTTTTGTTACTTTTTGGACCTTCATAAATGTCTAGTGCATATAATAAAATAATATTTTAAGAGAACATAAATGTTAAGTTGCTTCTTCCTCAGCTGGAAATACAAATCCTATTTCTTTTACAGGGAGTACTTAAAATTGCAATTTAAAAAACCCACCCCAACCCTCCATTACATTCAGTATTTTCTTTCATATATTTTTACAGTTGCCTAGTAGCTTCTAAGATGTGTTCACTTAAAGGCCAAGCAAGATGTGTAATTTAAACAAATTCTAGGGAAAGTGGTGACATGAAGTTATCTTCTTTCAAAGATGTATAGATTTTGTTTCAAATGTATTCATTTTAGAATTGCAGAAATTTATTCTTTAAAGGTTATAGCAAAATCTGACATTTTAAAGGAAAAGTTCAGACCTTAAACAGTGCATCAATCTTTTCTGAAACTTCGAAAACATTTCTATAGTAGTTTTGCATACTGCAGATGTTAACAGTTAGATGTTATACGCATACTCTGGCATCAGTACTATGAACAACAAATAAACGTATTATTTTAGTAACAGAAGATAGTATAAGGTGGTTTGGATAAGAAATAAAATCTATTTCCTTTACCTTTAAACAGCAACTGTATTTTGAGAACAGTGGAACTCTTTAGTGTGGCAAATGAGATGTGAATATGTCAATAATAAGTAACAATTAATTAGTTTCTTATAAGAGAAAATTCTTTCATAGCCTCATTGCCTATGAGGACTTGATCCTACACATTGAAATATGGAAGTAAAAAATAATGAGCAGGACATGGGATGCAGAGAAACCTGTCTTGTCATTAATGAGAGAGCTATTGTGTGATCAGCCAGTTACTGAATTAAGGCCAAAGAGGGGGTGCCTAGAGGGAAAGACATCTTTGGCATTCTAAGTGTTTAAATTCATGTCTACTAAAATGTACCTCTTCTCTATACCCTGCCCATTTTTACTCTGTGCTCTTGAGAGTCCTGAATGGGGGTACAACAGTCCTAAGAATGACTTTGGCTCAGTGAAGAGAATTAAGCCTAGTGCTTAACCTTAACTGTGCCCTCATATAGCTGCCATTCACACTTTCACTGGAGCATTATACCCTTTGCCTTTCTGCTGCTCACCACATAAGATGTTGCAGGATCAAGGTCTAAATATAATAAAAGCAAGAAACAGATTACTCGTAACACATTCCAGAAACAGGCATACATCTGGTGAAGATGCTCTATGCCAATAGGAGAGAGCTCTTCCATTGGTATAATAAAACCACCTCTGTGAGTAGCAGAAGCTATGTCAGTGGGAGAAGCTCTCTTGCCAACATAGCGCTGTCCACACCGGCACTTATGCTGGTGTAACATTTGTCACTTGGGGGGGCAGAGGGGGATAGTCACACCCTTGAGCGACAAATTCCGCCAACATAAGCTGTAGTGAAGACATAGCCTGAGACATCACTTTAATTACAGATCTGTTTAAATATTATATAGGTACTGTACACAATGCATATATTTCTGTAATATGAGAAGTATTTAACAGTATTGCAAACTTAAGAGAGCAAAAATCATGAGTTAGTCCCCCCCAAAAATAATTAGATTAAAAAACCCATCAAATCATATTTTTAGTCTCTTTTGACTTTAACTCCCTTCTACTCATGCATGCGTGTGTGTGTGTGGGTGAGAGAGAGAGAGAGAGAGAGAGAATTTCAGTCAGTCTACCTTTTATACACACATAAATGTACTCCTCTCCCTGATGATGCAGTTGGAGACTTCCCTTACCCTCTCCTCAGCCCTAATATAGGGAATTGTGATCCCTTTGCTGTTACTGTCTTGGCTCCCTCCCCTCTAATGTATTTCCTTTGATAAAAGAAGGGCTGGATGGTAAGTAGATGGAGAGCCACTGACCTAATTAAGGCATGATGATTCACACTCATAGAGCTTCTATTACTTTTTAGGGTTGATGCATGACATATACACATATCAAAGAACTTTAAACTTATATCATGGCAAAAATGTCATGATAAATCAATATGGGATTAGTTTAGCATTTGGCAAAAAGCAACACTTCTTTGCCTTCCCCTACTCTGGACACCGCCCCCATCACTTCCCCTTCCCCTGCTCTCCCTAAATCTGTGTCCTGTTCCCCCTCACACTGAAAGGTGTATGGGGAGAGTATCTCTTCCTCTTTAGAGTCCCTGCAACCTGAACAGGCCCCCAAACCATAGAGTGGGCAGCCATTTTGCCTGTGGCTTCAATCTCATTGAAAAGAGTGGGAGGTGGCAGCCAACTTTATTGAGGACAGCCTCATTTCCACATTCAAATAGACTGTAGGGAAATGGTCACCTTGCTGACTTCAGCCCCCTTGATAATGGAAGCAGTTGGTGGCCATTTTGAATAAGAGAAACCTACCTGTGTTGGCTGCCTTTCATCAAGTTTTCATACGATACGTGAAAAAAATATCCCAAAGTCACTAGAGTCATGAGAAAATTGCTTATGGTGGCAATACTGAGTTAAACCAATCTGATATTCCAACAGAGCACTGGAAGAACAAAGTTATGGTTTGCTTTGTAATATGTTTAACATTTCACATCAAAATGGAGAGGGAAAGTACAATGTATTTCAGTTTGTGGAGAGGAAATTAAACCAAATCCCTCCTCCGCTTTAAGTAATGCCAATATTAAAAAATGAATCCCCACTAAACAGGAAATAGGTAAATATGACAAGCAGTTGAAAGCTGCGTATATTTATACTACTGCAATAGTTTTTCCTTGAAAAACAAAGACTGGCATGGAAAAGCATATTTTGGATTTTACCTTCATGACCATGGGATCTAACTTTTATCCAACACAAATGTAATAAAAAGAACACTTAACAGTAAAACCAACAGTGAATGAAAGACGGCTGTTTCACACCTCTCTTTCTTTCTCTCTCTCTCTATGGGATGGGATGGTGGGAGGGACAGTCCTGAGTCCTGACAGTCTGACTGAAGACCTGGGTAAGCTTTGATTTATTAATCTTACTTTTATTGTTCCTTAGTTTAGCCCTCAATATAGCTTTAGTGACCAACTCAGTAACAGAATTAGTCTAGCCTCCAGGAAAGTACTGCTAAGTGTGGTGCATGGAAAAGCATTTCAAAGGCAAAACCACCATTTGCTTTTGGCTGCTTTGTTCCTCACAACTTCCAGCAGCGCCTCCTTTGGTAGTGTGATAGCTTTTGAACTGTTAGTTTTCCCAGCTTCTCCTCTTTTCTCCTTCCAAAATATCCCCAAGGCCCCAGCTCGTAGGATTTTGCACAGAGTATCATCCACAGTGTCTTGAGGCATAGGCAGCATGCTTTTAGGTGCTGTTATTACTAATCCTATTATTTGTTTTATCCAGTCCTGAACCTGAACTCCATTGTGCGAGGAACTGTACAAGCAGGACAAAGATATCAGTCACCCTCTTCCACTCATTTGGGAACTCACCTGTCTCAGTTTACCACCCTCAGTAATGCTAAGGGAAGCATGTGGCCATGTATAAAATAGAAGTTAAAAAAGGTAAGAAACATTAAAATGATATTTCCCTAGATCAGGTTAGGACATTTTAAATGAGCTGTTTATGTTATATTTCCTTTTCCTTCTCATACAGTTAAATGATGAAAATACATAAGCATCAGCTTCTTCGCATGAAGGTTGGCCTTCTGTGCTTGTTTCATTTAATTATTTCAATGAAAAATACTTTCTACTAATATAACTGGGATGTTATCTATTTTTTACTTCAGCTGTATCAACATTGCTGTACTTCATTTGATGTAAATTTTAGAATCAAATCTTTAAGTAATGTTCTTGGATTAATAACATGAGATGAGGGTATGCTTTTACTACAGCATTTAGAAAAAATGATATAAGAGACTCATATTATAGAGTCAACTGGATGATGTGAAGCATAAGCTTCAGGCAAGTTTTGATTTATTCAGTGCACTCTGCAATGCAACAAATAAACCAAAGGCTGTAATTTTTATTGTTGACAAAATATGTAAAATCTTACAATATATATTATAAACCTCTTTCTGCTAGACAGTCAGAATCATTCTACCACTCAAAAACCTATGAAGCAGAACAAAAAATCTGAAAGTTCAAACTGCTTTAAAAATATCTAATTTTTTCCTAGACAACTCAAGATGGCCAAATCCATTCTGAATAAACTATTATGGTAGCACAATTTGTCAGTGTTAAGTGCCTTCACTGTAATCTCTGCAGTTGTTACTTTTCCAGTGTTGTTACTTTATTGATGACAGAGCCTGCTGATCTGTTGTCACAGTGAAAGGAATTTTGAATGTGTTATGTGCACTATCACAATTAAATGTTTTGTTTCCACATGCACCCCCCACCCCACTATGCAGTATGAACGTGCACAGCATGTCCTGTCACTTGTACCTATATGTGCTATATCTGGATTTATTTGTATGCATGATTCCACCTGCCTATTTTTTTTATGCAAGAGCATAATCTACTGTGTAGCAGGAGTGAGCGAGAGTGATTTGGTGAGTTAACTTTTAAGATGTTTGTTTATCTTTGTGATTTGCACAGCACCTGTTTCCATATCAACTAGGCACTTATTTGCAAAATTAAAGTATATTGATTACACAAAATTAAGATAAAAATAAAAAGGGGCTAATGCTACTCAGCCATATCTTGTCTCATGCCCCTCAAGCTCACAAGATTTCTGCTCTGGTACAGAGTCATGGATAGTTAATTTCAAAGGTGGGTTGTAAGAGTTCAGGGCTGTCCCTCCTTGTCAGTCCATGAGGGAGGTCGCACCCCCTGCACTGTCGCACCTGTGCAGTCAGGCTCAAAGCAGGGAATTAGCTCTCTCTGGTGCCCAGGCCCTGAGGCAGGGCCAGGCCACTAACAGTCTGTGGACCCGGGCCCTTAGGCAAGGGTGAGCAGCAAACACAGTCTAGGGCTCACAGGCGGGGGTGAGCATCAAGCAGTCTCAGGCTTAGGTCTTCAGTGGGGGTACCTGAGGTTCAGGGTCATCAGTCTCCCCAGGGTAAATGGCTAGCAGCAGTTCCTTGGTGACCCAGGCAGCTCGGGTTCAAGCTCCAGCAGTGGGGGAGAGTCATCCTTCCCCCCATCTGAGCTAGAGAGCATGTCCTTTATATTTTCCCTTCTTACCCCACCCGTCTGCTTCTGGTAGGGCAGCCATGGATGCTCTGGCTCTGCCCACCAGGGGGCAGGGGTCTCCATGTCCCTCTCAGAGGGAGGCCATGTCTCCTCTCTATGGGACCTTCAACAATGGAAGCCCTACCACTAGCACTGGAAGGGATTATCTTAGAAATTCGTACCAATAGCCTTACAAGTCGATCCTGTGCACTGGGGTATGCCTAGGATTGGAAGCTGTCTCTCAGTCCATAAAAGGTTTGTAAATAATCACCAGCTTCTTGAATGGAGCTCAGAAATAAGTAGGAAGCTAGGGCAAAGAGTGGAGCACAGAAATTATATCTCATCCAGTTCAGCATTAGCTTATGAATGGATTTCAAAGCTGGCCCGAAGAAGAATGAAGTAGTGGTGAGAAAGGTATGTATGACATTTGTGAGATCTGAATCAGAAAGAAAAGGTTTTTAGGTCTTGGCCAACTGTAGATGACAATAGGCACTGCTCCCTGCCTTTGCTATCTGGAAAATCCCTGGACAATGAATGATCCTCTAGGACCTCAAGGCTGTGAAAATGTGTGGCAAATAACGATAAACTGCAATAGTTCCACTACAACTGTGAACATATTTCAGTAGTAGTTCTATTGTGATAGTGAACATATACTGCTTATTTATCAAGATGCTGAAAGAGGTGCCAAAAAGGATCTTTCAATTCAAACGGGTAGCTATTGGATATTTTTTCCCCAAAAGCTACCACTACCCACTCATCAAAGTTCCTTTGAAAATATGAACGGTTTTCATTTGTAACAATACCTGAACTGTATCCCTGGTTTATTATTAATATTATTATTATCCCTGCTTAAATTATTAATAGTGAATAATATATCCAACAATTCTATCTCTTTATTCTGTCCATGGATTATCTGAGAATAAAATTTGATATTTTTAAAAGTTTCTTTCTTATTTACAGCTTGAAGAGTGGTTTGTACAAATATCTTATTCCATGGCTTTTTGGTGAATTAATAGCTGTGAGTATTCATATCACTGTTTGAGATGTTTAGGATTCATAGGCAGTACAGTATTAATCTTATTCTGTAGGCTGGTGTTTGTCTACTTACGCCTTACAATGAGAACTGCCTCCAGAGAGAGGGTTTAGAGGGAGTGTGCCAGAAGCTGGGCGAGGGGAACATTTCTGATTGGAATGGTATCTGTTTGTTTTGGCGGTTACTTTTAATTAATCCTTAGGGCAATAAAGACAAGTATACATGCCCTGTGCATGCCGCTCTGAAGTACACTGGAGGAATACAGCCCTCCTGACTGCCTTTCTCCCCGGTTCCCTAACTTGAACTCTGCCTCTCTCGTCACTTCTCTTTCCTTTCACTCCTTCCAACAAAAGAGATTCTTTCCAGGATTGATTCTCCATTGCAATGGGGCTGGCCAGGTTCAGGGGGCTGGCTGGTCATGGCTCTCTGATTCTTAGCTGCCCAACTCCAATGCAAGTTAAAGCTGCAGAAGTACAGCTTTAACTCACACT
>ML675603.1:38029754-38040116 GCA_007922155.1 Mesoclemmys tuberculata
TAAATGGGCCTTCATCTCTTTCCTGTAATCCATCTTCTCTTCCTGCTGTACCCATCACCCTACATGAACTAATCTGATATCTGTTCTAGTTTTTTATGTATTCCCATCCCTGCTTTCCCTGCATTTTGCTTTCTGTTACTATTTCCCTTACCAAAGGAGGGGATACAAACTGGCTGTGTGGAGAATTTGGGCACACTGCAAGGACAGGCAAAAGGAAGGAGGGGATTTCTGTCAGAGAGGAGGTGGGGACAGTCGAGGCTTACTCATGATGAGTCTTGACCTGGCATACTTCCTGACATCCAGAATCCCTGCTTTTCACGTATCACAGCACTCACTACCTGCCATAGAGGCCATCCAGCTAAGATTAGCTACCGTCCAAAGGAATACATTAAATTAATAGTATAAACTAATGTAAAATGCACACCTTCACTGAAACTGCCGCAAGCTTTATAATTGCACTGTAGCTGCTCAAAAAAAAAAAAAAAAAAAAAAGAGCACCTTGTACTGGCTGCTGCAGCAGCTTGGTGATTAATAAAACTAAAGATTCTTCACAGAGCCTTCCAGGCCTCCAGGTACCTCGCCTTTTATTCTGTCTCACTCCGGACATTTGAACAGGCAATGAATACAATGAATACCTTCTGCTGCTAATACACTAATGTACTAATTATAAAAGCCAGATTCTGTCCTAAGATACACACACACAACATAAAAAACTTAGACACTTTTGAGAAAATTGTGCTTGTGTATCCAAGAATTTTGGCAACACTCCTTGGCCAATAAGAAAACAGAAAAATCACAGAATATTTCCAGCAGTGGGATAGATAATGTGAAAGTCCACAAAGAACTTAATATTAAAATATTAGCGTAGAGCTGGTTGAATTTTTGGCAGATGAACTTTCCCCACCCTTTGATTCTTTTTGTTGTAAGAGATAATTTACTGCACAGAGGGATTATGTTGCTACTAAATGTAATGCTCTCTTGAGCTGGTTGTTCTTGACATACTGCGCTAAGCCTCTCATAGAATCATAGAATATTAGGGTTGGAAGGGACCTCAGGAGGTCATCCAGTTCAACCTCCTGCTCAAACCAGGAAAAAAACCCTGCTGTCCCACAAGTGATTTCAGCTCTCATGGACACTTAACAAAAGACTCCTAATGGAGCCTTAATTAGCTCTATCTTTGAATAGTGGGGAGGGGCTAGGCATGTCATATGAGTCAGGACATATCTACACAGCAATGCAAACCCAGGGTTAGTGGGACTTGAGTCAGATGACCTTGAGTTAGAGAATCCAGGGGTTGAGCTTCTACGCTGACTGACTGTTAACCCTGGGTTAAGAATTTTCTAACCTGGGCTCAAACCTCGGGCTTTGATGCCCACACTGCAGCACGCAGACCTGAGTCAAACCAGCCATATCCCAGACTCCCTAGCATCCACCCTTCAGTTCTTTCTTGCATTTAATTTAATTTTTATAGACTTTTCTGTAATGCTCAAAGTTGCAGCATTTGAACACCCCAAGACCTACACAATCGAGTGGCCTTCCTGCAGCATATGCTGCTATTTATTTGCAACCCTTCTCCCAAGGGAAGTCAGCATCAACAAGGGTGTGGTTCAATATCTAGGAGTTCCTTTTAAGATACAAAACAGAACTGTCTAGAGCCCCCACCTAGTAATCTGGGAAAACCTACCACAATCTCTGTGTGCCTCTAAGAGGCAATACTTTCCCACTTGCAAGCACTGAGTCTGTGTATAACAAAAGAAAACTTTTATTGAAACAGAACCAAGCCTTAGTTCAGGAAAACACTCCACCCACAATGAAAGCATGCAACCGTAAGCAAACCTGACCCCACAGCGCATTGGGCAGTATCCTTTGCCTCAGTTTTCCACCTTCTGATGGGAAAGTCCAATAAATGAATATCTCTTTAACATGGCAGTCCCTTCTCACTCAGCTTGAATCCCATTCACTTGGCTGTCCTTGATTAGCGAAAACTCAGAGTTCAGAGGTGCATTCACAAGATTCACCTTCCACCCCTGGAGATGGAGATATTGAGCAATATCTCTGCTGCTGCCTCTGCAACTCGCTCACAGCTGCGGCTGTTTCTCTGCCACCACTCTCTTCTGCTGCTGCTGGCCACCACTGCATTGCTTTTCTGCCACTGCTGGCCCCTGTTGCTGCTGCTACTGTTACTACTCACAAACTTTAAAATGAGAAGGGACCATCATGATCATCTGGTCTGATCTCCTGTACATTGCAGGCCACAGAATCTCACTCACCTGCTCCAGTAATAGACACCTAACTTCTGAGTGAGTTACTGAAATTCTCAAATCATGATTTAAAGATGTTAAGTTACAGAGAATCCACCATTTACAATAGTTTAAACCCATGCTGCAGAGGAAGATGAAAAATCCCCAGGGTCTCTGCCAATCTGACCTGGGGAAAATTCCTTCCTGACCCCAAATTTAGCAATCAGTTAGACCATGAGCATGTGGGCAAGACCCACCAGCCAGATTCCCAGGAAAGAATTCTTTGTAGTAATTCAGAGCCCTCCCCATATAGTGTTCCATCACCAGCCATTGGAGATATTTGCTGTTAGCAGTTGCAGATTGACTACATGCCATTGTATGCAGTCTCATCATACCATCCCTTCCATAAATTTATCTGGGTCAGTTGAAGCCAGTTAGGATTTTTTCCCTCACTGTTCATCTTGGAAGGCTGTTCCAGAACTTCACTCCTCACACCTAATTTCAAGCTTAAACTTGTTGATGGCCAGTTTATATCCATTTGTTCTTGTGTCCACATTGGCACTTAACTTAAAAAATCCTCTCCCTTTCTGGTATTTATTCCTCTGATGTATTAATAGAGAGCAATCATATCTCCCCGCAGCCTTCTTTTGGTTGGGCTAAACTAGCCGAACTCTTTGAGTCTCCTGCCAGTAAAATAGGTTTTCCATTCTTCCGGTCATTCTAGTAGCCCTTCTTTGCACTTGTTCCAGTTTGAATTCATCTGTCTTAAACAGTGGAGACCAGAATTGCACGTAGTATTCCAGATGAGGTCTCACCAGTGCCTTGTATAATGGTACTAACACTTCCTGTCTCTACTGGAAATACCTCACTGGATGCATTTTAGGACGCATTAGCCTTTTTTCACAGCCACATGACATTGGTGGCTCATAGTCATCCTGTGACTGACCAATACACCCAGGTTTTCTCTTCCTTTGCCACTTCCAACTGATACATCCCCATCTTATAACAAAAATTCTTCTTGTTAGTCCCTAAATGTATGACTTTGCACTATTAAATTTCAACCTCTTTCTATTATTCGAATTTACAAGGTCATCCAGTTCATCTTGTATGATATTCTTGTCTTCCTCCATATTGGCTATTCCTCCTGACTTTGTGTCATCTGCAAATTTTATTAGCACACTGCCACTTTTTGTGCCAAGGTCAATAATAAAAATATTAAATAAGATTGGTTCCAAGACTGATTCCTGAGAAACTCCACTAGTAACTTCTCTCCATCCTGACAGTTCAACTTTCAGTATGACCTGTTATAGTCTCCCCTTTAACCAGTTCCTTATCCACCTTTCAATTGTCATATTAATCCCCATCTTCTCCAATTTAACTAATAATTTCCCATGTAGACCTGTATCAAATGCCTTAATGAAATACAGGTAGATTAGATCTACTGCATTTCCTTTGTCTAAAAAATCAGTTATCTTCTCAAAGAAGGAGATCACATTGATCTGGCATGATCCTTTTGTAAACTCATGTTTTATTTTGTCCCAATTACCATTGATTTTTATGTCCTTAACTACTTTCTCGGTCAAAATTTGTTCCAAGACCTTTTATACAATTGAGGTCAAACTAACAGGACTGTAGTTTCCCAGACTGTCCATATGTGTTGCTGATGTAGACCAGGAGCTACAACTATAAAAGGGCATGAAAGGGGAACAAGTTATAAAAGAAGCTTTCCAGGTGGTTGACCAGATTGAATGAGCAAAGTTGTTGAAATAAAGTTTCCTGATCTGTAACTGTCAGCAAAATCTGACACTATTAGGTACAGAGAGTTTTTGCAAGCCTAGAACACCACTTTGGGCTTAGTTCTGTGCAGTACAGATAAGGAGGGTAATCAATAAACCCAAGGTAAAAAGGGATTAGTGGGTCAGGGAGCTCAGGGACCCAGTTCTTCATGAATGAGTGTAATGCAAAATTACTCCTGGATGACAACAGGAGTAAGACAAAAGAGAGGAGCTCATATCTAAATTTTGCGTATTATTGCATTGTTGCATGTCTTCTCAGACACACCCAGACCGGGCCTTTTTTTTCAAAGGTGGGAAGAAAGACACCTAGTGCTTAATTTAATGTGCACATGTGAACAACTTGCCATACTTATGCAGAAGTTTGACAGCCTTGTGTTCTCTGCTGCACGCCATGCAAGTACTTCCAGGATGAAAGCATTAATGGAAATTGTTCAGGACTTGAACACTGAAGGGAATAAATTCAACTCCTTAAGTTTAAAATGTGTGGGTCTCTAAGTGGTGTTCAACATATTACACTTGCATATTAACAGATGCAACTAAGTTACTAAACAGCAAACTAAGTGGTGGAATAGATAGATACTCATTTTTTTATCTATAAACATGTAGAAACTAACTTTTCTCCTCAGTACAATTGCTCTGTCAGCAAATTGAGTTTGTGGATGACTTAATTTTCTTCTGGCATAGCCATTGTGAAGTTTGGCTGCATAGGGAATGTACTGTATTATGAAGCTGGGAATGCAATGTTCACTTTGGGCATCTCCGTAACAAAAGTGTCAAAAAACCCCAAAAATCAATCTGAAGGAGTTCAAAGATTATTAATTAAAATGATTAAGGGACTTGATGGATTGACTTAAAGGGGGAGGGACCCTAAATATGTATATCCTGGCTAATCAATGACTAATGGTAGCATAACTGTTTATAGATGTGAAAGATGTAAATACTCTGCTCACCAGTTTCAGTTAGAATAGTCCCAGTGCCATATTTAACATTCTGGAAGAGGAATATGATTTGGGATGTAATTTTAATAAAAAGGACAATTTCGGTCAATATCGGGAACAACTTACTGACAAAGAGATATTTGCTATTGTGGGATAGAATCCTAAGAGAAATGGTAGAAGCCCCATCCCTGAAGAATTTTTTTTTTTTAAATTCTACCCTGGCAAGGAATGTCTTTTATTTCCTTTCTAATGCACCCATTGGTACTACTGTAATATTTAGGTGTTATAAGATGGACTAAGGGACTTGCATCTGTAATACTTCTGAATCTTTCACTACCTGAGAGGTAGCCTACTCTCTTTCATGAAGTGGCCCTTTTCTAATGGATTTACTCCATCTGGATAAACATTGTCTAAGTTGACTCTATCTTGGGATCAGCAACAATATACTCTCACAATTATGCAACAGTATCTTTTTCTTGTTAAAATTTATGATTTTTCTGTTCTTTTACTGTGTGGCCAGATTTCTTTTTGTAGTCCTGTTACTTTTGGATTTACATAAATACTGTCAGAAATGAGAACATTTCTTTTTTTAAAAGTGTATGTGTGGTATATGTAAGTTGCTTAGGAAGGACAATCAGTAATAAAGTATTAGAGATAACTACAACATATTGATAGGTAGTATAGTTGTAATATCTTGAATGAATGAAAAGATCCTTTTAGAGATATGAAAATGTGTTTGAGGCAGAAGCAGTTCTGTTTAGGAGCTGGATCTATTTGTCTTGGCTATTTCTATCTGCTAGATTTGAGAGAATAAAATAAAGATGTTTAAAATATGCATCCTTATTGGATTTGCTATTAATATTATGACTTCGCTGTAACTACAAAAAGAGAATGTGCCTGAAATTTCCAAGAAATCAGACTTAGCTAAGTCCAGATAAAGGTATAACAAGAACCAATGGCTGGAAGTTGAAGCTAGAAAAATTCATACTGGAAATAAGGTGCAAATTTTCAAGAGTGAAGGCAATTAATCATTAGAACAATTTACAAGGGTTGTATTGAATTCTCCATCACTGAAAATTTTAAAATCAAGATTGGATGTGTTTTCTAAAGGTTTCATGTTCTAATTCAGGTACAGCTATCTGATTTGAAACTGGAATTAATACAGGGAAGTCCTATATCCTGTGTTCTGCAGGATGTCAGACAAGATGATCACACTGATCCCTTCAGGCCTTAAAAATTGATGAATCTGTTAATCTTATTCTAGAAGATAAGGGTCCAAATTCATCCCTGGAATTGCTCCATTGGTCTGAGCTCAAACTGGCTATAAAAGTCTGTTTGTGTATTGGCCTCTAGTTCCTCTCTGCTGAACAAGCTGTTCTGTGTCTCAGGCCAAACTCATACCCATCCTGTTTTTGTTTACATGCTTAACAACTCTTCCTCCCAGCCAATCATATTCCTTTGCCAAGTACTTAGCACAGTCTTGTGTCTGCATTTCCTCTCACTTTGCTCTGTCCCCTCTTCAGTGTGTTAAAGGGGCAGTGGTACCTTTGTTCTCATTTTCCAAAACAACATCAGTTATTTCTTATTTTTAATCCAGCCCAGATCACCACAACATTATGTGTACAGTAGTATATTTTGTAAGTAATACTCTTAGTAACATGAGATCTCACTATAGGTCCAGTTAGTAAATCTTTGCTGAGAGGTGGAGAGAGGCTGCTAATTTTTGTGCTGATTATAAAGTGTGTGATTTAGTCAAGTACAGATTAGCAAGGTTCAGTTGTATGTGCCTCAGGCAAGTCTACACTACAAAATTAAGTTGACCTAAATAACGTTGACGTACATCCACCATAGTAAAAATCTCTTTTGCATGTTCATACTATGTTCCTTGTCTGTGCGGTGCACGTCCTTATCAGGAGCACGTGCACAGATTTAACTGTCAGTGTGGAGCATTGTGGGATGGCTTCTGAAAGGCAGCAAGAGTCAATGTAAGCAATGCAGTGTCTACACTGACACTGTGTCAACCTAACTACATCAACCTAAGCACTATGATTCTTGGGGAGGTGAGTTATGAAGTCAGTGTAGTGAGCGACTTACAGGGGTGGGAGCTACATTTTAGTGTAGACACTTTCAGAGTTAGGTTGACATAAGCTGCCTTATGTTGACCTAACTGTTGTGTAGAACAGGCCTTTTGGTCTTTTTTTGCTGAAGCACTACTGTACTTTCAGTATATTTCATTCTCCTGTCCCTGAAAAGTTTTGGTTTCCAGTCTCTTTATTTTGTTTCATAGCTTAAACTATCTGCCTTCCAAATTTTAAGATTCATTTAGGTCAGTTCCAAATTTCCTCCTGCATAAAGAGAATAAACCCAACTTGCTTTATCATTTTTGAATCACAGCCTTGATTCTTTGAGACCTGATATAATTTTGCCTGCTCTGTACAGCACCTTCTCTAGTGCTGTAAAAATCTTACTACGATTAGGTGATAAGAAAAATAGAATACATTTGACATATTGTGCCATTTACTTTGTATGGTAGCAATATCACATCTTTTGATTCAAATTCTATCCTTCTGCTTAGAAAAGTCATACCCCATTACTTATTTCCTGGATTTGTGTGATGGGTTAAAGGTTACCAAGATTTTCTCAGTTATGCTTAGATATTTTCTCCTGGGCTTATGATGTATGATTGTTCTCTTCAATGCATTTTCTCAGTTTTACTTCCTTGGTTTCAGTTCTGTATTTTACCTTCAATTGGAATTAAACTGTATTAGCTGTTTGCTGTGCCTATCTTGTCTAAATCCTTTTGAATCTCTCTCTTTTTATATATCCCCCTTATTTTGGTATTATCAGGAAATTTTAGGATTCAACTTTACTACTCTAATTCAAATAATCTAGATTAAAAGAAGTAAAAAACTGACCCTTAGCTTTCTCAGTACATCTTCCCATCTTAAAAAATTGATATTTACAGAAGCTTGTTATTTCCTATATGGTCAAGAGACATTTTATCTAGCTACCAACTCTCTTATGCATAACTGTGTTCATCTAGTATTAATACCCCAACTAACAAATTTTTGATCAAATTATAAGCACCAGATTTGGAGATAGAAATGGAAATGTTGTGACACTTAGTTATAGCACTACAAATGGCAATACTGTACTTAGATAGCAACAGAATTCCCAAGCCTCAAGAATGAAATTGATTACTTGATCTTGAATGTAACCTGCTGTAGTCTGGTGTATTTGTCCACCAGCTTTGGGGCAAAAAACAGTCAGCCACACCCAACTCTGTTTTAGCATTCTTGTGGCAAGGTGCTCTGGCCTTCCTTGGAGCCTGGGCATGAGGAAGGGTCAGGACGCCCCTGCTGGGCAGATCAGGACCCTTCAGGCCAAATACCCTGGGTGCAGAGGGCGGGGCCAGGACAGGAAGGGGAAAGACAAAAGGCCAGCCAATCAATAGCTGCTGCTTAGCAGGATCAGCTGGTTCCCAAAACCTGTCTGCTGGGCTTCTCCTTAGGTGAGGACTTGCTGCTCCCTGACCCTGCAGGCGCTTGGAGGAGTGGACTGCCCTGCTGTGCTCCCTGCTAAACAAGGTGTCTGAGTAAATATAGACTCATATCATACTTTTCTCTTTGCATCTAAAAGTCCACATATTTGCTGGGCCCTGCAGTTTCCAAAAGATATCTGAAATACTTGCCTTTGCACAAATTTTGTGGGTGAAATTTATTGACAGATTGGAGCTAGGCTGGATTATGCTATCTGAGGATCTGTTCCATAACCACAGTCAATGGGAACGAATTCTGTCCAGCATTTTGGAAGTGGCACAGCAAAGAAGGCACAACCTGGCAAAGGCTGTCCTGTGTCAATTTTGCACCCTCCTAAATCTGTGCTGCTCCAGGAACCATAATTTGGCCCAATATCTCTATGGCTACATCTACAGTATGGTGGCTTGTAGAGTACAGGGTCTGAATGCCTAAATAGCATGGGTCTAAATAGCAGTGTACATGGTGAGACATGGCTTAGGTGAGTAGCGTGCCCTACACACCTGAACCCTAAAGTATGTATCCTGCACACCCAAGCAGGCCTCCCACATCTACACTGTTATTTTAGCAGTGTAGTGTCCTGCTACCTCCTTGTTGCTAGAGTCTTTCCCCACTACAATGAAAAGGTCTGGCAGCAGGGGAATGGCTCCGGAAAGGGGAAAAATGCAGGGAAAAGCTCAGGTAGTGGGGAGAGGCTCACTGTTGCCAGAGCCTTTCCCTGATGCCTTCCCCTTGCCAGAATCTCCATAGTGAGGAGCTCTTGGAGCCTTTCCCTGCTGCCTTCTCACTGCTGCATGTAGCTACACGTATAGTGCCTGTACTCTACATGCTCCTGTAAGTATAGATATAGTCTATGGGGAACTCACTTTTTAAAGCTTTCTCTAAATTAACAAAATCTTTGAGGTTTCATGATTAAAACTGTTGTATAATGAGAAAATTTTGTATTTTTATTTTTATTCAATAACAAAAATAAAAGTATTAGTATGAGTAAAGCTTTCATGAATACAGTGTAGTGTTTCACCATATTCAGATGTTGATCAAAATTAAGCATACATACTGTCACTTGAAAGATTTGCTTTGTTTCCTAAAAGGAAACTCTTAATTCATTACCATTGAATGATCGTGTGTAATTACCATAACACCACCAATGCTAATTATAAGACATTTTACTGAATTCCAATATGTGGAGCTACCTAATGGGTATTATAGCTTTCAAAGTTGTTTATGCTAGCACAGTGTTTAATAAAATTTCTTACTTGAAAGGTCTTGGGGGGCTGGAGGTAGCCACAGATCCTTGTGAATTTGAGTCAAGTATTGAGAAAAGATCTGTAAGTCCATACAACCCACAGAGGTTACATAAATATTTAGAGGCTAACTGAGCCACTAGCAGCGTAGGTTTTTAACCAATAAACCAGAACAATCAAACCTTTATCTAACTGCAAAATTAATGGAAGGGAAGAAAGTCTAGATGTAATATATTTAGATTTTAATAGAATATTTGATGCAGTCTCTCTCAAAATGTTATTTTTAAAAAGCTTAGTTCAGATTGTCTCATGGATTTAAAGCTAAGGGACTGTAAACAAACTGTCAGTATTGAATGACAATTTACTGATTTCTGGGTGGTGCAAGAGGGTTTTGAGTCCATCTTTATTAGTGATTTGGAAGAAGGGATAAATACTGCTCCAATTAAGTTTGCAGAGATGATAAATTTGGAAATTGTTGAAGACAGAGAAAAACAATTTAATGAACCTTTTGGCTCAGTATTGGGTACTTCCTCCCCTTCTGAATGCATTGGAGGGGAATAATTGAACCCTGCATCATTCTGGCATAGCTAGGGCCCAGTTCAACATCT
>ML675603.1:38040516-38119303 GCA_007922155.1 Mesoclemmys tuberculata
GTATACTAAGCTAGTCTGGAGATGACAAGGTCTGGATAACAGAGACAAGATCCTCTCAACTGAAATCTAGTCACATGAAAATGAAAAGGGCACCTATGGCCACTCTCACTATCTGGGCATTGAATAAAATAATATAACAGTAAAAATTTCTGGAATGTGGTTGGTTAAAGATGGCAGTTGGATCTACACTATGGACCAGATCTGATCACATCAGTGATGCCTTCTCAATTTTCTAGATCTGTCTAAAGGGATACTGTCCACTTGTACATTTGAAGATACCCGAGAATGAAAGGAAGATGAATATCCTCAGAAAGGCCTGTTTTTTTTTTCCAGAAAGCAAGATATTTTGAATGGACTCAAGTTTTAAAGTCCTAAAAACTTGAATCCAATCAAAGGGAAAACGTTATTTTTAAAGCAGACTTATCTTATCACTCTCCCAGGCTCAGTCATTTTTCAAACAGCAAGCAGAATGTTGGCAGCTGTTACTTCTATACAGAGAGAAGAATTTAAAATTGCACTGAGTGGCTGATAGACTTTCAATTCTTGCTCAGCAGGACCACACCAGTGATGTTTCTGACAAAAATCAGCTTAATTAAATTGGCAAAATTTTACCGTGAATGAAAACCCTCAGTGTAAAATGTATGATAAACTAAAAATTGAAATATAAGTGTCTGTTTAATATCAAAGGAGGACTATGTTAATGTTTATTTAATGTAAACTAAAAATCATGAGGTAGTTCAAATATATTACAAATTGGTTATATATAACACTGTGAATTGTAATGCTCTTCACATTTGTTTTTGTGCCTCTGCAACTTCTTGTTTCATACAGCAGGTGCACATAATTGTAGATGCAATGATCATATAACAAGTTAAGAATCAAAAACCAAAAACTTAATGTTAAAAAATTACAATGTTATTTTTGCTTAAATATAGAAGTTTTGAAAATCAGTCTTTTGTTTTTTAATGTTTCCCTAATCTGTCTGGTTATGTCAGCTGTTTGACCTCTGGTTACATTATTGGAATTGATTCTTCACTGTCCTGTTTTTTGGTAGTCATTTATGCTTGTGCAAAGTATGTGTGAAATCCTGCCATTCTGATATGGCCCAAACTGACTGGTTGTGGGTATGAACAAGATAGAGATGCAAGAACCAGTTATTTGGGTGTGGGCTTGGAAAACTGTAAACTGAATCCTTCTATTACCATTTCATATCTCTATTCAAAGGTGTACATGTGGAACACAAAGAGAAGTATAAAATATCCATTGTCTGTGTGAGAATTTTTTCCCATCAAAGAGATAACCCCCCTGTCTGAGCCCAAATTGTCCCGATAGCTTGGAAGTTGTGACTGTATGTACTACAATTACCTATGCAATCTTATCTCCTTTTTGCATTACTTTCCGAGCCTGTATTAATTGAATTTATTTTTTCACTACCTCTTTTATGTTAATGTGATTTATTTTGAGGAGAGAATGCAGCCATTCAACAAAGTCAAGAAACCTTCCCTTGAGTGTAATGAGATGCAGGGGAACAAAATCACACGCTTTTATCATTTGGTCCTTACTAAGCAAAGGGATTACTGTATTTTGAATATTAATTTGTGTGCTTCTATTAAACTTTTAATATACAGTAAGTGATTGGTTTCATATATGACCATTTTTATGTAATTGCTTTGTATAGTGGATTTTATATCTTATCTTTGTAAAATTGTCTCACCTTTGAGTGAAAAATTATGATGTGCTCGTGTTTTTCCATTTATCAGGAAAACAGCCTACTTTGTCATACTGTTAACCTTTAGAAACATTTACATTTTCATCAAAATCTAGCCAATCATTTCCTGTGGCTCTCGGGGTCAGAATACATTTTTTAAAAACTTGATATTTAGTATAAATTACATGTGTTGTGGCTGAGGTGAGCAAACAGTTCATAGGATTAAACTGAATTTAGTGAACCTGATTTTCCTTTCACGCTGGTGTAAATTAAGAGCTCCTAGTAAAGTCCAAAAAGTCACACTGGTGTAAGTGAGATGAGAATCCAATCTTGCTTATAATGAGAAATTATCCTCAAAGAAAAAATTACTACTCAGTGTGAATAATGCTGGCAGTTTCTGGCCCCAAAACAAAATCTTGAGATCACTATTTCTCCCTTGCTTCATGACCACAGATACAGTGTTTGTTTCCATTATGACAAATAAATTGTCACAATGGAAACTTAAAACCTGTAATCTGTATAATTGTACTAAAACTTCTGCTTCAGCATCTGTATTCAGTAGTTTGGTAAACGCCCAACTTCTGCTGTTGGATTTGTGCAGTAGGACTCCTTGCAGAGTAAGTTACTACTTAATGTGAATAAAGGTGGTAGAATCTGGCCCTTAATGCTTTGTTCTCTTAGGTAAATATGTATATTATGATGTACAATATAGAGGTTACCTTTAAAAAGTCAATATTTACCATCTGTTACCAAATGGTAGCATCTTAGATACACTACTGTAGTTATTTCCTATTCTAAATATAGATAAATTATAGTGATATTGTGTGGCAACTATAGATAAATGCTGACTATGTGATGTCATCCTTTTAATGTAAGCATATATGTACAATTGACTAAATAAACATTTAAACCCTTTTAAAAAATTGCTAGTTTCCCAGTTTAAAATGTAAGTTTTATGCACATTTCTGAAACACTGAATACTAAATTTCAGCCCAAAGAAAATTGTTCTGGTTGTTATAATCATAGAATATTAGAGTTGGAAGGGACCTCAGGAGGTCATCTAGTCCAATCCCCTGCTCAAAGCAGGACTATCCTCAGCTAAATCATCCCGGCAAGGGTTTTGTCAAGCCGCAACTTAAAAACCTCTAAAGATGGAGATGCCACCACCTCCCTAGGTAACCCATTCCAATGCTTCACCACCCTCGTAGTGAAAAACTTTTTCCTAATGTCCAACCTAGACCTTCCCCACTGCAACTTGAGACCCTTGCTCCTTCTTCTGTCATCTGCCACCACTGAGAACAGCTTAGCTCCATCCTCCCTGGAACCCCCTTTCAGGTAGTTAAAGGCTGCTATCAAATCCCTCCTCATTTTTCTCTTCTGCAGACTAAACAGGCCTAGTTCTTTCAGCCTCTCTTCATAAGTCTTGTGATCCAGCCCCCTTATCATTTTTGTTGCCCTCCGCTGGACTCTCTCCAACTTCTCCCCGTCCTTTTTGTAGTGGGGGGCCCAAAACTGGACACAATACTCTAAATGGGGCCTCACCAATGCCAAATAGAGGGGAATAATCACTTCCCACGATCTGCTGGCAATGCTCTTACTAATGCAGCCATTAGCCTTCTTGGCAACCAGGGCACACTGCTGACTCATATCCAGCTTCTTATCCACTGTAAGGTTGGAAGGATGGAATGCTTACACATGCTTATTTGTTGTGGCCAGAAAAGATGCAGTCTTATAATTATTAACAAAATCAAGAAAAAAGCATATAAGGTCCCTGACTGAACTTCTGCATCAAATTTATCTAATGAGGAATCCTGTTACATATTGTTAGCTGAGATGGTTCCTTTGTAAATTGGCCATGCTGTTCCCTGCAAGTGGTAAAGTAGACAAATCTGTTCGGCTGTGCAGTTTAAAACATTGTCTGGAAGCATTGCCCTGCAGAATGCAGACATGACATCTCATCCTAGATCATGCTAGACAGAGGAAGCTAACTACAGAATCTTTCAGAGGTGCTTGGCAGATGAGTTATGAACACTGCAACACCAAACGTTTGTAACTACTGCTATTCACAGAGCAATGAAACACATTTTTTGTAAATGATTCATCTATAAATAATTATTGTACCAGTTAGGTGCAGTATTTCATAATATTTCTATCTGTTCAGTCCTGCTAGCTTATCTAGAATAATGTATAGCCTTGTACACAGAAACAAGGGCTAACATTTGATAGGGGCCACATAACCTAGACAGACAGAAGACACAGGCAGTAGGGGAAGAGAGGAAGGTCCCTCTCCTCATTCAGATAGAAAGATAAGAAATATTGTCTTTTTTAGTTAAATCACATTTTTTTACAGAAAGGATATTTTCAAGTGAGATCATTTGTTTTGATTAAGCAAAAGCATGCTCTTCAATAGTCTGCAGAAGAAATTGCAAATAACCCAGATGTGGGGAGGTATGGGGGATAGTTGCCCTGATACCAATTTAAAGAGTGAGGCTGTAATCCCTCCTGTGTTAATGGAGTGTGGTGTTTATGGTGGTGGGAAGAGGGTTTTTCAATCACCACAATAGTACTGTTCCCTCTATCTACCTTCACATCAGACCCTGAAGTGCACCCTTTATGTATCCACCTAAGTGGGGCAAATGGACAAAGGGAGGTTTGGGAGCACAAGCAGAAAGGTAATTTAGCTCTAGACTGTATTTGCTTTACTGTGACTCCCTCCTTCAAAATACAAGGCTCTGGAGCAACCACTAACAGTCTGACTCCACTGTAGTCGCTAGCCTCCAAAGGATGTCTCTGGCTACCAGTGCATTTTGGGTGATCAGTATGGCTTGAGGGCAGAACTGCTACCAGAGGTGGCAAAGTCCAGCCCTCCTTATATAACAATCTAGAAAAAGTCAATGAAGAAAATCCAATGGAATTTTCCTTCCCCCAGTCCTCCCTCCTATAGGTTTTTCCACAGACGGGGGTTTATTGGGCTGTTAAATCCTGGACATGAGAGAATATTCCAATTAAATTTTCATCAAAACCAATACATTTCCACAAAAACTTCAGTTTTCACTAAACAAAATATTTTGACAGAAAAAAATGTTTCATGGAATTTTTTTGACCAGATGCTGTTGTGACTGAAGAAAAGGTAGGCCTGCCTAGGTTACTATCAAAGCTCTTATTGATTCAAAATGTAACTAACAAGAAAGCATGTGAGCAATTAAACCTGACCTCTATTTTAACTCATAACCCCGGTGCTTAAGTTGTGCTGAATGCTCTGGAATGCCATTTCAGCACTTATTTTAGAAGCCAGAACAGCATTCCTGTACTTCTGCCAGTCTCAGGCCAGGTGGCCTCTCTCCTTATCTGCAGAGCATCCTCAAGCTGACAGATGCTGATGCTGGGCCTGGGTGGGGAGTGCTCAGTGGTGGTCAGCATTGTGAGAGCTGGGGATGCTGCAGCCAAGCTTGGGTAGAGGGTCAGCATGGAGGGACCTGGCAGGGCAGTGGAGAGGCTGGAGCTGCTGGGAGCCCAGGGTGGAGTTAGTCAGGTATTAGGGCTGGCCCAACAGTGCAGCCCCCACAGAGAATGAGAGCCAGGCACAGGTAGTGGGGAGGTGTGCATGGGACAGGCTCTGTGGGGAGTAATCCCTTCCCTAGGAGTTCCCCCAGGTTCTCTTATGACTCCCCAGCTTCCTCTTCTCCCCTCTACTTCCTCCTGAGGCCTCCTATTGCCATGCATTTCAGCACTTCTTGTTTTAGGACTCCAGCACTGCTCACAGCCTATGCCTCAGTAGATGTCCCGAACATTCCCTGCAGCACAATCAAAGCTGCTGTTAGATCATAATCTCTCAGGAAAGTCTGCTGGTGGACTAAGTGGCTTTTTAACATTATTAAAAACAGAATACAAAGCTCGCACCTTTGTATGGTACAAAGGTATGTCAGTGGTATATATGTCAGTGGTTCCCAAACTTTTCTCTGCTGTGGCACACCTTGATACCTTTAATTATTCTGTGGCACACCTGGTCAGGCCTGATGGCACACCAGTTGGGAAACATTGGTATATATGGTATGTGATTGATATTGAAAATATATTGTTAGACATCTATTTTCCTAAATATATTGATAATATAGCATTCATGAATATGCTTGATGTAATATTATACTGCTTTAGTAAACTTGTTTACACAGAATGGCCTAGTGGATAGAGCTCTGGACTGGCACTCAGCAGACCTGACTTCTGTTGTTGTCACCCAAAAAGCCGGTGGTTGAACCCTTGGGCAAATCATTTCAAATCCCTGTGCCTCAGTTTCTCCATCTGTAAAATGGAGATACTGATACTCCTCCTTGTAAATGACCTCCTTGTAAAGTACCTGAAGATCTACTGATGAAAAGTGGTGGAAAAGAGTTAGGAATTGTTATTATTAAAAAATTATACCTGTGCAGACACTGAAGGCATTACCCAGATTTTATATATTTATATAATAAAGTGTTTCTCCCATGGGAAGCAGAGCTGTGATTGTCCTGAAGTATCTGGGTGACCTTCTCTGGAGTGTCTTATTGAAGTGGCCTGGGAAGCTAAAAGGTTGCTTTGTCTCTTCCTCTAGGTTTAGCTGTCTGCCTGTCACAAATGCCATCTGCTGTGTCAGTGATCAACTTTCTGTTGCCCTCTGCAGTCTCATATCTTTGTCAATCATATTCTTTTTCTGCCGTCCTTCAGCCCCTGCCATGGTATTTACACCTGTTTTAATGGCTAGGTTTGGGAGATGCTAAGAAACCTGACATCCCACGGATGTCCTATTTGTAACCTAAATCAAGAGAAATTGTGGGAGTTCTGCTACTCTTATGATCAGGCCCTTGTTTTGTACATTCTGACTCATGGAACCCCAGTTTGGATTTATGTCCTTGTAAAAAGCTAATTTACTTGTATAATCCCTTCTTGCTTCTCCATTTCTGAATATAGCCCTGTATTTCTGCATAACGGATGGCTAAATTCTATTGAACTCTGTCCAATTTCTATGCTGCTGACTCCTGGGCAAAGTTGCACAACCCTAAAAATAAATAAATAAATTGATTTTTTCAAGGTTTCCACATCATTCTACACTACAGAAGCTGGATGAAGAATTTATTTAATCTGGCTCTGAGTAACTCGTATAGCACTGTCTTCTAACGCGTCAATGTCTTCACTGTTTGCTGCCTTGGGAGAATTTAACTCATTCAACTGCTTTGTTTTCAAAAAATATTTCCAATCTTTTCCCCCCACAATTTGCTGTTCATTTGTCATTTTGAGTTTATACAGCTTTGTTATTTCTCTAACTCCTCCTGCTCACCAGCAAAAGTATGCGGCTAAATGGTACAGATCCTGCCCCAGTGAATACTGATTGTGTGAATTACACATGAGCCAGTCTAAATCATTGGGATTCTACCACAGTACATAAAACACATCCACCTGGTGTGTGAATCACAGCAAAATAGGGGCTGATTTTCAAAAGGTCAGGCATACAATTGTGCATGAAAAAATGTGCATTACTTGATTCCCTGTTGCATTTCTAATTTACATGGTATTGCACCTAGCATTTGCTGCACAAATGACCAGTTAGACACACAAATGTTTATCTGCAAGAAATCATGGTTATTGTGTGTGCAAATTAGATGTGTAAATGCACACATTTTCTGTGCATACATTTTCCTGCCTGACCTATTGAAAATCAAGCATTTATTGTCTCTAACATCTCTCTTTCTGTGTCTGAAACATTTTATGTATTGCAATCCAGGTTGCTTATAGGAATGTTATAAATTTTAAAAGAGCATAAAAAACTGTCAGTGTGAAATGAAACAGAATTAAGAACAATTGATTTTAAAATATCTTTTCCCATCGCCGTACTTTACTGCTCAACATTACTCTTTTTACTTTTGTCGACCTGTTTAAAATTGGTCAAGGGTGGGTAGCTAACTTCAAATAATGGAGGGAAACTGGTCCTGAATTTTAAGCATTTTTATGTTCAGATTGTAAACTCAGATTGTAAATCCCAGTTTACATTAATTTGACCAGTGGTGCAAGTGGTGTAAGGGGACCGGGGCACACAAAGTTATGGGCACCCAGTTAGCAAAGGCTGTTCTACCTTGGGCACCACTGTAGTTGTGCCACAATCTACCTATAGACAGACAGGGCTCTGAGGATCATTAAGCGGCCTGCTGCTAGGAAGCACTCCCTCCCCTGCAGCTCAGAGGAGCAGGAAACAGCCTCCTGGCAGTTGGATTGCCAGGGAAGCACTCCCATGCCCTCCCCAGCTGCTTCCAGCCCCCAGTGTAGACTGCCCCCAGGGGCCCCAGCTCTTACCTGCCACATTGTGTCTGGCCTGGTGAGTCCTGCTGCTTGGCTAGCCCCTCCCCCCTCACTGCCGTCACCCTGGACTCATACTAACGCTGTTGCTTCAACAGTGAGGAGCTTATCCAGAAAGCTGCAGTAGTGAACTGGGAGGCATGGGGGTTGCTGGCAGCTGGGGGGAATTCAGAGTGTGGGGGCAGGGCAGGTGATGCAGAGGGTTGCAGGGCAACTGGGGAGTGGAGAGTGTGTGGAGAGGTTGAGAGAGGGTTGTGGAGGATGGATGGAGAACAGCTCCCAAAGTTAGATGGGAGAGGGGTTGAGGAGGCCAGCGGAAGGTAGCGGGGGGTAGATGAGGAGTGTGTGTCCAGTCCCATGAGATGGAGGAGGAGGAGGCTGGGAGAATATTGTGGGAGGCAGATGGGAAGTGGCCCCATATCAGAATTAATCTCTTTACTCTGTTAGAATGTGTTTCTCCTAACTGTTGTCATTTTCAATGTTGTTGTAACTATTTTGGTTCCAGGAGATGCAAAAGATAAGGTGGGTGAGGTAACATCTTTTGTCAGACCAACTTCTGTTCATGGAAGAAACAAGCTCTTGAGATACACAGAGCTCTTCTGTTCTGTGAAGCCTTGTCTCTTCCAAGCCTGAAAGCTTGTTTCTTCCACCAACAGAGACAAGCTTTTGAGCTACACAGAGCTCTTCTTCAACTCTGTGAAGCCTGAAAGCTTGTCTCTTCCACCAAGAGAAATTGGTCCAGTATAATATTACCTGGCCCACCTTGTCTTTCTCTTAACTAGGCTAGATTCTCTGATGCACTCTAGCTTCTATGCAACTATTTGACAATGGAAAACTTCTGTCAACCTGATCTAATCAGCCAGTTAAAATGGGTGATGCGATGGCCAAGAAGCTTACCTGTGAACCTTCCTTCATATCGGGTAGAGTCAAACCCTATCCAAAAAGTGTGTATATCTTAGAAGTAATTAGATGTTGTTACCGATGTGGTGAGGCTGGCTTTTTTTTCTTGGTCAGATAACATTTCTATGATATGGAAGCAGACGTATCATAAATGCCTGTAATGTAAAATGGATTAGTTCTTAAGATCTTTGAAAAATACTGAGCATATAGTTGTTTTAATTTTTTTTTAATTGAATGGCATAATGAATTCTTATTTTTGTTTTCTGTGAGACAGACCACATTTTCAAGAGAGGTCTATATATTTGTGACATCTTTTTGCATTTAGTGCACAACTGGTGAATAAAAAGCAAATGCTCTTTGTATTTAAATTGCAAATTTTTATATAGGCAAAATTGTGGGTTCAGCTATAAAGATTGAGGGCTTAATTCCCTGTTCCATTATTTCTCTTTAACTGTGGTGTAGCTCCATTCGTTTAGTTCCAGTAGAGTTGCACCCATTTGAAACTGGGGTAACACAATAGTAACTCAAGTGCTTGAGCTTTTTGACTAACTATATATGTGCTTTGGATGTGCCTTGCTACTTAGTTTAAAGTTTGACATATAAAAGCTGGGTTATATGTAATTTTTGTGGTTTTTGTTGATACAATATGTGTGAAGTCTCACAATTGCTGTTTTGCAGATTTTCTATTAGTTGAATTGGTAAAATGTTAGGTTTTGAATATGGGCGCTTTATCTGATGATGATGTCAAAAATAGGACAGATTTTGGACACCGTCTCACATGTGACCACAGAATTACCAACTTGATATAAATTTAGCACTGCATCACTGCCAGTGACATTTTGTATAAATGTGTAAATAGAAATTTTCTGTGTATGATAGCCTATATATTGTGTTGGTGTACTTATGGATTGGATGGATATATTTCTGAATTTCCAAGACGGTAAAGTCAGCAACGTTTTAGAGTTTGAAATTGGGAAGGGAGTCCCTAACCTCTTCTTGCATCAGGGCCTTACTACGTCCCTGGCTAGCATTATATTTTCCCTAGGAATGCAAATAAATAAAAGTTGATGTAAAATAAAGAAGTCAACCAAAAATCTAGTTTATAAATATTAGTAGGGTTCTTTATGTTTGAAAAAAGGATATTTTTAGGGTCATAGCAATCTGAGTTATAGCAGCCTTTGAGCCATGAGGTTTCTGTTAATGCTCAGTGTTTCTTCCCTCTTTATGTATTTTCACATTGAAAGGGTCATTATCTGTGGAAGAACTATTAGAATCAGGTTACGAATCCTGGCTATTAAATGTATTCCTATAGACTACTGTAGTGTCTATAAGAGGATAAGTCAAATTCACACACTTTGGCCAAATTTTACTTTCAGTTACAGGGATAAAATTCCGACTGGAAAGTGTTGAGACTTTCTGATATTTAGGAATCATTTATAATATTCCATCCAAATGGCTCGCCAGGATTCCTTTGGTCGCGGTATCCACTGTGTTCATTTATAGACAGCCTTACATTGGATATAGGTTTAGGATCCAAGTTAGTTAGTAACTGAGCGGATACTTACCACTTTTGAGAACTGGATCTATTTGCCTTTATGAACATCTATGAGGACCTGATCCTAATTGAAGTCAGTGGCAATGCTCCTTTTTACTTCAATGGGAGTAGGCACAGACCGTTAAAGAGTTCATTTCCTCACTCCCCACACTTTCTCATTGGTGAGATTTAATCTTCTGCTCATTGCAGGTGACTTGGGATGAAATCTACCTACAACAGCATAAACAGATTTTATAAATTGGAAATCTGGTTTCCGCTTTGGTTGCATTACAAAAACATGTCACTATACACTTGAGTGCATTCTTGCTAGCTTTATTACTTTTTACATAGTAAAGGTAATCAGATCTAATATAAGTCAATAAACACTAAGAGGAAAAAAGATGAAAAAAGGCAATGATCCAAAGCACAAAGGTTTGGATAATATATTACAGAAATATCATGCAAATCATATTCTTGTTTTGCTTGTCCATCAGAGAAATGTAATATAATGGTGTGCAATCAAATGGAAAATTTAAATTGGATATGATGTATTTGAAACCATGAGCTGGGTTTGAAAAGTATCAATTAGTTCTAAGGGCAGAAAGGAAATGTAATAAGGACAATTAACTTTAGACCTCTGACTTATTGAATTTCACCTATCTATCTAGAACAAACCATTTTATTTGGAGGGCTGCTTAGGCATTTAAAGTTTTCATGTCTTTTTTTTGTTGTTAAATGTGATGTAAGGTCTCACAGAAAAAAGTTTAGATTATCTTGATTACCTCATTGGTAGACCGTACTCATTTTCACACAGCTACTGCAAATACACAGGCCTACTTGGCTTAACTATCTATCTACCTAGGGTGGTGAGAGTCCTACAAAGACCTTTCTGAGTGTATCAGCTTGATACAGTGGTATCATTCTCCTCCTTAACTTCATCTCTTTTCTCTCTTATCTCTCAGTGGATAAGGAAGGACCATGAATTTGCTCTTGTTTATGGGGAAGGAATTAGAATAGATAATTAGCACCAGGGATCTGTGAGTTGATCAGAGCAGATGAGAGTTGTGCTTTCACAGTGTGAAATAAAAAAAAAAATTAAGTGTGAAAGGATATGGTAGGTGCAGAAAGGTAGGGAAATTTGCCCAGATAGCGAAACCAAGAATACTCTAGTCAAGATTTATAACAATCCTGCTCTGCAAATCAGTTGTCAGGTATAATTATGATAAAATGATCAAACCATTCAAAGGCTAATAAAACCATCTAGTGGTTGGTTCCCCTGAGCTATCTTCAGACTAATCTGGTTGTCATCTGTATTCATGGTTTTATTAAATTTATCACTATGAGATAAAGATATGGGTATTAGGCATAAGGTATCTTACCCCATCCTAACAATGTAGTGTCATATAGGTAAGAAATCCTACCTTCCAACTTGGACCTTGGGATAGAATAAGAATGCCAGGTGGGCCATTTTGGTCAACAGAACTAGTGCTGTAGTATGAATTGAAGAGCAACTTAAGATTCCCCACCCTTGAAAGAGATTGAAGAAAGTTGTAGTAATTGAAATAGTTGTTCAAATATGATGATGATCAGACTAATATAAAATACACAGATAGCTAGGAAATATTCTGTGTGTATCATTGGGGCAGGTTGGTTGTAACTACAAACTTAATTTTCTTCCCCTCGCCTCATGACTACCTCAGCCTTTGTCTTCTTTTGCATCATTTTCGATTTTCCTATATTCCTCCTGCAATGTATTATCCATCTGGTTCTAAAATATTGGAAATCAAAGGTTTTACAAATAAGTGGTTATTGAATCTGAAAAATAATCACAAATACCTCATTAATTACTTTATTATTTGTGTGCCTGCCTGTCTGTATTAATGTTCTTATATCATGCCTATCACTATGGTACAGAATCTGAGCACTCATGATCAGGTAGGTTGCTGTTTATTTTTGCATTGTATTTTCAGCTACATAGTGAGTAGCGTTTGACTATAGTACCATGACATTATCACCCACAAGAACAAAAGAAAGTAGCTGACAATCATATATCTTATTCTCCATCCTGCAAAGGAACCATACTACTTCTCATGGTTTAAAAGTAATTCATTACTGTAATCAATGGTTTTAACAGCCCTTGGTACCCATAATTATGCACTATAATCTAGGTGCAGTTCTATCAGCTATTTATGTAGTGCCAAAATGAACTCCCTTTCTAATTTGTGCTCTTCTCTTCTCTTCTAGTTAGATATCCCAGCATTCTGTTTGCTTTCCTACCTGCTACTCAACATCCAGATCTTTTTAAAAATCAGTTTTGAAGTGCATTTCTCCTTAAGGTATAATTAATTTTCCATTTGTTGACCTAATACATATTAAATGAGATGACCACTTGTCAAATCATGTCTCCATTATTTCCAGGTCACTGTGGATATGGTTACTCTCCTGTTTAGTATTAAGCAGTTTCATTTATCTCCAAACGAACACATTTTACTACAGTGTGCTCCTTTCTGCAGATCACAGATTGTAAATAGTGTTTTTCCCTGCAGCACTTCAGATGTCACCTTCCAAATTTATCAGTTATTTAAAAAAAAATGTAGTCATGCTAATATGTCATTCAAATAACTCATTTGAAGGAAGAGCTGACATTATGATATGGCAGTTATTATTGTGTGAGATCCTGTTATTATCATAGCACGTGGAAGAGCTGCAGATATATATATATATTTCAGATCTAACCTCCAACAGGAAATAAAACTGATATTAAATAATGATTTTTAACAAAATTGAACAACAGACTATTGTGCATCCACATCAACTCACCGGTTGCTAAATGCTAGCTGTTCTTTCCTGTGCTTGAATGACAGGCAGCAGCAAACTACAGTTCTAGAATTTGGGGCTCAGTCTAGCCCCCTCTGCTGTGTGTCTAAGAAAAAAGTGTTCTGTTCCTGGAAGTCATGGCCAGCCTTAAAAGGACTTTCCAGAGTCTTGAGTTTAGACCAGTCCTTCTGCCTCACAAGCCTTTCTGTCAAATTAAATTAGCTCAAAATAAATGTGCTAACAACAGCATCCAAAAAGGGAAACGGAAATATTCTCAGTGGATGCTCCTGAATCCCCAAAATAGCCAAAGTTTCAATAAAATAAGGATAAAACCATATGACAGTGAGGTTGTAATTATTCCCAAGTCAAGCATTACAAACCCAGGAAATTCACAGTTAGGGTTAATGGTAGGGTAAGAAATGTCATGCAGTAACCATATGATCATGACTGACATTTAATCAGGACTCAAACATTAAAACTGATTTTTAAAGACTAACTTTTCTTTCATATATTTTCCCCTTATAGCATCACCACTGGGCAGAGGCAAGGTTTTTTGGGTGCATTTCTTACCTTAAAGTATTAGATTTTCTTGCAGACAATGGGTGAAGTTGTATGCTCTGTGGTTTACAAGGCATAGCCTTGACTGCAAAGTTTTACATGGCTAAAGTCATGGCTGCAAATGCTGCTTTATTATTGTCCTATGATCTGTGCTTACAGGTTGGTATTATGAATGATCGCACTGGACAACTTTACTAGAGTAGAAGGTGATATCCAAAGTATCATTTAGAGACACCGTGATTTAGTTAATGGTGATAGTGTTCTGTCCACTAGATATGCATATTCTCTGCAATTGGATTTGAATGCCAAGCCCTTTGTATTGCCTACACATCGTGTAGCTCCTGCACTTGTGGACAAGATCTGATCAGAAGTGCAGCTCACAAAAGATAATGGTATTATTTGAGAGATGGAGGGGCCTACAAATTGGCGTTCACCCATGGTGATCATATATAAGAAGAATGGCGATGTTTGACTGCACAAATTTTAGGGAACTTAATAAATATGTGAAAGGTGAGCGGTTTCAATTGCCAACCTTCAAAGAGGTAACTTGCTAGGTAAGCAGATCCCAGATTTTCTCCCTGATGGATTACTGATCAGGTTATTGACACCTGTGGCTGAAAATTTGTAGCTGTTGCTGCCTTTTAGCATGCCATTTGTGAGGTACTGCTATCATTGACTCCCTTTTGGCTTAGTCTCTGCTCTAAAGGTATTTCAGAGAGTGGTCTCTCAACTCCTGGATAATATGCAGGGTGTATGTTGCTATTTAGATGACATTTTTATCTTTGTGAAAACTCTTCCTGAGCATAATGCTATTCTGGGCCTTTATCATATGGTTTTACTGAAAGGTATACCAGTTGATTTAGGATGGACTACTGATGCCACTCTTCAAGATGCTGAACTGTGCAAGGTAATACATGCTGTGCAAGGAAAACTTTGTCAACAGTCTACAAAATTCTTCTGAGCTCACAGTGAAGAGGTGCTTCTCGACATGTCTTATGCAGAGGAGACTGGGTGATCATTCCTGCAGTGTTGTGACAAGCAATCCCAGATATGGCTCATGAAGGACACCTGGGAGTAATGAAGATAAAAGAACTTCTTTGTAGTTATGCTTGGCGGCACAGGACTGGACTCAAACATTGAACCTTGTGTGTAGGCATACTCAGCTTGCACAGTGCATAGAACTACTATTCCTCCAGCTCCTTTGAAACCAGTAGTTGAAGAAAGACCATGGCCTCAAAGGATCTCATTTCTTGACTAACCACTTTATTTGCTCTTTTTGACCTTCCGAGAGCCTTGTTTTAGATAATGGGACACCTTTTGTATCAAGAGAGCTTGAAGGCTTTCTGATGAGCATTCTATCCTGCAGCGTTTATTGTGCAAGGACATGGAAGCATTTTCAATTCTTCTGATGTGATCTTGTGGGCTGCAGGGTATGGAGTGTGGCAAGAACCACAGGGAGAACACATTGTTAACCAACGAAATATACTGCCTAGTGAGAGAGGAACAGATAGGGAAGAGGATACTCTTTCTGTGTATGATCGTCATGTGGCCAGTTGGAGGATGTTGCACCACAGCACCAGCATCTGTCCCTTGAGCTGGATCTGAGGTATTGTCTATGGCTGTGGCGTCACCTGGTGCCTTCAGCCAGTTATCGCTGAACTTTGGGGAGAAGGGAAGCAAAGTGTGATGACTGGTATGTGTGTTGCCTTCCCGCTTCCGGCTCCTTGTTTCTGTTCTGTTTCTAGGTTCTTGCTCCCTGACCTCAGTGTTCCTATTCCTGTTTAAGTCTGTATTTGCATGCATAGCATTGGGTGTTCACTGCTACAGGTCTGCTGTTCAGGCTATTATTGTGTTTTGTTCAGATTGTTGCTGAGCTACATTTGTTCATGGTAAATTACCTGTTTGGATTGAAAACCTACCTGCATATCTTGCTTCATTTTGTGTGTGTGTTTTTTTGGATTGCTATTCAGGAATGTATCAGAGCATAACACTTTACATATTTGATTTTCTTACAAGTGTCACTTTAAATGTGAATTTCTTAAGTTTATAATGCTTGTTGAGATAATTAAAACATGCCTGTAAAGATTTTTACCCTTACATTATAAATACATACTCTCAACCTTAACACCATCTTAACTTAGTTTTTTGTATAGGAATTTTTAACAATTATAATAAATAAATAATTATAATAATTTTTAAAAATTATTATAAATGTCAGATGCAAATACTAAACAAGAAACCCAAAGTGAATGCTACCACATGAAACTTCTATTGATTTGAAGACATGAAACCTTAAATCAGTTTTTAGAAATTGTTTCTTTTAAGGGCAGGTTTACTGGTATGCCAGAGCACTGCTAGACAACCAGCACCCACTAGCCAGTTAAGCTGAATGTACAGCTGCTTCGCATCACCAGTACAACACAGAGCAGCCAACATGTACTGGTGAAACTGCCTCTTAATTTGCAATAGATTTATTGGTTTAGAGGGCTATGTTGAAAGACTGGCGCTGTGTGAAAGGAGAGATGGGAGAGCTTAGTCCCTGAGTCTAAATATCTCTGTCCTTTTAAAAGCTCCCTTTGCATTCCTGCCTCAGTCGCCTTGGCAGTACTGTCTTACTATGCCATGGAGTCAAGGCAGCAGTGCCCTGGGGAGGCTTTCGAGGACTGCCGTCCAAGTTAGCATGTGGCCATGTAATCTTTAAAGTACAGTGATAGTTGGCCATGGAATCTGCCAATGAGAACTTTTGGCACATGTGGAAAAGTCTTCCTCATACCTCTGAATCATTACAAACAACAGAATTGTTGCATGCAAATTATCTGTAGCAACAGAGTGGTGATTGGTTGGGTTTCCGCTGATGTCACAGTGGCCTGATTATAGAGTTACCTGAACTGTCGACTTGAGTCTCTATAGCCTCTCTAATCACAACAATTAGATAAAATAATTGTTAATAATTTAGCTTAATTCCAGCCTCATTTTTTAAAATATAGTCCATTAATAATTTCAGAATTATAGGTAGTGCTGGTAGTGAAACTTATAGTTAAAGTTGCCTAATCATAGAATATTAGAGTTGGAAGGGACCTCAGGAGGTCATCTAATCCAACCCCCTGCTCAAAGCAGGACTATCCTCAGCTAAGTCATCCCGGTGAGAGCTTTTTGTCAAGCCGCAGCTTAAAAACCTCTAAAGATGGAGATGCCACTACCTCCCTAGGTAACCCATTCCAACGCTTCACCACTCTCCTGGTGAAAAACTTTTTCCTAATGTCCAACCTAGACCTCCCCCACTGCAACTTGAGACCGTTGCTCTTTGTTCTGTCATCTGCCACCACTGAAAACAGCCTAGCTCCATCCTCCCTGGAACCCCCTTTCAGGGGTTTCAGGAACCTAATACTTTTCATTATGAACCCATTTTCAGTTACTTACAACATAGCAAAACAATAAACATTTGGGCTGAATTTTTCCATGCTGGGGTTCTACCTCCAGTTTCATCAAAAACTGTTGAGCCATTATGAAAAACAAGGTTAAGGGAGAATGCCTTGTTTTACCCATATTAAACATTCTTACAACCTTAATGATATCTTTGTGCATTTCCATTATGGTACAGTCTTTAATTACATGATTGCATACTGTTTTTCCAAAGGACCACAACCTCATTTATACACATGCTTAAGTGGTTCCTGGTTTGGGCCCAAAAATGGAATATAGAAAAGGATACACTGGAGGGCCCACAGGAGGAGTTAGAAAATTTTTTTTATTTTGATCTAACCCTCTTCTTCAGTAACATAATGATGGGATGGAGATGGTGCATGATGAGGGTTAGTGTTTGTTGGTCTCACGGAAGATGGGATAATATTTCAAATACAATTCTGTAATCTTTTCTCTGATGTATACCTGAAATAGAGTTAATCAAATCCTGCTATGATATTTCTCCTGTAATTACTGGCTTTCTTTAATGGCAACATTTTAACAATGGATTAAGGAGAATTCCGTTGAAAAATATTTGAAAAGAAAAAAAGACATATTTGGCAGTATATTTCGAACATGTATGACCAGGGAATATTGCTGGGTTTTTTTAATTCTTTGATGGCTCATTGCCATGTAGAGTTTAACAAAAGCAAAACAGTCTACTGATTAGTTAATATTCATGTATTTGGTCTCCAGTAGTCAATAGATTTTTCTACATTTGCTGAGCCCTGGGTAAAAATGGTGCAGCAAGAAACAAAAAATATTGCTTTCTTCCTATTTTTTCCTTGTGTGGCTTGCACTTTCTTTGGAAGAGGCCAAGGCCTCCTCAGGATACTTAGACTCACACTATGAGAAATGCTGTATATTAGCTTCTGCCTTCTGTCTTTTAAATATGGTGCAACAATGTGTTTATGATAGAATTAGAAATGCCAAATATGTACCAATCAACCTTTAAAGCCCAGGATGCTTTTTTTCCCTCTGTAAAATTGTAGACTGCACTGAAATTTACTACATTTTGATGGGGGTGTTTTTCACCCACCTGAAGACTTGACTCCCTGTTCCTACAAACATTCAGCTTTATGCACGAATAGTCCCATTGACTTCAGTGAGACACTTGTGCATGAAGTATACCAGGTGTATAAGAGTTTGCAGGATCAGGGCTAAGTGAAATGTTGTAAATGCCCTACTTATAAAAGATGCCTGTTCTGTCTCTTTTTTGTTTGAGAGCACACATTCATATTTGCTTAACATTTCAGTAAGTCCAAGATTGCCAAAATGTGATAACTAAAGAAGTATGTGTCGAATATTATTAATGTCAGTGACACAAGGTGTTAAAACTTTATTATGTGAGGTTACATACTCTCTATTAGGTCTTCTGTGTTACCAAGGTCATATTTGTTGTTAAGAGTAAAATTTGCTAGGAGAAATGTTAAAGTAAATTAAGCCAATGACCCAGAAAACTATAAGTATGTGATTCTCAGCAGCCATCACTCTCAGTGTATCAAAGAGTAGATATGATGATCTTTTAAGATGTGAGGCATACGGACCATCTGGGGAAACAATATGCCCCAAATAAAGTGGAAATCATATATAAGTGGAACTTGGGTTTTCAGTGATATTTCCTCACTGTGGTTTTAATGTTAGAAATTACAGTGATAAAAATGTGACATGACAAAATCAGGTCTGCCTGGGATTGAGGGGAAATATTCTGTAGATATGCTTACTGCCTGCTGAAAAATATGACTCATAGTCATCACTGCACATAGCATTTGCAACTGTACCATTGTTTTCCATTGTATGTTGAAGAAATTCTACCATGGAACCCTAGTAACGTATGATTTTTTGACCAATGATAAAGGTACCTTAGGGGCCAGATTGTGACAAATAGGGGAGCTCTGGAGCTGTTGTACCCTAAGAGAACTTCCAGCAGAAGTTCTGCCTCAGGAGTCTCAATTGCTCCAGGCACTGCCTGTGCACAGGGGGCGTGTACACACTTTACCATCGGCCTTCTCATTGCCAATGTAGCTGACCTGCTGAGGTGGCTGCGGTGAATAATTGTAGCATCTCATATCACTGTCTCCTCCTTTCCACTTTGGTGTGTCTTGTACCCCAAGAGTGCTAGGAAGGAATGGTTCCTGCACTGATCTGTGTTTAGGGAATGATGTTGTGTCTGGTCCTTACATAAAGTGTGTAGGAAAAGGGGGGAAGCTTCTTTCACCCTCCGCTCCACAAACTACAGCCAGACGCAGACCACCTTTATTATTCTTTGTCCTACATCCTAGACTTTTACAGATACAGATTTCTTTCTTGATACTACCCTTTCTTTTGTGTCTCATTGGAATATAAATAATAGAAGTATGTTTCATTCTGATTGGCAGCAGCTGAGCCAAGTTTATTCAAACATCTGGCCATATCCTGAGAAAGGACCAGAATTCACAGTTTTGCAGGCACATAGATCCTTAGATTGTTTGGAGGCATTTCATAGCCCCAGTCTTAGAACTGCTTTCCCTTAGAATCCTATAGAATTCTTGCCTTTGTTGTCATTTTAGGGTTGCATTAGAACGTGTCTTCAAGGAAGAGATGAGCTCTGGATTTTCCCAGGAGAGCTGAGGAAAACTCTTATAATACCAGCTATAAACTTAAATTAGTCTTTCAGCCTGAGTTGAACATTTTGTTGGTAGCCTTAGCTCAGTGATCTTGAGCATTTCAGCATAGGAGCTACATATTCACCCCCATCAATGTCTGTGTTTGTCTGTTTCTACCTAGTCCTGTAGGTTGTTGGTTCTGTTTGATTTCTATGGTTCTGTTAGTGGTTCTGTTACCAACTAAATGCCCCTTTTTGACTCAGCTGTAGATCTTTAAACAACAGTTACTATCAGCTGGCATGGGAGGGCTCTTGTTTTCCTGGCTCCTTGCCTGTACCATGTTTACTTGACTGTGGCTAAGGGAGGTTTTCCTGGTTCTTAGCAATAGACAAGGAATAGAACCTCTTTCCTGTAGGTCACACCGTCATTAATCTAGACTGCTTCTCACTAGTATTAGTTTTCTCTTATGATTTCTGCGATGAGCTTACTACACTTTTTTCAGAGAAGATCAAGAGATTGTGGGCTGCATGCAGTGGACCTTTTGATTGTTAGAATTGCAGTCTCCCAATAGACTGTTCTCTGCAGTTGGGTTCACCATCATTTATGATGATGTCTGTAGTTTTTCCCATCCTGACTACTTAATATGAGAGACATGGCTATACAACTATTATTTACAGAAATTATCAGCTCTCCACGGCTCTGAGAACAACCTGTATACCTGCAGAACTGTGAAAGTTCATCCTTCCACAGGATATGGTCAGACATTTGAATAAACAAGTACTTTGCTTAGCAAGGTAATTGTGCTAAAACTCTCGTCCTAAACAAAAATCCTTATGGTTGAGGTGCCTGGGAGTATACTGGCTTTTCAAACCAAGGTGCATCTTGAAATTAATGATAGCTTGGGCTGGTTCCAATGCAGGTTCAGATCTTCTTTTGGGTTGAATTTATAGTTGTCAGGGTCATGAATGATTTTTCTACTGCTCTTGATTAGGATTAATTGGCCATTCTTGTAATTTTACTTCTGGTGTTTTGATATGCTTGACCAGAGTGGTTGTTTTGACGACTTAGAGAAGCTGCCTGTGTGCCTGGGCCCACTTTCCAGTCAGTCAGTAATGATGGATAATTATGTATCTCTCCAAGAGATGTGAAATGTCATGCCCCTGTTGGATCTATTCTATTCCATAGAACAACATGAGAGAGAGACTAGATCCAGTAGTAGCAGATCCAGTACTAGCAGAGCTGCTAAAATGTGTTGCTGCACTGAATTGTTGCAGCAGAGGACTCTGAGATCTGAATTCTGAAATCTTCCTTACACTGACCTGGGTTTGCCACAGGCACTGCAGCACATGCCACTGCATTTCAGTTGCACAAGTGGATCTGTGACATTTATGAGGACTAATATGCTAATTCCCCCATTTGCTTTACCTTGCTAATGCCAAGTTGAGCCACAGAACACCTGCTTCCTTACAATAAAATCACTATCTACTTTTTAAAAAATCAGCTCAGACTGGCTGCAGCACACATATGCAGCAGGGACAGCAGGGCTTCTCCTTCAATCTAGAATTGTTGTACATCTCTCCCCCAACTCTACATAGGATTCTACACATGAGCATGCTTGCTTTTCCTGTTCCGTTGCCAGTCAGTGAAAAAAATCAGACAATGTGCTCAATGCTAAGTGTTCAGGAAGGGTACGTAACAAAACAATGAGTAGGCAAGAAAGGGTAAGAACGTAGATCCCTATCCAAACACAATCACAGTCTTCAAGGCCCTTTAAGTCCTAGAAGACTGTGTACCGTGGCTGTGAAGAGGAGCTGATGCAGTGCTTAATTTGTGCCAGGGCTTGAGCCCCGGCACCTCTAGTCTTGGCAGTTCATAGCCCCAGCACCTCTGGGCTTGCCGCATCAGTTATGAAAGTAATAAAATTGCTTGAGCCCTGGCATCTAATCGCTTGCGTCCTGGCACTTTTCATTACAAAATAAGCACTGGGCTAATATGCCCAGGGGAGTCATCTGCCTTCTGTGAAACAGCAAAGAAAAAGTATAAACCCAGCTCCGTGCCAGGGAGTTGTAAAGCTGGAGGAGGGAGGCAGGGCGGGGGAGTGTGCAGAGAATTCATACAGACAAGCTCCTCGGCATCCATGCACTACAGCCCTCCTTTTCCTGCATATTGCGCATAGTGTGGGCAGAGTCTGACTCCACGTCAAGGAAGGGAGCAGGCAGGAGGGAGATTATAGCACCACTTGTGAGGGGGAAAGCGCCTCTTCTTAACAAGGAGCAGCCTCCATAATCATGCGGCACATGAATAAGAATATTTTGAAACTAAATGAGATGTTCTGCTCATCATGCAAGCGGTTCATATTTGCATCTTAAATGCATGAAGGAATTGCCAAACTGTCTGGAGTGGCTCGTGACAGTGAGTGCCAACCTCAGGGCAGACTGTCAAGAAACAGGGCATGAACCCCAACCTGGTTTTAAGCTCTATATTTAGTTTTCACTGAACAAGTAAAAAGTGTGAACTTCTCAGGCACTATAACAGCCTTATCATGGAGTCACAGACAATCCCCTTGGGTTTACTAGTCTATTTTGCCACCCAGGCATGCCTGCCATTATGATAGATGATGGCTTACACCAAAATCACATCAACATTCGGGTTACTCCTAGTCCCAAAGGACCAGTCACTTACCCCAGGTCAAGTACACCTTGGTCTCTCACCAAAGACAATGCTTGTAGTCAATCCTATCGTCGGTGATCCCTCGAGTTGAGGATAATGTCTTTCATGGGTTTCATTTTATATGAGTCCTTTGGTGACTGAGGAGTCCTATCCTTGAGCCACAGAGTCATTGGCAGATGTTGCAGGTGGTGTTGGAAGGCAGGGTTGAGCCATGAGTACTGCATGACAGTTGTCTGTCCTTTCTTTTCTGGTGTTTTCCTGTGACCAGGGCAAGGCAATTTTCCTAAAAAATGGTAGTTCCTTCTCTGACGAGTCTTCGTGACAGTTAGCACTATCTTGGGCTACTGTCTCCCAGTGTGTGATGTCGTTGCCACATCTCTTGATGATTGTCTTGAAGGTGTCTTTGAAGTATTTCTTTTGGGCTCCTTGTTTCCTTGCCCATGCCAGCGGACTCAGGCTCATGGGGCTCTGGCTGTGGGGCTATGTCATTGCTTTGTACACTTCCAGGGTTGGGCTGGAGCCCAAGCTATAGGAACTTGTGGGGTCGGAGAGTCCCAGAATTCAGAGTGTAGCCCAAACCTGGAAGTCTACACATCAATGAAACAGCCCAAGCTCCACAAGCCTGAGTCGACTGGCACTGGCCAGCCACGAGTTTTTCTTTGCTGTGTAGATAGACCCAATGCAACCATGACCTCATGCTATATTGTATGAATATACACAAGGGTGAATTTCAGATGCACATTCAGCTTTAATTCTGGCATTTCTTGACTATGGAGTGCTTAACTGTGCAACTTCGATATTCTCTAACTTCTTTTGTAAAGAATAATATCCAGCAGAAAGGAATAAACTGCTTTTTGGTTGTGTTTGAAGACCATTTGAATTTCCTGGAAAGGAAATACATATATTGGGATTCACTTTTTCAGCCATACAAAACATTTTTCTTTACAATATATAGTATTAAGGTGAATTGTGTTATTGATCCCTGAATACTCTCTGTGATGTCAGGTGAAGTGAACTGTACTTGGAATCATATGTTTCCTATTGTTTACTTCTGAAAAATTAAATACAAAATGTCACCATGCTTTAACATTAATAATTGTCTTTGGTCCATATGTAGGACAGAAGTGTAAAGCAATGTTATTTTTTGGATGTCAGTCAAAATAAAACATTTTTTCAAAGCTCTTGTTATACTGTTACAGTACAGTAGCTATGCTGAATTGCTGCATGGTGTATTTTTCAGTTGGCTCTGGATTTTTATGAACTGCATCTATTTATAACTTTGCTTTTTATTTTGCCCTGAAATTCTGAGCACACACATTCTTTTGCAACATCAAATTTCATAACACTGCCTCTGACAGTAGAGTATTTCCATTCACAATATTATTCCTATGACCTGGGATCTCTCTTAAATGATGGTGGCAACATTCTTTCAGTGGGTAAACATGTGTTGATCACACTAGTGACTGCTGGTGTCATCCAGCCATCTCTCTCTCTCTCTCTCTCTCTCTGTCTCACACACACACACACACACACACACACACAATGTCAATTTGCAATGGGATTTTTTGCATGAATAAAGATTACTCACATGAGTATGGGATGCAAGTTCATACCTTAAATGTTTAACTTTATTTTAATAAAAATTATAATTATAAATATCTTTTGAAAAGTCAGATTGTGTTCATTTTCATGGTATATTTTGGCTGGTTTATTGGCTTTTAGCATTAGAAAATTAGAAACCTGAACAAAAAGGTTTGAGGCTGACAGATAGCTCCAGTTCAGAGAAAGTGATCAGATTGCATAAACTTTGTAAAGCCACAAGATATGTAAATTAGGATTGCCAATTTTGGTTGGATGTATTTCTGGAGGCTTCATCACATGACATAATCTTTAATTAAAAATTATCTTTAATTCCTGGAGACTCCAGGACAATCCTGCAGGGTTGGCAACCCTAATGTAAATAAAGATTAAAAGGTTTGAGACAGAACAAGACAGAAAATTGAATGAAAATTTTGATTGCTAAAAATATTTATCCTGGCTAAATTAAATATATCAGATTAAAAGAGAATGACCTAAAGTACTTAAAGCATAGTTAATCTTCGGGCATATTGTCTTGATTAACCAGGATATTTCAAAATGACATGTTTGCCTATTATAGGCAGAAAATTCTCAGTAAGAATTAAACTAAGATAGTACTTTCTAAAACCAAAGGGCGCAGTCTATTCACAAATTACCTGGAGAGGATAAAAGAGAGGTTGTACATAGAATATGTGTATTGTAAGCAAAGCATTCAAATCATGGGAGATAAAGGAGGCAGACAGAGAGAGAAACTACAGTGGAACCCTGATTATCCAATTTAATTGGGACCAGGGCCCAGATTGGATAACCAAAACTCTGGATAAACCAGAGAACGGGTGGCGGGGCTCCCGCTATCAACCCCTGGTGACTAAGCCTCAGGCTATTCCCTTTATCCCTTCCTCCCATCTCTCGGGTGGGCATGGACCTTCTGCAGCCTCTTGACCATGTCCCCTTTGACCTTGGCACCATGGCCAGTCACCCAGGTGACCAGCCCTGGAAAACAGGTGCAATTGAGGTCACTTCCATGGTAGTGTTGCCATACCATATTTTTTTTAGCTTTGTAAAGTAACCATGACTATTAAAAAAAAAAGATGTAGTATTGTCATTCAATGCCAAATTAGGGATAAAATAAAAAAGCAGAATCACTTGCAAAAATAGCCCAAGATTATAACATTGGAAAAAGCACAGTATCGGTCATCAAACACAGTGCTGAACAAATTCTTTAATACAGCATGAATAACTCAGCACCCCAAAAGACCATGAAGCAACTAAATGATGCTGGCCTATATAAAGCCCTTTTTTGGTGGTTCTTTACTATGCTAGAAGGCTAAGAGCTTTCATCAAGCTTTAGGAGGGAATGCATGTTTATCTGCTAGTCAGGGTTGGCTCAGTCAGTTTAAAAAGCAGCATGATATCCAACAACTACTAGTCACCAGGGAAAATCTGTCTGCCAATTTGGGAGTTATTTCTGGCTATCAAAAAAAATTGCAAGATATCTTAGCTGAGCACAGCTTGTCACTGGAACAAGTTTACAACTGTGATGAGACTGGTTTGTATTGGAAGACGTTGCCTCAAAAACACTGGCTGCCAAATGGAAAGATCTGCACCTGGCCACAAACAGAACAAAGAACATTTGACAATCCTGGCCTGTGCTAATGGCAGTGGCAGACACAAGCTCCCGTTAATTGTTCTTGGTGAAGCAAGGAATCCACATGCACTTAAAAATGCAAACATGAATGCTTTGCCTGTCATCTACAAATCACAGGGGAAAGCATGGATGGACAGTGCTTTGTTTAGTGATTCATTTTTTAAAACTTTTGTGCCAAGCATACGGACTCAGCTTTTGGTGAGTTGTTTTTATTCAGATGCTTTACTGCTGAATAATGCACCTGCCCGCCTGATGACAGAGGGCTTACCACACAAGATGACCCGATCTTTTTTTTTCTCCCTCCAAATGTAACATCTCTTGTGCGGCCTATGGACCAAGGCATGCTGGAGAGTCTAAAACGGTGCTATAAATGGCATTCTTCTTAATTAACTACTGATATCTGATGAAGCAGCTGAGAATGAAGGCAACATGTTGCAGCACTGGAAAAAAATCAGTATCAAGGATGCAGATTTGCATGGGGTTGCAGAAGCATGGGAAGATATCCACTGGCCAACCTTAAAAAAAGTCATAGAAATATCTGTGGCCTGAAATTCTTGTTGACATTCCAGACAGTGAAGTTGTAGCTGCTACAGCAGCTGAAGGTAGAGACCAATGCATTTTTTTTACCGCCTCCACTGGCTTCATGGCTGCATAGAAGTTAACAAAGATGTTGTTGCAGATTCGCTTGAAAATGTTGCTAATGACCCTGGCCATTAGTTACTAGATAATGCCAAAATCATACAGACTGTATTACATGCAGGCAGCCCGAGCCCTGCCATGACTGGGGCTGACAGCCTGATCCCTGCCACTGTCAGCCCTGGGCGGCTGGTGGTTTGGTTAATACAGGGAGCCAGATAATGGAAGCTTGGATAAATGGGGTTCTGCTATATTTGTTAAAACAGAGGCAGAATTTTATTATTGGATGTTTGAGCATATTGTATGCTACTGAGCACTTAGGTCTCAGTTCAGAAAAGCACCAAAGCACTTACGTGCTTAATTTTAAACAAGTGTTTAAATTCATTCCTATTCACTTAAGCACAGGCTTAACTGAAGTCAATGGCACTTAAGTACATACTTAAATTTAAGCACATGGTTAAGTGCTATCTGAAATGTCCTACACCAAAGCACAGCAGGAGAAGTATGGAGCAGAATCAGACAGCCCAAAATGTAATGTAAAATTTTAATTAGAAATATAACTTGAAAATGCATATGACGAGATTTATCATCAAATAAATATTTAGCCCTGATGTCTGCAAAGGAGAGACATGTTATTGTACCTTATTTAAGGAGGGCATGGAGGAAGAACCATGAAAGTACCTTCTACATAACCCGATGCTGCTCTAGAAATATTCAGTTTTTTCAAGCATATACATAGGAAGTCAATATCTAAAGTTTTGAAGAAAGGGTTTCTAATAATAGGTAGACAACCCATATGAAAATTAGGTTACACAAAACAAAGATTACAGGGAACAAATCTAACAACTTTCATCAGTACAACTACTAATGAGATATTAAAAGGAAGGCATTGGATGTAACACACTTTAGATTTCAATAAGTCAATTGATATACAGGCACACACATATAAAATAACTGGATAAATATAAACCAGAAGAAAAGTATATTTGCCAGAACCAAACTGTCCTGTAAATAGGAAAAACTCACACATGGAACAAAAAAACATGGAAGAGGAAAGTGATGGGATGGGGAATCTGAGGAAAGAGGAAGTGAAAGAGTGGAGAGATGAAGGAGAAAAAAAATAAAGGGGCTAGAGCTTAAGATAACTGGGGAGGTGGGAACTCAGAAAAGGAAATCAGTGGGAAGGAAAAAATTAGTGAGGGCTAGAAGAAAAGAAAGGAAGAAAGACCCAGAAAAGGAGATGGAAAAGACAGAGGGAAAGAGAGCAGCGAGATGCTGGGAAAAAATAAAGGAGAAATAGTAACACAAGAAAATGAGAAGAGAGAAACTGGAAAATAAACAGAAAAAGTGAAAGCTAGAGAAGAAGATAGCACAGAATAAAGAAAAGGGGAGGGGGGAGAGAACAAAATTCACATACAACTTCAAAAGTTCATAAATTTCATTTATATTTTATTCACATTCGTTCCAGCCTGTCTTTTGGGGATGCTCTGAGGAAGTGATTTAATCATTTATTATAGTCTTAAAATATATTGCCAACTGGTTTTCTTTTCATTCTGACAGTGGGAGAGGTGCTTAAGGTACTTTCCCTAAAGGATCTGGTGCATGAAGGGCTTGTTGTGTGCTCTAGCTGAGTTGAGGGCGTGGATGACGAATGCTGCGGAAGGCTGAACATGCCCTTTCCTAGCCCTAAGCCTGCCTTCCCAATGCATGTAGAGCCCCAACTTAGGGAATTGCCTGTTTCTTCTCTGAAATGTTTCAGGTTTTCATTAAAAAGAAGAAAAGGAAAACAAAATATTTGTCGTGAAAATGGTTTATTTCCTGGAAAATTTCTGGTTCATCAAAAAGCCATTTTCCGTTGGGGGGGAAAAAGTTTCTTCACAAAATTTCAATCAGCTCAAGCTCTGTCTCTCCTGACCGATGGGAGCAGGGATTTCCGCATGATTCTGCCCTCTTTAAATATCTAGAGACATGTCTTTCCCCTCGCCCCTGCCCTCTCCCACACACTTCTCCTTAGTTGTTGCTTAGTCAGGCTGTACATATTTAGCACTTTAAAACTTTCTTCAGAAATCAATCCCAGCAGCTCCCTAAGCCTTGCTGTTGCTTTTCTTTGAACAGCTTTCTGAAACAGTGATACCAAGAACTGAAAGCAAGATTTCAGGTGTAGTCCAGTTAGCATTGTATAAAAAAGTATTACTATCAGCTCTGTAATTTAACACTATTGTTTACATAGCCCAAAACATGGCCCTCTTTTGGGCCAGATCACATTTCAAATTCCAATCAGACTGGATGGTCTGAATGGTCCCCACTAAAATGTATGATTCTTTAGCTTCAAGTACAGTTTCACTGTCCTCCCGTTTTGGAGGTCTGTTCCCAATACCCATTGTGGCTGCTTCTTTGTTTTTCATTCCTGGAATCCTCATCCAAAGTTTTTCACCATGAAACTAATAGTGCCATCTATTCCATCTGTGCTTGTTGAGCTCTAGTGTATAGACTGTACTCATCTCTAGTCTAATTTAAATAAATCAGCCTGCCATGCTTCTCTATCATTTAGTATCACATACAGCTTTTTTTCTTGCTTATTTTTCATATGACTTGGATTTGTGACACTTTAGTATATTTCCTCCCTCATTTAATTTAATCTGCCACCTTTACATTAGAGGGTGAAAATTCATGCTAGATTATGTGTCAAGCCAAACCTCATCCTCCCCTAATTTCCTAGTTAATTTAAAGCCCATTTAACATGTCTTGCCAATTGTGAACCCAGGAGGTTGATATTCCTTCTGCTTACTTGGAAACTACCAGTTGCCTTCTATGAGATAAGCAATTTGTGTGCTCTAGAAATCCAAACTCTCTTCTGCATGTAACACTGTCCTATATGTAAATTAGTCTTCAGCATCAGATCATCACATCTTTTATCCTTGGGGCTTCATTCCATTTTCATTTAGGATCTAATCCTACCAGTTGTTTTCCTGACTCCCCAGGAGTGCCTTGTATATTAAACAGACAATGAAATGTATTACAAAGGGCCTGATCTTTGAGGAGCTGTATATTAAACAGACAATGAAATGTATTACAAAGGGCCTGATCTTTGAGGAGCTGAGCACAATCAACTGCCATTGAAGAGAATGGGAATTAAGCAGTTCAGAACATGGCAGGATGTGCTCAGCATCTCACAGAAACATCCTCTAAATATTGCAAGTCTTTCTGATCTATTCATTATTTGGGGTGGTTCCAAGATGGGGGTCTGAGTTTCTAAAACAATTCTGGCCAGTTGGATCAAGCCTCATACAACATACTTGATTTAATTAGATTGTGCTTAATGAATTAGTAAAACCTTTTCTAAGAAACTGGTTTTGCCCAATGATAGTGTGATACTGGCGAGCCAGTTGCCAGCTCATGCCAAGGTCCCAAAGTCTCAGCTGGACACTAATAGATACACAGCTGGAATCTGTCTGGCTCACTTGCGGGTAAATATTGACAAAATAGGTATTAGAAATATAAAAAAGTGTTTAGACTCTATTAAATTCTTGTGCATTGCTGCATGCATTACTTGTAATATTTGTGTTCCACACTGTAATGTAACATTTGAGTAGCTGTATTGTGAGCCTCTGACTGTATGTTTACTGTACATGAGAAGGACATTAATTTGGGTGAAGAACTGCTCTTTTACAGAAATTGTTATGCCTCTTCTGAAGGAGGAGACCCATTGATACCAGACAGACTATGGGTGGATCTTACAACTGGAGACTCCCCATATCTGGATTGCAAAATTGTCAACAAGACTAAAGACTCTTATTTGTGTTCTGCTCTCCTCCTGGTGAAGATGAGTCATGCAAGAGGACTCCTCCCATCAACTGAGTATGCAGCTCAGCACATGGCAGGAGGAGGATAAAACCCCCAGAATTAGGGTATCTCTATTCTGCTTGGCCTCTAGGGGGAGGGCAGGGTGTTTCTAGGCATAAGCAAGAGATCCCCAGCAGCTTAGATTAGGTTAGCCCTAAACAGAGCTTGCTGATTATAGAAGCCTATATTAGCTGTTGAAACCGAAGTGTAACTTGTTTGAGTGTCTGTTTGCTTACTTTATCCGTATAAATAATTCTTTATGTCCATTTCCTAGTTGATAAATCTTCATGTAGTTTACTACAGAATTGGCTACAAACTTTCTTTGGTATGACTCTAAGGCATGAGATCTAAGGCACAATTGCTTTGGGGTAAGTGACTGGTCTGTTGGGATCAGGGATAACCTGAATGTTGCTGTGAATCTTGGTGTAAATGTGCATGTGGAGTTTGCACTTTTTGCAGGTGATGGATGAAATCTAAATTTAGAACTCACAACTAATTTGGGATTTGCTTCCTGGCTTTTAACAATATGCTCCGAGGCTGGTGTTCACTTTTGTGTCAGCGCTGGGAGCATGACAGATAGTGTTTACTGAAGGCTTCTGCTTAATCAAGATTAGATTTAACAGACAGTAAAAGCCAAGAGCATTCTTCCTTTCCTTTCTTGAAGATGGGAATCACATTTCCTTTCCTCCAGTCCTGTGGTACCTTCCCAGTCATGCATGACTTCTGTAGGTGTCTCTGCACTTATACACATAATTATTTATTTTTACACATAATTTTACATGAAAATCAGTTGGTGAGTTAGATAAACTGTACTGATATTTGTATTTCTAAGTGTTTGGCATTAAATTGCCCTTGATATTTAGGAAATAGTTAGAGGGATAGCCCAGAAAAATAGCAGAAACCAGGTAAAGAGAGGTGAAACTGCTGAAACCTAGCAACTTGAACATCTCTCTTCCCCTGCCCCTCTGTCCAAAAATGGGCAAATGCAAACAAATCTGGCATGGAACTGAAAGATGACCCTAGGCAGCTTCAGTTTATGTGATGCTCACTTGTTCAGGATAACGCTGCAGGAATTTCTCACATTCTCACAAGCAGCCAGCATCCCTTTAGAAGTAATGCAACAGTCACTCACAATCATGTATGCAGAAAAAAACACTTCACCAGAAAGACAAAACACATACATATGAAACAACAATAGTGTTAAATAAACTACTGAATTTTACATTAGGCAAATGATTCTCGAGGAATAAATTTCATGGACCTTGCTCCAAATAACATACAACATTGTTACAGCCAATTAAATCCTCTTTTAAAAAAACAATTATGCTTTATTCTTAAAAAGTAATTTACAACAGATGGATGACAAAGCTTGTTTTGTTTCTTTAAACAAAAATCTTTTATTATGCCTCTGCTGTGCTAAGAGTAGCTCTTGCATACCTTTCCAAGATATGATGCCTGTGAGGCCCAGGGGGATCACTGTAGGAGGTGCCCCTTGCCACGCCTATAGAACTGTGCAGATGGTGCTCCCCCATGCTGCCATCTTGGCATTCAATGGCATATATCGCAATCATGCATCCTCTGGGCTGTGCCAGGACTGCTGGCAGCGTTAGGCACCTTCTCTGGCCCCTAGCCCTTTAAATTTGCACTCAGGCCAGCTTCTGGTTCATCTACACACTCTTCATGTAGTCCGTGGTGCAGCTTTTCCCATGTATATGATGCACACTCCAGCAGCTGTGTACAAGCTCTGCAAAAGAAGAAAGGCTATGTGCTTGTAAGGAAGTGCTAAAGATACCTACGTTTAGAGCTGTATATAGAAGCCAATGAACTTCTTTTCTAAAGCTTCATCTAACACTGCAGCTGTTTGAGAGTTTCTGATGGCTCTTCAGATCAACAACAAGATACAGGTTTTTTTGTTGTTTTTTTAAAAATCTGTTTCAGAGCAACAAGATTAGCCTGCAAACTTGCTTTAGGTTTAAAGCTGTACCTTTCTCTTTGATCTGTTCTATGTATCTGAGAATCACTATGTGAAGGGAACACAGAAGCTGCTTGAATACATTTGATGTGAAATACTTAGTGGTTTAGGAAGCAAACCAAGGAGTGGCTTGCCAGTGAAATTATTACTGAGCCAAAATTAACAAACATAAAGCATTCAAAGAAACTGTGAATTGGATTCAACAAGGAGAGCTGAACTTTTCCAACTCACTTTTTATTAAATCAAGCTAGTTGGAAAACATAAAATGTTACCCAATTTTGATTAAATACTGTACCAACCAATCTACACTTGTCTTTCTTTTCAAGGAAAACAGTTGTGATTAGTATTGAACCTCTTAGCATATGAACATTATAGGTTCAAGCATGGAAGTTTGTACATTCACACATTGTATTAAAATCTACTATCAAATAGCCAAATGGTCTGGAGAAAAGCAGATGAAGTCAGCTTTCATGACTGACATTCTTAATAAATAGTCTATTTACATAACCCCCTAACAGAACTAAGGGGCTCAGAAAAATGAATAAAAATTCTATCAGAAGCCTAAAAGGTAAGGGCTTGAGAAATAGCTTCCAGCAGCTCACACAGAGAACAGAGCAGAAGCTGCAGAAACTGAAACTGCCTGGCTTCATCTGTGCTTGGATCCCAACCAGTAGTGCAGGTGGGACAGAGAAGATGAGGAGTTACCAGGCCAGAGGCCTTACTGACCAGCCAGGGCAACAAAGAACAGGCCCTGACAGCTTATACATAGCTGAAGCTGCCCACCAATGAGCATGGACAGACTCAGTGTTTGGGCAAGGAAGATGGCTACTAGGAAAGAATGCAGACAGACTTCCTGAGTTACACTTGACAGCGTAGATGAGAGAATCCTAGTTTTCAGCTCAAAGAGGCCCAAGTGACTGAAAGGACGCAGCTTCCCATGGGGAGTTGTTTGTCACTTAGCTGTCTCTGAAACAGCTTGGCTGTTGAAATGATAGGGCAGTGAGAGAAGCCAGTGCCTCACCTCACTCAATCACCAGCCACAAGCTAGACCTGAGAGAGAGAGAGAGATCCCCCAGACTCCCTGTTCCGAGGAACAAGATCATCGGCAGGCCTTACTCAATAGGACTCCTTGCTCCAGAAGCAAGGGAAAGTTGCCTTTCACCTGCTCCACCCAGTCAGGGATCTGCCTTTAAGCTTTAACAGATTATACTGGGGATATTTCACTATGCTAGATAGGAAAGAACTCCAGTGGTGAAGAAACTTCTGGTCTGCCAGTGCACAAACAGGTGAAGGCTTACTTGGAGCTGAACGGATGCATGGTACCTCACCATCATCAACAGTCAGGCTTACAACCTTTCATTGATTGATTTACTGGACAAGTTTACCTCTGTTCTTTCTGCCCTATGAAGCTTCAGTGTAAGAACAGTGTACATCAGCCACCTGGGACCTGTGGTCTGTTAGGTTCTGAGTTGCACTGCCTGCTTTTATATTCTATATAGGTTTTTGTTTGTAGAATGATATTTTATATTTGAGGGAGGGTCTGATAATTTCTGTGGGGTTTAGCCAGTTCTTTAATCTGCTCCTTTTGATTCCTCTGCCTCTTTAGTCAATTCCTATCCTTATGCTTTTTTAATTAACCCTGTATTTTCCTCTAATACAGTGTTTGGGTTTTTTTAAATGTGGTTGGTCCTTGACTTCTTTTGATTTATAATGTCCTAAAATCATAGAGCTCCATATTAAATAATTCATCTGACATTAGGTGAAGAGAGCCTGGGCTGAGAATGTGATTTAGTTCCAGTGATCACTAAGCTAAGGTCTGACACTAGCGTCAACCCAAGGAGCACAAGGAGAGTCCATTGGTCCTAAGGTGGGACACAGCTGTGTGGGATAAAGAATCAAGTGGACGCTACCATGCTTGAGGATGAGGTCCCCAGAAGGCAGCTATATAAAAACCAAATAAACAAAAAACCGCAACTGCCTTCTTAAAACTCAAGTTTTTAAAAAAATGATTGGTTCCATGAATAACCGTCCTAAAGAAAAATAAGGTAAAGTGCTCACAAATGACCCAGGTTTTCAGAAGATCCTGGATCCTTGTTTGCTGGAATAATTTGATTCTCCCACCTTCCCTCCCATCTGCCCTGCCTCCCAAATCACTGGAACAATTGGCACTCAGAATTCAATTGCAATTCAAAGTCCTTGTGCCCAAATGGGTACACATGAGATAGCTAGAAGCACAAGTACAGTTTGTCCCCACAGTTACTTTTTGTTAGTGTAAAATGTAGTCCCAAAGGCTCAGGTCCACAAATGTGCTTAGGTTCCTAACTTTCATTGTTTCCAATAGAATTAGGAGCCTTAACACCTTTATGAATCTGGCCATATTGCCCACACAAGCAAAGTCTTTCAAACAGCTTAATGCCTTGAAAATCTAGCACACTGAACTGAATATAAGTTTCCAAAGTACTTATGGTATGATACAGTAATGGAGGGCAGTGTGACACCAACATTTGTAGAACCAATGTTTTAGGGATTCAGTATTCAATTACTGGCGAGGCCATATTTTTCCAAGGGAAGGAGATGTTTGCAGGCATCATGATTTCCTGGACGGTATCAAAATTATTATCTGTAGCTGGCACACAAGTTTGCCATTTCTATCATTATAATGTAAGGTAGATGAAACTAATAAGGTAATTACTGTTATAATAAAATTTATACTGCAGAAAATGCTAGTAATTTGGGATAATTGTATATTTATGAATTTTCAAGGTTCATTTATGACATAAATGCAGTGTAACTGTGGTGCAAGTAGATTTTAAAATAATAATAATAATAATTATATTGGTGTTTTCACTTGTGTGATCCAAATATTCTGTTCTTTACACTACTGGGAACTTGGGGATGATCCATGTTTGAGTCTCACAGTTTAATCAACCACGAAAGGATGGTGGATTTTCAACAGCTCTGGTTTATTTAGGACTGATTCATTTCTACAGCCCTGAGTTCACCCATCACAACATTCTTCCAAAAGACTTAATATTCTGCCTTTATTGGATGCTGCAAGCAAGTACTGAGTCAGAAATGCTGAAATATCAGTTTAAACACATCCTTCTTCTTCAGCCTAATGTCCTTTGACTAATAATGTAATTGGTGCTAACAAGCTGCTCCTGATGACAATACCCTCTTTTTCATCAAACTAAAGTGATCATTGACTTGCCTTCTAAACACTGGCTGTCATATAGGTCAAGAAATCAGCTCATCTGATTATTGGCTGGCTCCCTAGTATGGATAAGAGTGTTCCGAGATAGATGTCTCTCTCTGTTTGTTGTTGACAAATAATATATTAGAAAAATGGCAGATTATGTGTGTTCCAATTAGACAGTGATGATATAGTCATATCTTGTATTTGCATTTCATTGTACCTTCAAAGGGATTTTTCTGGGGTGAACACCTGAATATACTTGACAACTGCATTTTAAACCCAAGAGGACAGCTAAGGCTTATTGACAACCAGTTCTTTTTTATAATTGCACCTGCTGAAGTCTAGGATGAGACAAATCCTGAGGTCATTACTCATGGCCAGACCCTTGCACAAAGGAGCCTCTTCTTTCTACTATTGCTGGGTCTAGCTACTCAGTAAAGAAACAATGTGCCTGAGGAGTGGAGTCATGGCTCCCTGCTAGTAAGGCCAATGGAACTACTCTCCCCAATGGAAAGGGGTGAGGTGTGGCCATGGACCTTAGTCCTTTTGCAGTAGTGATCAGAGCTGGCTGTATGCAGACTGGAAGGCAAGCTGCTCCCTATCAAAGGTGAGCGGGGCTGTCAGTGCAGTGTATGCTCCACAAAGAGTCCCGGTGCGCTCAGTCAGCCACAATTCTTCCTGGAGCTCCTGCTGTATCATGGTTCTTCTGAACATATGCCTGCATTTCATTTGCATGCGCTTGCGTGTACACTCTCTCTCTCTCTTTCATGCACAATTCATCCCTCAGCTTTTAGTCATGCCTCAAGGAAAACTTGTGGTGAAATCAATGAGCCAGATTCTGGAGCCCTTACTCAGTTTTCACTCCATCTTTACTCAGAAAAAAGTCTGATTGGCAGAAATGTGTGAAAAAACAAAGTAAGAACATCAGGATTTCACCCATAAAGTTTTGAATTACATGACATACATTTCATATATGCTATTCTTTACAGAGTATTTTTATAATACCTGTAAGTGCTGTACAGATACATTATACATATATTTTAAACATTTCACTACTGGGAATCTCAGAGAGTAATCAGTGATGTACAGTTTTTAAAAAATTGCAAAGCATACTCTTCCACTCAAATAGTATGTTATATTTTGACATAATTATTACTTGGGATGCCTCCAGAAAGTATTCAGCCAGCTAGTGTCTTCTGATGCAGCTTCCTCATCCACAGTATTGTCTCAGGGTCAATATGTTAAGGAAGGATTAAATGCTTAATTTTGAGGAAGGTAGGTGAGGTATGCAAAATACTTTTCTTACCGGTTAGTCTTTTGACACTTCAATGAATAACCATTTCTGCCTACATCCTCTTCTTTCTCTTTTCAAAGTGAATTTTAATTATGTTAAAAGATGTCAGAATGACAGTACTGAAAAATGAAGTTTTCAGTTTATCCTCAGAAATGATCAGTCAAGAACTCAAATACCATGGGGATCAGCACAGTATCAGAGTCTGAACAGAACAGAATTAGAGGTAGCAACAGGTGAAGACTGAAGCCCTAGGTATCAGTTGCGATCTTATTGAGATACAGACAATGGCCCCCTAGAAACTGGACTGAAGTCAATCACTTATTTTACCTAGGTTTTGATAGAAATGACTTTTGGTAGCCAACAATCAATTTTAAGTTTTAACTAGTTATTTCAAGACAAAGTATCGGAGAGGATCAAGTGCAGTTACATGTTTGTCAAAGAGGGAGGATAAAAAAAGCAAGTCCTGAAAGTTACAGGCTCTGAACAAACACTAAGGTGGTCAATCTGTGAGCACTTTGAAGAAGGTAATGCAGTAAGGCAGTATAGATTCATAAAAATAAACATGTCAAGCTAAATTGTTTTCTACCTTTGACAAGATAATAAGCTTTGTAAAAAGGGTGAAGAAAGTGGACATATCTTGACTTCAGCAAAGGATTTGATAGTGCTCCATATCATAGCCTAAAGAAAAATGTGGTGAGGATAAAGGTCTTAAAGAATAAAAGTGGTATGGATAATGCTTTTTAAATTGTTAGACAAATGACTGAGTAACCACAAACAGAGAATAGTTATTAATGTTGTTGAGGCATCTGTGCAGTGGACTCAAGTACAGTCCAGTAAGGTTTAGTGTTTTACCTAGTATTAACCATTATACAGATTGCTAGGGCGGGGAAGCAGTTACCAGACACAGTTCTCCAGAAAACAACAGTCCAGAGCCCAATCTGCAGGCATTCCATGACGGGTTTATTGAGGGTTACACTGACAAGCTTAAAACCCTAACCGTACCTCCAAGCCCTTCACACCAGTCAGGCTTATTTCTCTATACGCTGATAGTTTCCTGTCCCCACAATCCTAGTTCTATATGCCCACAGAACTCCCTCTTTCCCTGACTATGATTCGGTACGCTGTTGAAACTCCCTCTCTCTCGTTCTTCCTGATAGCCTTAATCATAACTGTAGGCCACCACTACCCCTGGTACCATCCCTTCCAATATATAGTCATGTTCCGTTTTGGGGAATCTGGGGACTTTAGTATAACCCATTTTGTACTCCATGGGAGGAGCAGGGAGCGGTATCACATCTTGGCCATGGTCAGTTTATGGCCCTATGTTTGTTTCTTTTTAATATTTCCCGTCACCTCCCTCGCTTTCCCAGCTGGTTGCTTGTCCTTGCGCTGGCATCTGTCTTGAAGAGGGAGTCAGAGCTTTCCCTCACTTGTTCATTCATATATCACACTGTCACTGTACCTTGAAATATTTTAACTGCATCCCTTATCTTTTCACAGTAATAAAGAAAAACCCATCTAATTGCAGGCTGGCAAAGACACACTATGTCTTTGTTCTTCACTAACGTGTGGCTCAGAGACTTTGACTTTCAGGCTGACACAGAGGCCCAGAATCCCATCTCAGGCAAATATACAGGCCTAAATACTTACATGAACTTATATACTTTTACCCTAACACAGATATTCACTAATATCCTGAAGGAAGGAGTGTAGACTATGCTAATGTAATTCACTGATTATTTGTTGTATTTGTTTATTCTTCATACCCATTATGCATGGCCACCACCATACTGCTCCTCCGCTCATGACTGAATAGGGCAAGGACATGGAGGTGTTGCTAGTGACGAAAGGGCCTATTGTGTGCTGTTCTCAACTGACATGGCTCCAATAGTGTAAGTTGCTGTGAGCTGGTTACTTAGTGGCAGTGCTAGGCACAGAGTCTGCGTTACAGACAACACTCCCCCTCCATTCTGTTTATCAACAATGCCAGATCCAACCAGGCTCTGGGTCCTGTCAGCCATTTTAGTCCCTTCCTTCTGTTCCTCGTAGGATTTTTAATCCTACCCTTGTCAGCTCTCTCATCATACACTGTACGACTTCTCCTGCTCCATCTCCAAGTAACTCTCACCCATCTCTCAATACTTCATTGCCTCTGCATTCTCCCTAACAACCCCTGCACTGTCTCCTAACCACATAGACCCCTATCATGTGGACATGATCCTCCCCGCTTGTGCCACTTGCCCCTATCATAGTTTTCCATTTAGTCTCTCAATCCTCCTTTTCTTCTTCATCTCCAAGATTCTTAACCCTCCTTCTAGATAGATCCACGACCCATCCCCACAATCTGTGAGGAAAGTCTTGCCTTTTCATGATGCTGCTGCAAAGTTCACCCACAATTTCTCCATGGGTGTGCATAGAGGAACATGCAGAGGAAACTGTTCTTCTGCACTCCTGCACAGAATTTCTGTTCCTCTGATGCTGGTCTACACGTTTTCTGATTTTAATGAATATTTTGCTTTCGGGCCTAATCTAGTCAACTGAAGTAAATGGGAGCAAAATTGGGCCCTTTGTTTGCAGTTATAATTAAATTCTTAATTGTTATATTTCTGAGGGTATTCAGTCTATTATTTTAATCTCATAGTTGTAACTTGCCCAGTGCCATAGATAGCATATCACTGACAATGAAGTGCTGAGAGGTTTTAATCTAGATAGAAAGAATCTATTCCCTGCATACCTAGTCAAAGAAAGTCAATCATCAAAGGTTCTAGTTCGAAGCTTCTCTTTATTGTTGATCTTTATACATCTCATTATGATGAGATATTTTTCTTCAGTAATATATCATAACAATACCATCTCTCTTCTTATATTCTCCTTTGTCTCTTAGGCTTTCAGAAGCAGCCAAGTGCATCTCTGGTGTAAAATCCACTTAAGTCAATACAGTTACAGGCAAGGTAAATTTGGTCCTAGGAGATTTGTACCTTGTTTCTCCAGAGGACTCCAGATTGTGTCATTCCTCTCTTGAAGGTGTAAACCCCAATGCTTATTATGCTGCTGCGTTTGAAGGTGTTTTGTTTTGTTTGTTTGTTTCTTTGTTTGTTTTTAAGTCCAAAGAAATGGAGAGAAGCAGTGGGGAGGAAATATGGGTTTTAGTTGAACCCTCTGTATTTCTGTACATGTGCAGAGAACAGGCCAGGGTAACTGAGTTAGAAAGTCCGAGAGACATCTAGAGGAGGAGTGTGATAGTTACTTGACATGCTATGTAGCTGTTTCTGAAATCATGCAGAGGATTTATATTCAAAGCAAGCCGCCTTGATGCCTCCACACATGCACCAGCAGAGGGTTAATCCAATCAGAGCTCAGAGGGAAAAGATTAAAAATGTGGAAATTGCAGACAGCCCTGTGGACTCTCTCTGATCAGTGCCGGACCAAGAGATATGTTTGCCATGAAGACTGTGTCCCAGTGCCTGTATCACTTAGGATACAGTCTGCAGACCCCTGATCTTGCTGGTAAAGAGATAGTTGGCCGTTGGTTCAGGAACTGCAATTGCTGTTGGCTGTGAAGAGCTTCAGACTGTTGCTTGCTGAGGAGATTCTGGACTTTTTGGAGGTGAGCAATTCTCCTCAGACTCTGGAGTGCCCATGTGACACGAAGACGCACCTTTGGCGGCCTCACTATAAAGATGGAAAAACATATCTGTGAGGAGATCAGAAGGGAACTGTGTCTGTACACATGTTCCAAGGTGAAAATATTCTGTCTAACCTCACACTGAAATATATGTAACAACAAAATGAGGAAATATATATAAAGAACACCGGTAGGTTTATTGCTTTAATAGCTTCTGCTTAAAAGTATTCTTAACTTACAATGTTTTTGTATGTATTACATTTTGTATGTCGTTACAGAGAAATTGTATCTCTCAAGCTGACTGGGAACACTAATTATCCCCTACATTCATGGTTTTACTTGGAATAGCTCTGAGATTTAACTCTGTATAATGCTTTCAAAAAGTCCTGAAAATACAGAACCTGGGGCCTGTACTTCAGCAAAGAGTTAAGCTGAGTGCAGGAAAAAAGGAGAGTTATACATAGTACTATCTCAGCACCCTTTTTATCCATTACACAGAGAGCAAAGGATGTGCTTATTCACTAGTTTGTGCTGTTGCCTGAACTACACTCACAATTCAGTGCTTTGCCTCTTTGGACTTGTAAAAGGACAGGCATTTCTAGGACGTTATTTGGCACTTAGTTAGAGCTAGTCAAAACTCAGAACTTCCATTTTGTGGGAGATTGATGCATTTTAAAATGTGAGTTTGTTCTGATTCATAGCCTAGGGACCCAGCTGGCCCATGATTCTGGAAGCCCTGTGGTACTTTGTCCAGGGCAGTCTGCATGGTGGGGCTGCCCCAGAGCTGCAGAACTTGGAAGTCCATCCCTGGATGCCCACGTTCCTGTCTTCCTGCTGAGGAATTGGGAGCCTACACTCTAAGAACTCTGCTTGAGCTGGGGCTTCCCAGGGCTGCCAGGATCCCATGCTAGCTGGCTTTCCAGGCTGCCAGACTCTCTGTGCAGTTTGCCTCCCCAGGTAGTGGGAACTGGGGCAGCCTGGGCAGCCATCTGGCCTGGAGGTCTGGAAGCCCTGGGAGAGTTTGTGTGGTGGAGCTGACCTGGAGCCATGAATCTTGGATGCCCTGGTGTCCGTGGCAGTACCAAGCAAGTTGGTAACAAACCAGGCAAAAACCTGACTGGTTTGTCAAATGTTCATCAAACCTGGTATGTTTCAGTTAAACATTTTGGGTTTGATGAAGCTGCACTTTCTGCTGAAACCCTGTCTCACTGGAAAATACCTGACCAGCTCTCCTTACAGTCATAGAAGAAATATTTGGGAATTCAAACAAAAAGGTCATTATTATCTCTGCTAATTTCCCAGACCTTGATGACATTTTTCCTAGTATAGGGAGCTTTTTTGAAAGACATGTACTTTATAGTCTGCCAAATTTGCAGGTGCCACTCACCAAAACTATTCACTTTCAGTACCAAATTAATCTGTTCAGATACAGTACCAGCATAATCCTTTGATTGTAGGATATTGCTTGATTACCGTTTTGAGCATGTGTCACTCAGCAAAGATTTTTGACTGACAGACTACATATTTAAATAGCATTTAAGCACACGGTGACCATCAAAAATGGCATAACTGCTGCATACCTAATTAACTATCATCTACCATAATAGCAATTTATGGTTTTTCTTTGCACTGAAGAGTCATATGATTAATTTATGCTTGATGTCTTGCCAGCTGATTGGCAGCAAGTGAACTATGGGAATTTAACATGGTAAAAACAATCTCTCAAAAAATTGTTGAGATTTCATTTCACCTGAACTCACATATGCTTAGTAGAAGGGGTGGAACTGATGGAAAGGAGCCTTTCCAACAAGGGAGGGCTGCCAGTGGTTGGCAGGCATCATGATGTCACCCAGGAATGTTGCCCACGCTCCTGGACCCACCCCACAGCCAGGCGCCAGATGCATGGCTTCCTTTCATTTGGAAATCACATTTAAATAATTTCAAATGCAGCAAAGAATAATTTAAACCAATGCAAAATACAAAAGCAACAACAATAACAAAATGCAACTGGATCAGCAAAGACTGGACAATGCATATAGGTAAAATGATCTTTTAACATTTACTGGTGTACTTATATGAGAAGAATTGAAATTTAAGGCTAGCTGGAAATTTGGGATATCTAGCTTGCAAACAAATGGACAGCCAGGAGCCCACAGGTAAACACCCACATCAGTAAATTACAACATTTATCATTTCAATATCCACAGTAGAATCTGAAGTGCACTTTATATATTCAAGAGGTTTTGTTTCTTTTGCATGTAATAACCTACCTTAAAGGGGGAAGTCAAGGAACTGATAATTATTGATTGAGGTTGCGTGAATGTGGGGCCATGCCTATCATTAGTAAAAGGGCTGAGCCTCCTTTTGAAACGTATCTGTTCAGGTTAGGAAGTAGTTACACAGACCAGGAAAGTTATAGTTCTTCATCTTTCTGGTCATAAGGAGAGAAATTGACTAGGGGCATATCTGTGATCCTGACCCTAAATCCAGAGGGACCCAAGGAAGGTCAAAGGTGAGCTGCCCTCATCCTGCTGCAAAGGGGAGGCAGATATTGGTTTCTTCAGTGCTGAAGCAGAGACAGGTAGTCCACTCTCACAGTTGATTGCAGTCCTCAACTCACAGGCCAGCATACAGAAGCTGCGAGCAGGACCAGAGGGAAACGAAACTAAGCTGACATGGAAGCCAGCCGAGAGGCTAGGCAGACCAGGCACATTTCCCCTAGTCATGTCATGCTTTGTCCTGATGGAAGGTTGATGGGGTGCACCTGGATGCTAAATGACTGTCACCAGCTTCAGGCACAAGTTGTTGCAGCTGTCTGTGGAATAAAAATCCTCAGCTTCTTTCCCTTTCTCTGTTCCTCCCTGGCCTCCCATGACTACTAGTTCCTGTTGTTTACTCTCCCACACCAATTCCTCTTTCTCCCACTCTTGCAGTGAGCAGATGACAAGCAATGGGGAACGTAGAGGCTTCTGGGAAACCATTACTTTTATTTATTTATTTCTAATTGTGGTATTCCCTTCAGGTCAGACCTCACATCTGTGAAATGACGTCAGTTAGGGAGACCTTGGATTCAGAGAGTAGGAAGATGGGACACTAGGAGGGGGGTGGGGGGAATGGAAGGGCTCAGGGAGTGGAAGTATGAGTTCCTCAGGTGGCTGGGGTGATGGGATGTGGAGGGCAAAAGTTTGATGGGTCCGGATTTCAATAAGCTTAAAACTATTGGTCTGTCTCAGTAGTATTGCACTGGAGAGAAATGTTATTCCGGGGATATTCGGCTACATTAATTTGTTTTATTTAGTTCAATTTAATTTGGTTAAGTATTTGTTAATACTTGCATATGTTAGTACTTGCATAACTGCACTTGACTGGCTCATGCTGAAGAGAGAAGTCTTAGGCACATTCTGGTCGTTATAAACCAGAGACTGAAATCTCCTTTTAAGAATACACAGTTCTGGCTTGCGATTTGTGCCTTTCCATCTTAGTCACGGTATCTGTACTATCGTTCATTTCCCCCCACTCATTGTTTTCTCTCAGGATGATGTATGTGGATGATCTATTTTGATATAAAATCAGAACACTGCAGCCTTTTTTAACCAACAAACAGCTTGCTCCCCCTTTATTTGAAAAATTGGAAGCTCCTGAATGCAGACATATTTGTTTGATAACATATTTCCTTTCTCTACATCCAGTTAAAAAAGATCTGCTGCCTTTGCAATAGCTAGATATTTTTTATTTTGACCCAGTAATTCATTTCTGAATGCATGCATTATGGTCACAGTCTGAGACAGTACTCATTTTCATTTTATCTGCTCTCGAATCCTTCAGCATCTCAGTCCCAAATAAATCAGCTTCAGGCCGTTTCCTTTAAATCCATGCAAAAATAACAATTCAACTTTCTCTCAGGCCCTATCCTGCAGACTGTCATGTGAAGGAGATCAAGAAAGCAAGGAAAAGGCTGCGAAAGCCTTTAAAACTATGGAAATGGGGAATGGAAGATGAGCAGCATGCTCTTTCCTGCCCAGACCCCTAGAAACTGTATTGCATGGTTTGGATTTCATAGGTCCAGTGTGGGAGCTGGGAGTGGGTGATGTACAAACATCCTTCCAAACCTGATGCTCTTTCAGCTTCCAGGAGCCACCTTAACTTGCTCTCCCTGCCATTTACTCCCCTTGGCAGAACACAGGACGCTGCCACTGTGGGAAAGACAAAAGAGGATGGAAGAAGAGTTGCCATAGAGTAGGGGAGCCTGTGTTGAAGAAAGGAGGGGCAAGCCTTTCATGTGGTCACTCCCAACATCTGTGAAGATGGCGTTTCCTTTCCCACAGAACTTCAGCCTCTGGTAGGGTTTGGAGGCAGTGCCACCCTCAGCAAGGCTGCAAACTCTTCCCCCACTTAATTGGGAAACTCCACCCTGTGAACGTTGTGGTTTTGTTTTAACCTAAGGGAGGGCATGAATTGGGCTTTAAGGAACGCTCTGTAATACATAAAGAGCAAGGGATTTTGTGTTGTGCTGTACTTTGGCATCCTGTAATGGCTTGTCTGATTTCTCCACTGGCAGCTTCTAGCTGGCAGTCAAATTATGATAAATGCTAGTAACAGCTGACTTCCACTGTAGACATTTTCATATTTTTATACAGATATGGATCAATGCTCAGATCTGCACTTTAGACAAGTATTTTGTGTGAAAGTGTATTTTCGCAAGGTGGTGATCCCTAAAGTGACACTTAGCTTATAATTTGCATTGGGTATCTTTTGCATTTTCTGATCTGAATTACTATGGAAGTAAAATGTACCATCGCAGGGCCTGATCTTCTAAAGTGCTGAGCACTCCCGTGATGTGTTGCCTGACCTTAACTTAAGTGGAGGTGGATGGTACAAACACCTTGTAGGATGGAGAGTAGCAGCTCCAACTCAGAAAGTAGCAACATTTATGACTTCAGAATCCAAAGGCAGTTTTGTAAAATCGAATAGTGTTATATTTAATGTTAACCTTCCAGTTAGCAGTCTTTGGCAAGTAGCTTTTATTCTCCAAGAGTGAATGTTTCCAAAGTCTTCAGTTACTGTGGAAGCAATGACCCTTGCTGACCAATCCCCAAATCTCTTCTCTATGTAGTGTTAGGGCTTACTTTTGCTGTTGCTGTCGTCAGTGGGAATTTTGCCACTGACCTCAATAGGAGAGGGATGAACCCTAGTCGTGGCTCCGTCATGGTCAATGGCAAAGGCCCATGTTAGAGGCAGTGCAGAATCACATCACCACAGCAGGAGCCTGAGGTGGCACAGTGTTTTACTGAGCTGTGAGGTAGGCAGAAGGAATGTGTCTGCTCTAACATTCCTTCCTGTATACACTTCCTCCCATGGCCAGGCTGCTTACCTTCGGGGTGGCTAGCACTTGCAGGGTTGCTCGCGGAGAGAGCTCTGAACCTTTTGCTCAGGTCAGTGTAAAAATTTCAGTTATGGCTGGCTCCTTAATTGGGTGGGTGGAAGAGGGGAGAGGAACAGCTTCCTCTTCTCTCGTAAAACCAAAGGAGTTACCCCTCCTCTTCCTGTAAGGATAAGAGACCTTATCTCTCGTCCACCTTGTTCAGTTCACATTAGCCACTTGAAAGGGCCTTGTACCCTCTCCCACATTTCACACCTCCGGAGGAGCCACTCACAACTTGGCCCTTTGCATGTAAAGTGATCATGTTATTTCTGGTCCTTTTTAGTCGTTATTCTTTCTGATCCAAATGTTATCTATTTTTATATTTAAGCTTCTATCCTTCTACAACTATTGAACACAATACTGGTTTTTCCTTTCTTGCACTTAATGAAAATAATAAATCAGATTCTGGTCTCAGCTACATCGCTGCAACTCAGTTCAAAGCTATAATCTCAAAATCTAGCAGGTATATTTTATTATTCACCTAAATGTTGGTGTTATTTCTTTAAATACAGAAGACCCTGAACTTCCAATCTTGTTCTTCCATTGATCCATCACCCTGAGGCCCAGATATTTATTTTAAAAGAACAAAGGTTTTAGGGGTATTTTATTTTTCTGCTGTACTGAAACTGCCACTAAATTAAGTCTAGAAATCCGACATCCTTCTCTCATTGCTGGGACCTAACCTGACTGATTTGCAAGTTTTTTGCTTCATCTTCCTACTTCATGGCTGAAGTCCATTCTAAGTTGACCAATTTGCTGCTTTGTTTCCAGTGTTTCTTCATTACAGTAAAAAACGTCAGTGTGTAGTCTAGCCGTATGCTGAGTTTTTCTTTCTATATGAGCAGTCAGTTTCTTATGGCTTTCGCTTCTTGCTTCATTATCTGTCCCTGTGTCATCTTTTATATCTAGTTGGCTGATTTACCTCTTTCTTGACCAATATTTATTATCCAACCTTTTCAGAAACAGGAAATAGTGATCTTCTGAAACGACTTCCTAATTCCAACAGAGATATCATTTGGAGTAAAATATGCTAGATTTTTATATTGTGGTGCTATTTGCATTGACTACTCTGGCTTTCATGTTGTTTAACTATGGCAAACAAGTTAGGTAGTTTAAAAACTTACAGAAACCCATAGCTTCTGAAATCTTAAGTGTTTGAACTTAAAGGAGAGCCATGGATTTTTGTTTTAGAATGATTACCAGCGGAGTGTTTATATTCCGTTAGTTTGGAACATTCTGTAGTCAAAGAGGACCATCATCTTTGTACTACATACCATTCTGATTTTTAAAAAAGCACTATACAATATCAATAAAGCATATGTTACATGGATTAAAAACTGACTAACATCTCAAAAAGTGGTTGTCATTGAGGGATCTTTATAAATGGAAGTGTTTCTAGTGGGGTTCTGCAGGCCTAAGTGCTAGGCCTGACACTTTTCAACATTTTCATCAGTGATCTGGGAAATAAGTATGAACTCACTGCTGATACAATTTATGAATGACACAAAGGTTAGTGGAGCGGTAAATAATAATGAAGACAGGAGAGTCATATAGAGAGGTCTGGATAGCTTGGTAACCTGGTTCTATTTAAACAAGGTGTGTTTTAATACAGCTAAATGTGAAGTTGTACATCTAGGAACAAGGAATGCCAGGCCTTACCTCCAGAATGTTAGAATATTAGGGTGGGAAGGGACTTCAGGAGGTCATCTAGTTCAACCCCCTGCTCAAAGCAGGACCAACCCCAACTAAATCATCTCAGCCAGGGCCTTAAAAACCTCTAAGGATTGAGATTCTACCTTAGGTAACCCATTCCAGTGCTTCACCACCTTCCTAATGAAAAGAGATTTCCTAATATCCAACCTAGACGTCCTCCACTGCAACTTGAGATCATTGCTCCTCGTTCTGTCATCTGCTACCACTAAGAACAGCCTAGCTCCGTCCTTCATGGAACCCCCCTTCAGGTAGTTGAAGGCTGCTATCAAATCCCCCCTCACTCTTCTCTTCAGACTAAACAAGCCCAATTCTCTTAGCCTCTCCCTAATCATTTTTATGTCCTCCGCTGGACTCTCTCCAATTTGTCCACATCCTTTTTGTAGTGGGAGGCCCAAAACTGGATACAATACCACGTATATGGCCTCACCAGTGCTGAATAGAGGGGAATAATCACTTCCCTCGATCTGCTGGCAATGCTTCTACTAATGCCGCACAATATGCTGTTAGCTTTCTTGGCAATAAGGGCACACTGTTGAGTCATAGCTAGCTTCTTATCTACTGTAAACCCCAAGTCCTTTTCTTCAGAACTGCTTCCTAGCGAGTTGGTCCCTAGTCTGTAGCAGTGCATAGGAGTCTTTCATCCTAAATGAAGGACTCTGCACTTGTCCTTGTTGAACCTCATCATATTTCTTTTGGCCCAATCCTCCAATTTGTCTAGATCAGTCTGTATCCTATCCCTACTCTCCAGTATATCTACCACTCCCCCAAGCTTAGTGTCATCTGCAAATTTGCTGAGAGTGCAATCTACCCCATCCTCCAGATCATTAATGAAGATGTTCAACAGAACTGGCCCCAGATCAACCCATGGAGCACTCTGCTTGTTACCAACATCCAACTAGACATTGAGCTGTTGATCACTATCCACTGAGCCTGATGATCTAGCCAACTTTCTGTCCACCTTATAGTCCATTCATTCAACCCATACTTCTTTAACTTGCTGGCAAGAATACTGTGGGAGACCGTATAAATCGCTTTGCTAAAGTCAAGGTATATCATGTCCGTCGCTTGCTCCAGAGACACAGAGCCAGTTATCTCATCACAGAAGGCAATCAGATTGGTTAGGCATGACTTGCCCTTAAAGAAACCATGCTTACTGTTCCTGATCACCTTCCTCTCTTCCAAGTACCTTAAAATGGATTCCTTGGGGACCTGCTCCATGTTTTTTCCGGGGACAGAGGTGAGGCTGATTGGTCTGTAGTTCCCCATATTCTCCTCCTTCCCTTTTTTGATGATGGGCATTATATTTGTCTTTTCCAATCATCCATGGTGGTCATGGGAGGTCCTGAGTTTTCAGAGATAATGGCCAATGTCTCTGCAATCACATCAGCCAACTCCCTCAGCACCCTCAGATGCACTGCGTCCAGCCTCAGGGACTTGTGCATGTCCAGCTTTTCTAAATTGTCTTGAACCTGTTCTTTCATCACTGTGGGCTGCTCACTTCCTCTCCATGCTGTGCTGCCCAGTGCAGTAGTCTGGGAGCTGGCCTTGTCTGTTAAGACAGGCAAAAAAGCATTGAGTACTTCAGCTTTTTCCACATCATCTGTCACTGGGTTACCTCCCCAATTCAGTAAGGGGCCTGTACTTTCCCTGATCACCTTCTTGTATGATTGCTAACATACCTGTAGAAATCCTTCTTGTTACCTTTCACGTCCCTTGCTAGCTACAACTCCAACTGTGCTTTGGCCTTCCTGATTACATTCCTGCATGCTCAAACAGCATTTTTATATTTTTCCCTACTCATCTGACCAACCTTCCGCTTCTTGTAAGCTTCCTTTTTGTGTTTAAGCTCACCCAAGATTTCTTTGTTAAGACCAGGTGGTTTCCTGCCATACTTGCTATTCTTTCTGCACATTTAAAATACAGCCAGCTCTCTTGGATTCCTTTCCCCCTCCTATTAGCCTCCTAGGGAATCCTTCCCATCAGCTCCCTGAGTGAGTCAAAGTCTGCTTTTCTGAAGTCCAGGGTCCATATTCTGCTGTTGTCCTTTCTTCCTTTTATCAGTGGGGGCTCTGACTGTATCCTGGATAGCTGCTCCATTTGTATAACAAATAAACTAGTTTAAAAAAAACCAGTGGAAATCTGTTTTTTGGGGGGTGGGAGGAGAGGAGGACTTGTTTGTTTTGGTTTTGGTTTTCATGGGTTTGTGTGGTTTTTTAATCTGATTATATTATGTTATAAGGAGAGTGTGAAATTACGATTAGGGTGCAGAGGAAAAGAAAAAATAAGCATCCCACAGGTACTTTTTAGAATGTGGTTTTATGGCAGAGAAGCTTTCTTTGATTTCTTCCTCTCTCCTGCCCTCCCAGCTTTTAGAGGGTTTTCTTTCACAGAAGACACAGGAGCTGATGTTATTTGTTTTCCTTTGAACTATTTTTTATTAGAGGATGTTGGTGAGTTATAGATAATCCAGGAGACTGTGTGATTTTATTGTCTATTGCCTGCACTGAGAGTACAACTACTTTGTGGTCTTTCTCTCCTTTTCTGTCATGGGATGGGGCACTAATGGCCTTTTCCAAAGAATCTGGGAGAAACTTTTAACAGTGGCCAGTCCCCCATTTCCCAAGTGGCTGCCATGTGCCCTTATACCCCCAACTTTTGCACCACAGTTCACAAAACATATCTGAGATCTCCTCCATCCAGTGTAAACTATTAACCAATTTCTTAAGTCCCCCCCCATCCCATATTGGTTGAGTATACATAGAGTATACATGACCAGTCTTTCTATGAAAAGAATTTTACTTTGCCTTTATTTGGGTCACACAACAAAATCAGTTAATGTTCCCCATCCTGAAATTTGTGACTGCTGGCCCCTACCTTGTTGGGGTCCTAGCTGGTGTTGCTGTTACACCTGTTCTTGTGACACCAGGAGGCCTGGGAGAGTCAGGATATGGGACTTTCATTTCTCCTTCTGGGATGGAGGTCACGGAGATCCTCCAGAATCAGAGCTGGAAATTTGTTATTCCAAACTCTTTTTTTAAAATGAAAAATGGATTTTTAAAAAAATACCAAACCTTGAAAACGTCAGCAAAAAACTTTCATTCTCTTCCCTGCCCCCACAGTTTTCTGGTGTCCATTAAATGGAAATTTTGAATCTTTTTTGTGTTTTTCCCCATCTTTCTCCCTTTTTTGTCATGGAGTGCAGTCTAATGAAGTAAGTCTTTGGGTGGGACTGAGGTTTTTTTTTTTCATTTTCATTTTCTCCCCATTTTTCTTTTTTCTTTTCAAAACAGCCTCAACTTTGAGAAAGTTTCAGAATTCCAGAGCATCCTATCACTTTTTTTCTTTTGTGACTTTTGTCCCTGCCCCAACTTTCCCAAAGTTGAGGCTGTTTTGAAAAGTTAGAGGGTGGCAAAAAGAAAAGTGAAAAAGTGGGGCAGGACCTCTGCCTGCCCCAAGAAAGAGGGGCAGGAAGCATATGTGACAAAGGAGAAAAATGAATGACATTTTTCAAACAATATTTCATGAAAAATGGACCTGTTTCAAATGTTGTAAAATGGAAACAACTTCCAAGTTTGTTGTAATTGTTTTCCTCTCCATGTGTCAACCAGCTCTATCCTGAATAGTCACTCCCCTCCTTTGGGTTTAGGCATGGGAAGGATATTTACTCCCTCTCTCTGTGTCAGGCACTAGGTTCTAGGAGGCCAGGCCTGGTGGTTGGAATGGTGGATGAAGCCAGGTGTAGGGTTGGGACAGAACCAAAAGCAGTACTGAAACTGGGTCTAGAGACAGGCCCTGGGTCAAAACCAGGGTCAGAGTCCATGGGCAAGCCAAACCAGGATCGTAGTCAGAGTCAGGATGCAGGTCGAAAGTCAAAGCCGAGTTGGAGTCAGTCCAGAGATGCAGGAAGTGGATGCAATGCTGGAGTGGGTCAGGAACCAAGCTGGAGCAGGGTCAGAGTAGGGCATGGACAAGGCTTACACAGGCTGAGACGAGGCTTAGGAAAGGCCAGGGGCAGGAACAAGAACCAGATCAAGAGCAGGCTAGAAGTGAGTCTGTAACACATCCAGGCACCAGGAGGGTTCCTTGCTGAGAATTGCTCTGGCACAGACTAACTTGCTGTTCTGGCAGGGTCAGTGAAATATCGGTGCCAGGGGGTGATCTGACCTGGGTCTGCCCAGGATAGGCTGCCGTACCATGCCTGAGTCACTGCCGGCTCTGCTTATGGGATGAGCCAGTGCATCTAAATTGCTGTGGTGTGCCCGAGAGAGGATGCATCAGTGCAGGCTCTGCTGAAGGCATGAGTCATGGCAGTTTTCTAGTTACTAGCAAGTGAAGGGCAGCCTTTAAGCCCTCTCGCTGTGGAGACGCTGAGCTAACTGGATGTCCTTGGGCATGATGGTGACTCTCTTGGCATGAATAGCACACAAGTGAAGTATCTTCACAGAGCTCCAATATGGAGGCTTCATTGGTCTCCTGCAGGCCGCAATGGCCAAACGCTGGAAGCACAAGTCAGTTTTGAAGTCCTGAGTGAGCAGCCCTGGTCTGTGCATAGGTTTGCCTCACACTCATCCTTCAGCTGCTTCTCACCTGGCAGGCTGGAAGCTCTTACTGATAAGCATAGGTTTTTATGCCATTGTTCCTGTATTTATTAGTCTTTGGCAAGGCCCAAAGGAAGCTTCAGTCAGATAAGCATGCAAATAATTGGATAATAATCCATCCCCTTTTTACAGGACTGGGACAGGCTTTCATATGAAATTACTGGTACGTCTTGCTTCCCTTTTGGGTTTTCTGGGAATAACGAATATTCATAAACCTTATGGTTCTGTTCAAACTTGGAAGGTTTTGACTGGTTCATATGTGAACTTATTCCCCATTCGTAGCTGTTTTGGCCCAAATCCCACAGCCTTCCCTTAGTCAGAATGCCCACTGACTCTAATGGGACATTTGCCTGAGTGAAGACAACAAAATTCAGCCCTATAGGGGCATCCTAGTATGCTTCATTGCATATTCTCTTATGTCAAATTAACTGTGTCTGTTGTTTCAGTCATTTAACTTCTAATTTTTAATCTCAGTAAGAGTCGAGTGTGTTATCTTACTTTTGTATATTACTTCTACACCTTGGTGCCTTATCTGATATCCTACGCAGTATGCAATATACTGTTATTGTCTCAAATTCTATAAATAATGAAAGTTATTAGCATGCTGCATTGTGGTTATATCTGCTTAGAAGTTTTTATGTCACATATATGGAGCTTTCTTGCCTTGCTAATGTTCCTGTTCCTTAGCAATCAAACTGGCTTGATATTTGTGACCCAATAAGTTTCTTTCATTTGGAATTTATTTTTTTGTTCTTTTCCCCCCTATTTCTCTACCAGTCAATTTGGCTTGATTACTGTTTATTACCTGACCTGTTGATATTGCATTTTACTTAACAGCATTAATTATGTGGCATGAGTTGACGTGTAGCTCTTGCTTTGTTTTGCTGGCATAGCTATTGCTGTCATTGCTGGCTTGGCATTTTAGTACACAAATGCTTTCCATTCTGCATTACTCAGTATATCCCTGGGGTTTTGCCTGTTCTCAGATACAGTTTTTGCTTCTCTGTATTGATATAATTTAAAGCTCAATTGCGGTATAAAACAATTAACATTATGATATAAAAATGCTTCTGTATCAAGCAAATACTGCAGCTTCTATAAAACAAACAGATAAAAAGAATAAACAGACTGAGTCGGTAGAAACTGATAAAGTGCAGACATTGCCTTAGGCTATCTCAGCGCACAGCAGACTTAACCTGTACATCAAGTTTTTCTCTTACTTTTTTTTTATTAGGTCACTGAAGACATTCTCGGTTTCCAAAAGTAATTTTTGGTTACCAGTGATAAGCAGAGTAATCTTCCCAATATTTGTGATAGTCTGTGGCTTGAACTCCTATGCTTAGTTTACAGTGAGCTAAAAGAATAGGCCAGCTCTCCTTTCCACTAGTGAGAAAGCTATGATCTCTCCCTTGACTTCAAAATTGAGAGCAGAGTCTGTCCATCTAAGAGGCTTCCCTTTCAAACTATGTATCATAGTTCTGGGAAGTGCTTGAGTAAATGTCTTCCTGTCTCTTAGATGAGATAAATGTTATGTTTATCTCTTTGAAATGTCACCTTAGATCACAATAAATATTTAAACATGCAAACAGCTCCAGACAATAGCTAGGAAATATGTACTACAATGATGCAAAAACTATTTTTCATACACCAAAGGAATTTCTTTACCATTTTACAACAGAATGAAAAGTTGCAAGCCATTTTTTTGTAGTCATCCCCTTCATCAATCTGGAGTAAATGTGACCACACATTGACTAGGTCTCGTCTCAGCTGAAATTACATTCTGCTTCTAGTTTCCGTTATACTGCACTTCTGTCTAGTTTAGACAAGCGCCTATGAATTTGAGCTCTGTGTATGTTAGCGTTTTCTGTAGAGCACATCACTGAAGTAGCTAAGGACCCAAGGTATGAATATGGTAGATTCTATCCAGGAGAAATCAAAGGGAATGAAGAGTTATATTCCTTCTATTGTGGACTTGTTTTGTTTGAGGGAAGGCTTTTTGAAGGATGGAAGGGGGAGTAAAGAGGTCTGTCTGCAGTCTCTGAGCTTTTGGGGACCTAGGACTGTTAGGGGTTTGTCCCAGCTCCAGTACAAGTTACTGCAGCATCAGGGCTGCTCTGATTTTCACTGGTGAATGGCCCCTGGGGAACACAGCAATAGCCAGGGATCATTGGTGCTCCTGCAGCATTTTAGCCATGCCCCAAACCCAGGCACAACCCATCCTTAAAGCTACATATCACCCAGAGTTTACCCCATACCAGGGAAATATCCAGTTTTGCGATTATGGCAGCAGAACAAGGGAGTGTATCAGGACTGAGGATTTGGTGTCTTATCTAGAGATTTGTCAATCAAAGATAACCCATCCAAGTAATTCAAAGGTGTATTTATTTACCAGGGGGAGGGGAGGAGAAGAGGTGTGGGGAGAGAGAGATTTAAGCGTTAGAGTAGGGAACCTGTATGGATGTGCTGAGTGGGGGATGGTGGGTGCAAGGAGGCTGCACTACCATATATTAATGGGGCACAATCACGCTCGTTAAGCCCAGAGCATGCACAGCTTGTTCCCACAGGAGTGGTAGCTTGTCCAAAGTGTTAGGAATAGCCCTGTTCCACATTGCAGTGGCCAGGGGAGGTGGCGTGTTGCATTTTTTCAAAGGGTATAGCAGCTGCCGTGATTTCTTGTGCTGCAAGAGACATTGTGCCTGACCAGGTTACAGTGACTACAAAAGTTCCCATTGCGGTTCTGCAAGTCTGCTTCACCATTAGCATGGGCCTGTGTCTTGAAAGCATATTATAGCTCTCAGAACCTGTCTGAGTTGGAGGCCTTAGTGCAGGAGAGTTGTTTATAAGGTCCCTGCTTCACCTCCCTCGAGCTCTTCTCCCTGGCAACGTTCCATTAGAAACTAATGGGGAACCTACGGTGTGTGCTCGGTAGAGTTCCTGTGCCCACAGGAGCCTCTCTAGGTCCCTCCCTATCCCTTTATCTCAGGCCAAGGTCCATGCTGCAGATCTGTCTTTCAGATGACATTGACAGGCTTGTTACCGTCTTAACTTTAAAAATAAGCAAACTTTTCAGATTGTTCTTTGAAACTCCACAATAAAGCAGGACTTGTGGAGGATATTTCTTTCCTGCCCTCATCCCTCGAGACCCATTTCCTCCTTGCAGACTTCTGTGCCATGATTTCCCCCCTTTTCGGCCTATTTGTGACTCCAGGTACCTTTGCCAAGCTTTCCCTCACCAGGGGTCTGATCCTACTTCCATTAAAGTCAATGGAAAAATTCCTATTTACTTTGAGTGAGGCAGGATCAAGCCCCAAGGGTCTGTTTTAAAGCACACTGTTTTGAACACTGAAGTCATTGGAAAGCCTCCTACTGGGTTTTGGATCCAGCCCTAATGCCCTACTGAACAGGTGAGTTGTCTAATGGGTGTTGTTAACGCACAGACTGGGATCTGCTATTAGTGTGCTCAGGAATTGACATGACTCTCGTTCGATAATGACAGAAAGGCTTTAATTACTATACTTATAAATATATAAAATGAACCCCCAAACCAAAAGTCCAGTATATTTTAGCTGCAAAAGCAATTATCCTCACCAGTGCAGGCAAGAGGCGGCAATGGTTTCTTAGCAGCTTCCCCCCAGAGCCTGGATCCGTGGTCTCAGAAGACAGCTGGGCAAGATGGCAGGTCTTGTCAGTTTCTTGTCAAGAGTGATTCCTTTTTACCAGTTCCATTGCTTCTCTTTTATATTCTTAAATTCAATGTTCTTCAAGGCATTTTGATAATTTACATGTAAACACAGGAATTCCAGAAAACAATACTAGAGGGAGAGACCAGTGTGTTTTACTTAGTTAAAAGGCACTAGCCACCTGGATTTGTTGTTTGGTTCCAATGTTCTACCCTTCAAACAAAGGGGTATTGGGATTGTTGGGATTAAATTGAGCAATACCTGGGATGGCATCCAGGTATTTTGAGAGGTCTGGAGCTATGGAGGTCTGGCATGCCCTGCATTTAACACATTTCTGTTTACTGCATAGATGAGTTACTCCCAGAGGATAAGTTCATTAGGGAAGATGGTCCAATCTAGAGAGGCAATTAATAAACAGTTATCTTAATAAAATACCAGACATACTTTGAGAATGGAAAGACAGCATGGGTGTGTTGCAATGAGAAACAATCACTCCTTTTCAAAAGGGACTCAAGCCACCATTTCACATACTCTGCAATATGCAATATGCATCTTATTAATATTTGGTAGCTTAATTTTATCAGTAGGCCCAGCCTACCTGAAATTTCATGGTCTATAGGTGTGTAGGAAAAAAACCCTCTGAAGGCACACTACAGACCTCTTTCTCTCAGACTAATTTGTTAAACCGGATGTTTCTGAGTCTAGCAGATCTATTAATCTGGATATTTTACAGTTTGCCAAACACTAAATTACCAGAAAAGTAAATGGAAAATGTCATTTAGTTCTAGTGTTTAAATTCTCTTAACATAATCTAAGAGTGCTTCAAGCAAGAAACAGAAGCAAATATCCATAGCCAAAATCATCCTTGAGTTCTCATTCATCTCCTCCCGCGAAGGAGCATTTCTCCTCTTTCTGAAGGGTTCTGTGCGGACATATTAGCGTAATTTCCTCTGACAGTTTTACTGAGGGGAAAGAAAATTCCTTCCGTTATAATTTCTCTGGAGGCACTACTGCATAAAGAGAATGTTTGCGCTGCTAAAGGACTCATGTTAATGGGTCAAGAATATTTCAGTGAGGGACATTTTAGTGTGTATATTTACAATGCAAGAACATTTCATTGTTAGGACATATCTGTGCGTGGCCCATTCACTCATCTACATTTAACTTCTGACAGCATTTGATTTGCAACCTTTCACTTGACTCTCTCCCCTTATTCTCTTAGTGTGAAAAATTTCCATTTGACCTGTGTGAACTCATAATTTCTGGCAGCTTTCACTCACAAACACAGAACAAGCAAAGCAGCAAGAAAAAAGCTCTTCTCAACTGAAGTCAAGTGGAGCAGTTACATGCAGCCAGGGAAGACTGCATGGCGTCCTGCACAACTCTTGCAAACAACTTCATATCCTTTAGAAATACTCTTCAGTTCTCATGTGGTGAGGCACATAACTTTGGTTTTAAACAACTCATCATTTGTCAACGACTACATTATCAATTTGGATTGAGATATCCCTGCCCCATAAAGCCTGTATCTTCATAGGCCCTAGCCTAGAAATGTCCTCCTCCCATTCTGAACACACTTCACTTTCCTACTTCGCAAAAACTTTAAGTAAATATTTCGAGCAAGTCTTTTCACCTAAAGGATCCAGAAGGAGAAGTGCATGGCTCAGAGACTGATAATATGATAAAGAACCTTTGACAATAGATTCGTGACTGAATCCAACGCAGCTTTGTAGCACCCTCTCCTGACTATTCATTTAGCACCAGCTTGTGACAAGTGTGCTCCTGCTGAGTGTCACCGTACTGTACAAGTAGCCCCATTGATGGCCCCTCATGTAAAATAAGTTAGTAACTCACTTGCCAATGCGTCAGTTGTCTGTGTCCCCAGAAATACTATTCCAAATAGCACTAGTCTGCGTCAGTTTTTGAAGTGACAGCATATGATAGACCAAGGTAAGACTGACTAGGTCTCTCACCCAAAAGGTGGGGCTCTCCATGTGTGGAGATAATTGCACTTCTTGTGCTACATGCAGTCTTCAGACAAAGAAAGGATTTTAACATCCAGGGCTGTCAGTGTAGCAACTTTTCTTGATCGCTGAATTCACTTTGAACATACAGGAGAAAAGATTCCAGGAAACATAGATAGCTATTTGATTAACTGCTAGCTTTTATGATGCCTCAGTGGACAGTGTGAGAATTTCTGTAACCAGCCAATTGATTTTCCTTTGAAAATAATACTTTAGATAGTCATCCTTCCACTGATACATTATTCAGACTGGAAAAAAGTACACACAGTAAATGGTTCTACATTAGCTAAAAGTGGCCAATTCTGTCTTTAAAGAAAGGAATCAAAGATGCTAGTTTTCACCCTTCTCCCTCTGCAGCCCAGAGTAATAAGGAAAGCTAAACAAGACAAAGCTTCCTATGCTGATAAATCTGGACTGGTTTATCTGGGATTGGAATTTGGGATACTCATCTAGTGAAGGGAAAGCCATTCACCTTCCCAGTTCCATAAGATGTATTACCCATTCCATAAAACGTAGGGCCCATACACCATACAACAATGCCCTAGAAAAATTGTGCCTGGATCACCCTAGCAGGCTAGCAATAGTGCAGTGCATTCAGGAGATAGGGGCATTCTATTAATACGTATTTAACTCCTTTTTCAGTGGGTTTTCTCTTAAGAACAAGAGAACTAGTTGTCTTGCCATTGCTCTGAATATGTAAGAGCTACAAATTTAGAAGTCCCATCTTGCTGCACTTTATTGGTTAACTGAGGAGTTTTATTGATTTGTCCTTAGCACAGGATTGTTAGCCAACGTTTAGCATTAGGGAATTATTGAGTGGAGATAGAATGTAGGGTCATCTGTGAGAAGACTTTATTTCCTGCTATAAAAATTCTATCTAACTATCAAAAGTCTACAGATAAACTATTCTTATCTACCTTTTATAAATTATCATCATTATATAAATGTGATATTTATGAAATTCCATAAGAAAATATTTTCATTAATGTGTTCAATGAAATAGTTAGCTAATAGGTAATAAAGTGTTATTGAAAATCAGGTTTGGAAAAGTTCAGATATGAGAGAATTCAATAGGTTTGGACTGTGCCTGAGGAAGTTATTTTTAAAACAGCAGTTGGCTCCTATTTGACAGCTTATCATCTGAATGGATGTTCATGAATCAGCTTTTGAGGGCACAAATTCTAAACTTGCAATCTAATAATACAGGTGCCTGGAACCTGAACCCACATGATGTAATGTTTTAAATACAGAAGTAGTGCTATTTATAAGACCTATTTGTCTATGCATGGAATGATATTGAACAAAAGCTTTGTGTAGAAATTCTCCTTCACATTCTCACAGAAAATAATGAGCACACATTAAGAACAAATTATATGTATTGAACTTAATGGGTGAGGTGTCCTGTGCTTTTGTAAATGAATGCTAATGGAAGAAAACTCTAATATAAATTAATATTTAATTAACTTTCAGGGCAAGAATTTTCAGTATTTTACACCCAGGCAACATGTATAAAAACTACATTTACAAGTACAATCCCATAATGAAAAGCAAGAGAGATTTTAGCAGATATTTTCAACAAGAGAATCCTAATAATATTGTAATGAACTGACTAGTGTGTAGGTACACCACTGCTTCCTACTGGAAGGAATTTGAATGGCTGGACTGTGGCATATGTTTTATATTGCCATCAACTAAGTGAGATTCTCCATTGGCCCTGTGGAGGAGAATCTTTTTTATCTTAATTGTTTCCAGTAAGATCCAAACAGCCACGCTGAGAACCACAGGGAACTCATAGGTATTCATGGACTTGTTACACTCGTGTCAGAAACAGAGTTTGAATTTTTGTGAACTGTCAGGATGTGTCTATACTGTAGCTGGGAGAAAGCTTCCCAGCTTGGGTAGACAGACCTTCACTAATGGTGCCAAATGCCAATCTAATGCACTAAAAATAGTGGTGTGGATGTTGTCGTTTTGGCAAACATGTGGGTTAGCCACCCAAATTCAGGCCCAGAAGGTCAGTTCGGTTTGAGAGCCTGAGTTTCCACCCAACAACAAAACATATCCACACTGCTATATTTAGTGTGTTAGTGTCTCTGTGTTATTGCCCTCTGCTGCATGGAATTATTATAGTCCATATAAGGGGCAGGCCTACATGGCTAACAACCAACTGCCCTTAGTGTCTAGCAAAATTATAAATTTAAGCTCCCAGGCTCATCTTTTGAAAGTCTTGTATAGCTTTCCTTTGAGGATGAGGACTGATAGGTCAATATAGAATAAATGCTTTATAGAAAAGAGTTCACTCACAGGTGATGTGATGTTTTTATCTGTTATCATATTCCTGTGTGAGTTCATTTGAGAGCATAGTGATTGTCTGGTTTCACCCACAAAGTTGCTCTTGGGGAAGTTAGTGCACTAGATGAGGTACACCACATGGTGTGATAGGCATGTGTAGGATTTATGGATCTTGCAAGCTGTGTCGGGGGGTTGTTGATCCATGTAGCAGTGAAGATATATCTGCAGATTTTGCATTTGTTGTTCTGGCAGGGTCCGGTGCCACTTTGAGTTCATATGTTCTGGTCTGTGGGGAGCTTGCTTCTGATGATGAGCTTGGAAAGGGGGTTGTTTGAAGGACAAAAGTGGGGATTCAGGAAAGATTTATTTCAGGATAAGGTCTCCATCGAGTATGAGTTGTTGTTTCATGATACCCCATATCAGTTCCAGTGTGGGGTGGTAGGTGACAGCTAGGGGTGTGCGGTCAGAAGGGTTTTTATTTCTGTACTGAAGCAGACTCTTTCAGTGTATTTGGGTGCCACGTTCCATGATGCTATCTACTTCTCTAGTGGAGTGTCCTTGTTTGGTGAAGGCAATTTTTGAGTGTGCTAAGTTGTATACCCTGGGGCTTTTCTTCAGAGTATATTCTGCAGTATCTGAGAGCTTGGCAATAGATAGCAGACTTCTTGTTGTGTTTGGGGGTGGTTAGTTTATCTATAAAGGTCAGCTTGGTGATCCGTGATTTCTTGTATATAGTTGTCTGTAGGGTTCCATTATTGAAGCTGATTGTGGTGTCCAAGAAGTTGATGCTGAAGTAGGAGTGTTCCAGAGAGAGTTTAATGAATGGGTGGTGGTTATTGAAGTTCTTGTAGAAATCTGTGAGGGAGTTTAAGTCATCTGCCTAGCGGTGAACATATAATTGATGTATTTCAGGTTTATCATTAGTTTTGTGGTGTATGTTATCAAGCTGGCAGAAAAGCCATCAGGCAATAAGTTACACCCCATTTTATTTAGCCAGCAGGCAATAGTCAGTGGTCAGCCTACTGGATCATGTCATTCACCTTTTTCAGGATCTGTGGTTTGACTGCCTATTATTATCTGACAGCCTTTCTGCTGCTTTTATAAAATATGATCCTAGAAGCTTACACATCATCCTTAATTCACTTTCTAGCAGCTAGTTTTTCAGGCCCTTCAAATCAATATGTGGTTTATCTTTCTTCGACATAAGGTGCTGCATATCCTGAAACACCAGCTTACAGAAGCTCAAGACAATTAAAATCAACTATTGAATGGCACAAAGAAGGTAAGTTGGGTGCTTGTACTTACCCTTTGCTCCAGTACAAGAACAATGGAACATTGAAATTGTTAAAAGGGAAAAAGTGAAAAAAGGTGAAAATAGATGAAGAAGCTCTTCTTCAGAGAGCCTAATTAACCTGTGGAATTCATTGTCACTATACATCACTGAGGGCTAGAGCTTAGTCAGGTTCCAAAATAAATAGATATTGATATGGATAATGTGGATATCTAAAATTACATTTGAAAGGATAACATTAAAAGTACATATACTTCTGCAGCATGAGGGTTAAGCTGGTTGCAAGCTCTTTAGGGCAGGGGCTTTCTTTTTGTTTTGTGATTGTACAGTGCCTCGCCCAGTGGGGTCATGGTGCATGACTTGTGTGCCCAGATGCTACAGTAATTATAATAACAACCACAAACTGATGGCAACTAGGAAGGAATTTCTCTACCAGCAAATTTTTCCATAATTGTCCCTCATTGGGTTCTTACAATCCCTGTGAAACATCTGGTCCTGGCCACTGGTAAGCTTATGAATGGAAGACTAAACCCTGGGGGCCCCTTCAGTTTCCTGAGTGTGGAGTCTTGGGCCTCCCGGACTCAAGAGCTGACTTTGAGTTGCCTTGCCTTTGTCAGTAAGCTTCATAAATATTGTTGTGTTTATCTGCATTTCTGAACACATACCCCCCCTGGCTCTGCACACATTTGCAAGGTCTATAAATGTCATTGACTGGAAGGACCCTAAAAGTAAAAGATCAGAAGGCCAGATTAAGCACATGGGCAAATTAAGGCCAAATTCTGACACAGGTGTGACTCCCTTTGTCTTCATTGTAAATTAAACCTGCTTTGGGCAGAGAAAACACAAGGGTTTTTTTTGTTTACACACTTGTGCACAATATAATTAGATTTTAAAGGGTTTTTTAATAGCTTCATTTCAAAGGGTATGCAAGTCATTGTATCAGTTTGTGGTTAATTTCTATTTCTAAAAGAGTGGCTGCTAAATTCAAGTAGGCTAAAGCTGGATTTTTATAAAAATAAATATTAAGAGTTCCCCTGCCAATGGATGTGCCATGTATTGACTCATGAATATTTTAGGAGATAGAGAAAACACTGGATGAGTTGGTAAGAGAAAGTACAACAGTGGTAAAATAAAAAAAAAGGAATACATAAAATAATTGAGTTGTTTTTCCTATCTGTCTTTCACAAACTATTTTTTCAGCCAACTTTTGCTCAGCTCCAGAAGGATTAGATGCATTAGGGTTTTTCTTTCCCATTATGAAGGCAAAATTCAGTCATTTTGCTTATTCATACACAGGACACCTATTAGGTTAAATTTCAGAGTGGTTATATAACATGGCTTGTTGCTGTCCTGGGAGAGCTCTAATTACACTCAAGTCGTAAATTGATTTTTACAAAAAAATATAGTCAGTTAAAAATGATTTATGTCTAAAAATGTTAAAGCTGATGCCTACATCCACAATGAGGGGGTGCTAGTATAGAAAACCCAATTAGAAAAGATAAAAATTAAATGGAAGGGCTGGAGCCTATCAAATCAATGGGAACTGCAGGAGCTAATGGTTCTGTAGAACTATGAACATAGTAATGATCTCACTGAATCAAATGGCAAAGCTCTAACTTCAGTGGAGGGAGCCTCAGCTGTACTACTACATGCAATAAAGCTCTAACATACTTGTAGTTACCAGTGTGGTGTAATATATGCTTTAGTGCAGTAAATACAGTACAGTATTTATCATAGTCTGTTTAAACATATATTATGGTAACTATAATTAGTGTAGTTTATCACAGTGGGCCCAATTCTGTTATCCATACTCACTTCGGAGTAACACTTTCTCACTTATGTTAGTCTCATTGAGTAGTATCTTTCAGCCATTGAACTCACTGGGACCCCTGGCAGAAGAATGGGTGAGAAACGGTTGCAGAATCCATTTTATATAGGCCCTATGTTTTCTGAATTTAAATGTGTAGGCAGTAATATAAATTAGAATAAGACCTACTAATAAGACCTATTAGAATAAGACTGACTTTCTGGGTATGGGTTTACTTCAGTTTCCATGTAAAGTTTCCCATATTCATTATACTGTAATAGGAAAACTGTAAATAAACCAAAATAAACATTTCTAGATCAATCTTTGTATAACCATTTCTAAAAATTTAGAGCCTGCATTGGGCACTCTTATGTTTGCTAATTAGTATCTTACTCTGTGAGACCCTGACCTTAAAGAATTAGAAATAGTGAAATTAGTTTGGTATTGCTGGATTTATTTTTAATTCTATTTACAGTTTTGCTAATAAAATGACCAAGCACTTAGAAACTGTGGTGATGAGTGCAATAGAAAACTCTAAAATAGATACATATTTATTCCAGGACTATTGGTTCACTTTGAACGTAGTAGAAAGCTGGTAAAAAGAGAGACTTTTTCCAAAGGAGAACACTTACAAAAAAAACCCCATTGCTCTTGCTGACTAAATTCCATTCTGTAGAATAAAACTTTTAATACAGCACTCTTTGCCCCAGTGAGAATCATTTATAAATCACAGCAATAATGATTGTTGGCATACCATTAAAGTGAGTGCCACAACAGCTAATCTTGTACTATAAATTGGAATGTGTAAGGGTCATTCAATTAAGCTGGGCTACAGTCTGGCAATCATAGGAACAATAGGACAAAGGGGAACAATATCGTGCTTGTGATTTGATGTTGTCCTATCAGAATCTAGTTTCTATTCTTTTTGTAGTGCACTCTCTTGTCTTAAGAAATGTTTAGCAATTTGATCTATAGTCATGCACACTGTATGTGCAGCCTCTGGGTTCTGGACAGAATAATTAACCCCCTATTAATATTAAAAGGCATTATGCATACAAAACCCCTGGAATTCTTGGAACAATATTGTTCTCACTTTCACCTCTCAAAATCCAGAGTAACGTCATGAGCTGACATGGAATTATTCAGCATTACAAGCAGTATAACTGAAAATAGAATGTGGACATTTCTATTTACCATATTACCTAATATTCAGTTGAGCAATAATACATATCTGCTAAAGGTGGGATTCTCAAAAGCACTCTGTTGATCTTTCTGTGCCTATGGAAGTCAGTGGGAGTTTTACAATTGATTTTAATGGGAGTAGAATTAGGCCAACAGTGAACTTTTTGAGACTCCCACCCCAGAGCATGGAAATCAAGATTTTCAAAATTGGGTGTCTAAAGTTAGGTTCCTCAGTCCTTATATAGCTATCTAAATAAAAGTAGCTTGATTTTCAGAGGTGGTGAAAACCCCTGACACCTATTTCTAGTGCGGGGTTGTAAATCTCTGGATATCAGACCACTTTTACTTTCGTAACTAAATATAGATTTAGGGGCCTAACATTTAGACATCCAAGTTTGAAAAATTTTGTCGGAGATCTGTGTAATACAGTGCAAAATATTTTCTTCTAGTAGTCTCAGATAAATGGCAGTTTCAGTGTACAGCATACAATCTTTTGGAAATAGATAGGAATAAAATAATGAAAAAGTATTGTGGTCTAGGTGTTAAATTCTACACACAAAATAAAACTGGTGAGACCATCTGTCAAGAAAGTGATGTAAAAAAGTGAATGTCTTCCCACTGAATTAATACAGGAGTTAGGAGACAATATCTTGGGAGAATTTTTTTTGCTTGAGATTAATTCACAGGATATCCATTTTCAAAATACCTTCGAAGGATTTTCCTAAGAACTCTAGTCCTTGTACACTGCATTTTATATATATAAGATGTTACTATTCATACTGGATAGTACTTGAATCACCTTACACTTTGATTTCAACTTGACTTGTAATTCAAATTACATTGAATGGTATAGTAGAGCTTCCTTTGTATCCAAAACTATAGTGAAATGTTGCTACAGTATTTAAGTAGTGGGTGAAATTATTCCTATATTCAGAATATAGTCTACTAGTTTATAAACCTGTTAGAGAATGCAGTCTAGATCCTTCTGGAAGAGAGGCACTGCATAAATATAAATATTCCATCTAAGGCAGGTCCTATTCAAAATGAGAGCTACATGCCATTACTGTTGTGTGACAAAATGCACCAATTTAGGTGTCAAAATTATGGTGGGAAAAAGCAGCCTTACCCCTGTTCCATAACCTCCATGTGGTTGGAATTGTATGATTTTTAATGCGGTTGAAGTGAGAAGCAGTGAGCTATCGCCCTCTATAATATGCTTCCCTAGGTGCAGGTCGATTTTTCAAGCAGAGGTCTATACACAAGTTATTGGTGATTATACCAACAGTAACTCCTCTAATGTGGCTGTAACATATTCCCAAGAATTTGGGGCGGGTAAAGGGTTGTTTTGTTGCAGCCACTGGCAGACAGCTGCAGCTGCACAGGAACCAGCAAACAGGACTGCTAACAGGGGAGTTTCAGTGGGAGTTTCCAGGGGGAGCCTCCAGAGGAGACCACAAGCCAGAGGAGGGAAGGGGCAGGGGCCTGCCAGCAGCCTAGGCCTTGTTGGTGTCCCGCGGTGCAGTGTGAGGCCTGAATCGTCAGGCACAGAGTTGGGAGGCCATGAGTGAGACAGAGACAGCAGTGAGAGACACACTGAGGATGACCGGATGTGGAAGCTGTGGCATGTACATGGTCCTGGAGGGGGCACCTGAAAGGAGTTTTGTCTGCATGAAGTGCCGCCTGATAGAACTGCTGGAAGAAAAGATAAAAGGACTGGAGATGCAGGTGGAAACCATGGCTGAGTTTAGAAGGGGGTTTGAGCAGATAATGGAGGACAGACATGATGAAGCACAGGGGATAGGCTCAGACGAGCAGATGGAAGTGGGACCAAAGATTTCTAAGGAGCTGCTGGGTGAGGAACCTGGACGGTGGAAGCATGTGACTAGGAGAACCAGGCAGAGGAAAAGACGGGCCAGCGAAGGAGAAATAGAACTCAGAAACAGGTTTTGTGCATTGGAAAATGAAGATGGAGTACAGCTGGTGCTCACTGAAGGAGAGAGGGCAAGGAAAAAGAGGCGAGCGGCTAATCCTGCAGGAGGAGGGGAGGAGTCAATGGAGGCGACAACCAGTATGAGCGCTAGGAGGATTGTGAGGGCAAAGATGAACCGAGAGGACTTGCGGCCGGCTGATGCCGGGGATGGACTGAAGAGTCATACTGTCGCCAGGAAAAGGCAAGTCTACGTGATAGGAGACTCTTTACTGAGAAGAATAGACAGGCCCGTAACTAGAGCTGATCGGGAGAACAGAAGGGTGTGCTGTCTGCCGGGGGCTAAGGTACAGGATGTGGACCTGAGGCTGAAAAGGATCCTAGCGGGAGCGGGAAAGAATCCGTTGATTGTCCTTCATGTGGGAACGAATGATACGGCTACTCACTCCCTGGACTGTATCAAGGAGGACTATGTCAGACTGGGGAAGACGCTCAAGGAAATCGAGGCTCAGGTGATCTTTAGTGGAATTTTGCCGGTTCCTAGAGCAGGGCAGCAAAGGAGCGACAAGATTATGATGGTTAACAGATGGCTCAGGCAGTGGTGTTATAAGGAGGGCTTCGGGATGTATGGTCATTGGGAAGCGTTTACGGACAGACAACTGTTTGCTCGGGATGGACTTCATCTAAGCAAGGAGGGAACTAGACTTCTAGGATGGAGGCTTGCCGACCTCATTAGGAGAGCTTTAAACTAGGAAGTTGGGGGAGATGGTTGGGAGATGTTCAGGTGATCTCCACACCGGAATTTAACCTAGAGAGGGAAGCAAATAAAGTGAGAAGGGATATCCTTGTGGACCGAAGAATTGACCAAAGGAGGAAAAGCGGAGTTGAAACTAGCCTAACGGGTGATGCTGGTGGTAGAAGGTCTGTGCATGACGGGGGGAAGAATGTCACTGACGCCAAACGTCAAAAATTAAAATGTCTGTACACTAATGCGAGGAGCCTAGGGAACAAGATGGAGGAACTAGAGCTACTGGTGCAGGAAGTGAAACCGGATATTATAGGGATAACAGAAACCTGGTGGAATAATACTCATGACTGGAGTACAGGTATTGAAGGCTATGTGCTGTTTAGAAAAGACAGGAAGAAAGGCAAAGGTGGTGGAGTAGCTTTGTATGTCAATGATGAGGTGAACTGTAATGAAATAAGAAGTGATGGAATGGATAGGACGGAGTCTGTTTGGGTAAAAATCTCACTGGGTAAAAAAGCTACTAGAGCTTCCCCTGAGATAGTGCTTGGGGTGTGCTACAGACCGCCGGGGTCTGACTTGGATATGGATAGAGACCTCTTTAATGTTTTTAACGAAGTAAACACTAAGGGGAAATGTGTGATTATGGGAGATTTCAACTTCCCGGATATAGACTGGAGGACGAGTGCTTGCAAGAATAATAGGGGTCAGATTTTTCTGGATATGATAGCAGATGGATTTCTTCATCAAGTAGTTGAAGTACCTACGAGAGGGGATGCCATCTTAGATTTGGTTTTGGTGAGTAGTGAGGACCTCGTAGAAGAAATGGTGGTAGGGGACAATCTTGGTTCGAGTGATCATGAGCTGATTCAATTCAAATTAGATGGAAGGATAAACAAACGTAGATCTGGGATTAGGGTTTTCGACTTCTCAAGGGCTAATTTCAAAGAGTTACGGAAATTAGTTAGGGAAGTGGATTGGACGGAGGAACTTGTGGGTTTAAATGTGGAGGAGGCCTGGAATTACTTTAAGTCGCAGCTGCGGAAACTGTCGGAAGCCTGCATCCCAAGAAAGGGGAAAAAAACTATGGGCGGGAGTAGTAGGCCAAGCTGGATGAGCAGAGAGGGGATTAGGAAAAAGCAGAAAGCTTACAGGGAGTGGAAAAAAGGCGGGATTAGTAAGGGAAGCTATCTTAGTGAGGTCAGAACGTGTAGGGATAAAGTGAGGAAGGCTAAAAGCCGCGTAGAACTGGACCTTGCGAAGGGAATCAAAATCAATAGTAAAAGGTTCTACAGTCACATAAATAAGAAGAAAACAAAGAAAGAAGAAGTGGGGCCACTATACGCTGAGGATGGAACAGAGGTTAAGGATAACCTAGGCATGGCCCAATATCTAAATAAATACTTTGCCTTGGTCTTTAATAAGTCTAGTGAGGAGTTTAGGGATGATGGAGGGATGACGAACGGGAATCTGGATGTGGTGGTGGATATTACCGTATCTGAGGTAGAGGCCAAACTTGAACAGCTTGATGGAACAAAATCGGAGGGACCGGACAATCTCCACCCAAGGATATTAAAGGAGCTGGCGCGTGAAATTGCGAGCCCGTTAGCGAGAATTTTTAAGCAATCGGTAAACTCGGGGGTTGTGCCGTACGACTGGAGAATTGCTAACGTAGTTCCTATTTTTAAGAAAGGGAATAAAAGTGATCCGGGTAATTATAGGCCTGTTAGCTTGACGTCTGTCATGTGTAAGGTCTTGGGAAAAATTTTAAGGGAGAAAGTAGTTAAGGACATGGAGGTCAATGGTAATTGGGACAAATTGCAACATGGATTTACTAAAGGTAGATCGTGCCAAACCAACCTGATCTCCTTCTTTGAGAAGGTGACGGATTACTTAGACAAGGGTAATGCGGTAGATCTAATTTACCTCGACTTCAGTAAGGCGTTTGACACGGTTCCGCATGGGGAACTGTTAGTTAAATTGGAAAAGATGGGGATGAATGTGAAAGTTGTAAGGTGGATAAGGAACTGGTTAATGGGGAGACTACAACGGGTCGTGCTGAAGGGTGAACTGTCAGGCTGGAAGGAGGTTACTAGCGGAGTCCCTCAAGGATCGGTTCTTGGACCGACCTTATTTAACCTTTTTATAACTGATCTTGGCACAAAGAGCGGGAATGTGTTAATAAAATTTGCGGATGACACGAAGCTGGGGGGTATTGCTAACACGGAGAAGGACCGGGATGCTATTCAGGAAGATCTGGACCACCTTGTACACTGGAGCAATAGTAATCGGATGAAATATAATAGTGAAAAGTGCAAGGTCATGCACTTAGGGATTAATAATAAGAATTTTAAATATACGTTGGGGACGCATCAGTTGGAAACGTCAGAGGAGGAGAAGGACCTTGGGGTATTGGTTGATAGCAGGATGACTATGAGCCGCCAATGTGATATGGCTGTTAAAAAAGGAAATGCGGTTTTAGGTTGCATCAGGCGAGGTATTTCCAGTAGGGAGAAGGAGGTTAGTGCCGTTATATACGGCGCTGGTGAGACCCCACCTGGAATATTGTGTGCAGTTCTGGTGTCCCATGTTTAAGAAGGATGAATTCAAACTGGAACAGGTTCAGAGACGGGCTACTAGGATGATTCGAGGAATGGAAAATCTGCCTTATGAAAGGAGACTCAAAGAGCTTGGCTTGTTTAGCCTGGCCAAAAGAAGGCTCCGGGGGGATATGCTTGCTCTATATAAATATATCAGGGGGATTAACGTTAGGGAGGGAGAGGAATTGTTTAAGTTTAGTACTAATATAGGCACGAGGACGAATGGGTACAAACTGGATATTAGGAAATTTAGACTTGAAATTAGACGAAGGTTTCTAACCATTAGGGGAGTGAAGTTCTGGAACAGCCTTCCGAGGGAAGTAGTGGGGGCAAATGACTTATCTGGCTTTAAGACTAAGCTTGATAAGTATATGGAGGGGATGTTATGATGGGATAGTTTAATTTGAGCAATTGATTTGGATTATCGGCAGATAAGTCTGCTCAATGGTCTGTGGGAATGTTGGATGGGATGGGAACTGAGTTACTGCAGAGAATTCTTTTTTGGGTGTTGGCTGGTGAGTCTTGCCCACATGCTCGGGGTTTAGCTGAGGTCTTCAAATCTCACTTTTGAGGATTTCAATAACTCAGTCATGGGTTCGGGGTTGTTATAAATGTGTATGGGTAGGGTTTTGTGGCTTGCCTTGTGCAGGAGGTCAGACTAGATGATCATATTGGTCCCTTCTGACCTATAAGTCTATGAGTCTATGAGTGGCCACATGGCATGTGCTACCACAGGTTAGAATTTGGAGATTTCCAAGTATTAATTTGGAAAAAGCTGCATAGGGAAAAGAATGTGCTATATGTGACCAATGAAATCATAAGCCAAATGGCTTTTTAACATGATTAAGATTTGCAAATTAGTACAAACAGAACCGTGGCCTCTTAAAATTAGTCCCCTGAAAATGAATGAAATTCTGCACTGTTTTACATAAACTGCAAAGCCACTGGGAGGGTGTAAATCAGCACAGGAGTTGGCCCATTACCTTTTATTTGCATAGAGAGTGGAGGATCATATGAGTGAAATGGAGGGAGTCCTTGCTAGGATTTTGTGTTTGTTTTGCTGATAAGATAAAGCACAGTGGTTACTGCAACTGTTCTTTTAAAGTAAAGGTAAGACTTGGTTGTTTTGCCTGATTTTAACACAATCCAACATCGTCATGAGACAGAGTGTATTAGAGATTTTGTTTTTAACTAGAATTTTTAACCAAACTCAAGCATGATTAAAAATAACCCCTCACCCTCCAGTAGCACTTGTGGTTCACATACAAAGAAACAAACATTCTGTATGCTCCACTCTGTGCAAAAGTGCCCAGAACAGATCAAATTGTAGAAGAGCACCGCATGTTCTTATTCTTATTCCACAGAACTGAAATAGATGGGGACTGAGCAAGGGTCAAGGCTAGAAGAAGGACTAGAGGCCACGAATCCACTAAACTCCACAAGGCTTGCCCAGTTATGCTAAGGAAATCTCCCTCTGGGCTGTTCAGAAGCCATGATAGCATGGCAAGACCAGTTATGCTGGTACCTTCACATTGTCTCCAGGTGAATTTTGTAAAGCTCTAGAATGGGGGAGGTGGAGATCATGGAGTGCTTAGGGATAATTCAGTTGTCTCAGATCTTGTCTCCTCTGCAGTGTTAACATGAGGCATAACTAGCGTTTTGCTACTTACCTGACTCCTGTCCACACACAAATCTCTAGCTCAAATTGGTGCTTTAAGCTTGAGCTAGTAATGCAATGGGGACACAGCTACTCTGCCTTGCTAGCACACTCATTAGGTGCTGCTGGAGTGTTGTTTTGCAGCGTGACCACTCTCATTTTGCTAGGACTGATGGTGGGGCTGTCTCAAGCATTAACTCGAATGCAGATAAGTTGAGCTAACATGGCAGCGAAGCCGAGTCCTTAAGGTACGTCTCTGTCTATTTGGCAGTGAGGCTCAGATCAACTGACTTGGGCTTGGTCTATGGGGCTATAAGTAGCAGCCTAGATGTTACTGCTCAGGTTGCAGTTTGGGCTCCGAGATCCACCCCATTCACTGTCATTCAGAGCCTGGGGCTTCAGCGCCAGCAGGAATATCTACACTGCTATTTTTAGCCCTATAGCCCGAGCCTGAGTCAAATGATGTCAGTGCTGGAGGGGGCTTTTTTTGGTTTTTGTTTTGCAGTGTGCACATACCTGAGACACCTTAGCTATCGCTGAGTAAAAACGTATATTTTTTAACCTTATGGTAACTCATGCATGTGAGCTACGCTGAGGTAAAATCGCAGTGAAGACAACCCCACCTGGGCTTGACCTTGCTGAATTAACCTTGCAGTAAAACAAAAGTGCCTTGTTTTCACCTTAAGACAGCTCACATGTATTAGCTATCCTGAGGTAAGGATCACACCCTTTTTAGCAGTGGTGCAGCTTTTTGAATGGGGCATGCCACTGAATGTGGCTCATTCCCTACCCTGGCTCCATGGCCTCTTTTGCACATGGACTATGTGGATATCTGTCAGAGGGAAAAAGGGTTGTGTGTGTTTTTCCTTGGATTTGAACCCCTCCACACTGAGTAGCATTATGGAGAGGAGCAGATTGGCCATAATGTTAAAGGCATGTTAAGCACTTTCTGCTAGCACAAGACTCATGTAGTCTGAATTAGGTGTTTAGTAATTTGAATGGGGTTATAGGCTTGCCAATTGATCTGATCAAAGGATAATGAAATTCTTGTCCCGGAATCAGGCCCCAGAAGAGTTTTTTAGGGAGCCCAGGGTGCACGACAGGAATGGTCACACTGATAGCCAAATTTGTAGAATTTTATAAGCTTTTATTAAGATAACATAAAATGATAGATTAATGACTGATTAAAAGAAAATGATTAATCAAATGGATAATGGATAGCATTACAGTCTTATGATATAAGACTCATGATATATATATATATATATATATATATATATATTTATATGGTATGCTTTGGAATAATATACTCACACCCTTTCCTGATGACCTGGTTGAGAGATGTCCAGTTCCTCAACTCTTAAGTAGAGGGGTGGAGTAAGTAATGCTTGGGAGCTAAGAGATATAAAGCTAAGACTAACACTACAAATAATACGAAGTATAAACAAAGGAATCGTAATACACTAACTAAAAGAAGCTTCCAGAAGGAGTAGTGGACGACCGCCCCAAGTACCATGATTTGCCCCTTCTTATACCCTGAGCAATATGGGTCCTCTTTCTAAATCCAAACTTTGATTCTTCACTCCCAAATTATTAGGGTACACTTATTCTATAGGCTGGAAGGTTCGTGTGTATTAATGACATATCCATATTCTTTCCAGATGGTTCCAGACGAGTCGCTTATTTCACCTTTGTTATTTCTGGCCCTTTTGTGGATTCTGTGGTGCATCTGTGAAGTTTACTCAGGGGCATAACCTGAGACAGTCCCTCCTGTTTTGATGCCTCCTGACTTATCTAGGGCAAAGATTATAACCATATACGTCTTATTCTTTAACTCATCATTACTTATCTGGGCCAAAAGTCCCAAACATATGTGTGCTAACTGCATTAGCTTTCATACAGGATGTGGCCTATAAGGTACCTTGTATTACAGCTATAATACTTTAATATGACTCTATGACTGTATCATAATAAAACAACAATACTTAAATCTATCAGAAAAGCAAGCAAGCAGGCTAGTCCTATAGCAACTTACTGTAAAGCTATAATCTCAAGAAAACGGCTGTGATTTCTCATTTTAGCCAGTGCGGTTTTAAACTGAAACCATTCTACCACAAAGGTGTTGGAGATACCACCAGTACTTCCTATGTGAGGTACAGCATCTCAGATTCAACTGTGTGGTGAAGAGTGATTTTGAACACCTCCAAAGTTTGCAGGAAGGGGTTTCAAATCCAGGCTTGTGGTTCAGGACCATCTCTAGCTAATCGTTTGGATCTGGAAAGGCTCTTCCCTGTATAGAGAGACCTTCCACAAATGTGAAAGGATTGAGATTCCTCTCCCTCCCTGCAATCCTGCAGCACCATTCATTGGTGCTCAGGGAGCATAGGGTTACACATAGTTTAGGGGGTGGAAAAAGACTGGTTGTATACATCACGGAAATCTGAATGGGAGTTGATACCATTTAGAACTGTATCTCCCTTTAGCCATCTCTGTGCAAGGGGAAAAGGTGTATTTTTAACATGTCAGCTAATACATATTATCGTCCTCCTGTAGGTAAGACTTGTAGTTTTAACACATTGCTGGTCTATGCCCCTTGCTAGGGTTTATCTCGACCAGCTAATGTGTATTGAAAATGCAGTTTGCCTTATCTAAAGTAAGGTGTTAACACATGTAAACCAGCATGTGTTGAAACCGCATAGCTTTTCTGAATGACCACAGGGCCTTTGACATCTCACTGCAGCTACTTTTGAGCATCCAGATGAGTCTGCCAATAGCTATACAGCTTCTGGAGGAGATGACTCAGCAAAACTCCAGGAAAGCATAGCAGTTCATAAGGTCAGTTCCTCGGTTGTAGACCCCAGGAACAGCCTTCACCAAAAATCCCTGGCCTCCTACAATTAGAATAAAAGAATGATACAAATGTCAGGTTGGAAGGGGCTTCCAGCAGTCCTTGTCCAATCCCCTGCACTGAAGCAGGACGAAGTATACCTCGACCATCCCTAACAGGAGTTTGTCTAACTTGTCCTTAAAAACCTTCAGCACTGGGGATTCCACAACCTCTCTTGGAAGCGTCCTTCTAATTAGAAAGTTTCTCTGAATATCTAACCTAACTCTCCTTTGCTGCAGATTAAGCAGATGACTTCTTGTAGTACCTGAAGTGGGCATGGAGAAAAATTGATCACCATTCTCTTTATAAAAGCTTTTAACATATTTGAAAACTGTTATCAAGTCCCCACATCCTGCATCTTCTTTTCCCAAGACTAAACATGCCCAGGTGGATTTTTTTTAAACCTTTTCTTATAGGTCAGGTTTTCTAAACCTTTAGTCATTTTTGTTGCTCTCCTCTGGATTCTCTCCAATTTGTCTACATCTTTCCCAAACTGGGGCACCCTGAACTGGACACAGTATTCCAGTTGAGGCCTTACCAGTACTGAAGAGAGTGGGACAATTACTTCCTGTGTCTTATATAATTCACTCTTTTTAACACACCCCAGAATGGTATTAGACTTTTTCTCAACTGCAGCACATGGTTTACACATTCAATTTGTGATCCACTATAACCCCGAAATATTTTTCTGCAGCACTACCATATAGCCAGTTATTCTCTAGTTTGTATTTGTGCCTTTGATTTTCCTTCTAAGTGTAATATTATTCACTTATCTTTACTGAATTTCATCTTGTTGATTTCCGACCAATTCTCCAATTTCTCAAGATCATTTTGAATTCTTATCCTGTTCTTTAAAGTGCTAGCAACCCCTCCCAGCTTGTTATTGTTCACAAATTGTATAAAAATACCCCATATATAAATTATTAATAGATATTATTGAAAAGTACTGGGCTCAGGACAGACCCCTGAAGGGCCCCTCCCCCAGTTTGACGGCAAACCATTGATAACCACTTTCTGAGTCTGGTCTGTCAACCAATTTTGCATCCACCTTATGGTAATTTCATCTAGACCCCCATTTTCCTAGTTTGCTTATGACAATGCCATGTGGGACTGGGTCAAAAGCCTTATTAAAATCAAGATATAGCACATCTATGGCTTCCCCACCTCCATCCACTAGGCCTGTAATCCTGTCCACGAAGGAAATTAGCTTGGTTTCACATGTTTTGTTCCTGACAAATCCATGTTGGCTGTTACTTATGACCTTATTATCTTCTAGCAGCTTACAAATTGATTGTTTAATAATTTGTTCCAGTATCTTTCCAGATATCAAAGTTAGGCTGACTGGTCTATAGTTCCCTGGGGTCTCTTATCTCCTCCCAACAACCTTTTTTTGGGGGGGCATAGTGGGTGGGGAAGGGTTGGGGTCTGAGCTCTTCCAATTCCCCTGGCTGGAGGAGGATATTTTACAGAAAACCCTGTATGGGGAACCTTGCCTTTCTGGACCTTCTCTTGAGGGTTTTGGTGGGAGGGAGTGACCTGTCCCCTGACGATCAAAGCTTCAGTTAAGTCTAAGCATGTTTGTTCTATAATTTTTTTTGTATGTTATTTGCATTTACTGTTTGGTATGCTTGTTCATATAAGCTGAGGGAAGCTGTTTTCTTGGTCTTGTGCACTAAATTCTGAGCTAGTGTAAAGCAGTGTAGTTCTATGATTTCAGTGGAGGTACACCCCTTTATACCAATTGAGGATCTGGTCTTCTGTTTCCACTGCTCTCATCAGTTGTCAAGTCTTCAGCTTTACCAGCAATATCTGGTGAGCTTTAAAGTAGCTTTATAAATAGAAATGAAAGCTTAGATTCTGTCAACTGTCCTCAATAGGGACAAAACAATGAATCCCATTAGATTAAGCACTTGAGAAATGACCATTCTTCTCCAGAATCTTTCATAGGAGGCTTATTGGTGTGGGGCAGCTAAACCTTGGAAAATGCATGAGGATACCAGATTTGTTTAGCTTGAAAAGGGGGTAAGTAGTTGATTTTAATTATATGGTAAGAAATTGGCTAATTTACCATTGCCCTCTCCAGCATAGCATTAGAACTGCTCAGTTGTGTGTGTCATAGGAGCTATTCTGTAACAGCTAATAGATATTCTCCTCTAGCTGAAATGGTAGTGGCCTATGCTTATAGAACAGAAGAATCTTCATAATAATGGCTGACAATGGATTTGTTACAATACTTTAATTATTAAAAGTAAAAATGATTGCTAGTTTGTGAGGAAGTCAGAGCCAAATTCTGCCTTCAGTCATATCTGCACAACCGTAGTAATTACAATGAATTTGCAGTGGGGTAATTGCAGCTGAATGTTTTGTGGATTAATGAACAGATTTCTTTTTATTGCAAGGCCGTGAGATGAATGCAGGGTGTTTTAATAGATAATATTCTGCTATAGCTAGCCATCACTTTACTCTTCCAAATCGGCTCAGTGACTTGGGAACTGAACCATGGCATTTATAATTCAGCAGAGTCTATGTTGCTCTCTGTGTGTTCAGCCACTCTCACAGCCAGATTTGTCTTGAATTTTTTTTCAACAAGTCAGTTCAATTGTAGTCCTTTATTATGCAAGCTACAAAATACATTGTAAAGTATTCCTAGACAGAAGGGTTTCTTTACATTTGTGTTATGCTATATATAGTTATCCCTTTCTTTTCAAATTAAGTAATAACTTTACATTTACATTCAAAGAAGAATGGACCAAATTTAACTCTGGTATGTGTGGGTGAACTCCCATTGAAATCAGTGTGAAGCACACTTCTTTACATTAGGCTGATTTTAGCACAATGTATCTGTGGGGGAAAAAATTTTTTTTTCACTGTATCATACTTTATATTAACAGAAAGCCAAGCATGAAAATATGCATAAGGGTGTCAGGCTGGTAGACAGATTGAAATGGTTGAGATAGTTTAGTTTCGTTTAGTTTAGAGAAGATTCCTCTATGAACACAAATTATTTCTATTTGGGTTGACAAATGCTATTATATGTTTGTACCATATGTTTTCCCCCAAGCTGTTTAACATTTTAAATAAACAAAAGCCATGATGCATTCTACAGGAACCTATTGGCAACACAGTCCTGAGAAGAAAATTCAGACTGTGAACTTTGGAGCTCAGAACACCAATCAAAACTTGTTGGCAAAGACTCAGAGAAGAGACTGTTTTTACAAACATGAATTTACTTTATCACTGGTGTTTTGTTAAACTTTGAAAATAAGATCCAATTAAGAAACAATTCTGTGTATACAGTATATATTTTCTGTGAGAGGGAGGGGATTCCTACCAAACTCTAAGCCTCTAGAGAAACTTGCACAAACAGGAAATTTGTTTCTCAACAGTTCATCTACCTTACTGCTTATTCCTCACCTGAAGTCCTTGTCTCTGTTTGTAATATCACAATTATCACCACAGCAATTACTGTTTAGCTGATTCATTTCTTCTAGTGATCACCTATTCTATTTCAAGCAAGCAAATTTTGTGTTCTGTTATTCACTTTAATTGTAGCAGATACTTCTTGACATTTGAGTTGCTTTTAATTGGCACCGTTGTGACTTTCATTTATCTTACTGCTTGCACAGAAAATAAATATAGCAATCATGAATGTGAACAGGCAGAGATGTTATTTCAGCTTGAAAAAAGCAGAGTAAGTTAAGTTTCACCAGGCCAAATATATCCAATGAAATAAGTTGGACTAATACCTGAATATGGAAATATTAGGACAGAATTAATACCTTTTAATTCCTCAAATGGTAACATTGTTTATGAATGAAATAATACTTCCACTGTAAATCCGGTACAGTGCAGGTAGTAATGTAAGTTGATTCCAAGGGGAAAGAATATATTAGACTGTAGAATTAAGTCTAAATAAATACGATGATATAATTTATTTCTGATGTCAAAATATAGCTTTCAGAGTTGAGGCTGGTCATTGGAATTCCCATTGTATTTATTAGATACCAAACAGTCTAACAGATCTGATGCCTCATTCATATGTGTAGAAGATGCATCTTTGAATTGACTTTGCGCAGTGTAACTCTGCTACTGTTCATGTGCTGTCATTTCAAATTACCAGAAAGCTATAAGCCTGATATCATTTGCTTTTGTTGCTTCCACATGCTCTTTGGGGTTACGGAGGACCGCTGTCTGAAGTCAAGATTATCTAGACCTAGTCAACATTTTTCATTCAAAGTTTTTTAGTTTAAATGTGTCCATTTTTCAAAAACAAAAATTCAAGTTCTCATTAAAACTCTGTGACTTTCTCAACAGATTTTGTAATTGTTCATGTGACCAGGTCACTTTATACCCTCTTTGTAACCCGTGCTAGGTGCCTCCGTTTTCCCTTTTCCAGCTCCAGACACTTCAATCTCCTGTTCTTGGGTGGGCCTGTTCCAGTCCTTCTGAATGGCTTAACCCTCCAACCAAATTATAAAGCTTATCTTCCCCTCTGAGGGTAGACAAGACATCCAAAAAAACAAATTCACCTTCTGAGTGCTTTACCTTCAGCTCAGGGTTCCCACATTCTTCTGACCTTTTTCCAGGGGTGCTCAATCCCCTTTGTGCCAGG
>ML675603.1:38119313-38163484 GCA_007922155.1 Mesoclemmys tuberculata
CCTGTGTGAATTAATGCCCATGGGAACATCATTAACTTATGCTCTGACTAGCTGAAAGAGGACAGTATGACTGAATGGAATTTTTCTTCTGCTAAAATTGACTTTTGGAGGGGCCAATCAAAACTTTTAGCTGGAGACAGAAAATTGCAGGGTCTCATGGAAGTTATAGTTCAGTTGTTTCATGTGCCTATTCTTGTCTATGGGCTAGGCTTTCTGGACAGACATCTCCCATGTACGTCTACAGCTCCTGATCTCCCCATTTGCTGAGCTCCTACGGTCTACCATGGGAGATGTAATCCAGCTGGGGCACTTGGCCCATAGAGGAGAATGGGTTCCCTCGGCAGCAACACTCCAGCTCACGTGATATGCAGCAGTGGTATTTCCAGTTAGAAACTTTTTGGTTTTGTTAGGGGTTGGTTTTTTTGATGACAAGCCAACGTTTCCCCTGGAAAGTAGTGCTTTAAAAAAAATTGATTGAAAAACCAAATTTTCTGTCAAAAACAGTTTTTTGGTGGAACATTTACCCCCAGCCCAGGACAAGCCTGTAGAAAGTAATCACCACCATGGAGTCCAATCCCTGTGGAATACCCCTCTTTTCACATTCTGTTCAAAGATCTATTGATTGCTGCCCTCTCTGCTCTTGAAACATGAGAATATTTGTTCCTTCCATTTTTTTTAGACCTTGTTTTACTATGCCCCAATAACCTACTATAATTATTAGTGTATACCTGCCCCCTTAGCTAGTGGTGTTATTTAAAAGAATCTGAGGGAACAGTATTGAAGCAAAGTGTTCCCTGGTTTAGGAAAGGAGGGTGCTGCTGAGTGAGAGATTTGGCTGCATTCAAATCTGTTGAACTTTTAGACAACATGGTCTCACCTCATTCCTTTGGACACCCCTGATGTTACACTATTCATATTACAGAAACATCTAGAAACCCCATTCAGGAACAGGGACCCAATCTGTGCATTGCACAAACACAGCCAATTAGACCCTGATTCATGCAAAGCACTAAAGTGTATGCTTAAAGCTTAGCCTAAAGCTTAATTCCCATCAGTTCAACAGAGCACTTAAGCATATGCTTGAGGGGGAAGCAGGATATAATTTTAGAATAAGTAGTTTGAATTTGGTTCATACTTAGTATTGAATACTAATCAACCAAATTATTTTCACCAATATTTGGGGACATCATAGGGTCTGGGTGAATCTAGACTTACCACCCCCATTGACATAGCTGACTTGAGTCCATGCTCTTAGCTGGTCACTTTCATGGAAATAAAATTTAATAATTAGGGATTCAGAATGAATGATGGGAAAATCTGAGTTACATGCATCATGAAAAGGGGCTGAATAAAGCTTTTAGATAGTAAATTGCATTTGATTAATGCTATAGGCTTTACAATACTCAGTACACTTTTACTGGGCTAATAGCAATGTACATGTCTCCCATCTCAGGCCTCTGGGCACTCCTATACTACTAATAATAATAATTACATTTTTTTTAAAAATAAACCGTAGGGGGCCAGCACTAGTGGACCAATGAAAAATCACAATAATCAAAAAATAAAAATACTGTGTACAAAAAGTCATGTTAAATGAAGCTTTTAATTAAAACAAAGTGAGACAAGGTATCTCTCGAGGGCCCAGAAATTTACTGGGCACTTTGTAAAACACAGGCCCCACTTCAAGGAGTTTGCAACCTACATACTACCTGACACAAAAAGTGAGGGTCATAAAATGATGATGAATGTCCAAAGGGAGAGGAAGGACCAGGGTGACAACAACATTCCGTGGGGAGATCTTGATGGTTCCATGGTTTTGCTAGCACCACTCTTTCCCCTTAGTTCACTTCTCCCGGCTGTTTTGCAGAAGTGTGTTTTAGGAAATGATGTGAATGAGGTGAAGGAGAATACACATAAAATCCCTCTAAGTGACAAAGGGAGATTAGCAAACTGCCAGGAGCATTTGTTGTGGTCAGAGGTGACTTGCTTCCAGGGAATGCTTATGCTAGACAGACATATGGGCCATAGTGCCTACCAGAGATACGTAACTGACTTTAACAGCAAATTCCCAGGCAGCTGACATTACATTTTGGGGGATTTGCAGCTAGACTTTCCCATATAAGCCTTCCTATCTGAATCATTCATGCTGCCCTATTGTATAAAGGCTAATTTATTGCATGTCAGATGCTGCACAGGTGATAAAGAGAGGTGGAGGAGCATATGTTTTACCTACCATGACTGATTAACTTTGTTATCCACTTTGGATAACATGGATAAATATGGTGGGTGGACTCATTAATTGCTTCATGTAGTTATTTAAATTGAGGAGCATAAGGCACCAGTTTTGCGAAAGTAGGTGATGATATTGATCAAGTTTAGCTTTAGCTAGTTGATATTTTCACTTTTTAAAAATAATTTTAAAAAATACATATTGTTAGCAGTGGTGAAAAGGTGCTGGTTTGACACTGCTGGAGCCTGAAATCCATGTTAGCCACAGGTGCAGTGCAGGCAACAGCACTTCCTCTGCCGAGGACTCAGAGGGTAGTTCATCTATTTTAAGGCCAAGAAGGGATCATTAGGATCATTATGATTATCGAGTCTGACCTCCACCATAATAAAGGCCATGGAATTTCACACAGTAATCCCTGCATCAAATCAGTAACTTCTGGCTGAGCTAGAGCATAACTTGTAGAAAGCCAGCCATTCTTATTCAGTCTCCAGGCTCAAATGCTCCATGACCTCTCTTCTGACACTCCCAGTAGGGCTTCCAATTACTACCAAAAGGGGGGAGGGTTCTTTTAATGTCGATACTTGTTCATAGGGAGTGGACCTGACACCTTCTTTTCTTTTATGTTTTATTTGAGTAGTTAGTGACTGCTGTTGGATAACATATTGAAGTCATTTTTTGTGCTTTGCTAATGTCATATTGAAATGAACTTGTCTTGTGAAGGTAATTGTGCTGCATTTTCACTGCTTTGTTTCTCCAACTGTTTGAGAACAATGATTTATACAGCAGTGCTGGCATATGTACATAAGCTAAACAGCCTTCAGGCACTCACCATCTGCGTTTCACTGTAAAAAGTTATATAAATGCCACTTAATGCAAATATTGGCAATTCATTGGATCTTTAATTCCTGCCTGGACAATAACAGACAAACAACAAACAAGCAGGACTTCATTAAAACTAACTTACAATTACTGTTGTAATTACACTCTGAGCAGGAGTGGTTTTTAAGTAATAGTATCTCAGTTTCAACAGAATAGCTTGTCATGGATTAAAATCTCATTTTTAGACGTAACTGGCAGACGTTGCCCAGCCTTAGCGTCATTGTCTCTTTGAATATGATGTCCCTTCTGAAAATATGTGTGACAGTGATAGCAGAATAGCCAGACTATCCAAAATTAGATCATTCTCCATGTTTGGAGGTATGCACATTTCTGCCTGTCTACCTTCAACAACTTAAAGTGGTCTTCCAAGGCTTCCCCCAATGGAGAGGGTTGGTGCATGAGTGGTGAAGGCACTGACTGGATTCAAGAGATCTGAGCTTAGTTAGACAAATCACTTAGTCCAGCAGGAGGTGAACCAAGGCATTAATCACTTTGTGCCTCAGTTCCTCACTTTTAAAATGGGGAAAGTAAATCCAGCATAAGTTAATTACTGTTTGTGAGGTGCATATAAGTAAGTAGCAAGTGCAACATTCTGGTAATATCAGTAGGTATGGGACCAGATCGTTCTATGTTATTGTCCACTAAATTCTTGAGCCTTTCTATAGACTCTTTTAAGTAAAAAGATCAGGCTTCGTGTATCTTCTAGAGCAAACAATCTTCCATATTCTCAATTATAGAAGGACAGTCTTCCACAAAAACTTGAGCCTGCAAATGCAAAACTACCTAATCTGTCTGTGCAACACCACCACATAACATGCACATGCAATGAGATCTTGATTATCCAAACTGTCGTGGGGGACACTGAATAAAAAGTATAGATTATAATAAAATTCTGGATACTTCCAGGGCTGTTGCGTGACATGTCCAGGAGTTTCAGATAATCGGAAGAGTGAGGGAAAGTACTTAGCAAATTGCTTAACTCCACAAAAGTTCAGTGTCAGTGCTAAGATTCACATTCCAAGTTCCTGCCTTCCAGTCACGTATTAATCTGTCTACTTCAAAACCTTCTGACTAAAAATCTCACTCCCTATAAATATAAAGGCAGAAACAGAAGCTGGACCATGAGAAGTTCACCGGGATCCCTGGAACCCCTTTAAAATCTTAGTGCTAAAATAAAGACTTTGAATTCAGTCTGTGCACCAACCAACAGCTAGCCCAGAACATGAGGCAGCAGATAGGCATCATCTTTTCTGCTTACCCCTAACAACAATTACCATTGCCATGCTCTTCACCTACTGTGGGCCATGGAGCAGATACTTTGATTGTGTTATATGGCATACACTACAGCAATCCACTTGGAGAGTCCAACACTTCCTGCATGCAAGCGGCCAGCTCTGAGTGAGAGAGTAAAAAGAACAAAAAGAGACCAGAAAAGACCTCGTCACAACTGACCATGTATGGTACATACTCCCTAGAAATGTTTAACATCTTATTAATTCTAAAAAGGGGAGAATGCATTGCTGAATTTGCTAGTTTAATGATTTGCTTTTAATTTCAATCTAACTTCCTTTTTAAAAAGTAGAATGAGAATTGATTTTTCTACCCAGAATGGCTGGCAGAGCCTGACAGAAGCTATTTGCCATTTCATCTGAAATAATTATGTGAATTATTTTGGTTTGCTACCCTTCCTGCCCTTTGTGTATTATTACATTACTGTTAAACTAATTGAAATTCAGTAAACTAGATTCCTACAATATATTAAATAGACCAGATCACAGTGTTGTTCTCTAACACTGGGGAACAATGTCCTTTAGACTGACTAGGAAAAGCTCACCAATTTCCCACTATTCACCCATTCAATAAAGGATTAAAAGCAATTTGGTTGTTTTATCTAGAGCCAGGGGATAGCTCAAAATAAAAAATACCCCCTTGATGTTTTCCTTGAAGATTTCCCTCATTTGTAATCAAAATTACTCCCTCTCAAATCTGTGAGGCAATTTTAAAATGGAAGAGGTCTGCCTTTAATAACATTCATAATCTCTTTGTGAAAGGAAATGGGAAATAGATATACTATTACTATGCATTGTTAACGCAGGAAACATTCAAACCCTTTTAGGAACTCTGCATTGGCTCTATGCCATGGGACATGCCTCTTTTGGGGTGAAACTCACATGACTAGCTATGGTGACTTTAGGGTTACTTTGCAGCAGCAGTCTCCATGAAAATTGAGTTGCTACTCAAAAGCCATGTTTGAGAACAATGGCAGGTAAGGATACAGGGCTTTGGAATTTATGTTACTTGAATACCCTTGGAAAGGTGATTAAAAATTAGGATTTCAATTTTAAATTCAGTCAGCCAATTCATGAAGGCAGATTGTACAGACAGCAAATTATTTTATTCTTTGTGAAAAATCAGCCAGGCTGAGACAGGGCTTCTATGCAATCATTGTTAGCTTACTAAAGAACTATGCAGATGTGGCTCTGTTTTCCTCAATTGTTCAGCAACTAACCTCTTTTGGAGACGAAGACTATGTACAATGTGTCGGCCTGTCCCCCCATATATTAATGAAATTTGTCTTTTGCAACATCTTGATTGCAAAAGATTAAAACACTAATGACTATAGTTTGCACGTATCTTTTTTGAAGTGTGTATTTGATGTCATGCCTTGACATCCCCAAGCCAAAGTTTACAGTGTTACACATTTAATAACTGTTTCATATTTTTGTACTCAAGAAATTTGTGGATTAACAGTCACAGCAATAGTCTTATTTATGGGACTAAACCTTTTCATTACAATGAGTCAATGTTTCAGGGCAGGATGAAGAGAGTGAAGTGAAGTGGTTCCATATATATGAATCCTACTTTACTCAGAAACATTGGCCGTGTCTTGCAAATTTTACCTGTAGAAGATTGGTGCTTGAAAAAAGGAAATTTGCTTTAATATTGTAATAATTACATAAAGATAGTTTCTGTATGTTCTTGCATTATTTATGGCAGGAAATCATAATGAACCTGAATGTTTATGCCTTTCTAAGCTATATTTTGACAAGTGACAAAATTATCTTTGTTAAAAGGTGAATGGAAATGGTTTTTTACACATTTACAATCTAACTTTGCCCATTTTTGTGTAGTAGAACAGTCTTTACTCTTTCAGGCAATAGCATAGAAAGATCCAATGGCTAGAGCTGAAGCTTGTCAAATCCAAAATGTAAATAAGGTACACTTTTTTAACAGTCAAGATAATTAACCGTGGGGGCAACTTACCAAGGGATGTGGTGGATTCTCCAAGAAAATATGGTCTAGTTCAACCAAAAGTAATGGGCTTGATATAGGAATCACTTGGTATAATTCTATAGCTTGTGCTATGCAGGAGGTCAGATTGCAATGGTCCTTTCTCATGTTAAAACCTATGAATTTACTTGAGTGCCCAAAATTCCACAAAATCATGAAATTCTGAAATTCTTCAGTTTATTAATGTGCATTTTTTTTTGCTTTAGGTTACTGAAATTGTTGCTTGGGTTTTTTGGACTTCCCAGCATGCAATGGACATCATTAGCACCACTAGAGTATGAGTCTACCTATAAGGAAATGGTAAGTCAGCTTTTCTTCAATAGTGAGCGGGTCTCCGTTTGTTCTATTTAATATTCTTATTTTGTATCCTGTAGGTATAGATCCACTCAATGTTGAAGAACAGCTGACTCACGTTTCTCTTTTAGGCAGGCTGAACAACTTCCTCCATCACTGATCAGCAGTGATAATAACATCACCAGGTTATTGAATTTTGGAATGTCTGATCATGAACAGGAAGTCAAGCAACCCCATGGCAGCAACTTGGACACCTCAAAACAGGAAAAAATACTAGCTAAGCAACTGAAGAATTTAAGGAAATGTATGATTTCTTTGAAGTGCTTTTGTCCAAAGTGGAATTTGTTCAGTCAAGATGGTAAGTGGCAAATTTGTCTATTTTTTTAAACTTTTAATTTTTTTAGAAATTGATGGTTTTATCATGTATACTAGAATCTGTGTGTAAGGAACTAATAAATAACCATGAATTACCAGCAAGAACTTACATATGGAAGAATCATAAAATCATAGATTAGGGTTAAAAGGGACCTCAGGAGGTCATCTAGTCCAACACTCTGCTCAAAACAGGACTAACCCCAACTAAATCATCCTAGCCAGGGCTTTGTCAAGCTGAGCCTTAAAAATCTCTAAAGATGGAGATGCCACCATCTCCCTAGGTAACCCATTCCAGTGCTTCACCACCCTCCTAGTGAAAAACTTTTTCCTAATATCCAACCTAGACCCCCCCACCCACTGCAACTTGAGCCCATTGCTCTTAGTTCTGTCATTGGCCACCACTGAGAACAGCCTAGCTCCATCCTCCCTGGAACCCCCCTTTCAGGTAGTTGAAGGCTGCTATCAAATCCCCCCATTGCTCTTCTGCAGATGAAGGACTTAGAGCTCAACACATTGGCACAATAGAAGATACAATATTATAGCATAATCACCTACCTGTTCACTAATACTAAACTAAGTTTTTTCTTTATATACTTGCAGAGAATAATTATTATACACTCTAATTATCTTTCAAATGTTTAGAAGTTCTCAGATATTTATTTCTTGATACATTAAATTATCAAAATAAAATTTCAAAAGTTAAGGATGAATATATCTTAAAATATAAGTACCTAAACACTACTTTAAATATTGCACCTTTGAAAGTCAAGCCATTGATTTAGGTGCCTTAATATGAATTTGGGTATATTCTGTATGGGCCTGATCAAAACCCACTGAATTCAGAAGGAGTTCTTCCATTGCCTTTAATGGGCTTTGAACCAGGCCCTATATCTTGTACAATATATAATGTAATACAAACTGGAATTTCTACACCAACTAACATTTAGTACATGCAGGGCATGTCAATGCTTCAAGTTGGGGGTATAATTCCCACCTTCGGGAGACATACCTGTACTATCTCTGATTAACTTAGCATGCTAAAAATAGAATGTAGCTGTGGCTAGCCGCCCTGAGTACATACTCATCCTAGAGGTGATGCACTAGAGGTGATGCATGTACCCTAGACAGATAGCGCCTCCCACTCTCCCCCACAAGTACACTCTTTATAATGCACTAGCTTGATGAGAGCTAGTGTGAATATGTCTCCTTGAGTTAGAAATTACACCTGCAGCTCAAAGTAGGTTCCAGTCTCTGGAGGCTAAAGTATGGAAAGAGTATTACTGTGCCAATATGAGCATTGCAGATGCTGCTGTGTTTGTCAATAGCAGTACCTTTCACTAAAAACTTGGTGACCTTTTTTTCCCTTCCTATCATTTTCTATCCCTTTTTGGACTTCTTTTGAGGATGGTTGGGGCTGGTGCAGAAAGTGGGACAGCAGAACTTTTTAGTTCAGGTTTTAAAGCTATTTATGCACCTAAAGATGTAGCGAGATGCTTATGCACCTCCTCAATGCTTTTGAAAATCCCACTCGACACTTCTCTAACTCTTTGGGTGCCTAACACCTTTAAAACTGTCTTTATACTGTTCCAGAGATGTGACCCTACAACTTCGGGGGTTGGATTTGAAGGCCTCATGTAAATAAGCTCTTCATCTCAACTGGCAATCTAGAGATCATATTCCCCCCCTGCCCTGCATAGTATCACCACATGGCCTCTGCAGGGGTGAATTCTTCCTAGCCACTGTTGCTCTCCCTGGAGCAAACATGTAAACTGCACTTCCTTGTGCCTAAGAAGGAAGGGTACAGTAAACCCATAAAGTAAAAGTTGCAAGAATTAGTGCTGCTTTGGGTACACTACAATATACTGGCATGGAAACGGGTTGCATATCTGCTGCCACACCATAACAACAAGAGCAGTAACAATAACTATTGTATCTTTCAGTTTGAAACTTGTTTCCCTTGGTCTGGATGTCCAAACTTCTTGTTTAAAGTTACACCACACTATTGGCTTCTGCAACCGCCTGCCTCCCACAGCTTCCTCTTTTGAAATTGGAAACACAGTGCAGTTTCTTGGCCACTTCCTTCCTTTCCTGAGCTAGGTCTTTGTAAGACTACTCCTGTGCTTAAAATTAAGCATGGGCTTAAGTGCTTTGCAAGATCAGGACCCTGTGTGTATCTGAATATTTCAAATACTACAAATGTATGTGTGTCTTTCTGTATCTTGAGATATCCTTCCCTGTCTTCCCACTACAGAGATGGCTACCACAATGTTTTTGTGTGAGATTTTAAATGCATAAAATTGTAAGAGTCAGGAAATTCAAGCAAAGATTGAAGTTAATAATGTAATTTACAAATAAGTACCAGAAATTATAGAATCTCAAAAATTTCACAGCAAAAAAACTTCTGCATGATCCATAAACCGTGCAAAGCAAATCTGAAAAAACTGTATTTATAAAATGCCATTTAAAAATATCACCGATACCTATTCACAAATATCCAAACAAAAATCCATGTACGAAATAGACATATCCCCTTTAATTTGTTTATTTTATCTAGAAAAGATATTTGCAGTGTCTGCAACCAACTTTCTCTGTCTTCTACACTCACTCTGTACAGATGTTCTGTAGAAACAGCGGAATGTTCAGGAAGACTATATGTTAGTAACTTACATTGCTCGTATGCAAATATACTGAAGTGAAAGGCTCAATTCTTCATTCACACAAATGGTGGAGTCAGTAGGCTGTGGAGTCACATGGAAGCCAGTATAGTTCCTTCAGTGTAAGACTGGCACAAGCAAAAGCAAATCAAGTCTGATGTATATGCTTACATCCAAATGAGCATAGAATTTGGCCTTATCACTGTGTACATTGATAAAAACATTTTTAGCATTTAATTTAGTTTAATACACTGTCATTTTTCACTACTGTTAATATATTGGTGAATCATGATGATGTGAAATTATAGTTTAAATTATACTACATTCTCTACTACTGAGCACTAAAACCAGTAAATTCGCACTGCAGAATGTACCAGATGTAGCAAGCCTGCACTGGCAAGAGACAGACTAGCTGACCTAATACTATAGGTGTTTTCCATCTCTGACTTACATGGTTCTATTTTATTATTACTGTGGTTTTAGGTTAATATCCAATTGTTATCCTTGCCATGTTATCTAACTGTAGTTACTCAAAGTGAACAGTCCTGAGGGACTCTCTTTCTACATTATCGTCCTATATTTTAAGACACCCAACAGTAAGCAGCTCTGAATGTAGAGTGACCTCTTTACAGCTTTGAAAATGAAAAAGCTTTCAAAGCAGGGCTTAAAAAAAGAGCACAGCTGAAATGAAATTCGGTAAGAACAACTAGACTGTTCAGTGCATCTTGTATCTCTTCACACAATTTTCCCTCATGGGCTTGAGATAAAAAAAAGTGCATCTTAGTTGTGTATAATTAATGTCAAGGAACTGTAATCCTACAATGACACAGACTATATTACTGAGAGCAGAAGGTAAAAAGAAATAGTGATTGCTCAGCAATTTACACAGGAGAATGAAGGGGAAAGTCATTTTAAATTAATGGTTTTAAGGCCTTGATGTTGCCCTGCCACATTTCATAAATCTTTTCTGAGCTATATCTCCTGTGAAAAGGGGACTTCACAGTCACTTAGGGAATACCAAATGGTAAATTTTTCAGGAGGAAACTGTTTTTACATTTTGCTTCAGAAAGCATCCTATGGAGGAAAAGAAGCATTTCAGCTTTTAGTGTGGATTTTATATTCTACTGACTGCAAAAAGGCTTTATCCTCCTAAAGCAAAATACTTCTCTTCTAAATAATATTCTCCTTACTAGACCTGTATAATAAAAAGTTGATTTTCCCCCAATTAGTTGTGTAAACTTTACAGAAGATACCTGTTCATAGGCTCATTCCATCTCCACAAGATGGAGTTCACCTCTCGCCACCACCAGACCTACGTGCCATTTCAGTGAGACTTCAAGGCTGTGCAATGGCACTGCACAAGGGTGAATTTCACCATATAAACAGGGTGTGCGCTCAGGCCCACTGACAGCAATGGGCAGAACACTCAATGACCCCCCTAGAAAGGGAGGTCTGAGTGGCCTTCCACTGGAAGTTTTGACTTAATTATTATGTTCCATGCAGATTTGTGGGTGGCTGAGGAGGCAGTATCTGTTGCTCAGTTTCCTGTGTCCCTTGGACATCTTAGGGAGATTACTGATGAACCTGGGAAGCTGAGTAGCAGATACCACTGCCTCAGCCGCCTGGGAACCTGCATGGCACATATAAATAAGCTTGGTTCAGGGGAGGGATGTAGAGCGTGAGCAGCGAGGCCCTCAGGGAAAGGGGATGTGTAGAGGAGAGGAGGATATCTATCTATCCTCCCATCTGCCTGGGCCCTTTTAAATCACCGGGTCCCTGAGCACTTGCCCCTCTTTGCCTCCTTCCCCTCTCCGCTCCCCCATCAGTGTGCCTGTCTCCACTGCTGCATATCTTGTAAAATATCAGTCACTTTGTGTGAACCCAGTATCAGAGAGCACAACTGAATCATTTTACAACAGCAGGAGTGTATTTGCCCATATTTGGGCACTTCCAAACATTTGGGGACACAGTGGGGTTGGGAAATACCAATGTGCATGTGCCAGAGGCTTGGTGTTTTGGTGGCAACAGCATGTTTCCTGCTGACATTCCTCAACATATTCTGTACTTCCCCCTCCAAACCTCTTGTGGATCTTCTATCCAGCAGAACTGGTGTCATGTGTCCTAAAGCATCTCCAGTAAGTAGCTGTAACCTAACATACACATTCTTTTCAGAGGGCTGTATAAAGGAACAGCACAAGTCTTATGAATGCAAGTTAATAGATTCATTTCACAGAGACAAATTCATTTAGCATACAATGAACAAGGAATAGGTAGATGACCTGCCTTAACACATCCAACAGCTACTTATGTGCCTGCTAGTACCACTTCTGATGTACAAAAAGCTTTTTTAACTCTACATTCTCTACTACTGAATGCTAAAACCACTTGAGTGATAGTGTAAGGGACTCCCTTATGACTATCATTTGCTAAAACAATCCCTTATGACTCCCTCAGGACTGCTTCAAAATCATTCCCAGTGTGATATATACAGAACCGCTAATGCATTTTGTTACTAAAAAATACCACTCCTTGGCATCAGAATTCTGAAAGGGACTCCTTCAGGAAACTTAAATGTGAAATGAAATCCTATAATCCTTCCACAAACTAAATCATACCGGTTACGGTTCCGGGCAACTGCACCTGTAGTCAACTCTCCATGGTCCAGCAAGGGCACCCACTCTAGGCTGTGAGCTCCTCAGCTGTCATGTCTCTCTCCCTCCTGAACAGAGTATTTCCAGATTGCACAGCTTCCTGCCCATACTGTGAACTCTCCAGCAAAGTCATGCTGTCTAAGCAGGCCTGGTTTACTTTTCTCCTCAGAGATGGTAAACAGCGCAATTGCTACAGTTAAGTTACTATGTTGCTTTCCAAGCAAGCACATTTATTCTTAGGGTAAAAGCATTACAGAGAAAATGTATTAAGAAAGAATTATAAAAGAATGTACGCCCATGCTAATAAGTTTACCAGAGATCAACCCCTCATTCTGACAAGGACTCTGGTTGGTGATTAGTTCTTTAAGCCCCACAGATGGGTTTTCCCTATGATCACAAGATCATCACAGTTTCAGCTCAGAACAAGCATGCTCGTGAGTAAGTCAGTTACTCCTTTGTACAGTTTGTCTTTGAACTTTCCTCATGCAAACAAGTGATGAGCAGAAAGACGATCCCTGCCCTCAGGGCACTTGAATATTCGTGCCTGGTTCTTTTCAGTATTCACAGCTGTGACTATGGTTACTGGAGTTCGTTGATAGCAGCTCCCCCAACTGGCTAGCATGGAACTCCTGCAACAGCAGCCATGCAGCTGCCTGCAGGATCTATCCCCACCCTGCTGTAACCTCCCTGCCACCCCCTCACCCTTCCCACTCCTGAGATGGACTCCATCTCACAGGCTTCAGCATTTAATTTTCAAAATTTAATATTTTATAAATGTATTATGTAATGCAGGATTCAAACTCACCACCATAGCATGCTAGTCTTTACTGGCAATTCTCCCCATCCAATAAAGCTTGTGTTAGGAGTACTGCTCACAAGGCACTTCCTCCCTGCCCCCTATTTTATCTTGGAGTTCTACGCTACGAACAGGGACAGCTATTAGTTTAAATCTTGTGGTTCTATTAATTTTTACTGGTAACTGCTCAACTTCTTGCAGTGGGTCACTGGATAGCAAATGTGTTGGTTTATTTCACTGCCTCTGCCAAACAGAAGTGCCAGAAAGCCCAACTAAGTTGTTTTTAAAATGCTCTCTAAGGACCAGAACTTCTCTCATGTCCCCAAGAAGCAAAAGCAATTTCAGGAAAAAAATAAGATAAACAAGAAAAATATGAAAGCAAAAGAGAAAGATCTGGTTGTGTATTCTCTTGAAACATCAAGTCTTAATCACAGATTACAGCAAGGAAGGGAGTGGAGGAAGCAGAGCAAAAGATGTACTAAGAAGGTGACATTTTGTGATTGTGAACAGTACAGTGATTACGATACATCCTCTCTCTGTAAAGGATAACATGTACCAGACTGAAATCTTGGAAATACCATCTGTGGGTGATGCTTGACAGGAAACAGTTATTGCTATTTCTTGATAGAGAATTTGTTTCCATTTTTGGACAATACACAGGCTCAACACCCAACTGTTGGTTGGTTGGATGGATAGTTGGGTTGCAGATCAAGCATTTACATGCCCCTCATCACCATAGTATCTTAGCACTTGTACTGCATATAGTTGATGTTATGGACAATACTTTCCAGTTGGATAGTACTGAGGAGAAACAAACAATTGGTCCTAGAGGCTTAATATATAAAACTAAAATCAGTGTATTAATTTTTCTCTGTGTAACTTGGGGCGATTTTACCAGGCAGATGAGATGACATTTCAAGCATTTTTATCTGAAATAACCTTTTGTGTACACAGAAGAAGTGTAATACGCATAAATTTTGAAATCAGGATAGGATATCTTGTGTGTGTTACACTGAAATGTCTTCCTGGTTCAGACATAAGGAATTGAACAGATGGCTCTCATATTGAAATCCAAGCTGCACCCTTTTTTTCATGCAGAACACTAATGTGTACGTTCATTAGGTTTAAGGTTTCACGCATATCCTGTCATCAGGTTTTTATGCAGAGCTAATAGTGGTTTCAGTTAAATTCCATATTACAAAATAATGGCTGGATCTAGTCCTAGGTTTTCCATTTCCCTTCTGTAGTAGTAATCCTCTGCTTTCCAGTTATGAGTTCTCACTGCTGGCATGTCAGTCTACTGACTAAGACCTTTAGATCCATTAAGATTTTGTTAAAAACAAAAGTCCTACACTGCCTCATTGGTAGTGGTATTTACAAAAAAAAGTTTCCTTGTTTTTGTGTTCAGGTTTTTAAAATATTTAAACATCAAGGAGCATTTACTTTGCTTTATATAATAAACTGATGAATATGCAAGAGGAGCTTAATGCAATGGGCAAAATTAATTAATTTCAAGTTTCAACTAATAGCTTTAATAGTTGGACAAATCACATCAAAGGTTTTTCTTAGATGGGTGCTAAGGCTAATTTGACAGAGTGCTTGCCATTAAGAAACAATTACTGGCTTTAGAGTGGCACTTGTCTTTATCCTCCCTTTTAAGACAAACCAAGGGAAAATAAGAAGCAGCACAGAGGAGGAAATGTTGCAGCTACCATTAAATTGCTGGACACATGACTCAAGTTCATTTCATTTGCATAGCTTCAATGATCAATAAAATGCAAGAACTACAACCTTACCTTGCAGCATTTTGTATTATGTAAGTAAAACTTACACGCTCTACATGTGATTTAAAGAGAGAATGCTACTGGCTGTGGGTGTCTTAGAACAATTTTCATTGCACTACTTCAACATTATCAGCTAGATGCATTGCTGTTAGGCTGTGGGTTCCTGGCAGGGGAACATCTGCCTGCAGTAGAATGCAACAGTGCCAGCAGCCCACAATCCTAGCTCCACCAGGAAGTCTGGAACTGGCTGGCACATAGTGTCAGAAATGTAGGGCAGGGAAACGTGAGAGGGTGCAGGAATGAACAAACATAGGGTCTGACCTTGCACTTAGAGTCATGCAAGGCAAAGGACCACCCACGTACGAGATTTACTAAATCTCTTTGCTTTTGTGGCTTTGAATCCTAGTGTTAATTTTCCCACTAACAGGTTTGGTTTGGGTTTTTTTTTGAGTTGAATAAGTGCACCTATTTCAAGGTACCAAAACCAGCAAATCTTCACTCAGATGACAAACATCTATTTCTGTGGAACTAGATTCATCAAACTGTCCTTGGGCTGTTGTAAATCCTTTACTTCAAGTAATAGAATCTAAACATTTTATTCAAAATCTAAAGGTCTACATTCAGTCTGTTAACCCCTTCTGGACTGTATTACATCACATTGGTCGCTCAGGGCATCCAGTAAATGTGTTCACTTAGGGCAGACTTTCAAAAGTGCATGTAGCAGCAGAGTATGATTCGAGACCTGTATTTTCCCCTTAGGATCCACACATTTCAATGGACATTCCATGCAAAAGTGTTGCTGGAGTATATGCATGCCCTGGCGCTAGTGAAAAGCCTAATCTTCTTCCCATTGATTTAACTTAATGTACACAGTGCATCCAAACTATTGCCTCTGCACAAAATAATGCCACATTTTTTCTTGAAGTGTTCCATAATTTATATGACGAGTCACTGACATTCTTCAGAAGGCTTTGCCACTTGCTTCATTCTCAGTGTCACAACTTGTTTTGTTAGCAGAATTGTTCTGCCTCCCAGTACTAACTTGCAGGCTTTCCAAGTCTGAAATGTGTAACTGCTCATTAGGAATCTACAAGTCAGGGAGGGGGAACAACAAGAAAACAAACCAAACTCCTGACCATAAAAGCATAGAATCAAGTAGCACACAAAATAGATGAATCAGGATGAAATCAAAATTACACAAGATAGATCAAAGCTGACCTGGAAACTACAATCCCATGCATAATAGCATCTTTTTTGTTGGTTGATATTTTCTGAGGCAAGGGAGATGTTGTTTACAATTCTCATTAGCAAAGAATGGCATTGGATACCACTGGTAGTAATTCACACACCGCATCAAACTGTAAAAAAGTAAATAAGTGTCACCATGTGTACAGTATAAATAATTTATTACAACAACCACTGACATAATGTGTTATCTGCACAAAATATTCAGCAAGGAGCGAACATCTTAAATTAAGCAGGCAAAGTCTAAACAGTGGAATGTGTAAATTTTATTTTGAAAGTGTTGGGAATAACTCCATAGTTAAGGCACTTTTCTCGAGAAGTAGGATTAAAGTCCCTTTCATAATTCAGTGATTGAATTTAGCGTCTGAATTTACTACAATTATTGCTCAGAGTAGAGTTTGGCTTGTCCATGACATCATTTGGATAAGTTAGTTCCTAACATTTCAAATAAAAACATTTAAAAATTAGTTCTGAAATTTTGATCCTTACATTCTCTCTCTCTCTTTTTTCCCCTTTAAACAAGCACAAATCAATAAACTCTAAGCTTTACCCACACTTACATCATCACTATTTCTCAGACATAGGCCAGCTTTCCAATGTTTCAATTAACCACAAAAAGAGTTATTCCTCTTGTTCATCACAAACTAATTTAGCTGTGCAAAGAAAATCTGACAGACTGCCAAGAAATGTGAGCTACTTCCATTTTCTTAAGCTGTCTGCCTGGCTCACTAAGCCTTCCATCCTTGCTCCTTGCTCCAGCTTTCACCTTACCTACCTCTGCTACCTGACAGGCTTTGGGAGTTTTAAATCCTGGTCTGATGGATGAGGTCGGATTAAATAAGATTGGGATCCCACTATAGCGAACTGTTTACCAGGTGGAAAATCTGCCTCCATTACAGGCCTGGAAGCTGTGCTTCTTAGAAAAATTTGCTTGCAGATCTTCACTTTTCTCTGACCATTCCTACCATGCTCTAGCCCCATCAGCAACAGAGGTCTCTGAAGAGAGTTGTAGCCAAAGTTGTCTTTGAAGTACAGTTTACAGTTTTACTACCAAGGCATCTTCTTTGATCTCCCAGTAGACTGTGGTTGGGGTTTGGATGTCATAGGAGCTAGTGTGAATGGCAGTCAAAATCTGGATCCTAAGAAAAAGGGTACAGCACACTAGGATGACCAGATAGCAAGTGTGAGAAATTGGGACCGGAGGTGGGGAGTAATAGATGCCTCTATAAGAAAACCCCTCGAATATTGGGGCTGTCTCTATAAAATTGGGAGAGCTGGTCATCCTACAGCACACATCAAATAAGGGGACACAGTGGATCACATAAGCTGCCAGGACAATGCTGTGTTTCAAAGGTACAACGTGATTCTTAGCTGTATAAACAGAATATCAAATAGGAGGAGGGAGTTAGGGTTACCTCTATATATGGTGTGGGTGAGATTATTACTGGAACACTGTGTCCGTCAAGATCTGGCATCTGTACTTTCAAAAGAACACTGAAAAATTGGATAGGATTCAGAGAAGAGCCATGAGAATGGTCTGAGGTTGAGAAAGCATGTCTTTCAGTGAAACTTAAGGGGCTCGATGTACTTAGGAATCAAAGAGATGAATAGGTATAAGCATGTCTACAAGTCATGCCTGACCAATCTGATTGCCTTCTATGAAGAGGTGACTGGCTCTGTGGATGTGGGGAAAGTGGTGGATGTGATATACCTTGACTTTAGCAAAGCTTTTGACACACTCTCCTACAGTATTCTTATCAGCAAGTTGAAGAAGTATGGGTTGGATGAATGGACTGTAAAATGGATAGAGATCTGGCTAGATCATCGGGCTCAACAGGTAGTGATCAATAGCTCCATGTCTGGCTGGCAGCTGGTCACAAGCAGAGTGCCCCAGGGGTCAGTCCTGGGGCTGGTTTTGTTCAACATCTTCATTAATGATCTGGAGGATGGGGTGGATTGCACCCTCAGCAAGTTAGCAGATAACACTAAGCTAAGGGGAGTGGTAGATACCCTAGAAGGTAGGGATAGGATACAGAGTGACCCACACAAATTGTAGGATTGCGCCAAAAGAAATCTGATGAGGTTCAACAAGGACAAATGCAGAGTCCCCCACTTAGGACAGAAGAATCCCATGCACAGCTATGGGCTGGGGTCCGACAGGCTAGGCAGCAGTTCTGCAGAAAAGAACCTGGGGTTTACAGTGGCTAAGAAGCTGGATATGAGTCAGCAGTGTGCCCTGGTTGCCAAGAAGGCTAATAGCATATTGGGCTGCATTAGTCGGAGTATTGCCAGCAGATTGAGGGAAGTGATTATTCCTGTCTATTTGGCATTGGTGAGGCTGCATTAGGAGTATTGTGTCCCATTTTGGGCCGCCCACTACAGAATGGATGTGGCCAAGTTGGAGAGAGTCCAGCAGAGGGAGATGACTAGAGGACTGGAGCAGAAGACGTTTGAAGAGAGGCTGAGGGAACTGGGCTTGTTTAGTCTGCGGAAGAGAAGAACAAGGGGGGATTTGATAGCAGCCTTTAACTACCTGAAAGGGCGTTCCAGGGAGGATGGAGCTAGGCTGTTCTCCGCAGTAGTAGATGAGAGAACAAGGAGCAATGGTCTCAAATTGCAGTGGGGAAGGTGTAGGTTGGATATTAGGAAAAGGTTTTCAATAGGAGGGTGGTGAAGCATTGGAATGGGTTACCTAGGGAGGTGGTTGAATCTCTATCTTTAGTGGTTTTTAAGCTGCGGCTTGAGAAAGCCCTGCTTTGAGCAGGGATTTGGACTAGATGACCTCCTGAGGTCCCTTCCAACTCTAATATTCTATGATTCTATTATTCTACCTGTATGGTGATAATATTTAATACTAGAGAGCTCTTTAATCCAGTAGGCAAAAGCATAATAAGAGCCAAAGGCTGGAAATTGAAGCTGGACCATTTCAAACTGGAAGTAAAGCACATATTTCTATCAGTAAGAAAAATTAAACATTGGAGCAGGCTGCCTAGGGATTAAAAGGATTCACCATCACTTGGAATGCTTAAATCACCCTTCTAAGTCAGTCTAAAAGATAGGTTCAAGTTCAACCAGGTGTAATTGGGCTTAGTGTGGATAATGTTCTACAATCTGTATTATGCAAGAGATGGAACCAGAGAATCCTAATGGTCTATTCCTGCCTTAAAAGCTGTGAAAGGGTTATGCAATGCAATAATACACTTTCCCATTCATGTCTTCTGTCTAAGCATGTTCTTTGACAATAACCAATTATAAAGGGCCATATTGTTAAAACCCACAGGAGCACAGCCAGCAAAAGAAACTGGTTTATCTCACAGAGTACCTGACAACTGCTCCCTTCAAAGGCCTTGGACATCTGTTTCAACCCTGCAGAAGGCAACTTCCATGCTGCTCTCCAGAACCTTGTTCTCACATAGCAGCAGAGCTTTTTGGGTAGTCATGAGTCTTTTGCTACCTAAAGCACACCTTTGCTATACTCCTTTTGCAAGGGGAGTTAATGCAACCAGAATAAACTCTCACTGGTTTGGGCCTGGAGATACTGAAGTCTAGCCTAGACAGCATATTATAAATATACAAGATATCCCCGCACTGATAGGGGGATGGACATGATTTTATATAGCAGGGATTTTCTAGCTCTTATTTCTGTTATTCTTTACACTCTTTTTCTTTAACAAAAGTATCATATCATGGTCAATTACATTAAATCTGAAGTGACAGCATTGATCTGTCTTCTCAGCTTTAATTGTGTGACTTAGTGCAGGTTTTTAAAAGTAGAATTGTGTGAGTACAACACCAAAACGTGCCTTTTTCATTTAGCTAAACACAGCAGTTCATAAATATTAAAACTATGTTCTTCACAATCTACTGGTGGTTGATGAATAGAGAAATCTGGTGTCTGTTTACAGTATGTTTAGAAGGTCAATAATTATCACTAGAATTTATAATTAAACCCTAGTCTCTATAAACAAGGGATAGCATTGCTAGTTTTGGTTGACAACGAACGAGGAAAAATATCTCCTAATTATCCCTTTGAAGAATTTGGCTCATTATCCTGTGTTGGAGGAAAGGAAAACTGAAGAAACAATGCATTACAGCTCACCCTTTCAAATGCATCAACATGGAATGTCAGCTACATATTTTGCATTGTTATAAAGTGAACAAAGGGATGTCAGTGAGATGGAAATGTACTAAACTTATAACCAGCAAAATAGGATGAAATTTAGTAAGGACAAATGCAAAGTACTCCACTTAGGAAAGATCAATCAGTTGTACATATACACAATGGGAAATGACTCCCTAGGAAACAGTACTGGAGAAAGGGACTGGGGGTCATCATGTACGACAAGCTACATATGGGCCAACAGTGTAACACTGTCGCAAAAAAAGCAAACATTGTTCTGGGATCTATTAGCCGGAGTGTCATAAGCAAGATACAAAAAATAATTCTTCTGCTTTACTCCATGCTGATTAGGCCTCAACTAGAGTACTATGTCTAGTTCTAAGCACCACATTTCAGGAAAGCTGTGGACAAATTGGATTAAAGTCCAGAGAAGAACAACAAAACAGATTAAAGATCTAGCAAACACAACCTATGAGGGAAGATTAAAAAAACTGGGTTTGTTTAGTTTGGAGACAAGAAGACTGAGGGGGGACATAGCAGTGTTCAAGTGGAGGCAGAAAAGTTGGTCTCCTTAACAGCTGAGGCTAGGACAAGAAGCAATGGGCTTAAATTTTAATAAGGGTGGTTTAGGTTGGACATTAGGAAATACTCCCTAACTGTCAGGGTAGTTAAGCACTGGAATAAACTGCCAAGGCAGGTTGTGGAATCTCCATCATTGGTGGTTTTTAAGAGCAGATTGGACAAATCCCTGCCAGGCATGGTCTAGATAATACTTAATCCTGCCTTGAGTGCAGGGAACTGGACTCAAGGTTCCTTCAAGTCCTATGATACAATGACAAGGAAATACTACTTTAAGCGTAGTGTAGCCAACTGTAGACTTCACCTCCATGAAAACTCATTGAGACAAACACTGATTGATTTTTAAAGGGACTGGATTATTTTGTGATTATGGACAATATATGCAGCCATATAAACCCCTGTCTTAGGCGTTTAAGCCTGTGTTGGTTAAAAAGGCTTTTTCTCCCTTTAACAGCTTTCCATAATCAAGTAGCTATTTTTATCTTCCTCTAAACCATCATGTTGATGCCACAATTGGAAAGTTTCACTAGACGAATTAATGGCCTGATTCAATAAAACTCATTGCTTCCTTTGCTTGTATGAGGTCACTAACACATTTCATCCCATTGCCTCCTCTACAGTTGTTAATCCTATCTTTTTTCAGTCCCTTCACACAATCTTATTATTGTTGGTGTGAGAACCTTCTCCTTTGCACCTCCTGGACCCTATTAGGAAAGCTGGTCAGCAGTTAATGCAGCAATATTTTTCCTGGCCCTTCTAAAATGGGGCATTCCCATGGTTGGGAGCAGTGGTCAGTAAGGGAGTCCCTGATACTCCATTTGTGATGCAGAGGGTAGCAGGGTACTCTAGAGCCAACAAGGCAGAAAGCTTTTGTGCAGATGGCCCTATCTCTTTGGTATCACTGGGGACCTGTGTGGCTTAACCCATCTATTGAGTTTGTCATTCATTATGTGCTAGACAATGTGCCCTGAGTCAGGGGCCATACAAGGCTGTGCTGCCCAAGGAGCAGACCAGAGGACAAAGTATGACTAGAGCTAAGCAAAGCTTTTCAGACAAAACTTTTTTTCACTGAAAAATGCAGATTTGAGTCAACCAAAACATGGTTTTTGTTAAAAACAGTTTGGCAAAAAAAAAAAAATCAAAACATTTTGATTCAAGATAACTTTTCATTTCAAATTTTACCTCAATTTTATTTTTAAAAAGTCTTTAAAAAAAACCAACACCACACTTGAAAAAGAAATGTTTCATTCAATGTAAAAATTTTTTTAAAAATGTTTTTTGGTTTGCCTAAAATTTAAAAAAAAATCTTTTTTGTTTCCTTTAGCCCATGAACCAAGAAAATTAGTTACTCCCACTGCTCTAATTATGACTCAGTCACAATTCTTCTTGTGCTCCCCTCTTGGTCTGGGAGGGGGAGCAAGTGATTTAACTCCTTTTCATGGGACAGCTTTCTCCCCCTGTACTCCTGGTTGGTGACTGGCAGGGATTGCCTGGGTGGGATGAAAGAGGGCTCTTCTCATGCTCCACACTCACTTGTAGGATAGGTGTATCAAGTAAGTACTCACTGCTTTTCTGTGGATGGAGTCAAAATATGATCAGGAGAAAACAAGGGAGTAAATGTGGACTTATTGCCCAGGATTGCTCTGTTTAGCCCTGCAAGGGCTGGGACAGTCTAGCCCTGTGTTTTTATAACTGGGCTATTCACCATTCGCTCTTTGTTATTCCCCTATTTAGAACATTTCACTCAACCAATCAGGAATCAGAAACATACACATGGCTTCAGTGGCCAATCACAAATAATAACTAATAATGAACAGCTGAAGCACAGTTTGTTGCAATCTGAAATTTGAAAAATATTCATCCAAAGTAGTGGAAGAATACTTACAAATAACAAACATGTTCAAAGAAAATCAGGGTTGGTTTATAATTGACTCACTAACCATAAATTAAGCTAAATTTCTAACAGCTATTCATATCTAGAGGCGGTCAACATTTTTCCAGTGGAATTTTTTTCAGTCACAAATGCTGATTAGTTGAAACTGAAATGTTATGCAGGAATGTGGTGATTTCAATGAAATTTCATCAGATTCCTGCCTGGTTTCCTGCAAGTTCACTCACTCTGCTCCTCAGGTTTCCAAGGCTTCCTATCTCCATGGCAGCCCATCGGGCAAACTGCCTCACAGCAGAGGCTTCCAGGGTTCCTGACTCTCAGGGGAGAACACTGTGGCTCTCATGGCTTGCCTGCTCCCCGTGCGGCCCCATTCCTTGCCTGGTGAGCTGCCAGTGCTCTGAGCAACTCAGGAAACTTGGAAACATTTAGAAAAGGTTGAAATTAAATGTCATTTTGACTCTTTTAAAATGGATTTTGGAATTCCTGTTTTGTGCGAAATTTCAAAAATTCATGGTTGGTTTCTTTTTTGGAACCATTTTTTTTTAATTGTTGGAATTTCCCATGAAATGTAAGTTCAGGTTTCTAGCAATTTCTATTCACAATGAATAGTTTGGCCAGCTGTACTCTTACATCTGCTGAAGCCTTAAGTTTACTAACTACAAATGTCAATGACTATAGAAGCTGTAGAACCAGTTTCAAATTAAATAGAGCCTAGAGATCACGATGTTTCTAAAGTTCAGATAGGACAGCCCAAATTAAGCTCAGCAATGTTCAGAAACTGTTTTTCAGGGGTCACACTTAGCCAGTCACATACTGAGAAGTTTCATTAAAAAGTGGAAATGCATGAAATACAGTGACAGCTTGTAAAGGATGAAGGGCTTATTTTGTATAGTATTAGGATGAACATTTTGTGTTCTATATGAATAAAGTGGTAGAGCAGCACATATCTTGTTTTACCCTACCAGAATTCAGTGTCCCAGTGTGGCTGTCATAGCATGAGAAGAGTCCTGTGGTTCACTAATTTGTCATTTTTGATTAGGTTGTTTCAGTGTGTCTCGGAGAAAATCAGATAGTAGAAACAGGAATAAGCGTAAATGGGCTGACCTGTGTTCAAGGGAGTTTCTATAAAATGCCGTGTGATTGCTGCTGCTTTGAGCTTTATTTTTTAATCTCCAAAATGGAATGTGTTGGTCCATTTAATCCTGCAGATAAAATAGCAAGTGCATGTAATCAGAGGTTTTATTCCCCTATTCTACCTAGAGTTGAAACTCTATATAAGATCTTACATAGCCCCTGTTACTGTAGTGTCTGAGTACCTCACAATCATTAAATGTATGCTCACAATGCCCCTGTAAGGAAGGGAAGTGCTATTATCCCCATTTTACAGATGGGAAAAGGAGGCACAGAGAGACTAAGTGATTTACATAAGGTTACGCAGAAGGGAGTTGAAGCCAGGCCTGCCAACTCTCACACTATTGCTCTAACCTCTGGACCATCCTTCCTCTTTCTTACATGATTAAACATATAGTTGTATGCAACCTAAAATGAAAAAGGCGCTTTTATAGCAATCTGTATAAACCATAAATTACCATCTGAAAATGTGTAAATATGTACTGTATAAAAATCAGGGCAAGCTGTATTTTTGTTCAACCTCCTTTGCTCAACCCAAAAGTCAGTGCTTTCTGTCTACTTAAAAAATGTGATGGTATGCCACAAAAAATATAAATTCACAACTGATCTAAGCCTAAAAAACATCTTTGCTGATAGACAGTGGATATCTCTTTTTGTTTTCAAGTATCTGAGTCATTCCCATTATGAGTTAGCACTCATAAGAACTGTGCAGAATGCAAAGTACAAATGAGACCTGAAAAGAGCTTACAGTACACAGAATGTTATTTCAGACCATCAGCTGTATCACTGAAGTAGGGCATTGAGATCACCAATACATCAAAGGATTATGTAAATTTACAAAATCACTAAGAGCCTCTTGTCTATAATATCTTATTCTAGTGTTTAGATCACACAGCAAGATGCAGGAGCCAAGTTGCAGACTATTGAATTCTCTCTTCGGTATTATTTTTAGCATAGGGCTCGATTCTGGGAACACATTTTGCTTTATAACTCAAAATCCATTAGAAGCACCCAAGTTTTCAGATTTGCTCAGCATCCACAATTCTCAGTGAAGTCAATATGAGCAGTGGGTGCTCAGAAGGCCAGTCAAATTTTCATGTACATTTTTGATAAAACATTTAGTTTGCAACAGAACAATTTTCACAAGTGTCTGCTTTCCATGGGAAAAAAATCATTTTTGCAATGAAAAATTGAATGCTCAAAAAAACACAATAAAAAAATCTGATCATTTTTTGATCTGGAAATGCTTCTGTGGTGACTCATGGGAGTTGTAGTTGCTTTGTGTCCTCATTCTTTTCTGTAGGCTGGGGTTTCCAACCAGACTACATCATTCATGATGCACCATGGACAGGGATTTCCAGGATGCATTGTCTCCCTTCTTCCTAGAGAAGAGACTGTGATGCTTCCTGGGAGATGTAATACAACCAGGAAGCCTGGCCAATAGTAAAGAATAGGGAACATAAAGCATACAAATTAAAATACCTATGAGACCCTGGCATCATTTCCAAATCAAAACTGGTTCTCAGCCAAAATATTTCAATATCATTATCCCTTTTTGACCTGAGCAACTAGTCAGAATTCAGGGCTCTAGGGATGTTCCACACAGAAATAGACATTAGTAATGGAGTTTGGTATTTTCTTTGATGCAGTCTTATTTATTAAAAGGAATGTACAGAGTCCTGCTTCTCTCAACACAGGAGGAGCCCAGCCTAGGAGATAAGCTTGGGCTGTAAGCAAAGAAGCTCTTTCAGCCAGCACCCTGACTCACAACTTGTCTCTAGGCTTCTTCTGAGATCACACTAGGCTTACAGGCTGTTTCATGGCTTTCTTACTGCCTCTCAGTCTATCTCAGTTTGTTGTCTGTCCATACCTGCCCCCGGGCGAGGAAGGGAGACTTTTTTGCACACACCTAGTGGAATCCTCTGCCCATATGGTGCTAATTTCCGAGCAGAAATTATGCCTTGTTTTAAGTGTCAACCCTTAACATCCCTTACAGCAATCTTAAACATAGCTCATAACAACACTGCTTCTTTCATCATCTTGATGAGGCCTAAAATGGTGACCGATAACCAAGCCCAAACAGAAACAAAAGAAATAATTTAACAAATTACAAATGATACAAGTGAAACTTTTTACATATATATATATATATATATAGTGTGTGTGTGTCAGGATGTCTTAGACTTAGACTTTGCTGAGATAGCCATTCCCCTTCCACAAGTCCCTGGGGTTCTTATCAGTATTCCCCCAAACTGCAAGCATGAGCATCTGTGTCCACTGTGAAAGAGGTTTTAAAACATGGATAGGCCAACACAGGAGCAGTCAAAAGAGCCTTATTAACTCTGAAAATGCTGCATCACATTCTGCTGACCATTGAAATGATTTCCCTTTCTCACCCAATGTATGCAGTAGTTTTGCCATATTGACAAAACCCACAAATAAATCTTCTCTAATAGGAGCAGGGTCCTCTGCACATCTGTGAGGTTCTGGGGAGTTGGCCAGTTCTGTACAGCCTCAATTCTTTTTTCTCAGTGGAAATTCCCACTTGTAGTTTTCCTCAGCACCAGCATTTGCCAGATCCAACAGTTCACTTTTTGCAACTGTGGTTCTCTTTTTTTATTATTCACTGATTGTCAGCAAATGAACAGGGATCACTTCTTGTTTCAGATCCACAAGTACTTTAGCAGCTAAGATTCCCCATGTCTCAAGATAGGTTTCAACCACTCCTCATCTTTTCCTCTTTTCCTGGAAAGCTACCACCACATATAGTTGTTATAATGTTTGCTACCCCTGGAGGCAGGACAATTTGTTCACTGCAAACCAAATACAAACCATTTATTTCACCTCAGCCATATCTTTAAAGAGAATTTCTGCAGACTGAATTCGTAAGACATCTTTCCTGATAATGATTACAAAGTTATTATCTATAATGAAATTCAGAGCAGTTGTTAGCTGATGCACTATTTCAGTTGTCCAGACTTCTTGCATGAATTCCAGAGGTCCAATATTCAAACCCAGTTTTTGGGCAGTTCCCCTTTCCCCAGTCACTGTCTCTATTTCAGATTGATTAGGTTGTTTACTTTCAGATCCCTTATTCCTTAGTTGGTTTAGCGTATATGATTTAATAACTGTTGTTTCAGCCAGCATCAATCACTGTTGTGCATTTCACAGATTCCATTACATTCAATAGCCAAACTCCCACTGGTGTTGTTCAACTGCCCAGATCTAAATAAAAATGGTGGGGTTGATCCTTGGACCACCAAGCTTTGCCCTTTCCTCTTAGTGTTCCCTCACTTCCTGAACTTGGAGAAGGGCTTTCATTAGATACTTCTGGCACTTTGTCTTGGCATGTCTTAAATTTATAGCAATTCTTCTTTGTGGCCAGTTTTGTCACAGCACTTGAACTGTTTCTTTTACATTTTACATTATTGCTAATTTCTCTTTTTAAAAAACCAAACTTATCAGTTTTTCTAATCAATCAATAAGGTCACAAACCAGATTCGGATCCCCTTTTCCCTTATATACATTAGACACAGCGCTATATTTACAGAACTCACAGCATTCAGCTTCCATCTTCCACACTAGAGGCAGCTTCTACTGCTGGTGCACTGCTGCAAGGAAAGATTCCAAGTTATGTGACAAACACCACAGCCTTTTGGAGTATCTTTGGCTTCTTTTTATTCATCTTGATCAGCAGGTCCAAGTTCAAGTCCAATTTTTAAATTGGTCCATTGGCAATTTGTCCTGGATGTCGTCTGTGGTATTTGGATACACCAGGAAGACAAATCTCAGTAGGTCTTCTGCCGGGGGGTGTCTTCTTTCCTGCTCCTAGTTTTCAGCTGTTCCTTGGCAAGTTCAGATTGATGGTCGCTCCAAACCAGATGTGAAGGGTTTTTATCCATCTCTTCTGTGGGGATAAGGTCTGCAGCAGAGTCAGCGCTGGTGCAGCCATTTGAGCTTTGATGCTGAATTGGGCCAAATAAGCCTCCCAGGGAGTTTTTCCCTCAAAGACAGTGAGCTTTTGCATCATTTGAGCTGAGACTGTACAGATTCTCCCCTAAGGGCCTCTGAGAGTTACAAACAGGATAGAAATCTGTTATAAATCTCTACTCTTACCGAAGACTTCAATTTCTCACTCAGGTGGCTGCCTTCCACTATCATCTGTGACTCTTCGATTTTTTTTCTAGAGCTGTATTTTCAGCTCCTTAAATCCTTGTTGCAACTCATCTCTGTTAGCAAATGCCAAGTCTGTCCCATCTCAGTTTGCTTGGTCTTCACTATATCATGGAAAACGTCTGGCCAATGACAGGTCGTTGGTCACCTCATCAATCTATTTTGCCATTTCAGCTGAGGTCATTAATGCACTGCAACCACTTGAGGAAGATGGCAGCCGAAGTCAGCATTTGGAGCAACCTGTTCAGAAAATTGGCCAGTTTCACCTGGCGTGTGGGTCCCTGGATGCTTCGAACATCAGTCCTTGCTCTCTGCTAGTTAACAGCAGAGTACTGTGCTCCTGCCTGGTGTCGCTCGTCTCACACGAGGCTGGGTCATGCAGAGCTTATCAAAGCTGTGTGTGTTGTTACTGGAACTTTACGGGCAATCCTATTGCCATGGCTACTGATACTCAGCAACACAGCACCACCCCCATTCACAGTGAGGCCTCTGTCGTGTTGTTGGCTAAGATCTGCGAGAATAGCGAACTCTTCAGCAATCCACCAACTCGCCTGTCTTCTAGACACCCATATGGTCATTTATACCACCACATGACGGTGGAATCTGCTTGGCGCAACAAGTGGACAGTGACGATAGTCATTAATCACTCTCTCATCACTGACCCAACCATCTGTCCACCAGGTGCAATGCACCTGTGGTCATCTCTGAATCGTTTTTGAACAGGACAGGATAACTGTGCAGCCTCTCTCTTTAAATGAGGTTTTTCTAATGACCCATGATGCAGCTGCGGTCAACTCCAGTCTGTGTCACATATCATTGCTGAGTGCCCACTGACTTCTTTCAATGGTATGCTGCTGGCTTTCCACCTGACTGCTGCTGATGCCATTAAAAGGTTGGGCACATTGCACATACTCTGATATATAGCTGAGTTTCCCAGTCTGTCCAGACACTTTATAGTTGTTGCTCCAACAGGAATCTCATCTTGACCTGCGAATCCTCCCTGAGCCCTTGCTGGGAAACCTCCAGCTCTTGTTTTAGATCTTGTCTTAATTCCTTTTGCAATGTCTCCAGCTTCTGTTTTAGATCTTGCTTTAATTACTTCTGTTTTTTAATGCCTGCTGGCATTTTTGATTTCTGCAAGCCTGTCTCTTATTTTTCTTATTTTGGTTCAACAGGAACACCAGATCACAATCTCTCGTCTTGGAAACTGGATCCCACTGCTGACACCCATGATACTCTTTTTGTCCCAAGTAGCTAGTCAAAGTTCAGGGCCCTTGGAATGTTCCAGTGGGGAGTAGAAATTGATGATGGAGTCTGGTCTTTTCTTTGATGCAATCTTGTATACTTACAGGGAAAGTGCAAAATCCTGCTTCTCCAAATGCAGGAATAACCAAAGCCAGGAGATAGAAGCAAAACAGCACCCTCAATCCTACCTCTAGGCTTCTCCCAGGGTTACAACATGCTTACAGGCTGCTGCTTGGCTTTCTTTCTGCCTCTGTGTCTCCCCTCCAGTTAGACTGCCTCCCACTCCCACAGACACATGCCCTCCCCACCCCCAGTCAGAACAATAGCCTATGGAACCCTCTGCCCACAGGGTGCTAGTTAATGGGCACACTGCATTTTGCCTTGTTTAAGGTATGTCCCCTTAATTGTCCTTTACAGCGGTGAAGGGCATGTTCACAGATCAGTTTCAACAAGGTTTAACACAGCTTGTAACGGTATTCAAATTTTTGCAGAAAAAAATAAAAAATGTTCCATGGTAAAAAACCCAACATTTGTATCAGCTCTACTCAGGAGCCTGAAAAATCAGACCCATCAATGAGTTTGTATGTGAATGTGAAGACACAGTGATGCATGTCCATGTATTTCATAGGAGGAGCAGGCCCCTCTTAGAACCCCTGATTAAAGGATTTTCACTTTTCTAAACTTGGAGGAATAGCAGGGGGCTCTCCAGGTATAGGGCAGATTGTGGCTCACCCTGAGCAGGTGTGCATGGAAGTGGGGAGAGGATGAGATGAGCCATCCCAGCACATGTCCTTTCACAGGGACCAGACACATTCTGGCTGTGGAATGGAGCACTGCTCCCTACTACTGCAACAGCCAGTTCTATCATCCCTAACAAGAAGGAGCACGGTGAGGGCAGAAGTCTGGCCCCACAGCACAGTGAGCTAGCTGGGCACAGGTGGCAGTGTAGAGTTCAGCCATTGTGCATTATCCTGGAGAGTCCCAGGAGTCACAATGGATGAGTGGGCTGGAGTCCACACTGGAGTTCCTGCCTCAGTGTGGCTGTTCTGATTCTCCAAAATTGTCTCAATGCAGGGTGGTGCCTCTAATCCTAATCCAGCCCTTATTCTCCATTATTGACTCCCATATCAACATTTTATAAGTTCACAAGTCAACAACAGATGTTCTGCATGGCTTAAAGTGATAAAAGAAGCCCTCAGAAGTTAGCTTTGATTTGGGAAACATGTTTTTATTAGATCACACAGCTGTCTGAAGAATACATGTTAAGCAAGGTCTACTGGCCAGACTTGCATCCCAGAGGTTCAGAAGTACATCTGTACTACTTCCCAGACCACCAGACTGATTAAAGCGGTTACTTTTTGTAAGAGGAAATCCCTCAGCTAGGATTAACAAGCTTGTGAATGTTGCCAGAAAAATTAACATTCCTTCTCATTTATCCTGCAGAATTGAGTACTGACAGCTGTAACCCTTAAATGTTAGAGTAATACATAAAGGCAGAAGTGTTTATTCATTAAACAATTTAACACTCTCTCTAGGATCCTTTTGTACTGCAGTTCACTGGAGCTAATAAAGTCTTCATTTAGCTCTGAACGGTGTCTCCCTTTTGCCTGGCACAAATGCCATAGCTATATTTAGGGACAAAAATTTAAAATGTGGGAGTAATTCAAGACAAAACTAAAAATGCTAATTCAGAATGTGCTTTTTAAAAATAATATTAAAAAGATAACATAAGTGACCTACAGGGAGAAGTAATAATTGAACCACACTTTCATAATACGTAGAGTATATTAAATTGAATCGTATTTAGGCTTAAATCTTGACTAGGGAAAAAAGTGAGTTTTGGAGTCTCATTCTTAGTCTCACTTGTGCACATAACATAGAAACATAGAAACATAGACTCATAGGTCAGAAGGGACCAACATGATCATCTAGTCTGACCTCCTGCACAAGGCAGGCCACAAAACCCTACCCATACACATTTATAACAACCCCGAACCCATGACTGAGTTATTGAAATCCTCAAGAGTGAGATTTGAAGACCTCAAGCTGTGGGGAATCCACCAGCAAGCGACGCATGCCCCACGCTGCAGAGGAAGGCAAAAAACCTAAAGTAAGCACTACAGAAACAGTCACTATTATAGGGGCCTCTGGATGAGTCCTACTCCCTCTGAAGTAAATGGAAAAACTCCATGGTAGCATCACTGGACCATAGGCCAAATAAACAGATATGTTAAAATTAAGACTAAAGGGCTGAGTTCAAATGTCAGTTGCATTCCTGTTGACTTCAACAGGTTCAGATTTTGGCACTGAACATTTTCTGAGGCTGTTTTAGCGCAATTTAAAGCTTTACTCCCAACTAGTCAATCTGCATCCAGGATTTTCTAAAATGTCATTTTATTTCAGTACAAGTCTTGTGCTATGCAACTCTAAAACGAGTGTATGTTATGCAAAAAAATGAATTCCAACTTAGATGGATACAGTAGTCAGGAAAGGGAACAGGGTCAGCTGTCATGTGCAACTCCTGGAATCAGTGGAAAAATTGCAAGATAGGCAATGACCAACTTTTAGTTGAGGTAGTTAGTGTTCCCAAGAACTGGTCAAATTGTCAGTGGAACAATTTTCTGCCAGAAAAATGCAGTTTCAAATCTAAACATTTTAAGGAACATAGTGATTTTGATAAAATATGAAGGGAAAGTGTTGAAACAAATCATTTAAACTTTCTAAGTGCCTTTTGAAAATGGCAAATGTTTTATTTCAATAAGAAAAAAGCATTTCTTTGTGATAAGAAGACTTTATTGTTACATTTCATTTTGTTTTGACTTTCATATTATTTTAACATATATATATTTAATATTTTATACTATAATGTTTTGGAATCATTGAAATGAAATGTTTTGTTGTATTGAAACAAAATGTTTCAACATCACACTGACGTGGTGACATTATCAAAACACGTTTTCAGATTTTTTTATTTTAATTTCTGTTCTTTGAGACATGTCAAAATTTCATCTTTTTTGTTCCAATCTGGAACAAAAACAAGCTTTGAAATATTTCCCAAGAAATGGAAATTCTGTTTTCTGACCAGCTCTAGTTGGGACTGTGACAATATCCAGCGTGGGAAGATTCACAAGCACACTGGCCCAATTTCAAAGGTGAGTTACATGTCAATAAGTGGATGTACGGGACTCTAAAGTGCATTAATTAGCACACCAAGGAGCCAGAAGCAGGTGATGTGTTTAAGTGTGTGGAGGAAGTAGAGGGAGAAGAGGCTATTTTAATAAACACCTTCTTACAGCTTCCTGATAGTTGCTCTTCTTGCTATTTACCCTCAGTTCAATTTCTCTTGATGTGTAAGTTATACCAACTTATTATCCCCTAGGTTCCCTTGCATCCAATTTTATACATCACTTCTGAATTTGGCCCTATGACTTCAGCAGCAGGATTCCACTAATTGGCTAAATTCAATATAATGTCTGCCACCAGCTAGGAGACACAACAGTGAAGAATCATGACTATCTGGTGAGAATATTAGCTGACCCCTGGTGGATTCCAAAGGGTGGAATCCATTTTTAAAGGTGCTGTAAACAAAAACAGGGAGAGAATGGTATCTATGTTTAAGAAAATCATTATTTCTGATGAACTATTACCATCCCAGGAGGCTCTTACAATGTGTCATCTTCCTTTCGCAATAAAAAACAAATGTCCTCACGTTTGCTTTGTGGCTCTTTTTCTGGGTCCACTCAGAAGACAACAATCTCGGAGCATAATTGGTATCCTGATGCTATGTTTTCACTTAGAGCTTAGCTTCTCCAAGGAATTACAGTAGGGGAAATGTATTCTGGTTTGTGCTGTTGTGTGTGCAGAGATTGTGTGTGCAGTCAGCTTCTCTGACATCCAAGCCCCAACTCCAGTCTACTGGGAGATCAGAGAAGATGCCTTGGTAGTAAAACTGTAAAGTGTACTTCACAGACAACTTTGGCTACAACTCTCTTCAGAGACCTCTGTTGCTGATGGGGCTAGAGCCCTCACCATTAAATACCACACTGTATTTAAAGAGATAGAAAACTATGTTTTTGAGTACCAGACAAGTGAGGGAGGGGTATATGTATTTTGTTATTAAGCTGCTTGTTCCTGCTCCAATGACCAATAGAGTCAATAGAAGGATTCCCTTTGACTTCAGTGGACAGTTTCATGGTGAATGCTGCTGCCTGCCTTTTTCGCATGTACAAAACACCACGACTCCATCATCCCTGGACTCAGATACCTTCATTGACTCTCCACGTTCATTTCAAGATTCCTTTAAAAATTACTCTTCCTGGTGCTGAGCATGCAGTCTATCTTAGGTATTTATAACTTGCCTTAATAATCTGAGCACCTTGCTCTATTTATCCTCCCAACAGCCTACTGATAAGGATACTTCCCTACATTACAGATTGGGAACTCAGAGAGGCTGAGTGACTTGCTCAAGGTCATACAGGCAGTTTGTGGACAGATAGAGAACAGGCTTCCCAAATCCTAGGTAGTGTCCAAACCACTGGACCATTCTTCTTCAGATCACAGATATCTGCCCATGTGACCCTCATTGCAGGATTGGGACCCTCATTTTTTAAATTCTTCATAGATTTTCTCTCTCTTACCCCAAGAACTTTACCTCTCTGTATTCCAGCCTCACCACCATTCTCCCCAGCCCCAGCCCTCTCTCTTTCCCTTCGTACAAAACTTAGCATTATTGATGTGAAACCTTTCTTTGCACCTTCTGCCATTTGAAAGCAACTGCCTCTCCATTTCTCCTTCCTGGACAATCTCTGGCTTTTACGTCTCAAAACATCTTCTCTCCCTTAACTAGGTCTGTTTCCCTCCACTATATTTAACTCTGTTATTTTACTCTGCAGGGTGTTTTGGGGTGAAGTTTGTGAAAGACGCTATAGAAACAAAAGTATTGTAAACCTGCTGGTTCACAATGTAAATTATAAAAAGCCAGTAAAGGTTTGGGAAAATTCCACAGGCTTTATAGAGTCAATGAATGATAGACTGAGACCACTGGTACACTATGGTTATAATGTGAAATATGTACCAGTCAAGAAGGTTCAATGCAAATTTGGGACTCAATTACTTAGCCATCCCCTTTAATGGAAGCATCTGGTGCTGAAAATCTAATAGTGTGGTTCTTTCCCCCTAAATCAGGTGCTCTTTGACATATTTACAATAATTTATAAACTTTCTGCTTCAAAAAATCAGCTTATTCATTTTGTTGCTTGAAATGTGATTCTAAAATTGAGGACGTGTGAAATACTTGAATTAGTCATGCAGAGTATGCTAGTTTTATTATGAGGTTAGACGCCTCGTTGATTTAAATAGTTATAATGGTATGCTTTTTTCTTATTTTGGTTGAGATTATTTTGTACTACGTTAAACTATAATTGTGTTATTCATAGGATTGAATTGCAGGATCACAGTGTAGTGACGGTATGCATGTAACCATGGCTACTACTATTGTTCAATATACTTTGCTTTTTATGCAGCTGTGAATATTTTTAGTGGTTACATTATATGATATTTCTGAAGTAAGAAATCCTTAAAATATAAGTCTCCTTTAACAGAGAATCACTCAGAATTGTCCAGTGTCCCCTTAATTTTAGGCTGTGGTATTGAGTATGAAAAAAGGCTAGTGAGAAAAGTGAAAATTATCTGGTACAGAGGTGACAGTGCTATTACACCTGTTAAAAGCTGATGAAACTGAAGATCACTTCTAGACATCTCCACCACCTCACATTCAGCCCATCCTGCCAGGTGATGAGCACTCTCTGAAAAGTGCTGAGAGCATTCAACTATAAGGGAAGCACCTTTCAGACCTTTGTCACTTAAAGCCTACTCCCTCTCCCTATGAAGTCAACAGTGAATCTCCCATAGATTTAAATGGGAGCAGAGTAGGGTCCTTTATTTTTTTAGGGCCCAATCCAAAGCCCACTGAAGTCATTTGGAAGTCTTTCTGTCGATGTAATGGGCTGTGGATGAGGCCCTTAATCAATAAAGTGCATGTTTTCCAATCCATAGGGTTAAGTAGGGTGTCTCATCCAATTGAGCTAACAGCGAAGAATGGAGACAGCTGTGTGATGCTACCAGGTTGGTAGGCATAATAGGGGGAAAAAGGACAGGACACCATGGGCTGCATAAGGGATATAGAGTTGGTGAAGAAGAAAGTGACACCAGTGTAGCAGTGAGAGATGAAAATTGTCTTGTAAGTTAAGAGAAAAGACTGTGCACAGGATATGCTGTTTAATTGTTAACTAAAACACGCATAATGGAACCAATACAACATTTGCAAACTACCACACTGTCCACATTGCCTGTATGTTTTGTCCTTTCCCTCACACTGTGTCTGTCATGTCTACTTACACTGCAAGCTCTTCAGGGCAGGGTCTGCCTTGTATTATATGTATGAAAAATGCCTACCACAGCAGGGCCTTAGTCTGGGGTGGAGTGTCTAAGCATTATTGTATTACAAGTATTATGTTTGAATGGCTAAAGTCTTGCTAAAATGAGAGCATCTGCGATGATAGTAAAAAAGGAGAACCCTCCACCCTTACATTTTCCAGATGAATACCAAGGATTTCTTTTAACATGGTTTGCCACTGTAATTAATGAAGGACCAAACTGTGGCATGTAGCCATTGCCTTGCATTGGGGCAGATCAGAGCAGCAGTGATTCACAGTGAGTTTAGCACCAACCCCTCCAAAGAGCCAAGTACTTAGGGGAACTGCGAAGGACATCCTGCTTCCCGCAGTGTCATTGGCCTGCTTCGCTGGCTGGTGGGTGTTCGACAAGACCATGGCCCCGTTTCCTCCTTTGTTTTCCCTCCTCAGAGTGATGTGCATTCTGAGCACAGGGGATCCATTTCTGAGCGGTTCTTTGTATGGCCTCCTTCCCTGCACAACCTTATACCAAAGGGTGCACTCGCCTGGACCTGGATTTAGAGTGGAAAACTTTATGAAGGCTCCATAGCAACAAGCAGAGCATTGTGATTTTGGTATCAGTAAGACAGAACACATGAGTGATCATTGAGTAGTCAAGATTTTAAATAAGAAACTTTATTAAAATAAGGAAACAATATTAACACTAATGACTTTGCCTCCCAGAGTGAGAATGACTGCCTCTGCAGTCTGGTTTTCTGCCACAGATTTGAAGAAGCGCTATACACATCCTCACAGAAAGTGGTGGGGTATTAAAAAAAAAAGTTTTCAAGCTCAGCAATTAGCAACATGACCTATGACAGAGCAAACACTTCCAGTTATCTAGTTTTTCACCATTTCCTCAAAAAAAAAAAACTACAGGCTGGATCCACAGCAGGTGTAAATCAGCATAGTTTCACTGAAGTCAACAGAAGAAGCTGGGCCTAGACATTATGAAACAATGTGAATTAACTTTTTTTCCCAGTTATGGTATTAAGAATAGTCCATAAAACCAACGGTTAATAGAGCCATCCATCTCCAACAAGTAGAGATGAAACATTGCCTTAAAAAGACACAGAGCTCTTCAATGGTGAAAGGTAACTCCCTTGCTTGGGTACAGTTTTTGCTAGAACACATTATCTGTTTGGATTCATGATGTGTCCTGTGGTCAGAATGTCAAGCAAATGTTAGCACCATTTTGCACCCTATTATTTGAAAATGAACTTTTTTATAAAAAGTATTTTTTACTATTTCTTCCTTTGTACGTGAGATTCAAGGTATTTCTGCAGTTGTCTGATATCTTAATGGATTTGTAACGTTCAAGAATTTTGAGGTGATAATGTACTAATGTATATTACCTAATGCAAAGGGTTCATGCTCACCCCCTTGCTGTTCCAGGCTTCTTCCCCCATAAATCACACGCAGATGTAGCTTTGTGCTCTTTTGCACTAGTGCTCTTTTATTTACAGACTTTTGTCTCACCACCAACTATTCACAGGTACAGTCTCTGGGCTGGGGACACTCAATCTCAGCCACCAGATCAGAGCAGCTCACCTCCAACTGAGTTTTCTCCCTGTCAGAGGCTGGGTCCACACTGAGGGCAAATTCACCACCATCAGATCGACTGCTCTTGATCGACTGAGCGGTCTGTGTAGACCCTCTCAGTCGATCCAGCAAGTGACGCAGGAAAACCACCCCGGTAAGTGGCGTAGTGCTGCGTCGAAGGGAGCGCTGTCCCCTTCGACACAGCGCAGTGTGGACGGCACGCAGAGGAGACGCTGCAAAGTTGATGGGAGATACGTAAGTGATTTACGTCACTTGCGTATCTCCCGTCGACTGCCGCCGAATCGCCAAGGTAAGTGTAGACCGGGCCAGACTGTCCCCTCACCCCTTTCAGCTACTGCTCTTACTATCTCCCTTCGGCAAGCCTCTGGTAAGCCCTGTGAGTGCCTCCCTGTGAGCCTTTATAGGGCCTGTCTAAAGGCCTCACAGCTGCTCCTCGTTAGCTCAGTCCCTGCAGGCTCACTCAGCTGGCTCCATTCCCCCTTTAATTAGGGCTCCAGTGGCAGTGGACTGGCTAAACCCCCTGGGCTCCACCAGCACCCTGTCATACTAACTTATACCAGCAGTAGCCTGGCCAAGGAGTTGTGGGGATTTGTTGGAGAATAGTAATTCTATATTAGCTATACTCATGAGTGCAATTAACTGGGAACAGACTTCAGGGAATAAGGAGACTGTTGCTGCTGGCTATAAAATGATTATAAAGCTTCACTGTGTGGGTAAATATAAAAATGAGACATTAAATATACTGGAATTACTCAGCTCTCCTTATCGATGTTTATGACTACTGACAACAGGCGCATATGCAATATGACATGAAGCTGGAGCTAGCTTTGCATATAGAATTTTCTATTCCACGCACACTCTGCAGAGACAGTATTACTTTCTGAATGACTGCTTAGGAGCACAGATTTTAGCTCTCATGCTTTTCTCTTAAAGTTACATTTTGTTTCCTTGCAGATTGTTCACGTTCCCTCACTAATATTTTAATCATGGCTCAAAAGAGGGGGGGAATAAATTGCTGATTAATAGAATGCTCAGACTTCCTAAACCTTGGGCCACAGTCAGTCTTAACATCTGCCCTCTGAGGCTGACTGGCTGAAAAGTTATTGTGCCCAATATCTGCCAGGCCATAACCAATTCAAAGGTTTGCTCACTCCCTCTGGGACTTAGAATCATAGGGTTAGAAGGGACCACAAAGTCATGTAGTCTAACCCCTCGCCATGGTGCAGGATTTGTTGGCTCTAAGCCATCCAGGACAGATGGCTATCCAGTCTCCTTTGCAAAACCTCCAGTGAAGGAGCTTCCACACCATCCTTTAGGCAGTCTGTTGCATTGTCCTGCTGTTCTTACAGTTAGGAAGTTTTTCCTGAGATTTAATCTAAATCTGCTGTTCTGTAGTTGAAACCCATTGCTTCTTGTCCTGCCCTCTGGTAAGAGAGAACAACTTTTCTCTGTCTTTTTTGTGGCAGCCTTTCAAGTATTTGAAGACCACTATCATGTCCCCCCAATCTCCTCTTTTCCAAATTAAACATACCCAGTTCCTTCAGCCTTTCTCATACTGCTCGCATTCCATCCTTTTAATCATCTTTGTCGCTAGTCTCTGAATCCTTTCCAGTTTTTCCACATCCTTTCTGTACCTTGGTGTCCAAGACTGGATACAGTACTCCAACTGAGGCCTAACCAGCACTGAATAGAGTGGTACTGTGACCTCCCGTGACTTACATGCTATGCCTTTGTTAATGCAACCTAAAATTGCATTTGCTTTTTTTCCAACAGCATCACACTGCTGACTCAAATTGAGGTTGTGATCCACCACAGCTCCCAGATCGTTCTCAGCAGTGTTGCTGCCAAGTTAGTTATCCCTCATTCTGTATTTGTGCATTTGGTTTTTCTTCCCTAAGTGTAGCACCTTACATTTGTCTTTGCTGAGTTTCATTTTGTCTATAGCCCAGTTCTCCAATTTATCAAAATCCCTTTGAATTTTAGCTTTATCCTCCAAAGTGTTGGCAACCCTTACCTCCCCCCGAGCTTTGTGTCATCTGCAAATGTGATCAGTTACTCAAAGTACCTTCTTCCTATCTCCTTTCAGCCCCCACTTTCTACCAGATAATGGAGACAAAAACAGTAGCAAGATGAATGAAAAACAAATCAATCCCTATCTTGAAAGTTGAGTGTAATTTACTTTCATTTTATCTCTCCATTCTTTCCCCTCCTCCCACTTCTCAACTTCATATACATGTTTTTGTCTTTCTTTCTACCCATCTTCCTTTTATTCTTTTATCTTTCCTCTCTTCCTCTCCCACTTTTACTCCTCATATGCCTTTAAGAAGCCCATCTTCTGTCCCCTTTCCATTGTCACCATACTCTCCTGAGTTCTCACATTTCTCTTTCCAATCCATACTGTTACCATCTGTCCTCTTTCATTCTAAGCCCAGTTTTCTGTTTTATGCCCATATCTTTTTCATCCTACCCTCTATACTCTCTCTTTCCCAATCCACTTTCTTTCCTCTCTAAATGCTCAGTTATATGCCTTTCATTTTTTGTGCCTCTTTCTATATTCTTTTTTATTTTTTTCCTCATATATTCCATCTTCCCTCATATTTTTTCTCTCTGATCACTAATTATCTCATCTTTAATTCTCTTCAGCCTCCTACTGAATTGTCTTTCCTTTTTCTCTGTCTCCCCTTCTTTATTTCCCTCTCTTCCAGCTTGACTCTCCCCATAATTCTAAATCTTTTCCCCTCATGGCAACCCTTATCTTTTTTCTCTATATCTTTAATTCTTTCATCCCTGGTTATCCATGAGTTCCCTCTGAACTTTCTCTCCTCCTTAGTCTTTGATTCTTCTTGTGTTCCCTTTAACTCTTACCTAATATACTTCTCTCTCCTCCTTTATAATTGACTCCCTATTAATTCTCTTAAACTCTTCACTTAATTATATCATCCCTCTCATTATTACTTTCCCCTGTACCTTGCCGCCAGAGTTTCAAGGTCAGAAAAGGGCTAAAAGGCAAGATTCCTTTACTCATGATGACCTCCTCAGAGCCTTGCTATTTGAGCTGTGTATTGAGGTAGCTTTATCCCGATAGTTTAGGGCCAAAATGTTGTCTTTATTCAAGACAATTTCCCTCTAAATTCACAGGAAATTCTGCCTGATTAAAGATTTTATTAAAGACGGACTAATGATTTCAGGTTTTGGTCCAATGTTAGGAAAATGGCCAAGATGATTACAAGAGACAGGCCTAACAAACACTGAGAAGGTATTTGTTTGTATTGAAACACTGATGCTTCACATAGGATATGGTCTACACAGCAGAGTGAAGTTGATTTAATTTAACTTGACCTTCACCCGCTGAGCGTCAGAAGCCGGAGGAGCATGATCACACTACGCTCACTGTGTTGGTTGTTTGTATCCCCACCAGCCACACTAGCATTGATAATCAAAGCAGTGCACCGTGGTAGCTATCCCACAGTGTAACAACCCGCAGTGCCTTTTGGGAAGCTTATCATCCTCCCATGATGCAACGTGCTCTTTCCCCCCTCCTATCTTGTCCAAAACAGATGAATGTTTTTCCGTGTCATTTTTCCAAACCCATCTCTGCCGTGTGCACACCATTGCCAGAGAGGCATGGAGCCCACTCAGCTATGCACTATCATTGTGAGCATCACAAATACCTCACAATTACAGTATTTTCAAGGCCAAAACAGGAGCTGCAGCATGGAAAATTGCGACGTTACTGAAGTCACTCTGCTACAAGCCATAGAGTGAAACAATTCTCATTTGCTGCAGGCTATCACGCAACAACTTCGGTCGGTGTAGCGCCGCTTCTGGTCCTGGGAAAAAAGCACAGATTGGTGGGATCACATTGTTATGAAGATGTTGGATGATAAGCAGTGGTTGCAGAACTTTTGTATGCAAAAGGCCACTCATTGAATTTTGCACAGCTCTGTCCCCAGCCTTGAAGCACATGAATACTCGCTTGAGACCTGCTCTGATAGTGGAAAAGCGAGTGGCCATTGCTTTATGGAAGCTAGCAACCCCAGACTGCTACTGGTCAGTTGGGAATCAATTTGGAGTTGGTAAATTCACCTTGAGAGCTGCTGTGATACAAGTGTGAAGGGCCATTAATAGACTTCTACTAAAAAGGGTAGTGACTGTGGGAAATGTGCAGGACATAGCGGACCCAAACTATGGTGGGGCAATAGATGGCACACATATCCCTATCTTAGCACCAGACCACCTTGCCACAGAGCACATAAACCGAAAGGGATACTTCTCAATGGTGTTGCAGGCCCTTGTGGATTGCAGGGGGCGTTTCACTGATCTGGAAAGGTGCAAGACACGCCCATCTTTAGGAACTCAGGTCTATTCAAAAAGATCCATGTGAGCACTTTCTTCCCTGACCCAAAATCAATATTGGCAATGTTGAAATGCCATTAGTGATCCTGGGGAATCCTGACTTCCTCTTGCTTCCCTAGCTAATGAGTCCTACACCAAGCACCTGAATGTGCATTTGGACATTTAAAGGCTCGCTGGCGCAGCTTGCTTACTAGGTTAGACCTCATTGAATGCAACAGATCAACTGTTATCTCTGCCTGCTGTGTGCACCATGATGTGTGTGAAACACAGGGGGAAAAGTTCCCACAGGTTTGGGTTGTGGAGGCTGATAGGCTGGCTGCACATTTTGAACAGCCAGATACCAGTACTATGATGAGAGCCAGCCGTGGATCGCTGCACCTCAGGGAAGCATTGAAAACCCATTTTTGAATGAACTCCAGTAATGTAAGTTTCTGTCAGTGAATAAAGAGTAATGTTTTTTAGAGCAGTAAAGTTTTATTGGTGATCAGTTACAGTGGGAGGAAGGAAGATAATTTAACATTCTCATAAGGCTGCTTGGGCATCCAGAGCAAAGTGTAACTGTGCAAACAGCAAATTACACACATCCCCAGTTCTTAAAGGGGCCTTTCTGCTCCCCTCCGCCAGCGTGGAGTGGAGCATATACTGCACCCTGCTCAACCTCCTCCTAGAGTGCTTGAGGGTGGGTCTGGGAAACAGCTTGTTGGCTGACTGTTTTACAGGGCTGCAGAGGGGGTCTGTCATGCCACTTCTCTTTCTGGAGCTGTACCAGCCACCTCAGCCTGTTATACTGATCCCTCATAAGTCACAGCATCTCCTCTTGCATTGCATGCTCCTGCTCTTGGGCTGATTTTCTGTTTTCCATGTCCATGTTAATTTTCTCTGACAAAGGCATTCTCCAGGCTCTGAGCTCTGTGTCAGCAGCCATGGAGGCGTTCATTAGTTCATTGAACGTGTCATCCTAAGTTGGGGTTTTTTTTTTTGCCTTCTAGTCTGGGAAGGGCACTCTGCAGGAATAGAAGCTGGGGTGAAGGCTGAGGTGTCCACTGTAAGGCAAGCAAAGCACAAAGTTTCCCATTGTTAGCTGGCGCCATGGAACAAAAGGAAATGTTACAATGTAAAAACAACTCCCCTTCATATTCACAAGGCAAAGCCAGACCTGCATACCACTCTGTACCTATTGCACGGATCAGAGTGGTATTCTAGTTATGGTAAGTGAGGGGCCCTTGTATCCATTATAGGGAAGTCTCTAGCACGACATTCCCCAATCCACACTTAACCAAGGAGCAGGATCATTGGACTTTCCTTTACCATCCTAAAGACCAGTTTTGGAGAAGGTAGTCCAAAGGGTTTGGAGGAGGGTGTGGGTGAAGTGTCACTGGAGAAAACAGAGGGGCACCCATTCCTGGACCACTTAAAACCCATGTCAACAATGTCATGGCTAGGAATTCCCTGTGTTGGGGCACAGGACACCATGCATGGCAGGGGAATAACACGGGGTGACTGTATTGGTTGGGTACTGTAAACTTGCACCATCTTCCCTAGGTGATCATGTGTGATATCAGTCTCCTTAGGGTAACACAGGCAGAAAGGGAAGATATGTTGCAAGCATCCGGGTACAGCCCTGGCCCTTATGCTGCTATGCTGTGTTCCACAATGATGCCTGTTTATTTAATAGCAGAGTGGCGGGGAAAAGTGTCCTACCATAGCTGAAGAAATAAGGCCACCCTCCCCAGAAACATTCTGCAAAGGATTGCAGAGTACCTACATGAAAGTTTCCTAGAGATATCCCCCAAGGATTCTAGGAGCACATAATTTCATTGTGCACATAAATAGTCACTTACGGGGTGGCAGCCTCTGCTTAAGTGGACCAACACCTAGGAAGCCCATCCCCACAAACACACAGACTTCTTTTTTTTTCAGAAATAAGAAACCAGACTGGGGCTATAACCACAGAAATTCCATTTACTACACACAATCACCAGATGTGCCCTCCCCAGCATCTCAGTCATTCACACTGTCCTGCATCTGGCTGAGCTGCTGTCGGGTCACAAACAGGTCCTGGCTCTTAAGGAGAATGGACACCCCGCTCACCTGCCCCCTCTTCTCCTCATCCTCCTCCTCATCCAGAGAGTCTTCCTCATTCACCCTGGACTGAAATTCTACGGCAGTATCTATGCTGTGTGGTGATACAGTGGTGGGGCCACTGCCGAGAATGACATGGAAGTTCCTCATAAAAGTGGCATATCTTTGGGGAAGAGCCAGAATGACTGTTCCCCTCCCTAGTTTTCTGGTACGCCTGCCTCAGCTCTTTGGTTTTAACATGGCACTGCTGTCTCTGTTGTGGCCCTTCTCCACCATACCACGTGATATCTTCTCGTAGATATCCAGCTTTCTTTTGCTGATTCAGAGCTGAGCCAGAACATAGACTCATAGACTCATAGGTCAGAAGGGACCAATATGAT